>CM077097.1:20339172-20939172 GCA_039513925.1 Platanthera zijinensis | reverse complement strand
AATATTATGTGCGACCCTAAAAGGCTCATACTGCATTGGTAGTGAGGCTACATACTTGATTACTTCCAGATCACAATGGTAACACCAGCAGTTATCAGTAAGAAGAAGTGAGAAGAAGGGAAGAGCTGAAGAGAATGTAGTTCTGGGAGCAGAGACGGGGGAATGAACCGCCGGCTTATCGACAAGTCTGGAGGCTTGCGAGAGTACTGGACCATATTAAAGGAAGAAGAGCACATGGTGGGGGGGAAACTAGGAAGGGCAGGGACAGTTCAACCCTCTGCGAAGGAGGCTAGGCCGGAGGCCATTAGCACCCCCTCCACACCAAGTCCTGTTGATAGTCTGATAAAGAGGTAGAGGAAGAGGAAGGAGGAACCAGCCCAGGATAGGAGGAAGAGGGGGTGGCATTTCTCTTTTGTGATATCCACTAGGATGAGGGACACATGACAGCCACTTGCCCGGAGTTCTTAGAGTTCCGAGAAGTGGCCAGGGCCGGAGGAGTGTAGCCGCTAAGGATTGAGGAAACAGGAGTCTGAGAAGAAGGAAAAGTTGAGGCGGAAGATCAGTGTGAAGAACGGGCTAATGTGGGAACCTGAGGGGGTATTAGCGTGATCCATATTGTTGTGGGGATTAAGGCCACCCATAAGGGGAGCCTCCAAACTATTTTCCATCAGAGCATCGCTTCGACCCCTTTGACCCCACCCCCAGTAGAGAAGATTACATTTTCATTAAAGGACATGTCAGACTATAAGGACTCGTTCTGTGATGCTTTAGTGATCAAGACTAACATTGAAAACTTCACGGTCTCAAGGATCTTGGTCGATTATGGGAATTGAGTGATAGTAATATTCAAGAAGGCCTTCGATGAAATGAAGGTTGAAGCCAGTATGATGTTAGCCTCAGATGGACCCCTGTCAAGATTCTCAGGAGAGAGGAAGGAAATGGAGGTTATAGTGGGGCTCAATATTACCCTAGGGAGATGATGGCGAGGATGCCCCGCCATTTGTTCGTGCCGATATGAATCTCACTTTTGATCGTCGTCGCTACATGTTCGTGAACATTGATGGTCGTTATCGCAACTGTCGCCTCCGCCGACGGCATTATGTCACATCATTATGATTATAATGTTATTTCATTTTTGTAATAATACTATAATCCTAATACTTTTATTAACATTTTATAAGTCATAATATTTATAAATTTATAGGTTATAAATTTTTTAAATCTTAGTATTATGTTATTTTTATTTTGTTAAGCATTAGTGGAGTGGCTAGGATTAATTTTTATGTTGATGAAGGGTGGATGGAGTGGTGTATGAATTATATATATATGTGTATGAGTAGATGGAGAGAAATGACGAAATGAAAGGAAAAAAACCTAACTCACAGTTTGCACCCAGCCCCCCTTCTCTCGGCCTGGCCGTAACCCGCCCCGACCTCCAGGAAATTCGCGGATTTGCTGGCTACCACCACCCTCCTCTAGGTGGTGTTCTTGCTATTCCAGCAACCTCCTACCTCTTTTGGTGTGACTCCAAAGAAAGCGGCTCGGTTCTCCTCATCCGGTTTGACTCTGGGGAACTCGTGGAATTGTGACTATTCCATAGTTACCTTTCTCCTCCTCCTCCTCCTCCTCTCTAATTTTAGAATTTGGGTAACGCTTTCCTCTCCCTAAAACTTGTGTAATCTTCTTATTGGATTGTGAGATTGGTGGAAATTTTGATATCATGTTTAATCCTAAAATTTGATTCTAGTTTTGCATTTACAAAATCTGAATCTTATTTTGCCTTTTCATCCGATTTTCGCGAGGATTTTTGCAGGGGTAGGTCCCCTTGGACATTTTTGCAAACCGGGGTTTGTTTAGTCTTTGGTTTCGAATGGATCAAGAGGATTTGGTATATCTCATTTAATTTTGTTTTGAGGGCTGCATTTGGACTATTTTTTCCAAATCGAATTCTTAGTTCAGATCACTCTCCATGTGGATGGGAATGTTGTGACGTGATATAAGATGTATGGCTAGGTTATGGAAAATGTATATGTGAAATTTTGTACAGGTTTGGATGGGAATTTACCACTTATGAGATCGTGACATTACAGACGAAACTCTGCCGAAATTTTTAGTTTTGCACGCACACAACGTGTTCGCTTAAATTCCCAAAGGAATCCCTTTGTCTTTTCGTGCCTTAATCCCATTTTTGGGAGTTGCCTACATCAATTTGGTATCAGAGCGAGGTTTGCCAATTTCTCAACTTGGCACCGATGCGCTCGTTCCGAGAGACACCCATTTGCACTTAGACACGTTCGTTGGTCTTTTTTTTAATTATTATTTTAGTTATATATATATATATATAAATTGTGTTTCTTAAACTATATATATAAAAAAATTTGTTATTTTACGTGTTCACTTAGTTTGAGTTTTCTGTTGGTCCTTTATGGCGCACATTAGGAGTTCCGCTCAGTCACCATCATTTGTTGAGGTAACATTATGTTAGCACAATATTTGACACCACCACAGCGCACCTCTAGGCATATAAGAGTTTCTACTCCGACCTATGATGGGATAGGTTAATCGCGAGTGTTTTTATGTTAGGTGAAGGATATGGAACGTTATTTTGAGCGATATCATATTGTGGACCCCCACAAGATTCCCGTTGCGAGACTACATTTATTTGGTCGAGCCCAGACCTTCTGGCTCAATGAGGAGAGAAGGTTTGGGGCATCTCTCGATGACTCACTTGTAGGTTGGCAGATTATGAAGAATAATTTAACGGATGAGTATTGCCCTCCATACTGCCTTTCTCAGTTTTCTTATTATCTAAGTGATTCGCCGCCCAAGAATTTGTCTACATCGAACAAGTACATCCCCTCGTACTCCCATACTCGGATGTCACATGATTTTATTTCTCCCCTTCAGGGCTCTAGACCCATTTCTGATCATAGGAGTGACTACAAGCCTCACACTAGATCCTTGCTCCGCCAAGATCTGACTATTTCGAGCACACATACACCTACTTTTAGGGAGAAGGAGAAGGTTAGGTCCTTTGTCCCGCCACCTGTTGTTGTCACTACTAGGGATATTATAAATCTGCGGGTTAAGAATATACAGACAGTTAATATTTTCAAGGAGAATGCTACATGTTACGCTTATGGAGTGATTGCCATTATGCCGTGGAGTGCCCCGCGAAGCTTAGGGCTTTGGCTCTTTTAGCTTCGACGTCTGAGCCTGCCACTGAGGGCGATGCCAATTTCTCTTACGACCTTAGTGACGATGAGGAGCTTGGATATCCTAGTGACCTGGATGAGGATGTCTCCTCTGAGGTATCACCCCCTGGGATTAACCCACTTCTCCTTGACCATATTTCAGGTCCATCTCCAATGATAGTTGAGGAACCATCCGATGGCCCTGAGTAAGCAGATGTAACTGTAGAGTTTGAAGATTTACCTTGCGAGGGAGTTGTTTTTTTGATGAATTTAGTAGTGTAAACCCGGATGATTTTCCTTTGATGTTAACACCGATGCGTGACATTAACCCTGAGTTAGATTCTCTCTCGGGTTCGATTTAACTGACCCTCCTACTTGTTCCATTGGCTCTATTAGCGGACTTGTTAGGACACAAATTGGTTTTACTTGGTCCGATCCACTTAGTTAGGTCGTCGTTATTAGCACCTCCGTTGGACAAGACTTGTGGTCTATGTATTAGTGAGTGTCCGTCTGCGGACATGTCTTCACTTGCGACTGCGTATGATTTCATGGCGACTGTGCCTTTTGATTTGGTGTCCTCACGATATTATTACCCATCAAATCAAATTGCACATATTTTTCATCCATCCTAGTACGATCTGCACGTACACATGTCGTTGTCTTATGCCAGTGTCTATGGGTTGCATCACTTTCACGTCTATTCACCTCCGAGAGCTTCTGACTACAGAGTTATTGATTTGAATTTAGTCTGGTTAGCCCCCGAGTGGATACCTTCGGGTTCCATAATAAAATTATTACATTGGAGCGCCAATCCTTTCATGATTTTTAAGAATTTTGGATTTAATGCATTTTTTTGGATTTTTACGATGCAATCAGTTTTTCACCGTGTTTCAATTTTTCGGATTTAATTTTGCATATCTGGTTTCCAACTGAGTGGTTTTCTCCGACGTTTCTCACTTCCACTTAAGATTCTCTTGGGTTAAGAGGTGAGATTCTTTCTGTGTCGCTCTTCCATATGGGTTTCCTGGTTCTCGCATTGGATGGTAAGATCTGCACTGCTTTTCTTTATGCTGACACATCTATGAGGTTTTTTGTTGTTCTTGCTTATGACAGGTTCTGTTCTATTGCGGATGCCCGCACTTCTTGTCCTTCCCCGTGGATGTCCTCTATTGAAATGCTACATGTGTATGCTACTGTATCCTGCTATTCTTTTCCTGGCCACTCATCGGGGATGAGTGATTTTGAGCGGGGGAGGATTGATGGCGAGGATGCCCCGCCATTTGCTCGTGTCGATATGGATCTCTCTTTTGATCGCCGCCACTACATGTTCGTGGGCATTGATGGTCATTGTCGCAACTGTCGTCGCCGCCGACGGTATTACGCCACATCATTATGACTATAATGTTATTACTTTTTTGGAATAATATTATAATCCTAATACTTTTATTAACATTTTAAAAGTCATAAGATTTATAAATTTATAGGCTATAAAATTTCTAAATCTTAGTATTATGTTATTTTTATTTTGTTAAGCATTAGTGGAGTGGCTTGGATTAATTTTGATGTTGATGAAGGGTGGATGGAGTGGTGTATGAATTATATATATATGTGTATGAGGAGATGGAGAGATATGATGAAATGAAAGGGAAAAACCCTAAACCTAACTCACGGTTTGCACCCAGCCCCCCTTCTCTCGGCCTAGCCGTAACGCACCCCGATCTCCAAGAAATTCGTGGATTTGATGGCTGCCGCCACCCTCCTCTAGGTGGTGTTCTTGCTGCTCTGACAACCTCCTACCTCCTTCGGTGTGAATCCGAAGAAATCGGCTTAGTTCTCCTCATCTGATGTGACTCTGGTGAACCCGTGGAAGTGTGACTCTTCCATAGTTATCTTTCTCCTCCTCTTTAATTTCAGATTTTGGGTAACGCTTTCCTCTCCCTAAAACTTTTGTAATCTTCTAATTGGATCGTGAGATTGGTGGAAATTTTGATATCATGTTTAATCCTAAAATTTGATTCTAGTTTTGCATTTACAAAATCTGAATCTTATATTGCCCTTTCATCTGATTTTCGTGAAGATTTTTGCAAGGGTAGGTCCCCTTGGACGTTTTTTCAAATCGGGGTTTGTTTAGCCTTTGGTTTCGAACGGATCAAGAGGATTTTGTATATCCTCATTTAATTTTGTTTTGAGGGCTGCATTTGGACTATTTTTTTCGAATCGAATTCTTAGTTCGGATCACTCTCCATATGGATGGGAATGTTATGATGTGATATTAGATGTATGGCTAGGTTATGGAAAATGTATATGTGAAATTTTGTGCATGTTTGATGGGAATTTACCACTTGTGAGATCGCGACATTACAGACGAAACTCTGTCGAAATTTTTAGTTTTGCACGCACACAACGTGTTCGCTTAAATTCCCCATAGGAATCCCTTTGTCTTTTCGGGACTTAATCCCATTTTTGGGAGTTTCCTGCATCAGGGGAACATCCCAAAACTATCGGTTCATCATTATGGATGCTCTGAGTAGCTACAATGTTATCTTCAGACTACCCCTCATTAATTCCTTTCTGTGCATGCCCACCTCATTCCACAGGTGCATGAAGTTCAATAACAGAGGAGTCTGGTTCCGAATCCGAGGAGACCCAAGGTGGAGAGATAGTGTTACATCATAGCCGTCAACACCATATCTTGGAAAGATAAAGCAGAGGAGTTCGAGAGGAAAATGAAAGAGAAGGCTAGGTTGGGGGCAGCAGATGAGAAAAAGAAGAAGGAAATCACCACCTTGAGCAGGAGGCTCAAGACAGTGCAAATCAACGGGAGGCTGAATGAGAAGGACAAGGAGAAGGTCAAGACACTACAACCATTTATATTTAGGGTGGCGCTTTTTATGCAGTGTTTTTCAAAATGTCACTGTTTATTTCACGGAATTTTTGCATTTTAAGATAAAAAAAGTGATGGAAAAACTATTACAATAACATATGCCGTACTTTTGCTAACCAAGCACTGCTATAAGTCAAGAAACGGGTACTTATTTTAAAATATATTAAAATTTATATCTTAACCCCCTATATTTTCATCGGTGTAGACCATAGTGATGTAAAAAAATCGGTCCTAACCGGTCCGGTTGAGGACCGGACCGGTTAGTACCGGCTAGAGATCTGTCCCGGTTAGCAAAGTTCTGGTCCCGGATCAGTCCCAAGGGTCCCAAGGGGTCCCCTTTTCCCCTCAAAGACTGGTCCCAGACCGGGACTGGTAAAAAGACCGGTACCCTAAACATTTAACAACTCTAAAAAAAGCCGTTTAAAATGTCTCTTTTTAGAGTTATTGGTAACAGCAGCCATGTGTCGGCCGGCCATGGCTGCCACTAATTATATTATTATTTTTTATTTATTTATTTTATAATTTTTTATTTATTTATAAATTAGAAATTAAAAAATTTAAAATTTTTAAATACCCCTCTCTCCCTTATTCACAATTTTCAATCTCTCTTTCTCTATTATTTTCACTCTCACCCACTCTAAAATTGCTTCTTCTTCATCCATGTCAGCATCCTCCTCCCCGAGATAGTAGAACATGACCACAAAGTGGCGGTATAGGAGAAATTTGATAAAGTGTGCATCAACGGCGAAATGAAGGCGAAGTGCAAACTTTGCGGGAAGCTAATTGCCATTGGCAGCTATACAACGCTCATCAGACATGTGAAATCTAATATTTCTAAACAAGCCCCAGAGTCTACCCAAGCACAAGTTTCGGTGATAGGGCACATTTGGACATATTACCAAGCTCGGCAGCGAGAGCGACAAAGGAAGAACGTCTTCAATAAGGAATTTCCATTCAGCCACTACGGCGATGAAGAAATGAAATCTTATATATACGAGGTACTCCAGCTTAAATATTATCAGGTAAGTCATTCTAACACTAGAAGTGATGCTTTATCAGCTTATATGCAATCTAAAGAATATTTATAAAATTATTTCGAAACATTCGACGGTCGCATTAGCTTAACAAGCGAAGTCTGGGCTATCAGTATATTTGAGGGACATTCTTATATTTATATTACTTGTCACTGGATCAATCTCAATAGTTGGGATCTAAATAACTGCATAACTTGTTTTGAAGGATTTGAATACACGCATACCGGTAAAGCTATTTATCAGAAAATTATTAAGTGTACTAGGGTATTTAAAATAAAAGAAAAAATTATGAATTTTTAATATAATGCGATGACCATCAAATATTTGATTTCAATTTTGCAACCAATGTTTAATGAAATTTTTTTGCATACATGTTGTGTCTGACACGTTTTAAAATTAATTCTACAAGATAATTTGTTTATATGAAGGACTATATAATTAAAATACGAACTATGCTAAGAGTTATTTATAGTTCAAAAAAAACAAGATTTTAAAAATATTATAATTTCATAAGGTAAAAAAATTTTAGGTCCATCTTATGATTTGTTTTTACGATGTAACTCAACTTATAAAATGCTAAAGCGTGCTTTGTCACAAAAAATCTTACTAATAGAATTTTATAATAGTATAGAAGCTCATGATTTAGTCGCGTCGGATTGGGCTATCCTCGAGGATTATGTAAATTTACTAGAATATTTTTATCGATCAACAACAATTTTATCTGTAGTTTATTATCCTACTACCCAATTAGTTATTGAAATTATTTTATTAATTATTGAAACGTTTAAAACATACAAAACGAATGAAATATGGTATCCGTTAATATTAGTAATGGAGGAAATTTTTTTAAAATATTACTAAGATATGCCACCTATGTTTTCTTGCATAGAGACTTTAAACCCTTTAATGGATGTAAACGGGGTAGAAAAGTTTATAGATGAAATTAATCGGAATTTAAATTTAAACGAATCGTCTAGTGATTATGTTAATTTAAGTGTTTCAAAATTTAATTCAGATTTTACTCGCTTTTATAATTATTATGATCAAATGTATGGTTCGTGACCTCGCGAAGAATCCCCCCAACCTAAAATAAAAGATATTTTAAAAAATAAACTTTAAAATTAGCTTCTAGAGAAAAACAACGAACTTCAAGTACTTTAAATGAATTAAGTTTATATATGAAAACACAATTTCAAGATTATATAACTGCATGAGAAATAGAAAATTTTGATATTTTAAAATGGTGGAAATCTAAAACTAATGTGTATCCTATTTTGGCCTTAATGACCCGTGATTTACTAACAATCTAAGCTAGTACGGTAGCTTCGAAGTCTGCATTTTCTTTGTGTTGCAGGATTCTGAATGAGTGAAGAAGTTGTTTGAACGAAGAATCTTTGGAGATTTGCATTTGCTACAAGGATCATTTGGATGCTCAAAGGAGGCAATATGTCTCGTCAATTGAAGATAGTAAGTCTGAAGTGGAAGATAAGATGAATAACTTAAGTTTGGACAGCACGACCGGAGAATAAGAAAGCAAAATGTATTTTATTTATCACTTTATTTCATTTTGAATTTTGATTGTAATTTTATTTTATTTTAATTGTAATTTTCATTTTGTTTCATTTTAAATGTAATGTTATTTAATTTTTATAAAAATGTAATATGTAATGTTATTTGATTTTTAATAAAAATAAAAAAAAATTCATTTTGAATTTTTAGTTTTCATTTTGTAATTTGAAGTTTTAATATTTTTTACCCTAAAATTTTAAAACTATAAAAAATTAACTATATTTAATATTTAAATTTAATATAATTACCAAAATCTTTTTTTTAAAAAATTTGGTCTGGGACAGGTTAGGACCGGTCTTCCGGTCCCAGCCGGTCCTCCTCAAGAGGAGGAAAATAGGTCCCAGACCGGGACTAGTTTGAGCGGGACCGGTCGGCAAAAAGATCTGTCTTTTAAAAGACCGGTCCGAGACCGGACCGCCGGACTTTTTGCGTAGGACTGGTAGACCCCCATCACCTCGCGCTGTCATGCCTCTGCCATCTTTATACTTGTCGATCAATAAATGCTAGTCCACAGAAATCACATATATAGTAAATAATCTCCACGAATGAAGAGGCCACAAAAATAACAATAAAGTACTGAAAGTATGGCTCGTTCCCGGTAAATCAATATCCTCACTACAATCACTGAGCGCGGAAGCAAACACTAAACATCTACTAACAATCAAGAGTCACAGTCCCAGCTGTCTGAACTCCGGTGCTAGATTGTCTCATCTCCAAGCATGCCGACCTCCGGGGCTGCTCCTCCATGCTGGGCTACACGATCCCCTAAAATGATGTGATTCGAAAACCGTTAGTCTAAAAGACTAAGTCCTATCATTTCCCCGCCCCTTCCCCCATGGCTCCTAGGCACCGAGCGGGGAGGAGGAAAGGAGAGGAAAGAAGGTGGAGAATAACAAAGTACAGGTGTCGGCGGAACTAATCTAGTAGTTCTAAGAGTACATGTGACAATAATGAAAGTATGAAAGATTGAATATATAATATGTAACTTTAACTTATATGAAAACACATAAGCTAAGGGATCTTCTGCAAGGCTCCTATCGTATAAAAAGTCCCATACTAATTATACGATAGGGTGTCGGTTTTCTAGCAAGCATGTATATACTTACAGAATATAAACCTTAACTTATAAGCACGCTCGCGTGAACTTATAAATCAAGGAGTCGTTTTGTAGGGCCTATTGTATAAAACGACCCATACTACTTTATACAATAGGTGTCTAATATGCAGTGATGATGCTATGACATGCAAAATTATGCTATGATGTGAACATGCAAGTGTAACTCACCCACTCAACTTTGTGCACACAGACCTTTAGTTCCCCCTTTCTGGAACCTAACCTCCCAGGATACCTTCATAGTGGAAAAACGGAAGCGGTGGGTTGGGCCTCTCCCACCTCAAAACTGGTAATTGCACAACCAATCATACCTATCGTATGCCTTGACGTTGGTGCACTAAGTAGAACTCATGCGTACTCTTGTCGGCAGGTGTACCAGACTTAATATGGAGAAGTGCTAAACCACACATGCCAAGTCGATGTATGTGCTTCGGTGTATCGACCCTCCAATACAGAAGACCCACCACCTTATAATCTATGCATATGCAACCTTATGAATCACCTACCAAGCCAAATCTCCCCGCACCATCCCGTCCGTCACAACTAACAACCGAGCCAAAGCTCGCCGGGCCAACCTGCCCATCACCAAAATCCACCGAGCTTTTAGCTTGAGTAACCCAACCTAACATCCCGAGACATCGAGGTGAGTGAAAGTGAATCCCTAGTTATGCTAGTTACTCTTGCAGTTTATTTTGCCTATAGTTTAGGTTAGCCCAGGACTGCCCTCAGCATACCCCGTGAAGGGCTCTCAAAGGGCACTAGGAACTACGATGGGCTGAATCCCAAATCTCCCTTTCGCAAGGCACTAATTATTAATTGTTACTACCCGATTCTCGATCCCTTTAGTATTACACTGGTTCTAACCCTAATGAGTTTTGACCTTGTCTCCTCCTTCACAGGATAAACGATCTTTTGTTGATCCCGAGTACCACCTAATCTTAGACAACTCCACAATCCTACTCTTCCTATCTTCCAATGGTATACTCCAATCCACTTACCAAAACCAGTAAACACAATCCCATCTCTCTACGACCATTCCCTATGTTAACACGATTTCTGCCGTTTTACTAAATGCAGACCATCCTAAGTTATATGATGCATATAATGGGAGCTACTCCAAATTATCATCCAATATCCCTATAATCATTATTGGGGGTCTACCATGAGATGATTAACCTAAATCCAGAATTTCATAATTTTCCTAATTTACTTGATAATTTAATTAATTTCCTAAGAAATCTAAATACCTTGGTTTGAACATGAAGTACCATTTTCAGGCATGCAAAATGTTCCAAAAATTTATGATAAATACAAGATGACTATTTAATAGTAAATTCAAAGTCTCCAAATTTTTAAGTAAAGTTTGGGCCTTGATCCATAATTTTAAACATAATCACATAGTTAACAGCAAATGAAGTAAATATTGTTAATAAACATCCAAAAATTATAATAAAATTCAAGCAAGGCTAATCTGCCCTAAAAACACTTTTGAAAAAATTTCCAAACTTCTCAGTGAATAATGAGCTCACATTTTAATTTAAAACAATAAACCTCATTCTTACATTATTGAAATAACTACTATAAATATTCACCTAAAAATTATGGTAAATTTCCTCAAGTGTATATTGACCTAAGTACACTTTTAAATGAGTTCCACAATTTTCAAACTATTATTGAGCTCTGAATCTAATTTTGAATATAATTGCATTCTTAAAAGCTTGTAAAGAAAGTACTGAAAATACACATCTAAAAATTATAATAAAATTCAAGTGTGAGTTTTTTGACCTAAAACACTCTCTGCTCAATTTTCGTAACTTCATATTAAACAGTGTGATCATAATAATTAAAAGATTATCAAGGGCAATTCCATGTACTATAAACGAGGTACTAAATGCATTGTTCCAAAATTACCAATAAAATCACCAGAGGCTCTAATTAACTCTATGACTATTAACACCAGATTTGACCGTTCCGCAAGTGACAGCGGCAAGGACACCTCTCGCCGCCTGCCTGCTCCCCGCGGAGCCTCCCCGGCTTGGCAGGCATCCAGGAGTAGTTAGTCAGGAGCTGTCTACCCTCCTATCTGCGTGGCTAGGTGGCCCCCTCTCTTTTCGCCCCCTATATCTGGTCATCGCTGCCTGTTTCTCCTGTGTGCGGACATCCGGTATTTCTAGCCCTGCTTGTTGGGCAGGCCCCCTGAGCCTATAAATAGACGTGAACAGTACCTTTAGAGAGACAGTTCGAATCCCCTAGCTTGCCGCCTGTGGCAGCGGATTCGAAATCCTTCTCCGGCGGGTATCCTGTCCGCGCGGGATTGAGAATCTAACCGATGTAACCATTTTTCCCATAAATAAAAGAAAAGCCAGTCGCAAGAGAAGCATTCAGGCCACAACGGGCGAAGTCTAGTATCGCCGCTTTGTGCGGCTTGTTCTTATTCTTGCGTTGAACGCTAGTAACCGACTCACCGACAGTCTTTTCCCTACTCCTTCCCCAGTGCTCGAACTATTAGCTGGTGGTGCCTAACTCCCTTTCGCTTTTCGTGCATCAACAATGACCATACTACCCAAGTTTCAAGACTTTTCAGTAAGTTTTGGTGGCCTATCTTGCATGTATAAGGGTTGTGCCCTAAACTAGGGTTAGGGTTTTGAGGGGTTTATCCATCTCCAAATCCTCTAAGATTTTTACCAGAGGACCTTAGTTACTCTAGTATTCTCTATACCAAATTTCAAGTCCATACAAGGGCATTTGACCTCATGCACTTCTCAAACCCCCAAATTCCAAACTTAGGGTTTGAACTTGGGACCTAGGGAAATCCTACCCCAAACCACCCCATAACCCATATGAGGGTGTTAAAAGTCATGACAAGCCAGTGGTCAAAGTCTCATCCTCTGTTTAGGTGATTTGACCACTCAAACCACAAGGTGCACTTTTGACCTACAAACCCCTTTTATGGCAAGGCTAAGGTTTGCTCAATTCCCAACTAAATCATCTCTAAATGGATGAAAATTTATAAAGAGCTTCATGATGACCCCAAGGACCACTCACCAAAATTTGGGAGGGTTTGGAGGTCGTTAGGTCCCCTAATTAATTTACCATAGGATTATTAAATAATTTCAAAAACTATAGAAAAATTGTCTCCAAAAATTCCCATTTTTAGACCTGACCTAGGTATAGATTAGCGTGACTCCCTGTCAAAATTTCAGGTCATTTAGACAAGGGATGAAGTGGGGTTGACACTCATTTTAGTTTCTGTCTAACCCTAGGTATAGACCCCACCAAAATTGGTGTTGTGGTCAAACCACTTAACCAAATTGGTTTAAATCAATTTCAAAATAAAATAGACTCTCAGATTTACAAATTTCATATTGAAAACTTTCTCTATAGAATCCTTTAAGTATTTTTAAATTAATTTACAAAGTGACTGAATAAATGTGACAGAATTCATTTAAATGAAATATTAATATGTTGATCCTGCACGGATCTTGACGCAAGAACTAGCGGTTCTGGCTTATCTTCTTCCTCCAGCTGATGGGTAGGATCGACCCAACTTAGAGCTTCTTCCAGCCGCCACCACCGGCCACCAGGCCACCTCCCTGGCCGGCCACCACCACCACCACCTCCGTTGTGGTGGTGGCTATCGCCAGGCTGCGGCACAGCCGTAGGAGGGAACTTTTCCGGCGATCCCGACAATCTCATTTTTCACGGAAAAACCATGAAAACGAAAGCTTCGATCGGGCTCAATTGAGCCCAATTTTTGTTCTAAATGATCCTTATGATCTACTCATAAGAGAAGAAGAAGGGGAGCACCTTGTTTACGGCCTAAGGGTGGGTTGATCGTCGAGATGCCATTTCCGATGGTGGTCCCGCTCAGTTTCTATAACAAAACAATGAACTGCTCTGGCTCCTTTACGTAAGGTGTGTAAACTGTTCCCCTCTGTATGGTGAGGATTTTAGAAGCATCAGTTGGGGAAGGGGAAGGACCTAGCACTAATGGCCATTAATGGCCTTCAATGAAGCTTTCAGCCAAGTGGTGGGGGGGGGGGGGGGGTGAACCTGCCTTGTGGTGGTAAGGAAACGGTTGGAAACTTCTCCTCTTCCCCAGAGGAGTTGAATCCAACCAATAAAGGTGGCCCTTGGCCTCCCTAAGCCATGAATGGCCTTTACCACCTTTTCTCTCTCCTCCATTAAAGAGGAATTCAGAGTTTTCTCTTTCCTTCCATTCATGGCCGAATTATGTCATGGTTCTAGGCTAATGCATCCCACGAAGCTATTATAAAGTGGTTAGGAAGTGGTTAGCCCATGTGGGTAGGGGCTTGAGATGGGGTTAGCCCTTTTTGAGCTAAGTATGACTTGACATAGCTTAGGGTTGACTTTGGTCAAATTACCTTTTATGTCACCATCAATTGGTCCTTGGTCACCTATTGGCCTCCCCTAGGGTCTAGGTAGGGATGGAGAGGGTTGACTTGGCAACTTGAAGGTCACTTGACCCTTATTAAGGGCACTTTGACCACTTTGGGGTTTGAGTAGACTTGGGTCAACTTATCAACTAGGGTTGACCCCAATGGGTCCTTGGTGACCCATTGAACTCACTCTAGGGTTAGGGGGCATGGGTAGGGTCCACTTGGCTAAGGGAAGGTCAATTGACCCTATGTAGGTCATTTTGACCCATTTAGGGTTAGGGTTGACTTAGGTCAACTTAAGCTCTAAGGTTGACTCCAATGGGTCTTTGGTGACACATTGACCCCACTTTAGGTCTAGGAAGACCTTGGGATGGTTGGTTGGGCTCCTTAAAGGCACATTCCCCTTAGTTAGGGCACCTTGCCTTATTTAGTCCTAGGATGATCCTAGGTCAACTTGGCCACCCTAGGTTAACTCAAGTGGACCCTTAAGGCCTTTCAATAGATTGGTGAGATCATGATGGGGTCTTTGTAACACCCCAGAAATCTCAACATGTGTTTGTAAACAGTTTTGGGTTGGAGGCTGTTTGACACGGCCTGGGACACGGGCGTGTCCCAGGGCGTGTCGGGGGTACACGGCCTGGGACACGGGCGTGTCCCAGGGCGTGTTCAGGTTAGTCGACGATTGATAGTCGACGATCA
The DNA here is from genome assembly GCA_039513925.1 of Platanthera zijinensis. Taxonomy (NCBI): domain Eukaryota; kingdom Viridiplantae; phylum Streptophyta; class Magnoliopsida; order Asparagales; family Orchidaceae; genus Platanthera; species Platanthera zijinensis. Next base: position 20,924,278 of record CM077097.1, on the reverse strand, counting down.
TCGAGCCTAGGACACGGCCTTCGACACGGGCGTGTCCCAGGGCGTGTCCGAATTAAATTTCGAGATTAGCCTATTCGAGTCAGAAAAGTACACGGCCTTGAACACGGCCGTGAACACGGGCGTGTCAGGTTGGACACGGGCGTGTCAGATGCCGTGTTCCGACCCGTGTACTGGGTGCAGCTCGATGAAGCAGGATTGACACGGGCGTGTCTCAGGAATGACACGGGCGTGTCAGGTTCGACACGGGCGTGTCGATGCCCGTGTTATTCAGTCGGTTCAAACTGCTTGTGCCGCTTAAGGGTACACGGCCTGTGACACGGGCGTGTCACAGGCCGTGTCAGCCAAAAATTGGATTTTTTGGGCAAATCATGGCCGTTCAGATTCTCTCTTTGGATCCAAGGGCTCAGGTGATTCCTGACTGGATTAAATTCGTGAAGTGGTGATGAAGAAGGCATTCTTCATTTTACTTAAGGAAGAGAGAAAGAGAGAGGAGGAAGAAGAAGGAGGAGGAGAGCAAGCCACCAGCGGAGTTCCCGTGGTCCAATTTGTGATCCGAAGCCGGCGTTGTGAAGGCAAGGCTGCTGCGGTTCTTTCTCACCGGCTAGTTTTCGATGGCTCCGAAGAGATCGACAAGGGTAACGATCTCCCTCCTTGGACATGTGAAGTCCTTCTTTTCGGCATTGCATAGGGAAAACCCTTCCCCGCGAGTGTGCGGTGGGTTGTGGTGTCCCTTGGGGTGAGTCTCATTATCATCCTAAACTAGGATTTAGGAATCTACTATTTGCGAACCAAATTGATCTCACTTATATTCCTAAGTCCACTTAGTTTTCTAGGGTTTTGTCATGACTTAGTTATGACAAAACCACTCCTATGGGTCTAGTTGCCTGAGGGATGTTACAAATCCTAATATATAAACAAAAAATTTCATCCTCGAAATTCTAGTTAGGCCTACGGGATTTTAAATATGAAAAAATAAATTATAACATCCCGAGAGGTTGTGAGGAATACCTGACTGAAAAGCTCCGGGAACCTTTGTTCCATCAGATCTTGCGTCTCCCAGGTGTGCTCCTCCTGACCGTGATTTCTCCACAAGACCTTGACCAATAGAACCTTCTTGCGACGCAAGAATCATATCCCCTTGTCGTCAAAGGCCCCATATATCTCGGGCTGAGCTTCTTCTTCCGACCACGCACCCGTAAAACCCAATGCATCGGTCGGATCTTTAAGAATACTCGTTCCCCTACCTGAAACTCCACCTGACGATGTCGAGCATCGTAATACTTAGCTTGTATGCTCTGTGTCTCTAACATCCTGTCCCATATTAGCCTCACCTGAGCCTCGGTGTCCTCAACAAATTCCGAGCCCAAATTCTTCGGATCCTCATCCTGTATCCATGACAGCGGAGTCCTACATCTTCATCCGTATAGGGCCTCATAAGGAGCCATCCCTATGCTGGATTGGTAGTTGTTATTATATGAGAATTCGACTAGTGGCAACAGCTTCTCCCAAGGCTCTCCGCAATCCAGAATGCATAGTCGCAGCAGATCTTCCAAGGTCCGATTGGTGCATTCCGTCTGCCTGTCTGTCTGGGGATGAAAAGCTATACTGAAAGTTAGCTGGGTGCCCGAGTAAGTCTGCACTAATCGCCACTCCCTGGACGTAAACCATCAATCCCGATCTGATACAATCGTCCTGGGCACGCCATGATAACGGACGAACTGCTCCACGAATTTCTGAACCAGCACACCAACCGAGTCATCCTTCCTAATCAGGATAAATCTGGCTACCTTCGTCAGCCAGTCGACGATTTATCTGGCCATGTATGAATTCCATAGCGATATCCTCAAACTTCCACTCTGGCATTGGAAGTGGTTGCAATAATCCTGAAGGGTTTCTACACTCCGCCTTCACCAACAGGCATGTCTCGCAGTGGGTCACGAAGTAGGTGATATCCTTCTTCATGCCTGGCCAGTATATTGTCTTCTTTAGATCCAAAGTCATCATAGTAACTCACGGGTGTGCCGAATACCGGCTGTAGTGGGCCTCCGTCATAATATCATCCCGGACCTGGCCTCCCTCTGGTATATAAACCCATCCTCTGAAGCACACCAGGCCATCCCTCAGTGTGTAATATCAAGCAGTGCCTGCCTCCAAGGCCCGGTATATCAGCTCCAACTTGGCATCCTGCCTCTGCCTATCTATGACTCGGCCTCGAATGTAGTCTGTGGCACTCATCGCGGCTAAATACTTCTCATAAAGCTTGGGGTCATCAGACGACACCAGCTTAATGTGTATATCCTCTAATCTCTGCACCAGCTCCATGGACATAATCTGGGGCTCCGCTCCGGAGGAGGTTGCTCTCCGACTCAGCGCATCAGCAACCATGTTCGCCTTCCCTAGGTGGCAATGCATCTCATACTGGTAATCTGCTAGAAATTCCACCCATCGCCTCTGCCTAATATTAAGCTCCTTCTGCGTGTCCACATACTTCAATTTTTTGTGATCAGAGTATATGTTGCAGTGGATACCGTACAAATAATGCTGCCAGACTTTCAGAGCAAACACGACCGCTCCCATCTCTAAGTCATGAACAGGGTAGTTCTGCTCATGCTTCTTCAGCTAGCAGGAAGTATAAGCAATCACACGGCCCTTCTGCATCAGAACTGCTCTCATGACCTGGTAGGAAGCATCGGTGTAGACCTGGAATCCTTCTCTCCCAAAGGAAGGGAAAGAATAGGAGCCGAGGTGAGTCGATCCTTCAGCTCCTGGAAAGCCGTCTCGCACTGTGGGGTCAAGATGAAGGGAACATCCTTACTCATCAGGGATGTGAGTGTGAGGGCAATTTGATAGAATCCCTCCATGAACTTCAAGTAATAACCGGCAAGTACCAGAAAACTCTACACTTCTGTGGCCGCCTTCAGCTGCGGCCAATCCCGAACTGCCTGAATCTTTGTTGGGTCCACTGCCAACCCGGCTCCACTGATAATATGGCCTAGGAAGGCCACCTCCTTCAACCAAAACTGGCATTTACTGAACTTCGCATAAATGCGGTGCTCCCTTAGTATCTCTAGAGTCAGTGTCAGATGTCGTGTGTGCTCCTCCTCCGTCCTCGAGTAGATGAGGATGTCGTCAATAAACACAATGACGAACACATCCAGATAAGCCTCGAATATACGGTTCATGAGGCCCATGAATGCCGATAGTGCATTTGTGAGCCCGAAGGGCATCACGGTAAACTCGAATGACCCATATCTACTACTAAAGGCAGTCTTCGGAATGCCCTCCTCCCGAATCCGCAGCTGATAATAGCCCGACCTCAAATCTAGTTTCAAGAAGAAATGCACCCCTTCCAACTTGTCAAAGAACTCATCAATCCTTGGCATTGGATAGGTATTACGGATTATCAGTTGGTTTAGGGCTCGGTAGTCGATGCATAATCTGAGTGTCCCATCCTTCTTCTTGATGAACAGCACTGGGGCTCCGCATGGTGAAGAGCTTGGCCGAAAAAATCCGGCTTCCACTAGCTCTTGCAGCTGGCTTTGAAACTCCGTCAACTCCTTTCGGTCCATATAGTAAGGAGCTCTAGATTCCGACTTTGTTACCAGCTGTATCTGGAAATCCTTCTCCCGGTGCGGAGGTAGCCCTTGAAGCTTCTCTGGGAATACGTCAGCAAAACCCCGCACCACCGGGATATCATAGATGGAATCCTTGGCCTCAGCCATTTCAAACAACACTTCATAGAATTCCTCCCTCTGCAAGTGGGCCTTGACGACCTGCACAGATGATAGCAAGAGAGGGGGAATATGTCTAATACCTTCGATGATGATGTTGGAATCCCCTTGCCTTACAGTGATCCTCTTTGACAGGCAGTCGATCTAGGCATGTTTCCAATGCAACCATGTCATGCCCAGGATCAGATCATAGGTTGGCATCCTTAGGATCATTGCTGGTACTTCGAATGCCTTCCCGTCGATCTTCGCCTCCATGTTGTAGTGGGCGGAGGTGAATAGCTCTGATCCGTCGGGTAGTCGTATCCTCATCATCAAGCCTGTGAATCACTCCACTCCTTCCAAGCCTTCCACAAAGGCCTCCGACACGAACAAGTGCGAAGCACCCGTATCGAAAAGCATATAAGCAGGCTTTCCACTGATGAAGACTATGCCTGGGGTAGTTAAATATCTTTGAAATTTAGTTATTGTTTTCTTTCCTAGTCTGTCAATTCTAGATCCATGAGTCTAATTATTTAGTAAAGAAATCTTAAAATTTACTGTAGTAACTGTGATCACTTACTCCGGGTTCCGTGGTGTACCAAATCCAGTGCATACACTTGCTCCCTCTCCATCCTGTGGTCTCTGCCCTGGTATCCTTGTCCTCGGCCTCAAAAATACTGAGCAGTAGGGGCAACCTGTGGTGCTGGTAGGTTTCCCCCTTCATGGGGAAGTTTCTCAAGATATGCCCTATCTGATGATAGTTGAAGAACTCTGGCGGGGGATATGCCATACCCTCGGGTCTCTACATCTCCCACATCTGGAGATGCTGAAGAGCCATCACCACTGGTTCTCTCTACTACTGTCTCACTTCCTGATGAGGCTGGTCCTCTGCCCTTCTCCCATCACTCCCATCAGCAAAGCGGCCCCTTCGTTGATCATTTCTGGCTCCCCGGCCCTGATCCTTAGTTGGCCTCTTCCGGCCTCTAGTAGTGTGCCAATCTGCCTTAATCCTCTTCTCCATCTCCAATATCCGAGTAAAAGCCCATCGAATATGAACAACAAAGCCTCCCTTAGATCCTCTCGCAGTCCCTTATAAAACCTCTTTGTGTATCCTGCCTCATCCAACTTATTAGAATCCACAAACCTAGCTAGATGATTGAACTCTCGGGGGGTACTCCACCACCATCTTGTTGTCTTGCCTCAACTGTAAAAATCTGTCTTCCATCTCATCTTTGGCCGATTGCGGAACAAAATGCTCCAACAGAGCGGCCCTGAACTCCTCCCAAGCAATCTCTACAACCTCTCTATCAGTAAACGTCGTGTCCAGCGATATCTTCCACCATCTCTTGGCATGGGACTCCAAGAAAGAGACCACCAAAGGTACCCTCTCCTCCCAATGGCACCGTATCCCGGTCAACATCTTATACATGATGTCCAACCACTCCTCCGTCTGAATGGCCGACTCTGTCCCCAAGTACGATGGGGGAGAAAATCCTCAGAAAATACTCAGCCAATTGGCCCTCGGGTTTGGCTGCGGAGTCGGAACCTGCTGGGCCCTGAAAGCCTCCAGTATGGCTGTCAGTGTCTGCCCCATCTCTGACTGTAGGAATAGAGTGGGGACCGGGGGAGGTGGTGCAACATTCAAAGACTTCTGTACTCCGCCCTGTGGTGTAGGCTGTGTTGGGGCTGCGTAACAAAATTCATTTGTAAGTAATGGGCTCAAACCTAATTAAAGGTGTACAATTTACATGTGATCCCCCATATGGGAACACAACTGCTTCCGCTGCTTAGTTTGTGCCACAATTAAACTCGTGCAGGGGTGACCCAGGGATTGTGGACTGCTACTTTTTCGATCAAGGTTTCCTTTGATACCACTTGTAAGACCACCTTTTTTTCTTTTTAAACCACCGGGGTTTTAGTCCCAGAACCGCCGCTTTGCGGTGACACCTTCACGCCCGAGAAGGTCATCACTACAAAACGCCGATCCTGCCGGGCGATTCGATCACAAAATAGTATAAAAATAATAAAGGCAAGTCCATAGAAATCATATATATAGTAAATAATCTCCACGAAGGGAGAGTCCAAAGAAATAACAATAAAGTACTGAAAGTAGGGCTCGCGCCTGGTACATCAATATCCTCACTACAATCACTCAACGCAAAAGCAAAAGCTAAACATCTACTAACGATCAGGACTCACAGTCCCAGCTGTCTGAACACCGGTGCTAGACTATCCCATCTCCAAGCGTGTCGACCTTCGGGGCTGCTCCTCCATGCTGGGCTCCACGGTCCCCTAAAATTATGTGGTTCGAAAACCGTTAGTCTAAAAGACTAAGTCCTATCATCCCCCGTGCCTTTCCCTATGGCTCCTAGGAACTGAGCGGGGAGGAGGAAAGGAGAGGAAATGAAGGTGGAAAATAACAAAGTACAGGTGACAGCGGAACAAATCTAGCAGTTCTAAGAGTACATGTGACAGTAATGAAAGTATGAAAGATTGAATATATAATATGTAACCTTAACTTATATGAAAACACATAAGATAAGGTATCTTCCTCAAGGCTCCTATCGTACAAAAAGTCTCATACCAATTATATGATAGGGTGTCGGTTTTCTAGCAAGCATGTATATATCTACAGAATAGAAACCTTATATTATAAGCACGCTCGCGCGAAGTTATAAACCAATGGGTCGTTTTACAGGGCCTATTGTATAAAATTTCCCATATAACTTTATACAATAGGAGTACGGGTTTATATGCAGTGATGATGCTATGACATGCAAAATTATGCTATGATGTGAACATGCAAGTGCAACTCACCCACTCGACTCTGTGTACATAGACCTTTAGTTCTCCCTTTCTGGAGCCTAACCTCCCAGGATACCTCTGTAGAGGCAAACAGAAGCGGTGGGTTGGGCCTCGCCCACCTCTAACTTGTAATTGCACTACTAGTCATACCTATCGTACCCCACGACGCTGGTGCACTAAGTAGAGCTCCTGCATACTCTTGCTGGCTGGCGCACTGGACTTAATATGACGAATTGCTAAACCACACTTGTCGAGTCGACGTATTGACATCGGTGTATCGACCCTCCAATACTGAAGACCCAACACCATATACTTTATGCACATGCAACCTTATGCATCACCTACCGAGCCAAAGCTCCCCTGACCATCCCGTCCGTCACAACCAACAACCGAGCCAAAGCTCGTCGGGCCAACCTGCCCATCACAAAAATCCACCGAGCCTTTAGCCCGAGTAACCCAACCTAACATCCAGAGACATCGAGGTGAGTCAAAGTGAATCCCTAGTTATGCTAGTTACTCTTGCAGTTTATTTTGCCTACAGTTTAGGTTAGCCCTGGACTACCCCTAGCATACCCCGTGAAGGGCTCTCAAAGGGCAACAGGAACTACGATGGGCAGAAGCCCAAAGATCCCTTTCACAAGGCACTTATTATTATTGGTTACTACCCGATTACCGATCCCTTTAGTATTACACTGGTTCTAAGCCTAATGAGTTTTGACCCTGTCTCCCCCATAGACGATCTTTCATCGATCACGAGTACCACCTAATCTTAGACAACTCCATAATCCTACTCTTCCCATCTTCCAATGGTATACTGTAATTCACTTACCAAAAGCAGTAATCACAATCCCATCTCTCTACGACCATTCCCCATGTTAACACAATTTCTGCAGTTTTACTAAACGCAGACCATCCTAAGCTATATGATGTATACAATAGGAGGTACCCCAAATTATCATCCAATATCCCTATAATAATTATTGGAGATCTACCATGATATGATTAGCCTAAATCCAGAATTTCATAATTTCCTAATTTACTCGATAATTTAATTAATTTCCTAAGAAATCCAAATACCTTTGTTTGAACATGTAGTACCTTTTTTAGGCATGAAAAATGCTCCACAAATATATGATAAATACAAGATGACTAATTAATAGTAAATTCAAAGTCTCCCAATTTTGTAGTAAGATTTGGGCCTTGATCCATAATTTTAAATATAATCACATAGTTAACAACTAATTAAGTAAATATTGTAAATAAGCTTCCAAAAATTATAATAAAATTCAAATATGGCTAATCTGCCCTAAAAAACACTTTTGACAAAATTTCCAAACTTCTCAGTGAATAATGAACTCACATTTTAATTTAAAACAATAATCCTAATTCTTAAATTATTAAAACAACTACTATAAATATTCACCTAAAAATTATGGTAAAACATCCTCAAGTGTATATTGACCTAAGTACAGTTTTAAATGAGTTCCACAATTTTCAAACCATTATTGAGCTCGGAATCTAATTTTGAATATAATTGCATTCTTAAATGCTTGTGAAGAAAGTGCTAAAAATACACATCTAAAAATTATAATAAAATTCTAGGGTGAGTATATTGACCTAAAACACCCTCTGTCCAATTTTCATAACTTCCTATTAAATAGTGTGATCATAATAATTAAAAGATTATCAAGGTCAATTCTATGTACTATAAAGGAGGTAGTAAATGTATTGTTCCAAAATTACCAATAAAATCACTAAAGGCTCTAATTAACCCTTTAACCATACTACCCAAGTTTTAGGACTTCTCATTAAGTTTTGGTGGCCTATCTTACATGTATAAGTGTTGTGCCCTAAACTAGGGTTAGGGTTTTGAGGGGTTTATCAACCTCCAAATCCTCTTAGATTTTTACCAGAGGACCTTAGCTACCCTAGTATCCTCTCTACAAAATTTAAAGTCCATTCAAGGTCATTTGACCTTATGCCCTTCTCAAACCCCTCAATTCCAAACTTAAGGTTTAAACTTGGGTCCTAGGGCAATCCTACCCCAAACCACCCCATAACCCATATGGGGGTGTTAAAATTCATGACAAGCCAGTGGTCAAAGTCTCAGCCTCTATTGAGGTGATTTGACCAATCAAACCATAAGGTGCACTTTTGACCTACATACCCCTTTTAGGGTAAGGCATCTCTAAATGAGTGAAAATATTTACAGTGGTCAAAGGTTTGCTCAATTCCCAACTAAATCATCTCTAAATGAGTGAAAATATTTACAGTGCTTCATGATGACCCCAAGGACAACTCACCAAAATTTGGTAGGGTTTGGAGATCGTTAGGTCCCCTAATTAATTTACCCTAGGATTATTAAATAATTTCGAAAACTATAGAAAAATTGTATCCAAAAAATCCCATTTTTAGAGCTGACTTAGGTATAGATTTGGGTTACTCCCTGTCCAAATTTTAGTTCATTTGGACAAGGGATGAAGTGGGGTCACTCATTTTAGTTTCTGTCTAACCCTAGGTATAGACCCCACCAAAATGGTTGCTGTGGTCAAACCACTTAACCAAATTTGTTGAAATAAATTTTAAAATAAAGTAGACTCAGATTAACTAATTTCATATTGACAACTTTCACTGTAAAAGCCTTTAAGTATTTTTAAAATAATTTACAAAGTGACAGAATAAATGTGACAGAATTCATTTAAATGAAATATTAATATGTTGATCCTGCACGGATCTTGACGCAAGATCCAGCAGTTCTGGCTTAACTTCTTCCTCAAGCCGATGGGTAGGATCGGCCTGACCTGGAGCTTCTTCCTACCGCCACCGCCAGCCACCCGGCCACCACCCTGGCCGGCCACCACCCTGGCCGGCCACCACCACCGCCACCTCCGTCGAGGTGGTTGCTATCGCCAGGCGGCGACACAGCCGCCGGAGAGCCCTTTTCCAGCGATCCCGACAATCTCATTTTCACGAAAATACCATGAAAACAAAAGCTTTTATCGGGCTCAATTGAGCATGATTTTTTGTTCTAAATGATCCTTATAATCTACCCATAAGAGAAGAAGAAGGGGAGGACCTTTTTTGTGGCCTGGAGGCGGGTTGATCGTCGGGATGACATTTTCCATGGTGGTGCCACTCGGTTTCTACAACAATACAGTGAACTGCTCCAGCTCTTAAGGTAAGGTGTGTTAACTTCTCCCGTCTGTATGGTGAGGCTTTTAGAAGCATCAGTTGGGGAAGGGGAAGGGCGTAGCACTAATGTCCATTAATGGCCTTCAATGAAGCTTTCAGCCAAGTGGTGGTGGGGGGGGGGGGGGAGGGGTGAACCTGCCTTATGGTGGCCTTGAAATGGTTGGAAACTTCTCCTCTTACCTAGAGGAGTTGAATCCAGCCAATAAAGGTGGCCCTTGGCCTCCCTTAGCCATGAATGACCTTTACCTCCTTTTCTCTCTCCTCCATTAAAGAGGAATTTGGAGATTTCTCTCTCCTGCCCTTCATGGCCGAATTATGTCATGGCTCTAGCCTAAATTCAGCCCACTAAGCTATTATAAAGTGGTTAGGAAGTGGTTAGCTCAAGTGGTTAGGGGCTTGAGCTTGGGTTAGCCCTTTTTGTGCTAAGTTTGACTTTACCATGCTTAGGGTTGACTTTGGTCAAATTGACCTTTTGTGTCACCATTAATGTGTCCTTGGTGACCTATTGGCCTCCCTTAGGGTCTAGGTAGGGATGGGTATGGTTGACTTGGTACCTTGAAGGTCACTTGGCCCTTATTAAGGGCACTTTGACCACTTTCGGGTTTGAGTTGACTTGGGTCAACTTAGCCACTAGGGTTGACCCCAATGGGTCATTGTTGACCCATTGACCTCATTCTAGGGTTAGGAGGGCATGGGTGGTGTCCACTTGGCTAAGGGAAGATCAATTGACCCTATATAGGTCAGTTAGACCCATTTAGGGTTAGGGTTGACTTTGGTCAACTTAAGCTCTAAGGTTGACTCCAATGGATCTTTGGTGACCCATTGACCCCACTTTAGGTCTAGGAAGACCTTGGTAGGGTTGGTTGGGCTCCTTAAGGGAACATTTCCCTTAGTTAGGGCACCTTGCCTTATTTAGGCATAGGATGATCCTAGGTTGACTTGGATACCCTGGGTTAACTCAAGTGGACCCTTAAGGCCTTTCAATAGATTGGTGAGATCATGGTGGGGTCTTGGAGTCTCATGATCATCCTAAACTAGGGTTTAGGAATCTACTATTTGTAGACCATATTGATCTCACCTATATTCCTAAGTCCACTTAGTCTTCTTGGGCTTCTAAAGTTTTGTCATGACCTAGTCATGACAAAACCACTCCTAGGGGACTAGTTTCTTGAGGGATGTTATACTCTGTCTGAGCCATTCCCACAGATTCTTTATCACGAGCCCTAGACGCATCTTGTTGAATGTAATTTTGTATAAAGCCCGAGAAGAACCTAGAGCTGCACTCAGCAGATTGCTAAACGTAATATTAGTTTGTAAGTATATTAGGGTTTTTAAATTAGTCGGGCTATCAATTAATGGATGTACTGATTTCTTAAGCCTTGGGATTTAGGTTCCATTTAGGGGGACTTATTTTCACCGGTCAAGTATCGCATGTACCCGACCTTAATTAAAGTCCGGTTCATGCAGTCGTTACCGCTTGACCGGTGAAAATAAGTTCCCAAACGGAGCCTTAGTATTGTTTTGAATTCGATATATGCATCTTATTATGTGCATATTGTCTTGGTTGGTTACCTATATTATGAAATGTCTTTGCTTCCCATTACACAAATGAGTGATCCTGTGCAAAGTTGAATCAGTTGTACGCATACAAGGTGTTCGATTGATTTTTTTTGTGTGCGTTAATTATTTTTAAAGGAGGGATGTGGTCTTTACTGCTTTTTACGAGTTAAATGTCATGGATTTGTGACTATGTGATGCTGAAGAACTACTCTTCCGATTTAGTTTAGGCTTCATTTGGGGGATTTATTTTCATCGGTCAATCAGTTACGGGAGCATGAACCAGATTTATTTTCATCATTTAAGGTCCAGTTCATGCAGTCACAACCTCCTGACCGATGAAAGTAAGTCCCCTCAAACGAAGCCTTAATTTTCCAATTTATGAGTTACATGTGAATTGATGGTTATCTGCTAAATCAAATGTGTTTTGGCCTCTCCAAGGCATGCCTGTTTATTAATTAACTTAAACCTTAGGATTATTTGCATGTTCTTACTACTCTTGATTGTTTTTTTATTTTATTTTTTATTTTATCCTCAGATAACAAAATTATTCTTGCTCTTGATAATGCATGCTATTTTCTTCTTTTATTGATAAATCAAAGGTGTTCTGGAGTCATCTTTTTTCGAAGACTCTTGTATTATTTTCATATTTTCTAAGAAGAATAAATTCAATACTCATGTTATTCACCATATATTAATCTGATATTCTTGGTATTTTTTCTTTGTTTCAGATTCAAGGTTTTAGTGAGAGCTGTATCAAGGAAAACATCGACGTCTTTTACTGGGATACGACAGACATGTCGGGGATTGACATTAACGAAGCGTGTGTGTGTCACCATCACAACCTCAACCCCATCGTCCTTCTTATTTGCCAGAAGAAGAGTTATGTGTCAACCATGTTAGGCGAGCCTATCTGGAAGGAGGTAGAGAAGCTAGTGAGGGCAGGTTTTGTAACAGAGACCCTGTACCCAGGCTGGATCTCCAATGTTATGATGGTTATGAAGGGAGACAGGAGATTAAGGATGTGTGTGTAATTCTCTTTGTTAAATAAAGCATCCCCCAAAGATTTCTACCCCCTTTCTCGAATCGATGCACTGGTAGATTCAGCCGTCAATTTTTTTGGTAATAAATTTCTTAGACACGTTTTCAGGTTACATCCAAATAAAGATCCATCCGTCGGATATTAAGGATGTTGCTGTCACAACTCGCATTTTCTCCGAATTTAAATGTAAATCAGAGTAAGTGAAAACACGCACCGTGATGCCACGCCATGCAGGGATTACTGCAGACGTTCAGGCAAACTCCCACCCTAACACAGTTTATGAAAATACCAAGTTTTGGTGTGAGGAAAACATGTTTTAAGTTAGGCCTTGGTGTTCTTAGCCTTCAGCTCAGTGGATCAACTTGTCCACAACTAAAAAATACAAGTATACACTGTAGAAAAAAAATTCCTTGTTTATATTATTTGAGATACTACATGAGCAAAAACATCAATACTGGATAACTTATGGTATGCATGACTCTAGATTTAGTATAAGTATAAAAATAGCATTTATGTTCGTCAAACATAGTGGTTTTAGTTTGAAAGATGACATGTATGAAGTGATTGAAGTAATATTTTTATAATTTAAAATATCTAACGTGCATCCTAGCATTAAACCTTCCCAGAGAGCAAGTAAATCCAATAAGACATACGAAAAATGGCTTAGCAGCTAGCAAGTACTTAACATTAAAGAAAAATCTAGTTAGCGTCAACAACCTGACACAAACCCACTAAAAGATATATATGTTTGAACTAAAAGGAAAGAAACAACAACCACCTCACAGTCGGTGAGGGAATGACACCTGTAAAATACCAGCCAAAAACCAACCCTAGCCGCTCAACTGGCTTGTTGAAGCCCAAATCTGACCTCAACGAGAGTTAGAAAATAGCGGCGTAGCCAACATCTACTTCTCCCAAGCTCCGACCCCTTACTGGCTGAAAAGAACCTAGAACTGACCCAAAACCTCAACAGGGAGGTCCCACCTCTAACCCGGAAGATCTCTAAGAGCTTCCCCTCCAAACCCAAAAGTTAAGCTTGGAGCTTGCTTTCTGAAGAGCCCCTGTGGGTCTATTTGTAGTCTTCGCTGACCTGAAATTACAAAATTACCCTTGGCTGGTCTGCCAATAGCCAAATCCCACTGTCATGAAATATTGAATGCAGACCCTGAGGGCATATAGGTTATTTACCAGAGGAAAACTAGGTAATTTCTCCTTGGGCCCCACCCAGCGAGAACCCCTATGCCGAGAACTGAACATTGCCGAGAACTCTCCTGCCCTCAATCGGCTGGAGCTAAAAAAGATGCCGAAGAATGCCTTGGACCGAGACAGTTCTCGACTTCCGCGGGGCGCGAGCCTTCTCGCATGTCTCTGGAAAGAAGCAGGTCTCAGATGGTGCTTGAGCGCGAGCGTTCCCGCCTACTCCTAGGCGGGAGCTCTTCTGTTCTGAGGCCCAAAGTTAGCCCGAGCTAGTCCAGTCCTGACCCTTGGTGCCTCTGGGTCCCATTTAGTGAATATGGGGTTGTACACAATTCCCGCTCTTTTCGAGCCAGCCCCACGCTTGAAAAGACACGTCCAACCCGCAAATATTTGCTGAGCACATGTCGTCCTGAAAAGAAAATCTTTTGGTGGGCCATCCCGTGGTTTTATAAGTGCACTTATAGACGGCCAAAAATATTCCCCTGCCAATCGCTGCCCCATGTCTAAGCTCTCTAATGGTCTTGAGATACGTTCCAAACGTGTTGAAGAGTCTCTCTCGCAGAGCCTTCAAGACCGTATTAATGCGGCGCAGGCACGAGCCCTCGCAAATAGCGCCTCGGTAGCCCCCTGGCTGGCGAGAAAGGCTCCAGCCGCCGAGCCCTCACAGCTGAAGAAGAAGAAGAAGAAAGAAAAACCGATCAAGCGGGACCTCCTGCGCGAGAACTAGGACTCACCTACCCCATCCCTAAGCCGCACAAATAATCCTTCCTCTCTACAGAAGGTACGTCTTTCTTGCTTGCTGATTACCAATACTATGAACTGATTAAGCAAAAAGATTGACAACTGTCATGCAATACGTCTCGTAGGAGGTGGCTCGAGATGAAGGTGTCTGGTCCCTACTGGTGCCCCCAGACTCAGCGTCTCTCCTTCCTGGTGATCCACCACGGGTCCCGGAGGCCACTCCTCCGGCTAACCCTTCAAAAACTCCAAGTAACATTCCATCCCTACTGCCCTCTTTTTATCTTTCTAATCACTACATCCCAATTTGTTGAACTGACTTCCCGCAGCGCCAGCTTCCGCCATCCCGGGTCTCGCCACCCTAGAAAATGAAAATGCAGCTGCTAACTTGGTCACCCAAGCGGCTAATCCAGCCCTACTGGCGGGAGTGGTGGCCACCGAACCCTCTGTATCCCCAAAGGAGGCCAGCCACCCCGTGAGAGAGGATGACTCCCCCTACTCCCAGCCAGGCCGAGATCACCTCACGTAATACTTTCTGCCCTGGGCGAGGAAAACCGCTCCACCTCCTCTTTGGAAAGGAGACTGAGGGGGAGTCTGGACCTACTCGCCTGCCGCTGGCCGGTAGCTCTCGCCGTACTGCAGGTATGCGAGGTACTATCATAGCCTTTACTTTGCTCTCGCCATAACCATGGAAATTTGCTTTTTCCAGGGGATGTGGACCTGGGAGAGGGAGCCGACGAGTAAGATGAAGATGATGGTGGAGAGGAAGGGGAAGACGCTGAGAGCTCCCCCTTTCCTTCTTCTGATGAGATGTAAGAAATCCTGGACGGTGCCTGGAATGTCAAGAGACGGCGGAAAAGGATAGCGGCAATCCTGTCGAAGTTTGTGCGTCGAGAGCGGGCTAACGCCTCTACGACAAAGGAACATCGCGAGATGGTGGAGCAAAGGCTGGAGGCCTTTGAGCGGGATTATAATTTCCTAGGCGAGATGGAGCGGCAGGATATGCCTGCCGCCAGGTCATCCCCATGGCAGTGTATTGCCATGATTTGAGACCAAGCGCGCCGGATCAACCTTGGATGCACCACCCTGTCATCTTACTTCAACCCGCGAGCTCCTCCGAGGACCAGAAGGCGAGAACAAGGGCGATGGCGATGGGAACCATACTGAATAACGGAGTCTCGCCCCTTCATCCCTTGGCCTACCTTTCTCGCAATGTACCCCCTTTTTTAATTTGAACCTTGACTGCTTGAGACTTTATTATTATTTGTTATGCGGTTCTCGCCCGGCGAGTGCCCCTCTTTTTTCTATTTCTACTTCATTGCTCTTTTTCAGGCTATTAACTTGGTGTTTGCGCGAACCCATGTTGTTTGTCAATTGCTGTTATCTATGAGCCGGAATCTTCTAGTTGGCTTAGGCACCTGACGTGTGTTAGGGTGGAAAACGAGGCGTCGTTTCCTTGAGGCATGGCGATTGTACCCTTGCCACCTTTTTGGGAAAATTATCATTACTACGGTTTTCTATAAATAGGTCGGTCCATCCACCGCAATTATTTCTCTGATCCGGAACCCTTGTCCTCCTTCTTGCTGCTTTCGCGCCTTGCCGAGATCTTCCCTCGCTTCCGCCACCTTCTCTCATTCTCGCCTTTCTCCCCGAGTTTTCGCCTTCAACCTCTTAAGCACGATGCCGGGCGAGAGCGAAGGACGCTCCAACTGTGTGCAAGCCTTCTGGAGGCACCAGTTCCCTCCTTGCCGACTGACCATGGAAGAGTACCACCTGTTCACCTCACGCTACATCCCTGCCGGTGTATCCATGAGAAACCTGGGCAGCGACGATAGGGTAAATCTCGCTGGAGAGGGAGAGCTCGCCATCCCCCTCGAGCATTTCTAGGTGGGCTTTCGCCTCCCACTCTGGTCCGAGATGCGCCAGGCCCATCGCTACTATGGGTTGGTTCCCGCCCAGCTCAACCCTAACTCAGTCACCATCCTGGTGGCGTTCATCAGTTATATGCGATCAGAGAGGATTGAGTTCATTCTACCTATCTTCGGGAAGCTGTTCGTCTTCCGGCTATGGGCGGGGTAGTCTTCTTCTCTGTTCAGCTGCTCAAAACCTATGGTCTCGCCAACAAGCATCACCACTGGGGCAAGAAGTTAGTCTATGTTTCCGGCGATTTCGGCAACGTGCCCCTCACACCAGTCCAATACGTCGATGCTGCCTATAAGCCACCCACTCTGGTGTCGTGCGAGAGCGTCCTCCTGGAGTTCTTCGGGACCAAGGACTTCGACGTCCAATTTCTCAGGCGAGACGTCGACTCTCTCCTGCCTGTGTCTCTTGGCGAAGGTATGGTCTCGCCTTTAGCTTTGCATTCCATACTTTAAAATGTAGCACTGAATGTCGTCGACTCTGCAGGAGAGCAAGAAATCCCTCGGTGCCAGCCATTTTCCGAGACCAGGGTTGCAAGAGATACACTAGATCTTGCAAAAACTGCGGCTCTCGCCTGCCAGGATGAGCTGGCTCCTCCCCCTCAGTCTGGTGCCGGGAAGCAAAAGCCCGACACCTTTTCTTGCAATCCACTCAAAAGACCAAAGCCCACCGCCGCAGACAAGGGGAAGTCGGTGGCGGCCTCTCCCTCCCGATCTGCCGCCGAGGGTCGATTTCTCGCCGAGATCAAGTCGGCAGCCGGGGAGGCGATCACTGCCGCTGGGACCACCATTGGGGCCCCTACCAAGAGCCTTCCAGCCGCAGGCGGGGCTAGTGAAGAGGGCGTAGCCGCCGAAACCTCTGGTTAGGCACCACCCAAGCAGGTGCCGAAAGGGCACCAGAACTTTGGCCTCGGCGTGAAGTGTCTGAATGCGGAAGGAAAGCCTTTGCTCTAGTGGGATCCTGAGACCAACCAGCTCTCCATCTCTACCCTCCTCCCCAGTTGGGCGAAGCACGACGAGGTCACCGACGACGCTTTTGCATTGGGTTATGGCCTTTACATCCAGGAGGATGCCAACATCTTCGACCAAATGTCCACTCGACTCCTGGTCCTTGACTCCATCCGGGCCTTACTGCGCGGGTTCGAGCTCGCGCATATGTGTGCGCGTCGGAGTATCACCATCGAACGAAACTTTTGCGAGATGATCAAGGAGATGGACCAGGCGGCGGCCCACGCGACAGCGCTAAAGGCCAAGCTGGAGGATGCCCAGCAACTTCTGTCCTTGCGCCCGGCAGAAGAGGTAAGTGAGACCTTTCAAGGCACTCGCTCTCGCCCCTGTAATCCACAGCCTATCTCTCCTCTGTATTGAATGGTTTCTCCTTTACATAGGATTCTGCCCAGAGCACGGTGCTTCGCGCGCAGTTGGCCGGGATGGAGTGCGATAATGTCCTACTAAAGGACCAGCTCCGGCGCATGGAGGCGGTTGCGGCCGCAGTCCCGCCTCCTTCTTCGCTTTACGAGAGGCTGAGGAGCCGCCACTTCTTTGAATACGATATCGACAAGCTATTGAAGACCAACTCCCAAACAACGGCTAGACTTACAATAAAGACGTTGTAGGACATGGGGTGTCTGAATGAGGGCGGCAAAACCATCGTCACCCACCAGCTTCACCCGTGGCTCTTCGAGCCCATCCCTAAGACACCGGGCACACCTGACTCCACGCCCTCGGATGTACCGAAATCTCCCACTGCTGCTGTCGAGACATCCGGGGAGGGTTCTGGCGAGATCTATAGCGGGAGCTTGAGCGGGGGGTATAGTGCGTCCCCTTGATGGGTTTCTTTCCCCCACCCCCTCCTTTTGTCTTTGAAACGTACGAGATGCTCTCGCCTGTAATCACATTTTGAAGGATATATTGTACATGTTTGCATATTGTGATTGATTTCTTACCTCTTTATAAGTGTAGTAGTGTCGAATGTTTCTCAAGCACGTTCTTGCCAAGGCCCTCAGTCTCCCTAGGATAGCGGTCCCCCTTAGAGATCAATAGGTGGAGACTTGCCGAGAGCTAAAGACCCAGCGTGCCGTTTCGGAATGCCTTTCGCCAAGACCCTTTTGCTGGGAGTGCTGGTTGTAGGTTCTTGAGGGGGGGGGACACCGCCCCCTTCACCTCGCGCAAGGGAATGAAGCTTTTCTCCTAGGGCTCCTCGTCGAAAGCCTTCTCACCAGGAACTCCCTCTGCCGAGATCCTCTTAGCCGAGACCTCTTGGCCGAGACTTCTCTTGCCTGAGGGGGTTTCCAACCTTTTTCTTCTGGCTTCCAGGTGTGTCTCCTATCCTGTCCAGAAGGCCCGGCCAGGGAATCCACCCGGGTCTGAGCCTCACTCGGGGTGGTGCCAAAGTTGCTAAGTCGTAGTGCCCCAAAGAACATATCCGAGAACAAGCCCTTTCCCTCAGGTGTGCCTACAACCCTGCCCAGCTGATGAGAGCCTGAGCAACGAGTCTACCCGAGGCTAAGCAGCACTCGGGGTCCCTTGCCACCACAGGTGAGCCTTCAGACCTGCCAGCTAGATGATAGCCTGCGCAACGGGTCTACTTGGGGCCGAGCCGAGCTTTGGGTAGTTCAAACATCCAAGTTGAAGCATCTCAATAAAGCAAACCTCTCACCTACAGGCGAGCCTTCAGACCTGCCAGCTAGATGAGAGCCAACACGGAGGGTCTACTTGGGGCCAAGCCGAGCTCAGGGTAGTGCAAAAGTCTACAAACAGAAGTATCTCCAATAACCAAACCTCTCCCCCCACAGGCGAGTCTTCGGACCTACCAGCTAAATGAGAGCCTGTGCAGCTGGTCTACCTGGGGTTGAGCCGAGCTCGGGGTAGTGCAAAAGTCTCCAAACTGAAGTATCTCCAAGAACCAAACCTATCCCCCATAAGCGAGCCTTCGGACCTTCCATCTAGATGAGAGCCTGCGCAGCGGGTCTACCTGGGGCCGAGCCGAGCTCGGGGTAGTGCAAAAGTTTCCAAACTGAAGTATCTCCAAGAACAAAACCTCTCCCCCACAGGTGAGCCTTCGGACCTGCCAGCTAGATGAGAGCCTGCGCAGCGGCTCTACTTGGGGCTGAGCCGAGCTCGGAGTAGTGCAAAAGTCTACAAACTGAAGTATCTCCAAGAACCAAACCTCTCCCCCACAGGCGAGCCTTCAGAACAGCCAGCTAGATGAGAGCCATCGTAGCGGGTCTACCTGGGGCCGAGCTGAGCTCGGGGTAGTGCAAAAGTCTCCAAACTGAAGTATCTCAAAAAACCAAACCTCTCCCCCACAGGAGAGCCTTTGGACCTGCCAGCTAGATGAGAGCCTGCGTAGTGGGTATACCTGGGGCCGAGCCGAGCTCGGGGTAGTGCAAAAGTCTCCAAACTGAAGTATCTCCAAGAACCACACCTCTCACCCACAGGAGAGCCTTCAGACCTTCCAGCAAGATGAGAGCCTGTGTAGCGGGTCTAACTGGGGCCGAGCCGAGCTCGGGGTAGTGCAAAAGTCTCCAAACTGATATATCTCTAAGAACCAAACCTCTCCCCCACATGCGAGCCTTCGAACCTACCAGCTAGATGAGAGCCTGCGTAGCAGGTCTACCCGGGATGAGCCGAGCTCGGGGTAATGCAAAAGTCTCCAAACTGAAGTATCTACAAGAACCAAACCTCACCCCCACGGGCAAGCCTTCAGACCTGCCAGCTAGATGAGAGCCTGTGCAGCGGGTCTACCTGGAGCCGAGCTGAGCTCGGGGTAATGCAAAAGTCTCCAAACTGAATTATCTCCAAAAACAAAACCTCTCCCCCATAGGCGAGCCTTCGGACCTACTAACTAGATGAGAGCCTGCGCAGCGGGTCTACCTGGCGCCGAGCCGAGCTCGGGGTAGTGCAAAAGTATCCAAACTGAAGTATCTCCAAGAACCAAACCTCTCCCCCATATGTGAGCCTTAGGACCTACTAGTTAGATGAGAGCCTGCGCAGCGGGTCTACCTAGGGCCGAGTCGAGCTCGGGGTAGTGCAAACATCCAACCCTTCTATTAACCGCATACCGCAACAGGTAAGACAAAAGAAATAACAAGTTAGTAGACACAATATAATAACTTAACTTTGAATATACAGTTTCACCTTCTACCCTTATGGGTAGAAACGTTTCAAATCGTCACCGCTCCAGGTGTGGCTCATGGATCTCCCCTCCACATCCTGGATGTGGTAACCTCCCATTCTTAGAACTCTTTCAATAATGTAAGGTCCTTCCCAATTTGGATTGAGCTTGCCAACGGGGGCTGATCTTCCCGCAGCATCGACTTTCTTTAACACTAGATCTCCTTCTGCGAACTATTTGATCCTGATGTGCTTGTTAAAGTATCTTTCCATTCGCCACTTGATTTCCTCCTGCCGTATAGCCGCGACATCGCGCAGATCTTCCACCATATCTAATGAGAGGCGAAACTCCCCCTCATTTTCCAACCTCCAAACCTCGTCTCCTTCTCCCGCAGCCATAAACTGCGGGGATCGAACCTCAAACTCCACTGGCAGGACTGTCTCACACCCATGAGAAAGTTTGAAGGGGGTCTCGCCGATAGTTGTGTTTAGGGTTGTTTGCAGGGCCCATAGAACTGAGGGGGGTTGTTCCACCCAATTCCCCCTCAGGTTCTCCACCTTCTTCTTGAGTAAGTTTATGATGATCTTGTTCGCCGCCCCAACTTGGTCGTTGCTCCTGGGGTGATGGACTGAGGCAAACCTGAGGTCTATCCCCAGCTGGGTGCAGTTGCTGATGAATCCCTCGCTAGCAAACTGGGGACCATTATCCGTCACTATCGCCTGGGGTAGCCCGTACTTGCATATGATCTCTCCCCAAACAAAGTTTCGGATGACCTGGGAGGTGACCTTGGCTAGTGCCTTGACCTTCAGCCACTTGGAGAATTAGTCAATCATGACTAGGAAAAACCTCCTCTGCCCGCTAGCTGGAGGGAAGGGCCCAACTAGATCCATCCTCTAGATGGCAAAAGGCCATGATGTCGTGATGCTTCAGAGCCTTTGAGCGGGAAAGAGCGGTAGGGGAGCGTATAGCTGACACTTTTGGCACCTCCTTGCAAACTCAGCCACGTCCTTTCTCCGGGTCTGCCAGAAATACCCTTGACTTACCACCCTTGCTTCCAATGTCCTTCAACCCAAGTGATTGCCGCACTCTCCTGAATGAACATCTTCTAGGATCCTCGGAATCTCTTCCTCGGTCACACACCTTGCCAGGAGCCCTAACAACATCTTCCGATGCAACCCTCTCTCCAGAATTAGGTAATGGGCCGCCTTATGCCTGAATCCTTTGGCATCCTTAGTCCCTTCCGGAAGCTCGCCCGTGGTCAGGAAGGTCACCAAGGGGTCCACCCATAAGGGTCGCCAATCTACCTCCATCAATTCTCCTTCCTCAATTGCAGGTCGAAATAGCTCGGTTAGGGTTCCTACCCCCCGAGGTCCAAACTTAGCCAGCCGATCGGCCGCTGGACTTTCTTCCCGAGGAAGGTGTTGGATCGAGAATGTCCGGAATCCTCCAATGATCACCCTTATCTTGGACAAGTACTTTGCAAGGGTGGGCTCCAGTGCTTCAAACTCTCCCCGGATCTATGACGCTACCACCAATGTGTCCGTAAAGGCTTCCACATCCTGGATCTCAAGCTCATTTGCCAAACGGAGGCCGTCTATCACGACCTCATACACTGCTTGGTTATTAGTCACCGGAAAGTGCAAGACCACCACTTGTTTTATAGTGACCCCCTGAGGGCTTATCAACACCACTCCTCCCCTGAGGGAATGCTTTCTCGAGGCCCCATCAACCACCATCTTCCATACCCCCTACGGCCGGGGCTCCTCGGCTCCAACCTCAACAACGTAGTCGGCCAAGAAGTCAGACACCACTTGCGCCTTTATTGAGAGCCTTGGGACAAACGAGATGTCAAATTCGCTCAGTTCAATAGACCACTTGGCCAATCTGCCTGAGTGTTCTACTCCTTCAAAGATCTTGTGAAGGGGATGGTCCATCACCACTTTAATCGAATGGGCTTGGAAATATGGTCAAATCTTCCTTGCTGAAACAATCAAAGCGTACGCCAGCTTCTCTAAGATTGGATATCGGAGCTCCGACGTCATCAGGGTCTTGCTAACGTAGTAGATTGAAAGTTGCTTCTTTCCCTCTTCCGTTACCAGAACGGAGCTCACAGCCTCGGCTCCTACTCCAAGGTATAAGGGTAGATCTTCCCCCTCTTTCGGGCTTTGAAGTAGCGGAGCCTTGGAGAGCTGTCTCTTCGACGCTTGAAAAACCTCTTCACATTCGGCGGTCCACTCAAACAATTGATTCCCCCGTAGCACCTTGATGAACGAAGTGCACTTCTCCCCCAACCTAGAGAGGAATCTGCTTAACCCAGCTAGCTTGCCTGTTAAGCGCTGGACCTCCTTAGTGCTGCACGGTGAATCCAGCTCTAGGATGGCCTTCACCTTATCCGGGTTAGGATCTACCCCTGCCTGGGTCAGAAGATGCCCTAGGAACTTCCCACGAATTGCCCCGAAGACCCACTTCGAGGGGTTTAGCCTCATCTTGAACCTCCGTAGGGTAGAGAACGTCTCCTACAGGTCCCGTAGATGTGAGTCCATAATCTTGCTTTTGACCATTAGGTCATCGACGTTGACCTCCAGGTTCCTCCCCCTTTGACACTGGAAGACCCGATCCATCATGTGTTGGTATGTAGCTCCTGCGTTCTTCAGCACAAAGGGCATCATCTTATAGCTGAAGCACCCCTCCCTCGTGATGAAGGAGATATCCTTGACATCGGGAGGGTGCATCCGAATCTGGTAATAACCTGAAAAGCACCTAAGAAACTCATAATAGAGAAACTAACAACTGAATCAACCAACACGTCGATTTTAGGCAGGGGGTAGCAATCCTTGGGGAATGATTTATTTAATAAGTAAAATACAATACACATTCGCCACTTCCATCCCCCTTTTTTACCATTACCACGTTGGAGATCCAGCATGGATACTGGATCTCCGAGATGAAGCCAGCCTCCAGGAGCTTCTTGACCGCTTCGTGGATGGGCTCCTCCAGCTTGGTGGCTATGGTCCTCATCTTCTAGAGAATGGGGCACGTCCGTGGGTCCAGGTTTAGGCGATGGCAGGACACATCCGCATCGATGCCTGGCATGTCCGTCGCGCTCCAAGCAAATATGTCGATGTTGCTCAGGATACAGGCCCGCACTCGCTCCTGGTCCTCAGGATTAAAGCCCCCGCTGACCCGCACCCTCTACACCTGTCCTGCGCTGGTGAAGACCTCCATGTCCACCACTTCCTCAGCCGGCTCACGTCGCGAGTGCTCTCAGCCGGCCCTCGCCTCTTCCTCCTGCCCAAACTCTTCCTCCCCTCCTGCTTCTTCAACCTCCATCGCCTCCTCTAGGCTCTCCTGCTACTACTGCTCGACCTCCATGCCCCTCTGGGCCTCCTTCTCCATTCCTTCTCTAGCTCCTCGCTCCTCCTCTATCTCTATCGCCTCCTCCAGGCCCTCCTGCTATTATTGCTCGACCTCCACGTCCCTCTAGACCACATGCACTCCTCCTTCCCTTTTCTCCTCTGGGCTCACCCCCTCCCCTCCGACAACCTCCTCCTACTCAGCCATCTCCCTCTCCAGCACTTCCACCTCTGCAATCCAAGACATGGTGTTGACTGCTATCACATAACACTGCCTCGCCACCTTCGGGGCTCCCCTTATCCTAACCTGCACCCGTCTGTTGTTGAACTTGAGGCACTGATGGAATGTGGAGGGGACGCAGTGAAAGGCGCTGATGAGGGGGCGTCTGAAGATGGCATTGTAACTACTTGGGGCGTCCACTATCACGAACCTACAGTTCCGTGACACGCCCCCCAACTTCATATGTAAGCCTACCCCTCCTTCTACCTCCTTCCTCTCTCCAGAAAACCCAAACAACGGTCCATCTGAAGCCAAGACCCTCTTGACCTCGACCTTACTCTCATCGAAGGCCTTCTTGAAGATCACATTCACAGAGCTCTAGTTGTCCACCAGTATACTGGAGACCGTGAAGTTCTCCACCGCTATATGGATCATTAGGGCTTCACAAAACGGATCCTAGTAGTCTGGCATGTCTGCTGATGAAAAGGTGATTTTTTTTCAAGAGGGGGAGCCAGGGAGGTCAAGGTGACCCCCCTTCGGAACATGGTTTGAAGGCTCCCCTTTCGAGTTGCCTCAATTCTAACTCCTCTGTTGATCACTCTGATCCCTCCTTGGGTCACCACGTCGGCCCGGTCCTCGCACCTGTCTTCCCCCTCTCCCTACTGCACCTCCACGATCCTTATCGGCGGATGCTGTATCCCCAGCCCTAGCTTCTCTCATCTCCAAGAACTCTGGACAGGTGGTCGTTGCCTAACCTTCCTCCTGGTTGAAGTCGCAAAAGAGCAACGCTTCCCTGCCCCCTCTTCCTCCTCCTCCTCCTCCTCTTCACTCTTGGCTCCTCCTCGAACTCCTCTCCTTGCTCCTCTACCTCTGCCGACATCCATGGACTCTTGTCAGCTGCGGTAGGTGACCCCCTTGTACCCTGCCTCCACGTCGGTTGATCAAACCTACTCTGCTCCTGAAAGTTGTCTCTTCCCTGAAAGCCTCCTCCTTGACCCTAAAGGGGGCGACCCTCCTGGGGCCTCTAGCCCAACCGGTTGTTCGGCTCCCGGTCCCCCATCCATGATGCTGCCCCTGCTCTCGGAGTTTTTCCCTCCTTCTATCTTCTCTTTCTCCCTCTGCTCCCTCTGTCCTTCTACTATCGGTTCCTTCATACGTCCTCCTGCCAACCGGGATATGCTTCCTGGAAAAAGCTGGATTGGGACCTTTCGAAGTCTATCTCCTTCGCCACCCTCTCCATGATCTCCTAAAGGAGAGGGGGCACTCTTTTTTTCAACTCCATGCTAAAAAATCCTCCTCTCAGCCCTAGGGTGAAGGCGAGCATCAGCGCGTACCCTGGTACCTCCTAGACGAAGAGGATCTCTTCCTGAAACCGGTCAAAGTAATTACCCACATCATCTCATCCTCCTTATTTATTACCGCAAACAGGTATTCTGCCTCCTTCTTACGCTTCTTCAATGTTGATAACCTCAACAGAACCCTCGACACAGATCCTCAAAGCTATAGATCGAATTTTTCAGCAACTGGTGGAACCATTCCAGGGCCTTCTCCTTCAACATGATGGCAAACAGTTAGTACTTGAAGGCATCCATCATCTACCTTATCGAGACCACGTCTTTGAACCACTGTACATGTTGCACAGGGTAATCTTTCCCCCATTTGTAGGACATGTCTTGCTCCCGGAACCCCTCCAACACCGGAGCCGAGATGATGAGCTCACTGAAGGGGCTCTCACCACCTGTCTGCCGAGAGGACACGTCTTGTGGCCTCGGATGGCTGGCCCGATCCACGAGACCGTGCCTAGGGATAAGCTCTCGCACAACTGCCTCCCTCTCATTGATCTCTACCGGAACCTCCTTCCCGGGATTCAGGCCTGGGAAGAGCTCAGGCGCAGCAACGTTCCTCTCACCAACCTCTGCCGGGACCTCCTTCTCAGGGCACTGCCAAGGGGCGTTCTCGCCCAAGAGTGGGACCGACTCTACTGGAACCTGAGGAGTTGCCCACTCGTTCCTTGCTAAGAAGGCCAGGCTGATGGTCTGCAGGACCTCTCACCTGAAGTCTTCCAGCATCTTCCTTGTCGCCTCTTCTCCCTAGGGGGAACCTCCTGAGTCAGATCCTTCACCTTCACCTCCTATCATAGGGCTAAACTCAAGATTTTATTGTACTGGCTACCTTCCACGCTCACCACACAATAACTGTTGAAGCCAAAAATCTGACCTCAATGAGAGTTCGAATATAGAGGCGTAGACAACACCTACTTCTCCCAAGCTCCGACCCCTGACTAGCTGAAAAGGACCTAGAACTGACCCAAAGCCTCAGCAGGGAGGTCCCACCTCTAACCCGGAAGATCTCTGAGAGCTTCCCCTCCAAAGCCAAAAGCTGAGCTTGGAGCTCCTCAGAAAGCACTAGAAGATCTTGGGGAAATATATAAGCTTTCTTTCTTAAGAACCCCTGTGAGTCTATTTATAGTCTTCGCTGATTTGAAATTACAAATTACCCCTTGCTGGTCTGCCAATATCTAAATCCCGCTATCATGAAATACTGAATGCATACCCTGAGGGCATATAGGTAATTTACCCAAGGGAAACTAGGTAATTACTCCCTGGGCCCCACCCGGAGAGAACCCCTATGCCGAGAACTGAACATTGTCGAGAACTCTCCATCCCTCACTCGGCAGGAGCTAAAAAAGATGCCGAAGAATGCCTCAGACCGAGACAGTTCCCACCTTCTACGGGCGCAAGCCTTCTCGCTCGTCTCTTGGCAGAAGCAGGTCTCGGCTGATGCTTGAGCGCGAGCGTTCCCGCCTACTCCTAGGTACGAGCTCTTCTGTTCTGAGGCCCAAAGTTAGCCCGAGCTAGTCTAGTCCTAACCTTTGGTGCCTCTGGGTCCCATTCAACGAATATGGGGTTGTACATGGCTACTTCTCCAAACCTAAGGCATTCAAAGAAAGAACACCTCAACAAAAAATAATATTACAAGTGGTGAACAAAGATCAAATGGTTAGCAATAAACCAAAAAGGAATAAAGGGTTACCAACCGTAACCCAAGAATAGTGAGAAAAGACTAACTTACAAGCTCAAA
Organism: Platanthera zijinensis; assembly: GCA_039513925.1. Taxonomy (NCBI): domain Eukaryota; kingdom Viridiplantae; phylum Streptophyta; class Magnoliopsida; order Asparagales; family Orchidaceae; genus Platanthera; species Platanthera zijinensis. Next base: position 20,897,347 of record CM077097.1, on the reverse strand, counting down.
GGTAAGGAATTTGCACCAAGTGCTATAAAGATCTATGCTTTATGGAACATATAAAAAAATAATTGTAAGAATAAGGAATTAATTAGCCCATTACTTGGTGAATAAAAACACCAGCCATTTTGGCAGCTGCGGTGGTGGGAACCTACCCAACACACCAACAACAAAAATTTCACAAGGGCCCAAGGAATTGTGGTCTTATACCTTGACACACCCAAAACTGGGGAAAAACCGGCACCTGGGGTGGTGGAACCTACCCAACACACCAGCCGTAAAATACCCACAACGGGCAAACCCACCAGAGCAATAATTCACCAAAAAGGATTCATGTTGGTGGTCCTTTATCCACTGCCAACCTAGCCATAAACATACAACTAAAACACCGGCCACCATAGTCAAACACAGACAAACCACAACAAAAACACTGGGCTTCTCCAATAATAAATGGAGGAATAAATCCCTGAAATTGACCTAAGCCCAAACCCGATGAATTAGATACAATTCGGCTACTAAAAATCAAGTCCATACTGATTTGTCGAGTATAATCGACGAATATAGCAGGAACTCGACGATTTTTACATAACAAAACCAATCCACAAGAAATATACAACGATTCGGTGAAAAAAATCCTAAGTGATGGCGAAGGCCATCATGATGGAGCACTTGGAGCACTTGGAGCACTTGAGGATGGACCATCGAGGAGTGAGGAGGTTGAAGATATACCGGCAAAAGACTTGCGACGACGTAGCGGTCATGGCTACGGGCTTCGCCCTCGCAACAAAACTCGTGTTTGAATATTTTTCTTTATGGTGTGCTAATAGCCTTTTCATGAGTGGCTATTTTAAAACAATATTTTATTTCCTGCATTTCATTCTATGTGGTGTGTATTTAGCCACTAGTTTTTTCATTTGGGATGTAAGCCTATATAAGGCTATGACTCTTTCATATTGAGGTAGATTATTATTGAATTAAAATTGAGATTTCCTAAACCCTAATCTTCTTGCTCTCTCTCTCCCTTGCCCTCATCTTAGCCGCCGCCCCCCCCCTCTCTTCTTCCTCCCCATCTTTCTTCAAGCCGCCGCCCCTCTCTTCTCTCCTCCCCAAACCGACGGCCTACCCTAATCTCCCTCCTCAAGAGATCGGCCAACCTCTTCTTCTCCTCTCATCCCCAAGCCGCCACCTTCCATATATCTCCTACCCAAACCAACGGCTCTTTGCCTCTCCATCTCAAAACCGAGAGGTGATCCTCTCCTAAAGGAAGTTCGGCCACATCAAGATCTCGCAAGGAAGGAGGTCTTCTAGAGGATCCTCGCCGGCGTGACGTGAAAAGGATTTCAAGATTCGTCATCCATAACGCTCTTCCGTGGACATCAAAGGAGAAGCGATCATATCCGGTGGATCCACGCATCTCGGATCTATCATTCCGTGAGGGGTAACGAAATTCTACACAAGAGATTTCTCTTCTTAGATAATTCTAGTGGTGGACGAATTTTGCGTTGATTTCCGAAATTGTTATTTCTTCGTAGCTAACAAATAATAGATTAGTATTTTTCGTTTGGTTTTCCGAAGGATTCGTAAAAGGATTTGGCACTCCTCGCTTTCTTTTTGTTGGGATAGATCCTACCACCTTTCGAATCGTTTGTTCTTGGTGGATCTATTTTGGTACAACCCAAAAGCTCGTCCGGGATTAATATTATCCCTTTTAGCCGGAAAGAGTTCGGCCTATAGCCGACACTCGATCTAATTGCGGAACGGCGATCCGTATGGTTAGCGCGTGCGATAAATAAAATAATTGTTGTGGCTGCGTTTGCGTTAGTGTGCGGGTTAGAGGGCGTAGATCGTGTTATAAGCGTCGTCGCGACCTCGAGACGTGTCTCGAAGAGACATCCCTACATCAATTTGGTATCAGAGGCAGGTTGTGTTGATTTCCCAATCGACACCATCCTCACTTTTATCATAGGGTTGTCTTTTCATTTACGTTGTGCACTTTCGTTACGAACCGTGTCAAAATCTGAATTTTGGGCTGCATTTAGTAAAAACTCACAAATTTTATTTTTCCAGAAAATTACAAAAAAAATTCTGAATTTTCTTCTCATTTTTTTAAGAAAAAAAGTCTAAAATTTTTTTTTCTGTTGCTCAATAGTTTTGCGTCAAAAAAATTCAAACGCGTAATTTAAGTCAGGTCAAAATTGTTGTTTGTACCGTACGTTCATGCGCACTAGGCTGGGCACGGAATATCTTCCCTCCACCTCACACATGGCCAACACCCAAGGCGACGAGCCTGCTCCGGCCACGATCGCCGAGCTCCGAGAAGAGTTTAACGCTAGGTTTGACGCACTGACTCAGTTAGTTGAAGGGCTCGCTGTAAATCAAGCGGCGCCTCGAAACAACGGCGTTGGCAGAAACCGACTGGGCCCCCAACCCCCGGCAGCCAACCAGCGAGAGGAACGACAAAATCACCCACGTGATCTAGACGATGAGTACCCACCCCGAGGTCACTATGAGTTTGATGTGACAAGGGCCGTAAAAATGAACGCACCCTCCTATGATGGGATGGGAGAGCCCCAACTCTTCCTAGACTGGGTCATGGACATCGAGTGCTATTTTGAATGGCACGACTTAACGGACGCTGAGAAAGTGAAGGTCGCACGTATGAAACTACTAGGAAGGGCCAAAACATATTGGTTAAACGAAGAGAGGCGCCTAGGAACTGTAAACGGAGCACCCCCACTTGGGTGGACCGCAATGAAAGCGCTACTACACGACCAATACGTTCCCACATATCACCGAACTCCGGTGTTCGACGATTTAGCCACCCTTCGGCAAGGGAATACTTCGGTAGCAGATTATATGGGACGCCTTAAGGATATGATGGTGCGTTGCGATGTTCGTGAGATGCCCGAAGTTACACTCTCACGATTTCGTAAGGGACTCAACCCGGATATACAAGGGAAACTCTTGCGCTATGGTCACACGGACCTTAACACCACCTTCAACGCCGCCTTGGATATTGAAAAGCATAACGCCTACAAGTCCAAAGGACGTAATTTCCAGAAAGGGAAATCCATCTTAGGCCCGCACCCTTCTTCATCCGCGCGTGATAAAGGAAAGTATCGATCAACGGATTCGGAGTCCATTGTCATTACCTGTAGGAATAATAGAAATCCCACCGGTGAGCGAGTACCAATAGGACGAGTTAACAAGACAAATGCCACGTGTTATTCGTGCGGCATTCAAGGGCACTATTCTAGTGAGTGCCCCACGAAAAGCAAGCCTTTAGCTTTACTAGACTCTTCGTCTGAACCTGCTGATATCGTCTATGGAGCTGGCGAAGAATCTGACGCCGAGCCAAGTGACATTGAGGATGATTCATACATGATGGTGATGAGATGCATTTTAGCCACACCGCGAGCGTTGGATGAATATAACCGGACAAATATATTTACATTAAATTTTAAAGACGGTGAAAAATGGTGTAAGTTAATTATCGACAGCGGCAGTTGTATGAACGTAGTATCGGAGAATGCCATCACTCGCATGCACTTAGTAACCGAGCCGCACCCACATCCTTATAAAATTGCTTGGGTAAACAAGACATCCATAGCAGTCTCTAAGCGATGCTTGGTTCCGATAACTTTGAAAAACTACGTTGATAAAGTTTGGTGCGACGTCATTCCTATGGACGTGTGTCATGTGTTATTAGGACGACCATGGTTGTACGATTATGACGTGACCCACTTCGGTCGCGCAAACACATATGAGTTCAAATTTAATGGTAAAACCATTATTTTGAAGCCGTCAGCGCCCAAGGATCCGTCATCTATCTCCAAAGACACGGTTGTGCCAGTGGAAAAGAAAAGGATAAGCTTGATTAGTAGAAAGGAATTAGAACGTGAGACTTTTATGGATGGCGTTATATACGCGTTAGTATGTTTACAAGCGAAGGAAGAGTCACAAACTATTGAGAGCCTCCCATTGTCGCTACGAAATCTCTTGGAAAAATATAAGGATGTTTACCCGGTGGATTTACCACCCACGTTACCACCGATACGTGACATCCAACATGAGATAGATTTTGTCCCGGGATCGTCATTACCAAATCAGCCCCATTATAGACTCAATCCTTCCTCTCATGAAGAATTGCAAAAATTAATTTCCGATCTGTTGGCGAAAGGATTTATACGACACAGCAAAAGTCCTTGTGCCGTCCCCGCTTTATTAGTCCCGAAGAAAGACAAGACATGGCGACTATGTGTCGACTATCGGGCTATAAATAAAATAACAATCAAATATCGATTCCCTATTCCCCGTTTGGACGATCTATTAGATATGTTATCAGGAGCCGCCATATTCTCTAAGTTGGACCTTAAGAGCGGTTACCATCAAATACGAATACGGGAGGGAGACGAATGGAAGACTGCTTTCAAGTCTAAGGATGGACTTTATGAATGGCTAGTGCTTGGAGAAGGACTTACAAATGGACCAAGTACTTTCTCACGATTGATGACCCAAATCTTTAAGCCCTTTATGGGAAAATTTGTAGTGGTCTATTTTGACGACATTTTGGTATTTAGCATGTCGCCGGGGGACCATGAGACTCATCTAAGAACCATCCTTACCACGTTGCGCGCAGAGAACTTATATATTAACTTTAAAAAATGCGCGTTCGGTGTGCCTTCTGTCGAGTTCTTAGGATATATCGTGAGTTCAGCGGGCATTCATGTGGATCCCAAGAAAGTCCAAGCGATTAAGGAATGGCCGGAACCTAAGAACATTCGAGACGTTAGAAGTTTCCACGGATTGGCCACGTTTTACCGAAGATTTATTCGGAATTTTAGCAGTGTTATGGCACCCATAACTGAGTGTATGAAAAAGGGAGAATTCACATGGACGAAATCGGCCACTAGTGCCTTCCAAACGATTAAGGAACGAATGTCTGAAGCTCCTTTACTCCGATTACCAGATTTTAGTAAAGTTTTTGAACTATCATGCGACGCATTGGGGGTAGGAATTGGAGGAGTACTAAGCCAAGAGGGACACCCGCTAGGATACTTTAGTGAGAAGCTAGCCGGGCCGAAATTAAATTATTCCAATTATGATCGTGAATTCTATGCGGTGATCCGATGTCTCCAACATTGGCGACATTACCTTATATCAAAAGAATTTGTAATATTATCGGACCACGAGGCCCTCAAATTTGTGAATTCTCAAAATAAGATTAGTCCACGGCACGCAAAATGGATATCCTATCTACAGGAGTACACCTTCATAATCAAGCATTTGAAGGGAACACTAAATCGTGTAGCGGACGCACTAAGTAGAGTCACACTGTTATTAAATACCATGGAAGTGTCGGTCATAGGATTCGATAGGATAAAGGACGAATATATCCATTGCCCAGACTTTAAGGACATTTATTTCGCCGCTAAGGATAACTCCCCTACCACTATTTCGGCATTCTATATTCGGGATGGATATTTATTCAAACATGTGCAATTGTGCATACCCCGGTCGTCTTTACGACATTTCATTATATGGGAGTTACATAGCGGGGGATTAGGCGGACATTTTGGGCGAGACAAAACGATCACACTTGTGGAAGATAAGTTCTTTTGGCCGGGCCTTAAACCCATGGTCAACAAAGTTGTAGGAAGTTGTCGTGTTTGTCAACTAGCTAAGGGAAACAAGACCAATGCGGGTCTTTACACACCCCTTCCGATTCCGTCGGTACCATGGCAAGATGTTAGCATGGATTTTATATTGGGCTTACCTATGACCTTTAGGCGACACGATTCCATATTAGTGGTGGTAGATCGATTCTCAAAAATGGCATATTTTATTGCAAGCAACAACACCTACGATGCTTCAAATATAGCAAAACTATTTTTCAAGGAGGTTGTAGCACATCGAGGCGTGCCCAAGACGATAGTGAGTGATCGAGATGTAAAATTTACAAGTTATTTTTGGAAGACACTCTGGAAATTAATGGGCACTAAACTGATGTTTTCGTCGGCCTATCATCCTCAAACGGATGGGCAAACGGAAGTCGTCAACCGTAGCTTGGGAGGGTTACTTCGTTGTCTAGTAGGCGAACATAAGGGTACATGGGATCTTATCATCCCGCATGCTCAGCTAGCGTACAATAACTCTAAGAACCGGTCCACTGAATTGTCCCCGAATGAGATAGTGCACGGTTATAAAGCGCCAGTGCCACTTGACTTGATTCCTTTACCACCTTCTTTTAAGTCAAGTCAATTTGCACTAGACTTCGCTTCACATGTTCACACTCTCCACGAGCACATTGGCAAGACGTTAGCTAAGCAATATTCTATATATCAATCGAATGCTAATGTACATCGGCGAGTAGTCTCTTTGAACATAGGCGATTTGGTTATGGTTCGTCTAATCCCTGAACGGATGCCTTCGGGCACCATAAAAAAATTAGCGAACAAGAAAGCCGGTCCTTTTCGAATCTTGAAGAAATTAGGCGAAAATGCTTATTTGTTAGAGTTACCTACTGATTGGGGAATCTCCCCTGTGTTTAACATTTCCGATTTAACGCTTTTTGTTGCTCCACCACCTGAATTGTCTATCTCTCCGTTTCATATTTCTACGAAAAATTCTAATGGGGTGGGGGTGAGTTAAATTCTGGATCGCTTTCTCCTGCGAAGTCTACGGGAGGTATGCAGTTTATTGATGATGAAAATTGTTTTTTCTGCTTCACCTAACGCTTTTCCGAGGTTTCCCCGGACAGATTTCTTGCCTGACAAGATTTTGCAGGATGATGTTGTTCCCACTACAGATGGCGACGTTCACAGGTTCTTGGTTCGTTGGCGTGGTCGTCCGGCTTCGGACGACTCTTGGCTCTCGACTGCACAGTTGGATCTTCTTGACGCGGACCTCCTACACCGCTATCTCTCTGACCACTCATCGGTGATGAGTCCTTTTGAGCGGAGGAGGATTGATAGCGAAGGCCATCATGATGGAGCACTTGGAGCACTTGGAGCACTTGAGGATGGACCATCGAGGAGTGAGGAGGTTGAAGATATACCGGCAAAAGACTTGCGACGACGTAGCGGTCATGGCTACGGGCTTCGCCCTCGCAACAAAACTCGTGTTTGAATATTTTTCTTTATGGTGTGCTAATAGCCTTTTCATGAGTGGCTATTTTAAAACAATATTTTATTTCCTGCATTTCATTCTATGTGGTGTGTATTTAGCCACTAGTTTTTTCATTTGGGATGTAAGCCTATATAAGGCTATGACTCTTTCATATTGAGGTAGATTATTATTGAATTAAAATTGAGATTTCCTAAACCCTAATCTTCTTGCTCTCTCTCTCCCTTGCCCTCATCTTAGCCGCCGCCCCCCCTCTCTTCTTCCTCCCCATCTTTCTTCAAGCCGCCGCCCCTCTCTTCTCTCCTCCCCAAACCGATGGCCTACCCTAATCTCCCTCCTCAAGAGATCGGCCAACCTCTTCTTCTCCTCTCATCCCCAAGCCGCCACCTTCCATATATCTCCTACCCAAACCAACGGCTCTTTGCCTCTCCATCTCAAAACCGAGAGGTGATCCTCTCCTAAAGGAAGTTCGGCCACATCAAGATCTCGCAAGGAAGGAGGTCTTCTAGAGGATCCTCGCCGGCGTGACTTGAAAAGGATTTCAAGATTCGTCATCCATAACGCTCTTCCGTGGACATCAAAGGAGAAGCGATCATATCCGGTGGATCCACGCATCTCGGATCTATCATTCCGTGAGGGGTAACGAAATTCTACACAAGAGATTTCTCTTCTTAGATAATTCTAGTGGTGGACGAATTTTGCGTTGATTTCCGAAATTGTTATTTCTTCGTAGCTAACAAATAATAGATTAGTATTTTTCGTTTGGTTTTCCGAAGGATTCGTAAAAGGATTTGGCACTCCTCGCTTTCTTTTTGTTGGGATAGATCCTACCACCTTTCAAATCGTTTGTTCTTGGTGGATCTATTTTGGTACAACCCAAAAGCTCGTCCGGGATTAATATTATCCCTTTTAGCCGGAAAGAGTTCGGCCTATAGCCGACACTCGATCTAATTGCGGAACGGCGATCCGTATGGTTAGCACGTGCGATAAATAAAATAATTGTTGTGGCTGCGTTTGCGTTAGTGTGCGGGTTAGAGGGCGTAGATCGTGTTATAAGCGTCGTCGCGACCACGAGACGTGTCTCGAAGAGACATCCCTACATCACTAAGTCCACGGGAAAAGCGTTGAGTACACTCGATGCTGCGTTGAGTGCATTTAACACACTTGATGCCAACCAACTAACTCAACGTTTCTACGTTCACTCAATGTCGCATTGAGTTCACTCAACATCGCGTTGAGTACACTCAATGCTTTTGACTTAGTCTCAAAACTACTCAATGCCCAGACTACAGTCAATGCTATATCACTCAACGCCAAGTCTTCACTCAACGCCTCATTGAGTACATTCAACTCTTTTGCCTTAGTGACAAATCATCACCCGATGCACTCAATGCCAAACTGGTGTTACTTGACGAATTCGTCGAGATTACTCGATGAATTTAACTTAGTCTAAAACATCACTCAACGCCCAGTGAACTTCACTCAATGCCATGCCTAATATTCGTCGACTCAACTCCTAATACTCGATGAATACAAAAACACTCAACGCAAAGTCTTATACTCGACGAACTCAACGCCTAATACTCGACAAATTGGACTTAACTCAACGTCAAGCATTACCCGACAAAATTACATCGGATAATCGATGAATTTTACTCTGCTCCTACTAATACTCGCCAAATTTTACTTAGACCAATCTCAACCTATATCTAACAAATTCTACCTACCCATATTCGACGAATTTATACTTAGGTTAACTGTTATACAACAAAAATTTGGCTTAAGCCAACAGTTTTATACTCGAAAGATTATCCTAGTCTAACAGTCAAGTATGACGGAAATACTTTACTATATTAATCCCATAATCTATGGAATCACCCGACTATCGCCTATAGAATCAATTAGGCTAAACCTGGCAGGAAAACTATATTGTCTAGCAGATCAGCAAGGGTTGAACCTGACGTTACTCCTAAATACAAACGAAAGGATAGAAGAAGTAAATACACCATGAAAGGAAAACTTGGCAAAGAGAAAAATCACCACTTTCCTCGATCCGGCCGAAATTCGGCCACACAACGCTCCTCCCGAAGATTTGGCTGCAAGAACACCAAAGCAGTAAAACTTGAAACTTTTCAAGAGGAGAGGAGGTCAAAACCGCATACCCTAATGTCAAAAAATCCACGAAAAGAGAAAACTCACTGTACAAACGTAGATCTTGGTGAGAGCAAACCGGATCTACTCTCTGACGATTATTTCGTGCACTGGAGCTCCTACAAACGATGACCAAAAGCTTCGCAAGGTCTGCCGCTCTCGTTCTTTTGCAAAAACAGTCAGACGGTTTTTCAAGAAAGACGATGAATATGGTTTCCGTCTTATCGCAAGGCTATTTATATAGAATAAATAATATAATATATTATTATTATTATAATTAAAACATCCAAATGACCAAAACTCGCACTAACTCGGATTTCTACGAAAATAACACCGTAGCTAAATATCAACACTACGAATCCAATGATGAAGTCAAAATCGAAATCCGACAAACCAAAATCAGGTAAACACTCTCCGAAGTCTAAACATCAAATATCCCAAAAATGCTCTGTCGTGTTCCAAAACGAACCCTAGCTCGCAAGGGAATATCAAAACACAGGAGAAATTAGCCAATCTAATTCTCCCTAACCAAAACCTTGGATACCAATGAGCAAAAGTCACCCTCAGACAATGGTACCCACCAACTATGCATCAACGTAACACCCTAACGTCAAAATTCGTCACTAAAGGGATTTTAAATAAACCTTGGAAAATCAGGGGCGTTACAGCCACCCCTCCTAAAAGAAAGTTTCATCCCGAAACTTTACGCACAAAAGATTCCACTTTGGAAGAAAAATAATCAAATATTATAGAATGGAAATACATACCGAAAGAAACTAGGAGGACAGATTAGGATGAGCCTCCCTCATAGCCGACTCCAACTCCCAAGTCGCGCTTTCCACGTCTTATTTGCCCCACAAAACTTTAACCATTGGTGTGGTCTTCCTCACAACACTCGATCTTGAGTATCCAGAATGCGAATAAGCATCTCAACATAAGAAAGGTTAGGCTCCAACTGGGGCACAGAATCAAGAACCCGCCAGTTGTTAAGCACACATTTTCGCAACTTCCTTACGTGAAACACATCGTGTACACCAGGAAAACTTGCGGGCAAATCCTTCCCAAAAGCAGACATTCCAATACATTCAGCAATCTTGAAGGGTCCCACATACCTAGATCCAACTTATGGATCTTACCAAACCTTTTGACACCAAACATCGGGGAAACTTTAAGAAACACCATGTCCCCAGTAGCAAATTCCAAATAAGTCCTTCGTCGATTAACATTCTTCTCATAATGCTCCTGAGTTATTCGAAGCTTCTCTCGAATATGCTTCACAAAAATATCCATTTCTTCCAAGGATTCTGAACCCAACAACAGTCTTTCGCCAACCTCAACCCAAAATAAGGGAGTTTTGCATCGTCTCCCATTCAAGGCCTCAAACGGGCCATCTGCAAGCTCTCTTGATAACAATTATTATACGAAAACTCCATCAATCTGAGTTGTTCATTCCACGCTCCCCCATGGTCCAAAATATAACATATGATCATATCCTCCAAAATCTAATTTAACCTTTCTGTTTGACCTTTTGTCTGCGGATGATAAGCAGTGGAATACCTCAGATCGGTACCCAATCCTTCCTGTAAGCTTTTCAAAAAATGAGACATAAACCTTGAGTCTCGATCCGACACAATACTCATTGGTACTCCATATATTCTGATGAACTCATCCAAATATAACTCTGTTATTTTCTTCATGGAGTAATCGATCTTGAAAGGCATGAAGTGAGCACACTTCGTCAGTCTATCGACAATAACCCATACTTAATCATGCCCTCGAGGAGATTTCGGCAACCCAGTAATGAAGTCCATGGAAATACTCTCCCACTTCCAACTTGGAATCTCTAAAGGCATCAACTTGCCACCAGGACTCCTATGATCCGCCTGAACCCACTTGTAGGTGAAGCATTCTGACACAAATTTGCTATATCACCTTTCATACCATACAACCAAATGATCTATTTCAGATCTCTATACATCTTAGTAGAATAATGGTGGTAGGCAATACTAGAACCATGCACCTCATTGCATAACTTAACTCGAATATCCTCAATAGCAGGGATGTAGTATCTACCGCGGTACTTCAAGGTACCCACGTCATCGATTGAAAAGTCTGGTAACTCCCCTTTCTCAGTTCTATTACAGAGGAGCTGCAAATCAGGATCATCCTTTTGATGTAGTCTTATAAGCATAATCCATGAAGGCTCTGCTACATCTAAACTGCTCGACGAGTCGCTACTTCCAATCGAGATACCCATCAACAGAAATTCCTCCACCAAGGATTCTACTGAAATTTCAAAGATTAGCGTGGTCTTTCTACTCAAGGTATCATCTACCACATTAGCTTTGCCTATATGATATAAGATCTCAACATCATAATCCGCGACATATTCTCACCATCTTTGTTGGCGCAAATTTAACTCCTTTTGAGTGAAGACATACTTCACACTCTTATGATCCATATAAATCTTGCACAATGCGCCATACAATAGGTGTCTCCATAACTTCTGGGCATAAATCACCGCTGCAAACTCTAAATCATGCATAGGGAAGTTCCTTTCATAAATCTTTAACTGTCTCGACTCATACGCAATCAGTTTGCCTTCTTACATCAACACACAACTGATAGTTTAACTTTCAAGGCAGCCTAAACACCTAGAGGGGGGGGGGGTGAATAGGTTCTGCTTCTCTTTCTAAAACTTCTAGACAGAATTCAATTTATTAACTAATATGAAAACACAGCAATCACAGAAAACAAAACATCACAGATTGCACTATGTTTTATAGTGGTTCCCCAAGGTCTGGGTACATCCACTTTCCCCCTTCACCTATCTAGCTGTATGCTAGATTCGGCCAAACTTCCACTTATCTCAGATCAATAGATCTTACAACTCAGAACCCAACAGGTTCCTACAACTCAGGCACAACTGCCCTACCTCAGCCTTGCCCCAAGGCCTACAACTCAGAGAATATCCTTCTCCTACACTCAGGCAATCAGCCCTACCACTCAGAGTTCAACACTCCTACACTCAGCCTTTATAACATAGGCTTACAACTCAGATCTGTATAAACAGATCCTACAGAAATATAGAAAAGATAGTTTAAATTGTCTTGCCAAGTTGAGAGAGAAAAGGCAATGACAATTCTTAATCAGCTGATGCAATCAACTATTTCTTAGCCTTCTTCAAAGCTTCTTGAAAATGTACTTAGCTGAGTTGATTCCAAACAGCTTCTTGAGAATCCACTGGTGGATTCCTTCTTCTTCTTCAAATTCTGACTTGATCTCTCTCTATCCAGAACTTTGAATGATTCTTCTGAATTCTGATTAGAACTCTTCTTAGATCTACCCTTAGATAGTCTTCTTAGATCTCCCGGAGAAGATCTTCTTAAGTGCCTAGCACTTTCTTGAAATGAGTAGAATGTAATACTTCTCCACTTTTTGATCCAATGTATTTCAAAGGGTCAGTTCTATATGTTGTTCATTGTCTTCTTCTCCTTCTGAATCTGTCTATTTATAGACATTCTTCATGGTAACCGGCTGATCCGGTTTCTAACCGTTTTCTGACAAGTCTGACAACTTCAGTTAACTGGTGATAACCCACAGCTGTCAAGTCTTCAAACAAGTCCTGTGCCTTAGTGTTGAAACAGTCTGTCAGAAAGTGTCGAGACCATCTGTCTATTTGTGTCGACACAATTGACTTTGGTGTCGACACTGCCTTCAGTGATGTCGACTAAATTGCTTTTGTGTCGACACATCTTCTTCTGAAACTAACTTGGTCTTTGACTCTGCAGTGTGTCGACACAAGTCCTGTGTGTCGACACAGTTGTTGTAGAATCATAACTTTAGTAAGTGTTGACTTAGCCTTCAGGTGTCGACTATTTTCTTCTGTGTCGACATATTCAGATGATGTCGACAAACTTGAGATCGACTATACTCTTCAGTGTCGACGCATTCTCCCAATGTTGAGGTCGACGTTTTTCTTCTGTGTCGACACAATTTCCCAGTGTTGTGTCGACTTACTTCTTCTGTGTCGACACAATTTCCCAGTGTTGTTGTAGACTATGTTATGTGTCGACACTTTTTCCCAGAGTAGTGTCGACTTACACCTTCTGTGTCGACACACTTTCCCAGTGTTGTGTCGACAACTTTCTTCTATGTGACGACACATGTTCCTTTGTGTCGACACTTGGACTTAGAATTTTTTCCTGTAAACTTTAACAATTCTTTACCTGCACATGTCAACTCAAAACAACATCAAATACAACATGATGTATATCATTGAGCTAGGTTGGGCTTCTTCAAATCAGGTACACATTTTCCAATGTACCCAACAATCTCCCCCTATTTGGAGAAGTCATAACCCTTATAGCCAATGATATACACCATTTATAAATAGTATAAAATGATGATATATGACAATACACAGGGATACTTAATTATAAACAAAATAATAAGAACATCATGGATAAAACAATCTATCACAGATTTAACAATATTTTGTTTATTACTGGGTAATGTTTGATTACATGGTTTTTCTTTGACTGATCACATTACATCATTACAAAACATTATGAAAGAACTAAACATTATCAGGATTGATTAGGCTCTCTAATAACAATCCCTTGGCCAGATTTAATTTTAGCTGTCACAGGAGCTTCTGATTCTTCAGCCATCTTTTTTCCTTTAAGATCAGCTTTCTTCTTAGCTTCTTCCTTGAGCCTTTGCCTTTCAAAATAGTGAAAAGGCTTTGGGAAGTATTTGCTTGGCTCCATAGCATCAGGTGGAAGTCTTCCCAGCTTAGCTTTCCTTCTGAATTGTACAATGGCTTCTTGTCTTGCCTCATACTTCTGCCATTCCTGCTCATTGTACCACTTGCCCCTTTCATGAACTTGATCTTTGACAGCTTTCCATGCAGTGAGTATTATATTTCTGGAAGTAGGACTCCACTGCTCAAAATCTGGCTTCAGCTCAGCCTGCTCTCTAAATCTTTTCTTTGACAGTAGAGCATCTTGCTGTTCTTGCAAATTTACCTCAGGCTTATCAACCTTTCCAAAGATAACATTTACAACCTCCTTTGAAGGACTATACATATATTGCACTTGCTGATCCAATATATCAAAATCTGGAGGGGGGTATATGACTTGGGCAACCTCAGGTTGGTCACCTTCAAGTAGTCCTGTTTGTAGACCTGACTCAGCCACCATGTTATCATCACACAATGGTGGATATCCCAATGTGGCTCTTATACTATTGGTCACCCATTTGGCATGCTCAGAGCCTGCATGAATTAGCATCCTCTCCCCCTTTATGGCTTCTCTTGATACATGATTTCTAAGATCTTCTTTCTGGAATCGAATTTGGCCATCCAAATAATTCACTCCCTCCTTGAAAAATGGTCTTAACTTTTGAAGCTTTTCAGATATTTCCTGTTGAGAGGTTGTGATGGCAGTTTTAACAGATGCAATAGCAGCCTGAAAATTCTTATCAAATTCTTCCATTTCTTTGGCTCTATTTGCAGGCATCCCTGGCACAATCTTCTTCACCTCTTGAATGATCTCATTATGAGATTCAGTTAAATTGTCATTCATTCTTATTTGATTTTCCAGAACATAACCTTGCTTCAAAGCAATATCATCCACCTTTGTAGAGATAGCCTGCTGTTGTTTAGCCAGATAAACTACAGCATTGCCACCCTTGTGGAAGCAATCTGTCATTTCAGTTTTATTCAAGTTGACTTGAAATTGGATAGATTTGATATCTTGGGCTAAGTCAAACTGCAGAGTTTTGTTGCTTTCATCAACATATTTCTCTATGGCCACCCTGTGGTCATCCAATTTCACCTGTAAATCCACCAAGAACTTGTTATAATCAACTTCAGGAGGTGGTGGTGGAGGTGTTGTCTGTAAAGCCTGCTTATAAGTCTTGCTTCTTCTTTTAAATACAACCAGTTTTCTTTTCTTAGCCAACCTGGCTTCTTCAGTTTCAGATTCAGAAGTACTCTCAATGTGAACTCTATCTGCTTCAGTGCCATGTTGCTCAGTTTCAACATGTACTGGCTCCCCCTCAATTCTTTGCTCCTCCTCTACTTCTTGTACTTTTTCAATCTCTTGAACTTTCTCCACTCCTTGTTCTAGCTCTATGTCAAGAGGCTGCTCAACATCTTGGTCCTCTTCTATTCTATCAGTAGCTATGTCAGCATTAGGAAATAACTCATCCAGAGTGTATTCTTTTTGAACTGGAGCACCTGAAGATAAGTCATTAGGTGCATCCTTGTGCACATTCTCAGGCAGCTGCATATCTGGAGTAGGAGAAGACACATGCTCCCCCTGAACCTGTGCAGAGAAAAAAAAACTTTTAGAAAGTCTTTTATAGTAAAATACATTTGCTCCCCCTACACCTGTACCACTTGTACCTGAGCAGGGGTAGATACATTTTGAGCAGGAGATTGAACTGGCTCCCCCTGCATCTGTGCAGATGTATCTACTTGATGAACTATAGTGGAGGCATGTTGTTCTTCACTCTGTATCCTAAGTGGGTCCTCTTGTTGTTGCTCAGTCTCGTGAGCTGGAGAAGGGGATTTCACAGGGGTGTCTGGCCTGCTCTCTTCAGGCACATCCTTAGACAGCACCCTTTCCCACCTGGAGAATAGTCTCATGTCCATCCTTCTCATATGATTGATTTTAGATCCTGGCAGTTGCTGCATCACTTCAGGAATTGCTCCATTGAGATATAGACTTATGATCCTAGCCATGTTAGGCTTCTTGATCCCTTCTTTAATCTTGTCAAATAGGATTACTGACCAATCAGTAGGAATTGTAAAGGCAATCCTGGTCATAAGGTTGAACATATAGGCAGAAATCCTATCATGTCCACCTGTCTTGCAGAGAATTACTTTCCCAACTATTTCAGACAAGAACTTTCCTTGCTGATTCATACCCTTCCTATTGAATGCAGCTCCAATCTTCATGTTTGAATCCAAACCACACCATTGAAGGGCTTCCCTTGTCTTAGAACTAGGAACCTCTTCTTCATTTTCAACTACATGTAATTGCAAAAACTTTCTCAAACCTCTTTGGGTAATCTTAATCTTAGTCCCGTGAACAATGGACTTGATCTTGAGTTCAGTAGAATGGACTGATGCTGAGATAAAGAACTCGTGCACCTCCTTCTTCCAGATCTTGGATGGTTCTGAGACAAGAAATTCTAACCCTGATGCGGAGAGAAGGGTGATAACTCCTTGAACATCAGGCGGCGCCTCTGCAAAGGCCTGGCGCACCAACTCATACCCTTCATTAACATTGTCTTCAATCCTTGGCGCCATCGAGTCGTCGAGAAGGCTTGAGAGAGGAGAGAAAGAAAGATTGTCGACACAGGGTTTGAGTCTCGAAAACCTTGAAAGCGTGTCGACAATAAGAGCTTTTGACCTATTTATAGCTTCTGTTGAAAGAAGTTCAAAAGGCGCCAAAAACAGTCTAAATGTGTCGACACAGACGGAATGTGTCGACACAAGCTTCTATTAACTCGACATTTCTTCATCCTACTATGTGTCGACACCAATATGTGGTTATGTCGACACCTTGAATACATAGTAGAAAGACAGAAATTCTGTGTCGACACTAAGGACAAGTGTCGACACATATTTTGTAAGTGTCGACACCATAATTCTGGTTGAGTCGACATTACATTCCTGGTTAAGTCGACAATAAAACTCTTAAGTGTCGACACATATTCTCTGTGTCGACACAATATTTCTGACTTGTCGACATAATTTCTCTGAGTCGACACATTATTACTGAATGTGTCGACACATTCTTACTTAGCCAATTTCTGTAACTTCAATGTGTCCTTTTTAACACTTGATTATGTTATTACTACTTTTACTTACTTATAAACCATTTCAATAGCATTGTTAATGATTTTGTTTAATACATTAATCAATGGTTAACATACCTAATTCAATTTTGAATTTATTGAATTTGGTTTCATCTAAAGGCTTAGTAAATACATCTGCTATTTGATAATCTGTTTTTACAAATTCCAATGAGATGTCACCTTTTTCTACATGTTCTCTAAGAAAATGATATTTGATTTCTATATGCTTAGTTCTACTATGAGAAACTGGATTATTAGCAATAGAAATAGCACTCTTAGAATCACATAAAAGGGGTGTTCTACTTACCTGAATACCATAATCTTTAAGCTGATGCTGCATCCATAATAGCTGTGCACAGCAGCTTCCTGCAGCAATATACTCTGACTCAGCTGTGGAAATTGCCACACTAGTCTGTTTTTTACTACTCCAAGATATTAGTCTTCCTCCCAGGAATTGACAAGTACCTGTAGTACTCTTTCTATCCTCTCTACATCCTGCAAAATCTGCATCTGAATAGCCTGTTAGTTGAAAATCTCTATTCCTAGGGTACCAAAGACCTAGAGTAGGAGTGCCCTTTAGATATCTCAGAATCCTTTTTACTGCAGTATAATGAGATTCTTTAGGGCAGGCTTGGTACCTAGCACAGACACATGTTGCATACATAATGTCAGGTCTACTAGCAGTGAGATATAGTAGTGACCCAACTATTCCTCTATACAATGATTCATCAACAGGTTTACCTGCCTCATCTTTGCATATTGGCATACTTGAGCCCATAGGAGTTCTCATGGAGGAGGATGACTCCATACCATATTTTTTAATTAATTCCTTGGTGAACTTAGACTGGGATATGGACAATCCATCATCAGTCTGTCTTACTTGGAGTCCCAAGAAGAACTTAAGTTCTCCCATACTGCTCATCTCAAACTTCCCTTGCATAAGTTTGGCAAACTTTTTACAAAGGTTGTTTTCAGTAGATCCAAAGATTATGTCATCAACATAGATCTGGACTAAGATGATCTTTCCTTTGGATTCCCTAAGGAATAGAGTTTTGTCTATCTTTCCTCTTGAGAATTTATTCTCAATGAGGAAGGTAGACAGGGTTTCATACCAAGCCCTTGGAGCTTGTTTTAACCCATACAAAGCTTTCCTAAGCTTATACACAGAATCAGGTTTAAGAGGATCTACAAAACCTGATGGCTGCTCTACATATACTTCTTCTTTAAGATCACCATTCAGAAATGCTGACTTTACATCCATCTGGTATACTTTGAAGTCTTGGTAGGCTGCATAGGCAAGGAACATTCTGATTGCCTCCAGCCTTGCTACTGGAGCAAAGGTTTGATCAAAGTCAATCCCTTCTTCCTGCCTGTATCCTTTTGCAACCAATCTTGCTTTATTCTTTATTATTATTCCACTTTCATCTAGCTTGTTCCTATAGATCCACTTAGTCCCAATTATGTTGTGGCCTCTTGGTTTAGGAACAAGCTCCCAGACCTTGCACCTTCTGAACTGATTCAGCTCCTCTTGCATAGCATCAATCCAGTGCTGGTCTTGGATAGCTTCTTCAAACTTCTTAGGTTCCATTTGAGACAAGAAACTAGAATGCAAAACTGTGCTTTGATTTCTGCTTCTAGTTTGCACTCCTTGTCTTGGATCACCAATTATCTGATCAGTAGGATGATCTCTTAGATATCTTATAGCTGGAGGTAGATTCTCTTCAGGTTGAGCATCTCCAGCTTCTTCATTCTGCTGTTCCTCTTGGTTTTCATCAGCTTCCATTATCTCTTGTACTCCCCCTGGACAGCAGCCTTCATTTTCCAATGCTCCCTCTTCCTTTGAAGCTTCAGCAATGGAGAGCTTGTCCATCTTCTTGCTTATACCTGTTGAGTCATTTGATCTACAAGACAATTCACAATTGATTAATCTTGTTTCATCAAATACAATATGCACAGATTCTTCAACAACTTGAGTAGTTAAGTTGAAGACTCTATAGGCCTTACTATTTGTGCTGTACCCAACAAATATCCCATCCTGGGATTTGGCAGCAAACTTAGTCAAATAAGACTTACCATTGTTAAGTATATAGCACTTGCAGCCAAAGATCCTAAAATAGGATAGATTTGGTTTTCTGCCTTTCACAATCTCATAGGGAGTCTTCCTGTGGCTTTTGGTGATAGAAGCCCTATTGATGACATGACAAGCAGTGTTAACTGCCTCAGCCCAAAAATATTCTGGGAGAGAGGTGTCACTCAATAGAGTTCTACCAGCTTCAATTAATGATCTATTCTTTCTTTCAGCAATTCCATTTTGCTGAGGTGTTCTAGGTGAGGAGAACTCTTGGAAAATCCCAAAGTCTATACACAAGTTTGTCATGCTTTCAGATTGAAACTCAGTACCATGGTCACTTCTGATTTTGACCACTGTACTGTTCAGTTCATTCTGAATTTGCTTTACAAACTTAAATAATACACTTGGGGTTTCAGATTTTTGTCTCAGAAAGAACACCCATGTAAATCTAGAATAGTCATCTACAACCACTAGTGTGTAGACCTTCCTACCTAGACTGTGAACTGGCATAGGACCAAAAAGATCCATATGCAAGAGGTATAAGCACCTCACAGAATCCTTGTTTTCAAGGCTTTGAAATGAGGTTTTTGTCTGCTTGCCCTTTTGACAAGCTGAGCATACCCCTTCCTTTATACACTTAACTTGAGGCCCATTCCTCACTAGTTCTTTACTAAAGAGTTGGCCAATTGTCTTGTAGTTTAGATGAGCCAATCTCTTGTGCCACTTAACACAATGAGAAGCATTGTCATCAGCTACAAGACAAATGGGGGATGCCTTATTCTCACATTCAAAATTAAGGCAATACACATTTCTCTTCCTATACCCAGTCAATATGATCTCTTGATCACTTGACCTTTTGATATGACATCCATCCTTACCAAATGAAATGTCATATCCTAGATCACTCAGCTGGCTTATGCTTATTAGATTATGTTTCAAACCTTTTACATAGGCCACTTGGGTGATAGTAATTAGGTTTGAAGAGATGTTACCAAATCCTTTGATGACTCCTTTTTCAGATCCACCAAAGATCACTTTATGTCCATCTTTGACAGATGAATACTCCTTCAGCAGCCCCTTTGTTCCAGTCATGTGCCTGGAACAACCACTATCCAAGTACCATATAGGGGCATGGTAACTTGGATTCACCTGCAATACAGAATTACTTACCCTTAGAACCCAAGTAAGTCTTGGGTCCTTGGTTCAGGTTAGCCTTAATAAAGTTATCATAACCTCTTCTAACAGGTAGACTCTTATTCTTTATAACACTTGTGTTATACCAGCAGTCCAATGCAAAATGACCCCTCTTGCCACAGCACCAACATTCAAACTTATTGTATCTAGATCTAGATACATCCTTGTCAGAAGCATTTCTGTTCATTGCTGGTGCTGTTGCAGCTTCTCCTACTGGTTTCTTAAAACCATAGGGCTTATGACCATAGGTAGGCCTGCTTGCCTTAACACCCTTGTTCTTCAGAACATTTGTCTTGATATGATCCTGAATGTCTTCATGATCATATATGTTAGAAGGCACTTTCTCCTTACCAAACCTTATGGGGACTGAAAGGTTTAGTGGCTGAATAGGGGCTTTGCCTTTCCTCTTGAATCTGCCAGCCCTGGAGTTACCCTTAAATCCTAATCCAGCCTTACCCTTCTGAGTGACAAATTCATCTATCAAGGGTAAGACAGATTTTGGCTTAGAGTAACTAGCCACTAAATCCCTTTCAATTCTCAGTCTGTCCTCCAGACTCTTCACTTGATCATTAGTATAATTAATTGTGCCCATCTGAATAATAGTTATATTCTTCAGCTTGGCAATTTCAGCTAACTTTTGATCAAGGACTTTTTCTAACTCAGTTGTTGCAACCCTTAGATCAGCAATTTCCTGAGCCTGTGATTTAACCAGGTTCTTGCTTTTCTTAAGGGCCTGCAACAAGTCCCCATACTTGTCTATCAATTGATAGACATCTCCTTCAGATTCAGATGCATCTTCATCACTTGATGCAGATGTAGCTGATTCTTCACTTGTACTACAAACATATGTACTGGAAGGACAGTTTACCTCATTAGGACCAGACTGATTCTGGCATAGGTCCTCTTCTGATCTAGTCATCAACCCCATGCATTGATGTTCATTGATGGAGTCTAGCAACTGCATAAACTCCTCTTCCTCAGATGCAGCATATAATCCAATATATGCTTCAGCTTCAGATCCTGATTCTGAAGTTGACTGGTCTGACAGACTTTTATCTTTCTTTGCTACAAAGGATTTCTCCTTCTTGCCTTTCTGATAAGTCTTCTTCTTTTCTGAAGATTCCTTCCTTTTGTCAGGACACTCAGCCACTACATGTCCAGGCCTATTGCAACAATAACAGACAATCTTTGAAGTAGTGGCTTTGCTGGGCTTTGACCTGCTTTTCTCTTTCCTAGATGACCTTCTTTTCTGATAATAGTCATCTACTTGCTGTGATGATGAAGGCCTAGACTTCCATTGCTTCTTTTTCAAGAACCTTTGAAATTGCCTAGTGAATGCAGCAAAGTCTGCATCTGAATCACTGCTGACTGAACCCTTATCTGAATTTTCAGAACTACCTTCTTCAACTTCCTTAGGAGGAGATGGTGATTTCCTCCTATTCTTTCTGGTGGCTTCAGCATTAAATGCCACAGTCTTTTCTCTATGCTCTCCTCTTGAGTTTCTTTCCTCCTCCTTCCTTACCATAAGTTGCATTTCATAGGATAGCAACTTTCCAAACAGAGTTGGAGGAGATATCTCTGCCAATTTTGCCACTTCTCTTATGGCACAGATCTTTGTATCCCAATCCTTTGATAAGGATCTTAAGAATTTGTCATTCAGTTCATAGGTACTGAAGACTCTTCCATAGGAAATTAGCTCATTCACAATTCTATAGAATTTCTTATAGCACTCAGTTATGCTATCAGATTTTCCTTGTCTAAAACTTTCATACTCCTGATTTAGCATAGATTTTCTGTCCAGCCTTACCTCTTCTGATCCCTCCATGTAGACAATCAATGTGTCCCACATCTCCTTGGAGGTCTTGCAGTGAATCAGATTCTGAAAAGTTGAATCATCTATGGCACTGACAATGATGTTCTGTGCCCTTTTGTCCATGGTTGCCAAGATGATTTCATCCTTGGTCATTTCAGAATAAGTCTTTGGTGTTTGGATATTTGCATCAAGAACAGATATCTTCATTGGTATGAAGGGGCCTTCCTGTACTGTGATGTAAATCCTTGGGTCAGATGCTTCCATAAACAATCTGACTCTTTCTTTCCAGATCCCAAAGATTTCCTTCTTGCATATGGGTAATTTCATTGACCCTAGCTCCTTATGATTCTCTCCAGAACCCATCTTCTTGATTCTTGAATCTGCCTATCAGATCTACCTCAGACTGTTAAGTCCTTTTTGAGGAACCTCCCTCTGATACCACTTGATAGTTTAACTTTCAAGGCAGCCTAAACACCTAGAGGGGGGGGGGTGAATAGGTTCTGCTTCTCTTTCTAAAACTTCTAGACAGAATTCAATTTATTAACTAATATGAAAACACAGCAATCACAGAAAACAAAACATCACAGATTGCACTATGTTTTATAGTGGTTCCCCAAGGTCTGGGTACATCCACTTTCCCCCTTCACCTATCTAGCTGTATGCTAGATTCGGCCAAACTTCCACTTATCTCAGATCAATAGATCTTACAACTCAGAACCCAACAGGTTCCTACAACTCAGGCACAACTGCCCTACCTCAGCCTTGCCCCAAGGCCTACAACTCAGAGAATATCCTTCTCCTACACTCAGGCAATCAGCCCTACCACTCAGAGTTCAACACTCCTACACTCAGCCTTTATAACATAGGCTTACAACTCAGATCTGTATAAACAGATCCTACAGAAATATAGAAAAGATAGTTTAAATTGTCTTGCCAAGTTGAGAGAGAAAAGGCAATGACAATTCTTAATCAGCTGATGCAATCAACTGTTTCTTAGCCTTCTTCAAAGCTTCTTGAAAATGTACTTAGCTGAGTTGATTCCAAACAGCTTCTTGAGAATCCACTGGTGGATTCCTTCTTCTTCTTCAAATTCTGACTTGATCTCTCTCTATCCAGAACTTTGAATGATTCTTCTGAATTCTGATTAGAACTCTTCTTAGATCTACCCTTAGATAGTCTTCTTAGATCTCCCGGAGAAGATCTTCTTAAGTGCCTAGCACTTTCTTGAAATGAGTAGAATGTAATCCTTCTCCACTTTTTGATCCAATGTATTTCAAAGGGTCAGTTCTATATGTTGTTCATTGTCTTCTTCTCCTTCTGAATCTGTCTATTTATAGACATTCTTCATGGTAACCGGCTGATCCGGTTTCTAACCGTTTTCTGACAAGTCTGACAACTTCAGTTAACTGGTGATAACCCACAGCTGTCAAGTCTTCAAACAAGTCCTGTGCCTTAGTGTTGAAACAGTCTGTCAGAAAGTGTCGAGACCATCTGTCTATTTGTGTCGACACAATTGACTTTGGTGTCGACACTGCCTTCAGTGATGTCGACTAAATTGCCTTTGTGTCGACACATCTTCTTCTGAAACTAACTTGGTCTTTGACTCTGCAGTGTGTCGACACAAGTCCTGTGTGTCGACACAGTTGTTGTAGAATCATAACTTTAGTAAGTGTTGACTTAGCCTTCAGGTGTCGACTATTTTCTTCTGTGTCGACATATTCAGATGATGTCGACAAACTTGAGATCGACTATACTCTTCAGTGTCGACGCATTCTCCCAATGTTGAGGTCGACGTTTTTCTTCTGTGTCGACACAATTTCCCAGTGTTGTGTCGACTTACTTCTTCTGTGTCGACACAATTTCCCAGTGTTGTTGTAGACTATGTTATGTGTCGACACTTTTTCCCAGAGTAGTGTCGACTTACACCTTCTGTGTCGACACACTTTCCCAGTGTTGTGTCGACAACTTTCTTCTATGTGACGACACATGTTCCTTTGTGTCGACACTTGGACTTAGAATTTTTTCCTGTAAACTTTAACAATTCTTTACCTGCACATGTCAACTCAAAACAACATCAAATACAACATGATGTATATCATTGAGCTAGGTTGGGCTTCTTCAAATCAGGTACACATTTTCCAATGTACCCAACAACAACCAAGTCCAACATTTGGTGCATCCACATAAACTACATATTCCAATCATTTGGTAGGCAAAGTCAAAACTAGAGCAGTACATAATCTCTTTTTCAACTCCTGAAAAGCTTTTTTGCACTTATCGCTCCAAATGAACGATGCGTTCTTCTGCGTAAGCTTAGTCAACGGTGCAGATATCGTAGAAAATCCTTCCACAAATCTCCTATAATACCCTGCCAACCCTAGGAAACTCCTTATCTCTTTGGGTGAGGTAGGTCTGTTCCAATCCATCACGATAGAAATCTTCTCTGGGTCAACAAAAATTCCGTCCTTGTTAACCACATGACCCAAGAAAGAAACTTGAGGAAGCCAAAACTCATACTTGCTTAACTTGGCAAACAACTTATGCTCCCTCAAAGCAGACAAAACTAACCGGAAGTGCTGGGCATGCTCCTCAGCACTCCGGGAATAAACCAAAACATCATTTATAAACACGACCACAAAATAGTCCAGAAAATCTTTGAACACTCTGTTCATCATGTCTATAAAAGCATAGGGTGCATTAGTTTAACCAAAGGACATCACCATGAACTCAAAATGTCCATGCTGAGAACGAAAAGAGGTCTATGGAATATCCGTCTCATGAATCCTCAGCTGATGGTAGCCTAAACGAAGGTCAATCTTCGAAAACACTATAATACCATGCAACTGATCAAACAAATCATCTATTCGCGATAAGGGATACCTATTCTTGATAGTTACCTTATTCAGTTCCCTATAATCAATGCATAGCCTCATGATCCATCCCTCTTCTTTACAAACAACACATGAGTACCCCATGGTGAAGAACTTGGTCTAATAAATCCATTCTACAATAACTCATCAAGCTGGGTACGTAACTCATCCAGCTCACGAGGGGCCATACGGTACGGTGCCTTATCAATAGGACGACTACCCAGCTCAAGATCTATAACAAATTCTACATCTCGCTTAGGTAGAAGACGAGGAAGACTATCTTGAAAAACATCAGGAAACACACGCACCAAAGGGATCTCCTTTACACGCGGCAGGATAAAAACGGTCTCCAAAACTAAAACAAAGTAGGCAAAACAACCGAAATCTAAAAGCTTCTGAGCACATACCGCAGAAATAATCAGGGAAACCTGGCACGAAAAACCATAAACACTCCCGGGGTGACCGTTGTCCATCTTGAAGTCCAATGCTCGACCTTGAATTGGATAATTACATCATATCTGGACAACCAATCCATGCCCAAGATCACATCGAAGTCCTCCAGGTCAATCTCCTTCAAATAAGCAACAGTTAGGAAATCTTCTAAAAGAATCGGACAACCTAAGATACCCTGGTCCGACACTACTAAATCACTAGAGGTAAACTTGACACGAAACTAATCGCAACCTTGATCAAGAGTCAATTGATGGCACTCTACAAAGGTCCTAGCCACAAAAGAGTGGGTAGCACTAGAATCAAAAAAAATGAGCGCCTAATAGTTCATTACCTTAAACTTCCCTATAAAATCACATTCATAAATAACCGAGCAACATCGAAACTACAACTATGAGCTAAAAACAAACGAGGTTAAGATCTAACCTGAGATCACCTGGGTCGACGTATGTGCTTCCTCCATGGTCACTACGTTTAACTTGCCCTTCCCTTTGTCCAAATGCTGTCGTGGCGGCAAAGCTTGATGTGGAATTGGCTGTAGTACGGGCTGAGACTGCGGGAACTTAGACTTAAAAGGTCCTTTTTGTCCCCACTGAAAGCAGACCCTCTCCTTACCCCCAATAATGGGCAACATCGTGCTCCTTCCATTTTCAGAAAGCACAAACCAGTTCTCCTTTAGGAGCACTCTGAATCGCATGTACCTGCTCTTACTTTTGAGCCCCAATCTCTTAAAATATTTCTCGAACGGATGGCCCGACCGGCCACAAAAACTGCACACCTCCTTGTTTATTTTCTTCAAAGCAGAACCAGATTCTTGAGAACTCTTACCCTCATCAGACTTCCTCTTATCTTTCCTCATCTGTCTGCCTCGATTCTTAGCATTGTTGATTGCTTCAAACTTTAGGGTGGCTTCTACTACTTCAGCATAACTTTCAGATCCATAAGCACTGGCCAGCTACTGGATGTCATTCCTAAGAACACCCAGAAAATTCTTAACTCTACTAGATTCCGAGGATACCAGATCCGGGGCAAACCGGCTCAATTTGCTAAACTCCACTACATACTCACTCATAGTGAGTTGTCTTTGCTTCAGATGAAGGAAATTATTCATCAAGCGGTCTTGCTCGATCGACGGCAAAAACTTCCTCATCAATAACTCCTTAAAGCTTCAAATGAACATCCCTCCTTAAGGTTCTCCTTCTCTCTCAACCACCAGCCCTTTGTAAGGACTTTCAACTGGTACGCAATAACCATTACTCTCTAGTCTATAGATATTCCTAAGTACGAAAACTTCTCCTCGATTACAAAAATCGAATCGTCCAAAGCCATGAAGTCAGCTCTACCATCATAAGTAGGGGGCACTAATCGCAGAAAATATGAGATAAAGTTCATATCTAGCGGCAACACAACTGAGGGCACTAGAGGAATAGGAGGAACAAGAATTGCCTGACCCACAATTGGGTCCTGCACTCTAAGTGGGTGACCAAAAATAACTGACAACAATGTCTGGATCTGTGATTGCATCTCTAACATCTGCATGGACAGAGCCTTATTGCTCTATCGCAATCCTTCAATCACTGCCTCACTCTGCGCCCCAGATGACTCGTACTCAGACTGGGGAGTCAACCTTTTTGTAAGATGCTTCAGCAACATTCTAAAACACAACAAACAACTAATCAATACCTAGCTTATGGCTAGAGCTACACAACTTTGTTCAGATAATACATGTACAAATACTTGCTCAAACTGCTAACTTGCTCTGGGATTTTATTAATGATGTCATGCTCAAGCCTAGGATGATGTACCATCATCCCACTAACTCATGTTCATAGACTATGAATGCATGATTTCTTATTCCTTTGACGTAAAACCATGTGTGTACATGTGTCATCATGTAAATATTTAGCTTGGCACGTGTGCTAAAGCAATGTTATGTCATGCATGTTGTGATATGCAATCTAATAAAGTCCTTAGTGCATGTTATGAGCATCGTACACATGAAATTTTATGCATCCCATCCAATATAATATTACAAGCAACGAAAATAAAAATCAAATGTACATTCATGTGATGATTGTTATGCATTCCATACTACATAACAGTCACATGTTGCCCCCTATGAGGATCCATATACAAACATATATTATGCATCTCATACTACATAATATGCCACGTATACTTCTTGTCATTCTTATGAGTGTAGTGTTCATGCTTCAGCCAAGACGTACAGATGACACATCGGTGTGTGTATGTAATGGAACAAGACAACCAAAACTATCCTGAGATGGTTGCTCGACTAATTTTCAAACAACCCATCCCTCTGATACCAACTATCACAACCCGTATTTTCTTCAAATTTAAATGTAAATCAGAGTAAGAGAAAACACGCGACGTGATGCCACATCGTGTAGGGGATAACTGCAGACGTTCAGGCAAACTCCCACCCTAACACCGTTTATGAAAATACCAAGTTTTGGTGTGAGGAAAACATGTTTTAAGTTAGGTTTTGGTGGTTGTATCCCTCAGTTTAGTGGATCAACTAGTCGACAACTAAAAAAAATATAATTATACGCAGTGGAAAAATACCTTATTTATATTATTTTCAAACTAAAACCACTATGTTTGACGAACGTAAAAGCTATTTTTATACTTATACTAAATCTAGAGTCATGCATAACATGAGTTGTCCTGTATGAATTTTTTTGCTCATGTAGGATATCAAATAATTTAAACAAGTTTTTTTTCGTAGCATACTTATATTTTTAGTTGTGGACTAGTTGATCCACTGAGCTGAGGGATAAGGCCACCAAAACCTAACTTAAAACATGTTTTCCTCACACCAAAACTTGGTATTTTCATAAACTTTGTTAGGGTGGAAGTTTTCCAGAATGTTAGCAGTTATCCCCTACACAGCGCGACATCACGGCGCATGTTTTCTCTTACTCTGATTTACATTTAAATTCGGAGAAAATGCGGGTTGTGACAGTTGACCTTGAAAGATCTTATTTTCTAGGTAGCTAGCAACCTAGAGGGGGGGGGGGGGGGGGTGAATAGGTCTACTTAGGTATTTTGAGAGTCTTTTTGAATCACTTGATTGTTTCTTTTAGCTTTCAGCTTATAGTTATCTAGAGCTTGTCTTTAGCACCTGCAATTAAGATAATAAAAGCAAACATAGAAAAGCACACAAGTATTTTATAGCGGTTCCCCAAAATTATGTGTAAATCCACTCTCCTCCCACTGTTGGGTACATTGGGGACAGTGTACCTGATCTGGAGAAGTCCCCTTGATAACTCAATGATATACCCAAAGGTGTATTTTATGTATGCTAAGTTTACATGTGCAGGTTCAAAGTTGAACAAATAATTCTAAGTCAAAGTGTCGAGATAATACTTCTGTGTCGACACAGACAGATATTTAGTCAACACAAAGAATAGAAGATGTGTCGAGACAATACTTCAGTGTCGACACAAGGAAGATTAGTAGTCAACACAATGAACAGAAGATGTGTCGACACAGATAACAAATGTGTCGAGACAAAACTTCTGTGTCGACACAAGACAGAACTAAGGTGTGTCGACACAGATAACAGATGTGTCGAGACAAAATTTTTGTGTCGACACAAGGCAAAACTATGATGTGTCAACACAGATAATAGATGTATCGACACATCTAATCTATCTCAATGCTTTTTGTTCTGAGATGATAAGTATTCCAATTATGTAAGTGTTGGGTCTGTCAAAGATGTCTCAGCACAGATTTCAAAATAGCTTGTCTACATCAAAGTTTATATGTAAGAATGTGCTGAGTAAACATTAACCAGGTCAAGAAAAGTCAGATCATTCTGGTCGACACAAGAAGGCTTTACTTCTATAAAGACAGTTCAAGGAATAATTTGCTGACAGTTACTGATGTCATCAATACCAGTCCAAGCCGCCTGAGATTTCTATAAATAGGAGGTGCTTCCTTTAGAAGAAGATAGAGATACCAATACACTGATCGATTCTATTCATCAAGAAAAGGAAAGAGAAGAGGAAGTTGATCTTCAAGAAATTCTTCAGATCCCATTTCTAAGGTTGATCTGGGGATTTAGTAATCTGTTCATCAGCATCTCCAAACTATTCAATCTGATCTTCATCAAGAAGTTGCTTATTCAGAAGAAATTCAATTCAGCCTGCTGATCTATCAAGAAGAAATCAAACTACAGCTGAGTGAAAGAAACTATACACACAGATCCAACAGATTACAGGTTTTCTGTTTTCTGTAAACTATTTTATTAAATTTCATTGTAAGATCTCCTAGAGATCTGAGTGGGTAGGAGATCTTATTCTCTGAGTTTCGTAAGCCTAATCTATAAAGGCTGAGGTAGGATTCTTGGTGAATCTGAGGTAGGTGATTTGGGATAAATCACTGAGATTGTAGGCCTAATTTATAAAGGCTGAGGTAGGAGATTGAGGAGATCTCTGAGGTAGGATATTGTGATATATCTGAGGTAGGAGCAGTGGGTCTGAGTGTAGGTTTCTTGGAGAGAAACTGAGTCTTGTAGGATTTAAGGATCTGAGTTGAGAAGGAGGAGCTGTAACCTTATCTAGAACATTGTTAGTGAGGAAGAAGAGGGAAAGTGGATGCACCCTAGATAGGGGAACCACTATAAACATGTGGTGTCCCTTGTGCTGTGTGTTGTGTGTTGTGTTCTTTGTTGTGTGTGCTGTGATCATTTTTATTATTATTAATTCTGGGTACATCTTATATTCTGAAATGCATTAGGGCTCATAGCAAAAGTTAAAATAACTTTAAAGAAGTTTAATAGGTCACCTATTCACCCCCAGGTGACTTTCTACCCATAGGCTTGACTTTCAAGTGGTATCAGAGGCAGGTTCTCCAAAGATAGACCTAATAGTCTTGAAAAGATCCTCAGGGTAGTTGAAGGTTATCTGACCTATGGCTTCTGAATCAAACAAAGAACTCAGTTCCATTAAATTGCCTATCTGCACTAAGGAAAATTTTGCAATATGGAAACAAAGAGTAAGACTGTTCATGGAAGCCTCAGACCCAAGAATCTTTATTACAATTCAAGATGGACCCTATGTGCCCATGAAAACTTCTGTCCTAGATGCAAATATTCAAACTCCCAAGACATTGTCAGAAATGACAAAGGATGAGGTCATACTTTCTACTATGGATAAAAGAGCACAGAACATAATAGTGAGTGCTATAGACAACTCCACATTTAAAAATCTGGTGCACTGTAATTCTTCTAAGGAAATGTGAGATACCTTGATAGTGTATATGGAAGGCACAACAAAGGTGAGAGATGACAAAAGGTCACTCCTGAACAAGCAATATAAGGCATTTAAACAAGGGAAGACAGATTCCATTGAACAAACTTATGAAAAGTTCTTTAGGATAGTCAATGACTTGAAGAACTATGGGAGAAACTTCTCAAACTATGAATTGAATGACTAGTTCCTGAGATCCTTAAATAAAGATTAGGATATCAAGATTTGTATAGTAAGGGAAATGGGAAATCTGAGAAATCTGCTTCCCCAAGACTTATTTGGGAAATTAATGTCACATGAGCTTCAACTCAATTCAAGAAAAGCTGAAGCAAAAACTACCAGACAATCATCATATCCCAGTCTAAATCATTGGCCTTTAAAGCTGACTCTTCCAAGAAAATGAGAGGGGAAATTCCATCATCACCTAGGAGAGATGAAGAGATAGATAACACTGGACCTTGTTCTTCTTCAGAAGAGATATCAGATGATGAACTTGCCTTATTTACAAGGCAGTTCAAGAAGATGTTAAGAAGAAGAAAATAGTGGAGCAAAAGGAAACCTCCTGGTTCTAGTTCTCACAAAAGCAAAGACAAACACAGAGACAAATCTGTGATCAGGTATGACTCTAATCAGAACAAACAATCTAAGACTGATATTATTTGTTTTTGTTATAACAGGCCTGGGCATGTCATTGCTGATTGCCCAGTAAAGAGAAAGGAGAACAAAAATTCCAAAGAAAGGAAGTTCTTCAAGCATAAGAAATAAAAAAAAGGTCTGATGGCTAATAAGATAAATTCCTTGTATGATAGTGATCTTAATTCAACTGAGTCAGAAGAAGAACATGTGGGGCTGTATTCATATGAGGAGGAGTTCATCAGAAGAGCAATCTACAAAGGAAATAACTCCATAGCTTCATCATCTAATGGTGATTCTGAAGAAGACATGGAAATCAATCTGATGGCAATAGCTGATGATCCAGAAACTGAATCTCACAACTGTGAGAATTCTCAGGTAATTTATGATAACTCTTCCCGCATTAAGACTTCTGGCTATGAGTCTGAAGATGAGGTAAACTCAGGTGAATTAATTGTTGATCTACATGAGATTAACTCAGGGACTGAAGAGAAGCAACCCATATTTAGGTTTGGTAAACTGTTATCTGCTTTTATCAAAAGCAAGAAGCTTGTTAAAGAACAAGCTATAGAAATTGCATCACTAAAAAGTATTGAGTATCATCACAAGATGGATACTCAAAAACTTGGTCTTCAGTGGTCTAAGTTAACAATGTTAACCAAGATCATTGATGACCAAATAAATGAAACTAAGAAAAAGGATGCAATCATTAAGGAGCTAGAAACCAGATTCCTAAATGAAAGGAAATTGGTTGAGCAGTTCTCAAAACCAAAGACTATTTTGCCTATTATAGACACCTTCTCAGGAAAACCTAGAGGTGGTATTGGGTTTATTAAACCCAAGAGGAGGGGCAAAAAGCAAAAGGGATCAAAGGGTCAGACCATTCCACAATCAGCTGTATAATCTAACAATCCAAGAGAACTTCTTAAATCTGTGAGAGAAGACCCATCTTGTGTTCACAATCAAGATAAAGCCATAAGTGCTAACTCCTATCCAAAGGGATGTCAGCATAAGGATTCTTTTGTGCCTCCTAAAAGGAGATATAATAGATTTGAATGCTGGTGCTGTGGAAAGGTAGGACACTTTGCCCTAGATTACTTATTCAATCCAATAGTACCTCATAGTCTGAAGACAATTCCATTCAAGAGATCAATTGGTGGCTTTGATAGAGTCACAACTAACAAGAACCTAGGACCCATGACCACTTTGGGTCCTAAGGAAAAGTAATTTCTTATTTTGCAGGAATGTCCAAGCTCAAGAATAATCTGGTACTCTGATAGTGGATGCTCCAGACACATGACTGGAATTAGAAGAAATCTGAGGGAATATATTTTTGTGGAAAATGGACCAAAAGTGATCTTTGGAGGAGCTAACAAAGGAATCCCCAAAGGTTTTTCTAAGATCACAAATGGTCTAGTCACAATCACTCAGGTTGCTTATGTGGAAGGGTTGCAACACAATCTTCTAAGCATTAGCCAATTTTTTGATTTGGGATATGACACATTGTTTCACAGAGATGAGTGCCTAATAAAAAGATTAAGTGATCAAGATGTCATCTTAACTGGCACTAAATGTGGAAATATATACTGTTTAAATTTCCTATGTAATAAGTCTGACTCACCCCTATGTCTAGCTGCAAGTGAGAAAGCTTCACAATGTGTTCTATGGAACAAGAGGCTGGCCCACTTTAACTACAAGTCTTTAGGTAAACTATACAGCAAGGAGCTTGTTAAGAATTGTCCTAACATGAGATGCTCTAAGGAGAGCATCTGCCCAGCATGCCAAAAAGGCAAGTAGACTAAAGCTTCATTCAAATGTTGTGTATCCAGAGACTCTGTGAGGTGTTTATACCTCCTGCATATGGACTTGTTTGGTCCTATGCCAATTCATAGCTTAGGAAGGATAGTCTATACACTAGTAATTATTGATGACTACTCCAAATTTACTTGGGTATTCTTTTTAAAGAAAAAGTCTAAAACTCCTGATGTCTTCAAGAATTTGTGAAACAAATTCAGAATGAACTTAACAGTACAGTGGTCAAAATGAGAAGTGACCATGAAACTGAATTCCAATCTGATTGTATGACAATTTTTTGTGAAGAACTAGGAATTCAGCAAGAATTTTCTTCACCAAGAACACCCCAAAAAAATGGGTTAGCTGAGAGGAGAAACAGAACTCTCATTGAAGTTAGTAGAACCTTGTTGAGTAATTCCTCACTTCTAGAATATTTATGGGTTGAGGAAATTAACAAAGCTTGTCATGTTCTAAATAGGGCTTCAATCAACAAGAGATTAAATAAAACTCCTTATGAACTTATGAAGGGCAGAAAACCAAACAAAGGCTATTCAGAATCTTTGGATGTAGATGTTATGTCTTAAACAATGGAAAAACCTATTTAACCAAATTTGTTAAAAACTCATATGATCGGATATTTGTTGGTTATAACAACCATAGCAAAGCCTATAGGGTCTATAACTTGAAGGATCAAGTTGTAGAAGAGTTTGTCCATGTTGTATTTGATGAAAGTTCTATGTTCTATGATGATAAGACAGGTACTTCAAACACAACACAAGTGGACTTGAGGCTAAAAGAACTTGCCTTGGATGATACAAAAACAGGCAAGCATAATTTGCAAGAGGAAATCAATATTGTTGAAGAAGTACTAGGACAGGAAGAACCTGGAGAAACAACTCAACATCATGATCAAGATGGTCCAGGAGAAGAAGTGATACTACCAGTGGCTGTCAGGCACCTAAAGGATCATCCAATAGAATTGATCGTAGGTGATGCTACTCAAGGAGTTACCGCAAGAAGCAGACATCATAACACAGTGAGGTATTCATGTTTTCTGTCACAAACAGAACCTAAGAAATTTTAAGAAGCAAATAAGGATCCATTTTGAATTGGTGCAATGCAAGAAGAATTGAATCAATTCAAGATGTACAAGGTCTGGAAGTTTGTTCCAAGACCTGATGATTACAATATCATTGTAACAAAATGGATTTACAGAAACAAACTAGATGAAAATGGAGTGTTAATAAGAAATAAGGTTAGACTAGTTGAAAATGGTAATAGACAAGAAGAGGGATTAGACTTTGACTAGACCTTTGCACAAGTGGCTAGGTTGGAAGCTATAAGACTCTTCCTAGCCTATGCAGCTTATAAAGGTTTTAAAGTATACCAAATGGATGTAAAGTCAGCTTTTCTGAATGGCAACCTCAAGAAAAGAGTATATGTAGAACAACCCTCAGGTTTTGTTGATCCAATTAAACATTCTCATGTCTATTTACTTTGAAGAGCTCTCTATGGATTAAAGCAAGCTCCAAGGGCTTGGTATGAGACACTATCAGAATTTCTTCTAGTGAATAAATTCTCTTGAAGAAAGATTGATCAGACACTATTCCTAAGGAAAGTCAAAGGTAGGACAATTTTAGTACAGATATATGTTGATGACATAATATTTGGTTCAATTGATGATTCACTTTGCACTAAATTTGCTAAGCTAATGCAAAGTAAATTTAAGATGAGTAGCATGGGTGAACTTAAGTTTTTCCTGGGTCTCCATGTTAAATAATCCCAAGATGGACTTTTCATAAGTCAATCAAAGTTCACCAAGGAGTTAATCAAAAAGTATGGCATGGAAACAACCACTACTATGAGAACACCTATGGGATCAACCATGTCTTTGGACAAGGATATTACTAGAAAGCCAGTTGATATTACCTTATATAAAGGGATTGTTGGATCACTACTTTACCTAACTGCTAGTAGACAAGATATAATGTATGTTACTTGTATCTATGCTAGATATCAAGCCTGTCCTAAAGAATCTCATTACAAAGCAGTCAAAAGAATACTGAGATATCTAAAGGGCACACCAAATCTTTGCCTTTGGTATTCTAGGAGTAGTGATTTTGAACTGATAGGATATTCAGATGCAAATTAAGCAGGTTATAAAGAAGACAAGAAAAGCACCTCAGGATCATGTCAATTTCTAGGTAGAAGGCTAGTCTCATGGAGTAGCAAAAAGCAGACAAGTGTGGCCATATCAACAGCTGAATCTGAGTAAATCTCAGCTGGGAATTATTGTGCTCAACTTCTGTGGATTCAACATCAGCTATAAGATTATCAATTACAGATAAGTAAATCTACTTTGTTTTTTGACTCTACTAGTGCTATTTCAATTGCAAATAACCCTGTATCTCTCAGTAGAACTAAATACATTGAAATTAGATATCATTTCATTAGGGAATATGTAGAAAATCAAGACATCAGCTTAGAATATGTTCCTACTAATAAGCAAATAGCTGACATATTTACAAAACCACTAGAAGAAGAAAAGATTAATTTCTTCAAATTTGAGCTAGGCATGTTAAGTCTTGAATGAGCCAAAACATAGACTAAGTCAACAAAAATACAAGCCTACTATCCTGCTATCACATCAAGATATAGACATCATCAGGATCACGAGTCAAAATTTCAGGTGTTAAAAATCTGGCTAAGTATGTTTTGTGTCGAGACAAATCAAGTGTGTCGACACAAACTAGGGTTGTCGACA
Organism: Platanthera zijinensis; assembly: GCA_039513925.1. Classification (NCBI taxonomy): domain Eukaryota; kingdom Viridiplantae; phylum Streptophyta; class Magnoliopsida; order Asparagales; family Orchidaceae; genus Platanthera; species Platanthera zijinensis. The sequence goes on along the minus strand of CM077097.1, from coordinate 20,861,343 downwards.
CAAGTTATTTATATGTGTCGACACAATCTACACAGTCCTGTGTCAACACAAGTAAGTGTGTCGACATTATTTGTCGAGATGGATAGAGGTGTGTTGACACATGTCGACACATTTTCTCTGTCGACATATTCCGAGTGTTGACCTAAGGAATTTTTCCAAACATATGAATATGTCTTTAGGCGACGCGCCCTTTCACCTTCTCAGTAGAATGGACAATAAAAAGGACATAAACTAGAGAAACTCTCCACTAGATCCTTCTCTCTTACTGATTTTCTGCTGTCGACTCTCATCAATTTCTCGATTCAACTATTTCGAAATCAACAACAATGGATCCAAAGACGGTTGATAATATAAATTAGGGATATGAACTGGTGCGCTTAGGATTCAACTCGATAGACGAAGAGATTACAAATGTCATTGGACTTATCCAAGAAGCTGGACTTGAGTACCAATTACTTGAGCCGACGATCATATGGAAAAGGGAAGTAATAGAACTTCTAACAAAAGCTTCGATTGATTCTCGCGCCACAAAGATCAAATCAACTGTAAATGGACAGAAGGTCAAGATCACAGGAAAAAGGTTGGCTCAATTATTTCATTTACCTAGGGTTAAACAAGAAGATATATTCGACTCCACCAAGACTACTGCTTGACTTCAATGGTGTGATTTGGAATCAGTTTCATAGATTGGGAGTTCACTGAATAGGAAAGGTATGAACACCCAAGGAAAATTTCTATCTTAAATTGTTGGGAAGGTTATGCTGTGCAAGACTGGTGCACATGACAGAATCTCGACTCACATGTTTGAAATATTGACTAGGATCATTTTCAAACTTCAGACAGACTGGAGCAGACTATTGTTTGATTTAATTGCTGAATGTTTCCAAAAACCCAACATGGGTTGAATACTGAGTTTGTATCTAAATAAAGTATTCCTACTGAACTTAATCCAAAATTGGGTTCAAAAATAAATCACATGCGACGGATGCACATAAGGATATTGTCCAGATGGGATAGAGTTTTGGACAAAGATACACCAGAACCATAGAAGCCTAAGGATATCAAAAAAAAGAAACCATTACAAGCAGAAAGCGAATCCTGCAATGATTCAGAAGAGCAGATCAATTCAAGTTTAGATGAAGCTGAAGAAAGGATCCATAGGAAAACTCCTAGTATTAAAACTGGAACTAGTGATCAGGTCCAGGGGGAGTTAGAATCCTCTACAGAAGTCAATACAGAGAAACCCATGGATGAAAAAACTGCGGTAAATAGTGATATTATCACTAACATAGTAGTACAGGATGTTCTCAAAGATCTAACTACACAACAAGATGAGAATATGCCTGATATTGTGAATGATAAATCTCCTAACAAAGATCCTACTAACACAACTAGAATGGATGCTCACATCCAGGTGGAGATACTAGATCCTCCTAGGGAAAATGTAGCTCCTGTAGAAGGTCAACAATCTTCATCAAGTTTAGTATCAATACACCTTGATCAACTGGGTACAACAATTGAGGGGGAGCAATCAACCAAGTCTCTTAAGACTGTACCTGAAGAGATAGCTGATATAGACACAGCTGTTGAAATACACAGTTCATCTTACTCTGATAAGGAAGAGGACACAAGGCAACAACAAACTATAATTTATGAAAGGAAAAAAGAAAAGTCTGAGATATAAGAAAGCTTTACAGTCACTCCAGTCTACTCCATCTGCTTCAATAGATGAGAGTTCTCTCATGGTAAAGCTGCAGATAATGCTAGACAAACAAAGAACTGATCTAGAAAAGTATGTGGATGCGAATAGGAAGGATATGGAGTTCCACCTAGCTCAAGACATAAAGTTAATCAGATTTGAAGTGAATCTGATGAAGAAAGAAATGACTGATTGTTTTCACAAAGGATGCAATGCAGTGGTTTATCTTGCCAAGTAACAACAAGAGTTAAAAGTTCAGACAGATTATATAGTGCAGAAACAAGGCTTTAGTCTGGAGAATCAGAAGAGACTGAATGAAAATTTAATGGAAATTCATACAATCACTCTGAAGAAGATAAATGATCAATCCACTTCCTTAGAGGATAAAGTAAATACTCAACTAACTGAGTTACAAACCAAGCTTACCGAGGATTCATCTGCAATGCTGCAAGCTATAAAGGATTCATCAAAGGCTCTCTCTAATCAAATGACAAAATTCAAGAATTACTACACCACAGGTAACCATTATGTGGTGGATCAAGTGAGATTTCAAAAGGATGATCTGAGAGATCATATTGAGAGAGAAGTCATAATGCGGGGAGAGAGTGATGGTCAAGGCTAGATCAGAACATGCCAAATGGACTTTTAGTAGCATAAGAGCCTCATTAGGATACCCTCCTCTGTGTGATGATGATCAAGTTGCAGAGTTTGGTTGCCAACCAACACTGAATGAAGGAATTGCTCAGGAGCCACACAAAACCATATACCCTCCTTCCCAATTTGAAGACATTCATGATCAAGTTCAACTTATGTATAGTCCACCTCAGCATAAACATAGAGTTAATTCTGAAGTGGTGGAAATGTCTGAAGCTTCCCTACAAAGGGAGAGGGAGGTCCAATTGTCAAAGAAAAGATTTAGAGAACAGGCTGAGGAGAGGCCTGACTTTGAACAATGGAGTCCAAAATCAAGGATCATCATTCTTACTGCATGGAAATCAGTCATGACCAACAAACATGATAGGGGTAAGTGGTATTCAGAGCAGGAATGGAGGAAGCATGAAGAGAAACAAGAGGCTATTGATAAGTTTAGAATGGAGCAGAAGGAAGGATTAATTCCTGCTATTGCTATTGAACCATGCAAATACTTTCCTAAGCCCTTTCATTACTTTGAAAGACAAAGACTTAAGGCTAAACAGCTTTCCTGCATCAAAGACAAGAAGGGCAAGCAGGTTGCTGATGAAAGTATTCTATCTATTCAGGCAAAAGTTCAGTTAGGGAAAGGCATTGTGATTATAGAACCTGATTAGTCTTAGGATGTATTTACTTTACTTAGAATTAATGTAATTCTATATAGGCTCATTGTAATTTTAAGATTGATAATATTTTGGAATATGAATGTGTTATGGCTATTTTTATTTCTACTGTAAAAGTTCATCTAATTGTATGTTAAATCTTTTATGTTATAATCATCAAGATTATTATGTTGGTGTAAATCATTGTTTTGGGGTTATGACTTCTTCATATAGGGGGAGATTGTTGGGTACATTGGGGATAGTGTACCTGATATGGAGAAGTCCCCTTGACAACTCAATGATATACCCAAAGGTGTATTTGTTGTATGCTAAGTTTACATGTGCAGGTTCAAAGTTGAACAAATTATTCTAAGTCAAAGTGTGGAGACAATGCTTCTGTGTCGACACAAGACAAATCAGTAGTCAACACAAAGAATAAAAGATGTGTCGAGACAATACTTTAGTATCAACAAAAGACAGATCAGTAGTCAACACAAAGAATAGAAGATGTGTCGATACAGATAACAGATGTGTCGAGATAAAACTTCTGTGTTGATACAGATAACAGATGTGTCAAGACATAATTTCTGTGTCAACACAAGGTGGAACTAAGATGTGTCGACACAGATAATAGATGTGTCGACACATCTAATCTATCTCAACACTTTTTATTCTGAGATGATACCTATTCCAATTATTTAAGTGTTGGGTCTATCAAAGATGTATCAGCACAGATTTCGAGATAGCTTGTCTACATCAATGCTTATATGTCAGAATGTGCTGAGTAAACATTAACCAGGTCAAGAAAAGTCAGATCATTCTGGTCGACACAGGAAGGCTTTACTTCTATAAAGACAGTTCAAGGAAGGATTTGCTGACAGTTACTGATGTCATCAATACCAGTCCAAGCCGTCTGAGATTTCTATAAATAGAAGGTGCTGCCTTCAGAAGAAGATAGAGATACCAATACACAGACTGATTCTATTCATAAAGAAAAGGAAAGAGAAGAAGAAGTTGATCTTCAAGAAAGTCTTCAGATCCCTTTTCTAAGGGTTATCTGGGGATTTAGTAATCTGTTCATCAGCATCTTCAGACTATTCAATCTGATCTTCATCAAGAAGTTGTTGATTCAGAAGATATTCAATTCAGCCTGCTGATCTATCAAGAAGAAATCAAACTACAGCTGAGTGAAAGAAACTGTACACACAGATCCAACAGATTACAGATTTTCTATTTTCTGTAAATTGTTTTATCAAATTTCATTGTAAGATCTCCTAGAGATCTGAGTGGGTAGGAGATCTTATTCTCTGAGTTTTGTAAGCCTAATCTATAAAGGCTGAGGTAGGATTCTTGGTAAATCTGAGGTAGGTGATTTGGGGTAAATCACTAAGATTGTAGGCATAATTTATAAAGGCTGAGGTAGGAGATTGAGGAGATCTCAGAGGCTGGAGATTGTGATATCTCTGAGGTAGGACCAGTGGGTCTGAGTGTAGGTTTCTTGGAGAGAAACTAAGCCTTGTAGGATCTTAGGATCTGAGTTGAGAAGGAGGAGCTATAACCTTATCTAGCACATTACTAGTGATGAAGAAGGGGGAAGTGGATGTACCCTAGATAGGGGAACCACTATAAACTTATTGTGTCCCTTGTGTTGTGTGTTGTGTGCTGTGTTCTTTGGTGTGTATGCTGTGATCAGTTTTTTTATAATTTATTCTAGGTATAACTTATATTCTGAAATTCATTAGGGCTCATAGCAAAAGTTAAAAGAACTTAAAATAAGTTTAATATATCACCTATTCACCCCCTTAGGTGACTTTCTACCAATATGCTTGACTTTCACCAACCTTGCTAACTTCCTGTTAGTCAAGGCACTTCTCCAAACCAATGCTCCAAGGAGCTTACACCTCGGAACCCTCAGTATCTCTCAGTCTCCTCCAAGACATACACCTCAGCCACAAAGGCCTACACTCAGTGATACAAGTATCACCTACCTTAGGCACTTAAGCCCTACCACTCAGGCTATGGAAGATAGACCTGTCATAGAGCAAGCTTGCTCTTATAACTTAGAGAGATACACTCTCCTACAGTTCAGGCAAAACTATCCTACTTCATAGTGAGTAAAACTAACCTACCTCAAAGAGCAACACTCTCCTACAGCTCAGGCAAATTTTCCCTACCTCAGACCCAAAGGTCCTACAGCTCAGATCTAGAAGGATCCTATAATAAGAAATAGTTTAATTATCTTTGACATAGAGAAATTTCTCTGTGTCAACCACTTGAGCAGAAAACTTTCTACTCTAACTCTTCTCACAGCAGGGAAAGGATTTGCTGGAGGATTGAAAATGATCAGTTGTCTACCTAAATCACATAGAAGGGGGTGAATAGGTGAGTTGTGCGTCTTTATGCGGAATAAAAAATTTAATGATCTATGCACACAAATCTACAAAGAAATCACAGACGACAAAAGACTTATAGTGGTTCCCCAACCTTGGGTACATCCACTTTCCCTCACTGATCTAGCAAAGAACTAGACTCAGCTACTTCACTATCTCGGATTGTAAACTAATCCTACGCCTCAGAACAAAGTTCCTATAAACCCGATCCACAATAAGGATCTACACTCGGAAGCTGAAACTTCCTACAACTCGGAGAGAAATCTCCGACAAAAATTAAATAGAGAGTAATTGAAAATACAAACCATAATCCTCAGATCTTGAATCTGTCGGCCTGGATCTTCTTCTTTTATCTTTGCGGCTCTATTAGAAAAGTTGAAGATGAAACTCGGCAAGAATTAGATCTTAAAATTTCCTTTGACTTCACTTGATCTGAGAGATAATGAAGAACGAGCAATAATCTCGATCTGGAAATCAATCTTGATCTGAATCTTTGGATCGAAAACCCTAGCGCTTGCATGAAGAAGATCGGCGGCTCCGGCTTCCGTTTTTTGGAGAGAGAGAATGAGATTCAGAAAAAAAACACTTAGAATAAAAATTGACAGCACTCTTTCTTCTTATTAGGGTTAGTCGGTTTGACAAGACCTTATATAAGATCTCCCCTAACGACCAAAATTATCCTTAATGATGTACATGTGGACCAATCACGTCATGTCATTTGAAAATCCCGTCAAATCTGGACTTAGTGAAATTTCTACAAAACTAAACTTCATTTCTCGAGTGAAATAGAACGACTCAAGTAGAGAAGCTTTTACTCAAGTTGATAGCAAAGATTACTCGAGAAGAAGAAATTCTGAAGTTACTCGAGAGGAATGAAGCATTACTCGAGTGCAAGACTGGCTCTCGAGAAATCGACTTGAAATACTCGAGAAGAATTTAACAGAAATATTCGAGATGGATAAAATCATTACTCGAGTGGAATAGAATTACTCGAGAACTGGTAAGCCACTCGAGAAGTAAAATAAGACTTCTCGAGAACTAAGACTTAGAAAACTTTCCGGATCTAGAAGATTATTACTCGAGAACTAGAACTGATTACTCAAGTAAAGAAGAACTTCTCGAGTACTAAGTATAGGATTACTTGAGTGCTTCTACTTCTTCTACTCAAGTACTAACAGTCTACTCGAGTAAGAGACTTAAAAAATTTTTTGACTTTAGAAAAATTTTCCTTCTTAATTCCAATGAACACTAACTATTCATCCATTAGTCAAAATACTTGAATATGAAGTGTATCCCAATAGAGAGGATATACATGAGTCAACACCTTAGATCATATAATGAGGGATTACATTGTATGGTCCTGTGTTTATGACCCACTGTAGACTGACATTGGTCTACACTTAGCAATAGAACCTACAAACACATAACTAAAATAGAAGAACAAATACAACTTAATTCATCTTAGTTCAAGTGTAACTTCATACAAATCTGGATTATTGTGGATGGAGTACCCAACAATCTCCCACTATTTGTAGAAGTCAGAACCCTCTACACTAAGGTGAATTATACCACAAGTGAAAGAACTAGATATGAAAAGGTAAGAGCAAGATAAAATGCAAGAAATAAAGAATTAAACACATAATCATCCAAACTAGAGATTATATAATTAGAATTGTTTTAGACTTCATTTCTACAGGCATTCAATCCTCAATTTCAAAATTCAAAAATTCAGTTCTGGATCGGTTGCTGTTGATGATGTTGCTTATCAAACTTTTCCTGTTGCCTCCTCTGATAGCTGAATGGCTTTGGATAATACCTTGGAGGTCTTCGAGGTGCCTTAGGGTTATTTCTGCCATATTCTCTGTCATAAATTCTTCTCTTTGTCATGGATTTCTCATAATGATCCCATTCAAAAGAACTATAATGGAGATTTCTGCTTTCATTATAGTCCATCACAAGTTTCAAAGTATCTAGAATCAAGGACTTTGAAGTTGGGCACCAAACTTTAGCAAATTCTTGAGCTTTTCTCTTTTTTGATTCTGGATTGGGAACTGATGTACTGGCAGAAGGACCTTCTCCATACTTTCTTTTCATTGGAATATGAATTTCAGGTAAGTCCTGTGGGATATCATCTTCCCAGACTTGAGCATATGAAGTTGGAGGAGGAATTTGATCTTCAGGCCTAGGAGAGAAGGTAGGCATTGGAGCTGACATCTGAGCAGACTGTCCTTCAGCAAGTGGATTTAAATGATGAGAAATGACATTAGGTTAAGCCGGGAAGTCTGGGAAAATCTCTTTGTGCATCCAGACAGTAGTATCATAAGTATGGAATTTGACTGACTGGATCTGAGCTAGCACATTTTTGTTGATATCAGTTAATTTCTCAGTCCAGAGAGTGTTAGCATTTGCAGCAAACTTTTCAACATGTTCTTTCACTAATATCTCCCCCTTTCTGAATTCTACACAAAGTTTTTCTATGGCATCCTCTTTGAAAGTTCCAACTTCTTCACAGATCTTTTGTAGATCTTCTTTGGCTTTCTTCTCCAGTTGAATTTGATTACCTGCCAGAGTGACTGATTGATTCATCACTTCACCAACACTAGTGATAGTGTGGTCTAATGCTTTCCCACCAATCTGAAAGAGTTTCTTTAGGTTATCAGTATTATTCTGGATTTCAGTAAATCCCTTGCTCATTTCGTTCTCAAAAGAAGTTACCTTATCTTGAACAATTTTTAGAGAGTCATCAAGGTACTTTCTTTGATCATTCAGCATCTATTCAATCTTACTCACAATATCTAAACTAACTAGGGTAGCAGCAGCAGGGGTTTGAACAACTTGAGTTAAAGGAGGTGCTTTCCATGAAGGGATTTCTTCTATGACCACAGAGCTGGTAGCTCTTGAAGTATGAAGCACAATGTCTCCTGCCTCACTAAGAATGGTGGGAATAGAGAAATCAAGTCTCCTCAAAGGGGCTTCAACAGCTTTTGGAGATTCCTCATTTTCATCTGATAGAAGTACTGTTTCATGCTGATTTTTATCTGCAGTTGGGGATGGAGCTGGGGTTGATTTGGGAGATGGTGCAGGTGATTGAGATTGTATTGGAGATTGTACTTTTGGTTGTTCTTTAGTAGTTTTAGAATGGAGTGGAGGTAGGGGCTCATCTGAAGTAAGCTCTTTTGTCATCTTGTCAATGTCTTCTGTTGTAGATGTGACGATTTCATGAACTTGATCATCTGTATGGAACTCATCTGAGATGGTTGTGGGGGGTGATCTGACTGGAGGAGGAGGAGGAGAGGGAATCCTTTTATCTGGAACAGAGGAGGAAGGCTCCCCCTTAGTTACTGCACTAGATGTGCCAGCAATTTCATGAAGAGAGAGAGATGGGGTCCTGTACTCTAAGACAGGGACTTCATGAGCCTTAGAAGCTTGAGTAGGATTTTTCAGCTTCAATTCCCATCTCTGGATAGAAGGAATAGAGTCCTTCTTCATATGATGTAGAGGAGTACCTTTGGAAGTATCAAACACTTGAGGATTAATCACATGAAGCATCAAAGAGATTATCCTTGCAAAACTAGGAGCCTTGATGCTCTCCCTGATCTTATTAAGAATCATCATGCTAAATTGGAACTTTTTCCTGCAGATTATTGCAGTCATAACATCAAATAAGTCATTTGAGATGAAACTTATAGAAGAAGTCTTGCACTAGAGAACTTTTCCAATGATATCCACTAACAACTTGCTTTCAGCATTCATATCAAGCCTTCTGATAGAAGTGACCTCAGTAGAAACTCCATAGAAATCACAAGTCTTGTCATTATCTTCTGTGGTGATATCATCTTCTTCAATAACAATCGGCATCCTCAGAAGTTGAGAAACAGTTGTCTTGTTCAGTTTGATCTTAATGCCCTTCACCCTCGACTTCAAAACTGTGCCATTTCTCCTTACCTTAACATTCTGGAAGAATTCTTACCCCTTGGGAAAGAGGATGTTGCAAGGTTGCTGTAGAACAAAGGTTAAACCGGCGCTGTCGAGTAAAATCAACAAGTTCTTGAAATCGTCCGATAAGTCTGCTATTCCTGCAATCACTAACTCACTGCCAACACCCATCTTGGACTGTGGCACCATTGAATCTTCAGAAAATGAAGAATGGTAGACGGAAGAACGAAGGCGACATCGGTTGCTCTGTGTCAGCGATGGAAGGCAAAGAGGCTTTCGAGAGAAAGGATTTGAAGTTCGAGTAGGTTTATGAAATCTAAAGTTTTTCTATTTATATAAACCTTGTAATGATGATTAGGGGTCTAATTACACTATATCATACCTTAGATTACTGCAAAAATCATGCGGGTTTCGAAAATGAAGAAATCGAAATAATACGAAATGCATCGGGTGATTTTTCGAGTGGATTTACGGTACTCGAGAGAGGGAACTTTAGTACTCGAGAAGCATAATCTTAGTACTCGAGTGATTGCCTTACTTCTCGAGAAGAAGCTCACAACTCGAGTGATGGCACTCGAGTGAGATTACTTAGTCCTCGAGAGGTAAAGGGATTACTCGAGTAGTCAGACATTAGTTCTCGAGTAGTCATTCCATGTCTCGAGAAGTGAAGTCCACTTAGAGAAATTTCTAACCTTTTTGACTTGTCCTCGATTTCTGAGCCTTGAAATGATTCCACCTTGTCTATCCTTCTTTGTTGAGCATGCCAAGCTCAATTTTGAATTAGTTTAACTTGGCCTCGTCCAACGGCTTCGCGAAAATGTCTGTAACTTGCCTATCTATTGGAACATACTACAGATCTATGTCCCCTTGCTCCACATGCTCCCGGATGAAGTGATATCTTAGCTCGATGTGTTTTGTCCAGCTATGCGAGACTGGGTTGTTGGTAATTGCTATTGCGCTGGAGGAGTCGCAAAAAAGTGGAATGTATTTGACCTTCATGTTATAGTCTTCCAGCTGATTCTTTAGCCAAAGCAAATGTGCACAATAACTGCCTGTAGAGATATACTCTGACTCAGCTGTTGAGATTGCAATACAGTTCTGCTTCTTACTACTCTAGGAAATGAGCCTTCTTCCAAGGAATTGGCAAGTCCCAGAAGTGCTTTTCTAGTCGTCTTTGCTACCTGCAAAGTTTGCATCTGAAAAAGCAATTAGTTCGCTATCATTACTTCTTTGGTACCATAAGCCAAGATTCAGTGTATCTTTAAGGTATCTCAAAATCTGCTTTGCAGCAGCATAGTGAGATTCCTTAGAGTTCACTTGGAATCTAGCACAGATACATGTAGAGAACATTATGTCTGGTCAACTGGCAGTAATGTAAGGCAAGGATCCAACAATGCTTCTGTACTTCGTTTCATCAAAAGGTTTCCCTTTCTCATCGTTGTCAAGAGACATGGCTGAACCCATTGGAGTCCTCATAGAGGTTGCAGTCTCCATTCCGAATTTCTTAATCAACTCCTTGGTGAACTTAGACTGTGAGATGAAAATTCCATCTTTAGATTGTTTCACCTAAAGTCCTAAGAAATACTTCAGCTCTCCCATACTACACATTTCAAACTTCCCTTGCAAGAGTTTAGAGAACTTCTTGTAGAGGTTGTCGTCTGTAGAGCCAAAAATAATGTCGTCAACATAGATTTGCACTACAAAAATCTTGCCTTTTATTTCCCTAAGAAATAATGTCTTATCTATCTTTCCCCTTGTGAACTTGTTCTCAAGAAGAAAGCTAGATAACGTCTCATACCAAGCTCGAGGAGCTTGTTTCAGACCATATAAAGCGTTTTATAAAAGGTAAACATAATTAGGAAAGTTAGAATCAACAAAACCTCGGGGTTGTTCCACATACACTTCTTCTTTTATGTCACCATTAAGGAAGGCGGACTTCACATCCATCAGATAGACGGTGAAGCCCTTAAGTACAACATACGCTAGGAACAATATGATTGCCTCCAGTATTGCCACTGGATCATAAGTTTGGTCGAAGTCGATTCCTTCTTCTTGACGATATCCTTTGCGACGAGTCTGGCCTTGTTCTTTATAATCGTTCCATCCTCATCCATCTGGTTCCTGTAGACCCACTTCGTTCCGATGACGTTCTTGCTTTTGGGTCCTGGAATGAGTGTCTATACTTTTCAGTGCTTGCATTGATTTAACTCTTCTTCTATGGCCATAATCCATGAAGCATTTGAGTTTTCTTCCTCAAACTTCTTTGGTTCAACCTGCGAGAGAAAGCTCAAATATAGATTTTCATTAGTGGTACTTCTACGAGTTCTGACACCATCCCTGGGATCTCCTATGATTTGGTCCATGGGGTGATCCTTCAGATGTCTGAGCTCTAAAGTCCTTACATCTAGAGCTTCTTCAATCACAGGAGTGACTTCATCAACTTGGACTACTTCTTCATCTTGATCATCTATCTCTCCAATAGGGGTTGGAGTGGTGATCTTGAAGAACTTTTCACCTTTATCTTCATTCGGTTCATCCAAGATAATTTCTTTCAACTTTGTACCTGCATCTTAAATGAACACACTAGAATAGTTGCTTTGTAGTAAGCTCGTCTTATCAAATACAACATGTATTGATTCTTCCACAACCATATTTTTTCTATTAAATATCCTATATGCCTTACTATGGCTACTATAACCTACAAAAATACCTTCAAAACTCTTTTCGCTAAACTTGGTAGTATGATACTTACCATTGTTAAGCATGAAGCATTTACAACCAAAAATTCTTAAATATGAGACAGTCGGTTTCCTGCCCTTTAGAAATTCGTAAGGTGTCTTATCATGGATCTTGTTTATTAGTGCTCGATTTTGCACATTGCATGCAGTGTTGACAGCTTCAACCCATAAGTACTCTGGTAGTGAAGCATCATTCAACATAGTCCTACATGCCTCTATGAGTGTTCTATTACTTCTCTCAGCTACTCCATTTTGCTGTGGAGTACGAGGAGAGGAAAACTCATGAAAGATACCCAAGATTTCACAGAATTCTGTCATGGCCCCAAACTTAAATTCTGTTTTATTGTAACTTCTGATTTTGACTACGGAACAGTTGTATTCATTCTAGACCTGCATGCCAAAATTAGTAAAGATGTTGAAGGTATTTGACTTGTGTTTTAGAAAGAAAACCCACGCAAAGCGCGAGTAATCGTCAAGAATAACCAACGTACAATCCTTACCTCCCAAACTTTTAACTTGTAGTGGACCGAACAAGTCCATATGAAGTAGATGTAGACATCTATTAGAGTCTTCGCCAATAACGTTTTTAAAGGTAGCCCTTATTTTCTTGCCTTTTACGCATGCATTACAAGGTCTGTCTTTGACGTACTTGACATTTGGGGCATCACGTACCAAATTCAGTGAAAATAATTTATTAATAGTTTTAAAATTAATATGTGTTAATCTCTTTTGACATTGGTCTCCAAGAGACGCACTATCTTTTGCCAAAAGACACACTAGTGTAGAAGAGTCTATACAAATAAAATTTAAACAAAATATATTTCTGCTTCGAGTGCCTGATTGAATCGTTTCCATATTGTCAACGGACTTTATCGAGCACTTATCAGTATGAAATTCAACTATGTATCCTTTATCGCATAGTTGACTTATGCTTATGAGATTGTGTTCTAATCCTTAAACATATGCCACATCCGGAAAGGATACACTACCGTTAGTGATCATACCATATCCTTTAGTGATTTCTCGGTCTGAACCTCCAAATATGACCTTTGGTCCGTGAAAGACTAGAGAATAGTTCTGAAGTAGGCTTCTTGTCCCGGTCATGTGCCGAGAGCATCCACTTTCCAAATATTAGATCAGCATTTTGGTGGCCTTTGGACATACCTGCAATTACAAATCAGTTTGCCTTAGGAACCCAAACTTGCCTGGGTCCTTGGTATCTAGTTAGATTGCTCCCCCTACATGTATTAGCATTATGAGCGGTCTTTCTCATATTATTAATCTGAGGGGTAACAAAGTTTCTGGGATTAAACCAGCAATCAATGGCAAAGTGACCAATTCTTCCACATCACTAACAGTCAAACCTATTGTATTTTTGCCTAACTCCCTCCTACTTGACTTTTTTGGAGTCTGGTCTAGCAGGGGCAACATTCTTAGAGGTAGAAGCTTCATGTTGGAGGCAATCACAAGATTTCTTCTCCTTCATAGGCTTTTCAACAATATGTTTTACTTTTGGAGCCTTCTTGATGTTATGACCATAAACAAAAGGGTTGTAGCTCTGAAGAGCGATCTCTTCATAAGGTGCCTTAAAGACACTTTCACCAAAGTTTCGAGGGCGAGTCCATCCTTGGTACCTTGACTTGGGCTCTACATAAGTAGGACTAGTGAAGTGACCGTAGGAGGAGTCAAGATCAAACTTATTAGTTGGAAAGACAACTTTCTGAAATGTAGTCTGATCTTATGGAGCTTTCCCCTTTGCTTTAGCCAAAGCCTTCTTGGACGCCTTATTCTTTCGATGAGCCTTATTCCTCCTAGAAGATTTACTAGGAGACTCAACATGGCCTAGTCCAGTACCCTTAGTCTGAGCAGAGAACTCAGCAACAAGAGGAAGAACAACCTTAGGCTTAGAGAAACCTTCAACAAGTTTCTTTTCGGCTTAAAGTAACCCTTCCAATCCCTTGATGATTCCATCCTTCAGATCGAGGTGCTTGATAGCCTTATTGAACTCATCAACTGCAGTATCTAAGTCTTCTCTGAGTGAGTCCATCTTAACGACTTCCTCTCTCAGAGAGCGTTCTACGGCCTTTAGAGACTTAATTTCTTTTGCCTGAGTTTTCATGACCTTTCGACATTTATCGTAGGCCTTGATCAACACCTTATACTGGGCCATGAGTTCAGACTCATCGTCATAGGAGCTGTCCTCATGACAATGATCAGAGACATCAGACTCAGAGAGAGGTGTGTGAGATTTTACTTCCCTAGTAAACTGGGGCTCTTCTTCTTCGTTAGTATGTTCCATGAGCCCAATATAGGCTTCCTCTTCATCACTTGAATCAGATGAGTCAGTGTCACTGAGGGTTTTGCCCTTTTTGGCTACAAGGCTTCTTTTTGTCTTCTTCTTATGATAAGAAGACTTCTTTTCCTCTCTTTGGCCACCCTCTTTCTTCTTATGGGGGCAGTCTGTAATTATATAACCTAGCTTATTACAACAGTAACAAACTATGTTAGTAAAAATATGTTTGTTAGGTTTAGAATTATACCTGTCATGGCTGCTTGAGCCTTTCTTTCGTCGATCACCATCATGTAATGATCTTTTGTGAAAAAGTTTAGTTGTCTACCTAAATCACCTAGAGGGGCGTGAATAGTCCTCAAGTAGGCTTCTTGTCTCGGTCATGTGCCGAGAGCATCCACTGTCCAAATACCAGATCAACATTTTGGTGGCCTTTGGACATACCTACAATTACAAATAAGTTTGCCTTAGGAACCCAAACTTGTTGGGGTCCTTGGTATCTAGTTTGATTGCTCCCCCTACATATATTAGCATTATGAGCGGTCTTTCTCATATTGTTAATCTGAGGGGTAACAAAGTTTTTGGGATAAAACCAGCAATCGATGGCAAAGTGACCAATTCTGCCACAACACCAACAGTCAAACCTATTGTATTTTTGCCTAACTCCCTCCTGCTTGATTTTTTGGGAGTCTGGTCTAGCAGGGGCAGCATTCTTAGAGGTAGAAGCTTCATGGTGGAGGCAATCACAAGATTTCTTCTCTTTCATAGGCTTTTCAACAATAGGTTTTACATTAGGAGCCTTCTTGATGTTATGACCATAAACAAAAGGGTCGTAGATCTAAAGAGTGATCTCTTCATAAGGTGCCTTAAAGACACTTTCACCAAAGTTTCGAAGGCGAGTCCATCCTTGGTACCTTGACTTGGGATCTACATAAGTAGGCCTAGTGAAGTGACCGTAGGAGGAGCCAAGATAAAACTTATTAGTTGGAAAGACAACATTCTGAAATGTAGTCTGATCTTATGGAGCTTTCCCCTTTGCTTTAGCCAAAGCCTTATTGGTCACCTTATTCTTTCACTGAGCCTTATTCCTCCTAGAAGATTTACTAGGAGCCTCAACATGGCCTAGTCCAGTACCCTTAGTCTGAGCAGAGAACTCAGCAACAAGAGGAATAACTACCTTAGGCTTAGAGAAACCTTCAACAAGTTTCTTTTCGGCTTCAAGTAACCCTTCCAATCCCTTGATGATTTCATCCTTCAGATCGAGGTGCTTGATAGCCTTATTGAACTCATCAACATCAGTATCTATGTCATCTCTGAGTGGGTCCATCTTAACGACTTCCTCTCTCAGAGAGCTTTCGTCGACCTTTAGAGACTTAATCTCTTTTGCCTGAGTTTTTATGACCTTTCGACATTTGTTGTAGGCCTTTATCAACTCCTTATACTGGGCCATGAGTTCGGACTCATCATCATAGGAGCTGTCCTCATGACCATGATCAGAGACATCAGACTTAGAGAGAGGTGTGTGAGATTTTACCTCCCTAGTAAACTGGGGCTCTTCTTATTCATTAGTATGTGCCATGAGCCCAATATAGGCTTCCTCTTCATCACTTGACTCAGATGAGTCAGTGTCACTGAGGGTTTCTTGTCCCGGTCATGTGCCAAGAGCATCCACTGTCCAAATACCAAATCAGCATTTTGGTGGCCTTTGGACATACCAGCAATTACAAATTAGTTTGCCTTAGGAACCCAAACTTGCTGGGGTCCTTGGTATCTAGTTAGATTGCTCCCCCTACATGTATTAGCATTATGAGAAGTCTTTCTCATATTTTTAATCTGAGGGGTAACAAAGTTTTTGGGATTAAACCAGCAATCGATGGCAAAGTGACCAATTCTGCCACAGCACCAACAGTCAAACCTATTGTATTTTTGCCTAACTCCCTCCTGCTTGACTTTTGGGGAGTCTGGTCTAGCAAGGGCAGCATTATTAGAGGTAGAAGCTTCATGGTGGAGGCAATCAAGTTTGATATCCTCTTTTGGCCACCCTCTTTCTTCTTATGGGGATAGTCCGCAATTACATGACCTGGCTTATTACAACAGTAACAAACTATGTCAGTAGAAATATGTTTGTTAGGTTTAGAATTATACCTATAATGGCTGCTTGAGCCTTCCTTTTGTCGATCACCATCATGTCGTGATCTTTTGTTAAAAAGTTCAGTTGTCAACCATCATGCCCTGACACGAAGGAGATCGTCGGCAGCGGCGGTGGCTTTCATCTTGGAGAGAGAACTGTGATTCAGAATACTTTAGAATAATATGATTATTAGCATTAGGGTTGATCGGTCTTGACAAGACCTATTTATAAGATATCCCCTAATAGTCATACTTATTCTTAATGAAGAACACGTGGACCAATAATGTCAAAGGATTTGAAAATCCCGTCAAATCTGGACTTAGAGAAATTTCTAAAAAAACTGACTGATATACTCGAGTCATCATAAACCTACTCGAGTACTTGAAGTCATTACTCGAGTAAGGGAGAAAGAGACTACTCGAGTATTTACTTAGAAAAAAATATCCAGAATTGAAGAGCAGATACTCGAGTAGATAAATACATACTCGAGTGCTAAGTTGATTACTCGAGACAAAGAAATTGGACTACTCGAGTATAAGATGGGTTAATCGAGTAAGAGAGTTCAACTACTCGAGTGAGTAGAAGAAGTACTCGAGTCAAATACTTAGAGAAATTCTTGAGAAGGGAAAACGACATACTCGAGTACTGAAAATGAACTACTCGAGTGAATGAGATCTACTCGAGTATATGGATGAACTACTCGAGTAAAGTACTTAGAAAGTTTTCTGAGATAGAGGGAAAAGAATTACTCGAGTATATACTCTGGACTACTCGAGTAGTATATAGACTACTCTAGTGTAAAAACTGACTACTCGAGTATTTAACTTAGAAAAATTCTGAGAGGAGAAACTGGTGACTCGAGTATAAGAATTCAACTACTCGAGTACCATTTCACTTACTCGAGTATAAATGCATCTACTCGAGTAAATGACTTAGAGAATTTTTCTTCATTGAAATTCTTTTCTTCAATGAGGGTCACCAACACTTCTATGTCCAATCAGTCCAAGTGCTTGTAATATGAAGTGTATCCCAATAGAGAGGCTACACATGGGTCAACACCATGGATTACACAATAAGGGATTGCATTGTATGGTCCTGTGTTTGATGACCTATTGTAGACTGACATTGGTCTACACTCTGCAATATAGTCCTGCAAACACATAACTCAAGCAAGGCATCAAATAAAACTTAATTTAACTTAATTCTTGGGTGACTTTGTACAAATCTGGGTTATTGTGGATGCAATACCCAACAATCTCCCCCTATTTATAGAAATCAGAACCCTCTACACTAAGGTGAATTATACCAAAGTAGAAAGGACAATTATAAAAATATAGAGCATAAATTAAAATGCAGTAAACTACTGACTAAATTTGAGCTAAAACATCTTTGTTGATTTCTTCCCAGAGAGTCCAGACAGAAATGTCAAATTTTGCAATTTGTTCTTTCACAAGGTCCTCCCCCTTTCTTAATTCTACACATAGTTGATCTATAGTCTCAGTTTTGAAAGTTCCAACCTCTTCACATATTTGGACTTCCATGTACTCGAGTGACGGGAAGTACTCGAGTATGTCTAGGAAGTACTCGAGTATGAAATTAGGTACTCGAGTAGGTCTTGGCTTACTCGAGTCATAAACTTATAATTTTGGGAAATTCCATCTTTTGACTGATTTCTTCATCTCTGAGCCTTTGTATGAGTCCACCATCTCTAATCTTCTTTGTTGAGCATACCAAGTTCTGTATTTAAGAATGAGAACTTGTCTCATCCAGCGGCTTCATTAAAATATCTACAATCTTCCTATCTGTAGAGACATACTGTAGATCTATATCTTCATTCTCCACATGCTCCCGGATGAAGTGGTATTGCAGCTCTATATTCTTTGTCCGACTGTGTGAGACTGGGTTATTGGCCATTGCAATTGCGCTGGAAGAGTCGCAAAATAATGGAATGTTCTGAAACTTCATGTTATAGTCTTCAAATTGATTCTTCATCCAGAGCAGCTGTTCACAACAACTGCCTGCAGAGATATACTCTGACTCAGCTGTTGAGATTTCAACATAGTTCTGCTTCTTACGACTCCAGGAAATAAGCCTCCTTCCAAGGAATTGGCAAGTCCCAGAAGTGTTTTTTATATTGTCTTTGCTACCTGTAAAATCTGGATCTGAAAAACCAATTAGTTCACTATCATTACTTATTGGGTACCATAAGCCAAGATTTGGTGTGCCTTTAAGATATCTCAAAATCCGTTTTGCAGCAATGTAGTGGGATTCCTTAGAGTTCACCTGAAATCTAGCACAAACACATGTTGAAAACATTATGTCAGGTCTACTTGCAGTAATGTAGAGCAAGGATCTAATTATGCTTCTATACTTGGTTTCATAAAAAGGTTTCCCTTTCTAATCCTTGTCCAGGGACATAGCTGAACACACTGGAGTCCTCATAGAGGTTGCGTTCTCCATTCCAAATTTCTTAATTAGCTCTTTAGTTAACTTAGTCTGCGAGATAAAAATTCCATCTTCAGATTGTTTTACCTGAAGCCCTAAGAAATACTTCAGCTCTCCCATACTACTCATTTCAAACTTCCCTTGCATAAGTTTAGAAAATTTCTTGCAGAGGTTGTCGTCAGTAGAGCAAAAAATGATGTCGTCAACATAGATTTGCACTAACAAAATCTTGTCATTTATTTCTCTAAGAAATAATGTCTTATCTATCTTTCCCCTTGTGAACTTGTTCTCAAGAAAAAAGCTAGACAACGTCTCATACAAAGCTCGAGGAGCTTGTTTCAGACCATATAAAGCTTTTTTCAGTATGTAAACATAATCGGGAAAGTTAGAGTCAACAAAACATGGAGGTTGTTCTACATATACTTCTTCCTTTATGTCACCATTAAGGAAGGCGGACTTCACGTCCATCTGATAGACGGTGAAGCCCTTAAGAGCAGCATATGCTAGGAATAACCTTATTTCCTCCAGTCTTGCCACTGGAGCATATGTTTGGTCGAAGTCGATTTTTTCTTCTTGGCGATATCCTTTGGCTACGAGTCTGGCTTTATTCTTTATGATTGTTCCATCTTCGTCCATCTTGTTCATGTAGACCCACTTCATTCTGATAACATTCTTGCCTTTGGGTCTTGGAACAAGTGTCCAGACTTTGCAGCGCTTGAACTGATTCAGTTCTTCTTCCATAGGCAGGATCCATGATGCATCCAAGTTTGCTTCCTCAAACTTCTTTGGTTCAACTTGAGAGAGAAAACTTAAGTATAAATTCTCATTAGTTGTACCTCTATGAGTTTTGACACCATCCTGGGGATCTCCTATGATTTGGTCGATGGGATGATCCTTCAGATGTCTGAGCTCTAGAGTCCTTGCATCTGGAACTTCAATCACTGGAGTGTCTTCATCAACTTGGACGATTTCTTCATCTTAATCATCTACCTCTCCAATAGGGGTTGGAGTGGTGATCTTGATGAACTGATCACCTTTATCTTCAGTTGGTTCATCCAAGCTAACTTCTTTTAACTTTGTACCTGAATATTCAATGAGCACACTAGAATAGTTGCTCTGCAGCAAACTCGTCTCATCAAATACAACATGTATTGATTCTTCTACAACCAGAGTTTTTCTATTGAAAACTCTTTATACCTTACTATGACTACTATATCCTACAAAAATACATTCAAAACTCTTTTCGCTAAACTTGGTAGTGTAATACTTACCATTGTTAAGCACGAATCATTTACAGCCAAAAATTCTAAGATATGAGACAGTCGTTTTCCTGCCTTTTAAATGTTCGTAAGGTGTATTATCATGGTTCTTATTAATGAGTGCTCGATTTTGCACGTTGCATACAGTGTTGATGGCTTCAGCCCAAAAGTACTCCGATAGTGAGGCATCACTCAACATAGTTCTGCAGGCCTCTATGAGTGTTTTATTCCTTCTCTCAGCTACTCCATTTTGTTGTGGAGTACGAGGAGATGAAAACTCATGAAAGATACCTAGGCTTTCACAGAATTTTTTCATGGCCCCAGACTTGAATTCTGTTCCATTGTCACTTTTGAATTTGACTACGGAATAGTTGTATTCATTCTGTACCTGCCTGACAAAATTTGTAAAGACATCGAAGGTATCTGACTTGTATTTCAGAAAGAACACCCATGCAAAGAGCGAGTAGTCATCAATAATAACCAACGTATACTCCTTACCTCCTAAACTTCTAACTTACAGTGGACCGAACAAGTCCAAATGAAGTACGTGTAAACTCCTATTGGAGTATTTGCCTATTATGCTTTTAAAAGTAGCCCTCGTTTGCTTGCCTTTTACACAAGCATGACTAGGTCTGTCCTTAGCGCACTTTATATTTGGGGCATCACGTACTAAGTTCAGATAGAATAATTTATTAATAGTTTTAAAATTAATATGTGCTATCTCTTGTGTCATTGGTCACCAAGAGACGCACTATCTTTTGCTAAAAAGCATACTGGTGTAGAAGAGTCTAAACAAATGAAATTTAAACAAAATATATTTCTTCTTCGAGTGCCAGATAGAATCGTTTCCATATTGTCAACATACTTTATCAAGCACTTGTCAAATGGAATTCAACTATGTATCCTATGTCGTATAGTTTGCTTATGCTTATGAGATTGTGTTCCAATCCCTCGACATAAGCTACATCCGAAAAAGATTCACTACCGTTAGTGATCATACCGTAGCCTTTAGTGATTCCTCAGTCTGAACCTGCAAAGATGACCTTTGGTCTGTTCAAGACTGGAGAATAGTTCTGATACCAATTGAAAAAGTTCTGAAGTAAGCTTCTTGTCCCGGTCATGTGCCGAGAGCATCCACTGTCCAAATACCAGATAGGCATTTTAGTGGCCTTTGGACATCCCTGCAATCATAATCAGTTTTCCTTTGGAACACAAACATGTTTGGGTCCTTGGTCTCGGGTTAGAACACTCCCCCTATGAGGATTAGCATTATGAGTGGTCATTCTCACGTTGCCAAACTGAGGAGTTGGCACATTTCATGGATTAAACCAACAATCAATGGCAAAATGACCAATTCTGCCACAGCACCAACAGTCGAACATGTTGTATCTTTGCCTTAGGTACTCCTGCTTGACCTTCTGGGATAGTGGTCCAACAGGGGTTGCAGTCTTGGAGGAGGCTTCATGATCATGGCAATCATATAATTTCTTCTCCTTCGCAGGATTTTCTATAATAGGTTTTACCTTTGGTGCTTTCTTGAAGTTATGACCATGATCATAAGGACCATAGTCCTAAAGAATGTCTTCTTCATAAGGTGCCTTAAAAACACTCTCACCAAAGTTTCTCGGGCAAGTCCATCCTTGGTAATGAGACTTTGGCTCTACATAAGTAGGCCTAGTCAAGTGGTCGTAGGATGAGTCAAGATCAAACTCATTAGTTGGAAATATTACTTTCTTAAAGATAGTCTGATCTCTAGGGGCCTTCCCCTTTGCTTTGGCCAAGGCCTTCTTGGCGGCCTTATTCCTTCTTTGAGCCTTATTCCTCCTAAAATATTTACTAGGAACTTCTACATGGCCTAGCCCAGCACCCTAGGCCTGAGCAGAGAACTCAGCAACAAGAGGAAGAACTACCTTGGGCTTAGAGAAACCTTCAACAAGTTTCTTTTCGGCTTCTAGTAATTATTCTAACCCCTTGATGATTTCATCCTTCAGATCAAGGTGCTTGATAGCCTTGTAGAACTCATCAACTGCAGTATCTAAGTCTTCCCTGAGTGAGTCCATCTTAATGACTTCCTCTCTCAGAGAGCTTTTTATGGCCTTTAGAGACTTAATCTTCTTTGCCTGAGTTTTCACGACCTTTCGACATTTGCGGTATGCCTTGATCAATAACTTATACTGGGCCATGAGTTCAGACTAATCGTCAGAGGAGCTGTCCTCATGATCATGCTCAGAGACTTTAGATTCAGAAAGAGGAGCGTGAGAGTTTACCTTACCAGAGAACTGGGGCTCTTGTTCATCATCTGACTGAGCCATAAGCCCAAAGTAGTCTTCTTCTTCTTCACTCGACTCAGATGAGTCGGAGTCACTAAGAGTTTTGACCTTCTTGGTTATCAGGCTCTTCTATGTCCTCTTCTTATTGTATGAGGACTTCTTTTCTTCTCTCTTTCAAACCTTCTTCTTTTTGTGGGGGCAATCAGCAATGACATGGCATGGCTTTTTACAACAGTAACAAACGATGTCAGTCAAAATGTTTTTGTTCGGTTTAGAACCATACCTGTCATGGATGCTTGAGCCTTTCTGTGACGATCACCACCATGTCGTGATCTTCTATAGGAGGCAGGCTTGCCTTTCCATTGCTTCTTCTTGTTCAAGAATTTCTTGAACTGACGTGAGAGTAGAGAGAATTCTCCTTCAGATAGCTATGAGCCTAAAGTGTTTGACTCAGATGATTCTTATTCACTTTCTTCTTATGCTGGGGCAGGAGAGGTAGCCTTTGACTTCCTGGAGGTGTCTTCCTTTAGAGCAACAGACTTCTCCTTGGATGCAGACCTGCTTTTCTCTTCTTCAGCTTTCCTTGAGTTGAGTGAAAGCACATATGACATTAGCTTTCCAAAGAGATTCTGAGGGTCTATCTCAGCTAGCTTTCCAAACTCCTGGATAGCACACACCTTGTTATCTAATTCCTTGGTTAGAGATCTCAGGAACTTGTCATTTAGCTCCCCATTAGTGAAGACCCGGCCATATACTCTTAGGTCGTTGACTATCTTGAAAAAGTTCTCAAATGTGTAAGCAATGGTATCTTTGTGCCCTTGTCGGAAGGCTTCATATTTTTGATTCAAAAGGGAACTTCTATCATCTTTTACTTCTTCTGTACCTTCCATCAAGGTGACGAGGGACTGCCACATCTCCTTAACAGACTGGCAGTGGATCAAGTTTTGCAGCATTGAGTCATCGACTGCACTGCAATTATATTTTTAGCTTTCTTATCCAAGGAGACAAGTGTAATCTCATCTTTATCTAGATCCATCAATTTCTTGGGAACTTGCTTTATTGGATCTATAGTGGAGGTAGTCATAAGAATGTGAGGACCTTCTTCAACAATCATGAAGATCCTGGGATCCACAACTTCCATGAAAAATTTAATCCTTTCTTTCCACATGGGAAAGTTGTTCTTTGAGCAAACTGGAAGCTTGGAAAAATATTTAGTCTTGTTTATGCTTGGATGATCTCAAAAGACAACTAGGGACGGATCCGATCAAGGTGTTGACCTTTTAGCGATCAACCTCCCTCTGATACTAATTGAAAAGGTTTAGTTGTCTACCTAAATCACCTAGAGGGGGTGAATAGGTGAGTTGTGCGTCTTTTTGCGGAATAAAAATTTAGAGACTATGCACACAGATCAATCAAGCATTCACAGACGACAAAAGATTTGTAGTGATTCCCCAACCTTGGGTACGCCACTTTCAATCACCGATCTAGCAAACCACTAGACTCGGCTACTCCACTATCTCGGATTTAAAAAACAATCATACGTCTCGGAACAATGTTCCTACAAACTCGATCTAAACAAATCTACACTCGGAAGGTAAAACTTCCTACAACTCGGAGAAAATTCTCCTACAAGAAATAAGTTGAGAGAAATAAAAATACAAACAGTATTCTTCAAATCTTGACAAGATCTGCCTGGATCATCTTCTTGTAGATGTTGTGGCTTTATCAGAAAAATTGAAGAAGATGTCTCGGCAAAACTAGATCTGAAAAATTACTCTTGACTTCACCAGATCGGAGAAAGATGATGAAGAAAGAACATAATATCTCAATCTGGAAATTAAACTTGATCTGAATCTCGAAGGAGATCATTGGCAGCGGCGGCGGCTTTCGTCTTGGAGAGAGAAATGCCAATGAGAATACTTTAGAATAATATGATTATTAGCATTAGGGTTGATCGGTCTTGACAAGACCTATTTATAAGATATCCCCTAATTGTCATAATTATTCTTAATGAAGAACATGTGGACCAATCACGTCAAAGGATTTGAAAATCCCGCCAAATATTGAATTAGAGAAATTTCTTAAAAAACTGACTTATATACTCAAGTCATCATATACCTACTCAAGTACTTGAAGTCATTACTCGAGTAAGGGAGAAAGAGACTACTCGAGTATTTACTTAGAAAAAATATCCAGAATTGAAGAGCAGATACTCGAGTAGATAAAGACATACTCGAGTGCTAAGCTAATTACTCGAGATAAAGAAATTGGACTACTCAAGTATAAGAAGGGTTACTCGAGTGAGAGAGTTCAACTACTCGAGTGAGTAGAAGAAGTACTCGAGTCAAATACTTAGAGATATTTCTGAGAAGGGAAAACGACATACTCGAGTACTTAAAATGAACTACTCGAGTGAATGAGTTCAACTCGAGTATATGGATGAACTACTCGAGTAAAGTACTTAGAAAGTTTTCTGAGAAAGAGGGAAAAGAATTACTCGAGTATAGACTCTGGACTACTCGAGTAGTATATAGACTACTCGAGTGTAAAAACTGACTACTCGAGCATTTAACTTAGAAAAATTTTGAGAGGAGAAATTGGTGTCTCGAGTATAAGAATTCAACTACTCGAGTACCATTTCAATTACTCGAGTATAAATGCATCTACTCGAGTAAATGACTTAGAGAATTTTTCTTCATTGAAATTCTTTTCTTCAATGAGGTCACCAACACTTCTATGTCCAATCAGTCCAAGTTCTTGTAATATTAAGTGTATCCTAATAGAGAGGCTACACATGGGTCAACACCATGGATCACACAATGAGGGATTATATTGTATGGTCCTGTGTTTGATGACCCATTGTAGACTGACATTGGTCTACACTTGGCAATATAGTCCTGCAAACACATAACTCAAGCAAGGCATCAAATATAACTTAATTCATCTTAGTTCTAGGGTGACTTTGTACAAATATGGGTTATTGTGGATGAAATACCCAACATTTTGTATGAGGCATGCTTGCCTCTCCATTGCTTCTTCCTGTTCATGAACTTCTTGAACTATCTTGAGAGCAGTGAGAACTCTCCTTCAGATAGCTCTGAGCCTGAAGTGCTTTGCTCAGATGACTCCACTTCACTTTCTTCTTGAGCAGGTGTAGGTGAGACAACTTTTCCCTTCCTTGAACTGTCTGACTTTAAAGAAACTGTCTTTTTCTTTGAAGAGAATTGACTTTTCTCTTCTTCAGCCTTTCTAGAGTTAATCTGAAGTTCATAGGACATAAGCTTGCCAATGAGATTCTGAGGGTCTGTCTCATCTAACTTGCAAAATTCCTTGATGGCACAAACTTTGTTGTCCCATTCCTTTGTGAGGGACATAAGAAACTTGTCATTGAGCTCTCCATTTGTGAAGACTCGGCCATACACTCTTAGGCCGTTTACTATCTTGAAGAAATTCTCAAAAGTATCAGCAATGGTGTCTTTAGGTCCTTGCCGGAAGGCTTCCTGTTTCTGATTCAGAAGGGATCTTCTATCATCCCTAACTTCTTATGTTCCTTCCATCAAAGTGACAAGAGATTGCCACATCTCCTTAGCAGACTGTCAGTGGATCAAGTTCTGCAAGCATGGAGTCATCAACTGCACTTGCTATTATAATTCTTGGCTTTCTTGTAAAGGAGACAAGTGCAATCTCGTCTTTATCTAGATCCACTAATTTCTTTGGAACTTGCTTTATTGGATCTATTGTGGAGATGGACATAGGAATGTAAGGACCTTCTTCAACGATCATGAAGATCCTAGGATCCACAGCTTCCATGAAAAATCTGATTCTTTCTTTCCACATGGGAAAGTTATTCTTGGTGCATAATGCACGCTTGGCAAAATATTTTGCCATGCTTGGAAAATCTCAAGAGACAACTAGAGACAGATATGATAAAGGTGTTAACCTTTTAGTGATTAACCTACCTCTGATACTAATTGAAAATGATCAGTTGTCTACCTAAATCACCTAGAGGGGGTGAATAGGTGAGTTGTGCGTCTTTATGCGGAATAAAAAATTTAACGATCTATGCACACATATCTACCAAGCAATCACAGATGACAAAAGATTTATAGTGGGCCCCCATCCTTGGGTACATCCACTTTCCCTCACCAATCTAGCAAAGCACTAGACTCGGCTACTCTACTATCTCGGATTGTAAACCAATCATATGCCTCGGAACAAAGTTCCTACAAACTCGATCCATAATAAGGATCTACACTCGGAAGATAAAACTTCCTACAACTCGGAGAGAAATCTCCTACAAGAATTAAATAGAGAGTAATTGAAAATACAAACAATAATCCTCAGATCTTGAATCTGTCGGCCTAGATCTTCTTCTTTTATCTTTGCGGCTCTATCAGAAAAGTTGAAGAAGAAACTCGGCAAGAATTAGATCTAAAAATTTCCTTTGACTTCACCCGATCTTATAGATAATGAAGAATGAGTAATAATCTCAATCTTGAAATCAATCTTGATCTGAATCTTTGGATCGAAAACCCTAGCGCTTGCACGAAGAAGATTGGCGAGGGCGGCTTCCATTTTTGGAGAGAAAGAATGAGATTCGGAAAAAAAAATACTTAGAATAAAAATTGACAACACTCTTTCTTCTTATTTGGGTTAGTTGGTTTGACAATTCCTTATATAAGATCTCCCCTAACGGTCAAAATAATCCTTAATGACGTACACGTGGACCAATTACGTCATGTCATTTGAAAATCACGTCAAATATGGACTTAGCGAAATTTCAACAAAACTAAACTTCATTTCTCGAGTGAAGTAGAACTACTCGAGTAGAGAAGCTTTTACTAAAGTGGATAGTGAAGATTACTCGAGAAGAAGAAATTTTGAAGTTACTTGAGAGGGATGAAGCATTACTCGAGTGCAATACTGGCTCTCGATAAATTGACTTGAATTACTCGAGAAGAAGTTTAACAGAAATATTCGAGACAGATAAAATCATTACTCGAGTGGAATAGAATTACTCGAGAATTGGGAATCCACTCGAGAAGTAAAATAAGACTTCTCGAGAACAAAGACTTAGAAAATTTTCCGGATCTAGAAGATTATTACTCGCGAACTAGAACTGATTACTCGACTAAAGATGAAGTTCTCGAGTCTAAGTATAGGATTACTCGAGTGCTTCTACTTCTTCTACTCGAGTACTAACAGTCTACTCGAGTAAGAGACTTAGAAAATTTCTGACTTTAGAAAATTTTTCCTTCTTGAATCCAATCAACACCAACTCTTCATCCATTAGTCCAAGTGCTTGAATATGAAGTGTATCCCAATATAGAGGCTACACATGAGTCAATACCATGTATCACACAATGAGGAATTACATTGTATGGTCCTGTGTTTATGACCCACTGTTGACTGACATTGGTCTACACTTAGCAATAGAACCTGCAAACACATAACTAAAATAGAAGATCAAATACAACTTAATTCATCTTAGTTAAAAGGTGACTTCATGCAAATCTCGGTTATTGTGGATTCAACACCCAACAACTTTCATCTAGAGGTTTAGTGAATATGTCTTCTACTTGCTTATCAGTAGAAACAAATTATACACTTATGTCCTCTTTCTCAATATGTTCTCTAATAAAATGGTATCTAATTTCAATGTACTTTGTTCTGCTATATGAAACAGGGTTTCTAGCATTTGATATAGCACTAGTTGAATCACAATACAAATGTGTTTTACTTATCTTGATGTCATAATATTCAAGTTGATGTTGTATCCAAAGCAATTGAGCACAGCAAATTCCAGCTACTATGTATTCAGACTCTGCTATGGATATAACAACACTTGTCTGCTTTTTGGTGCTTCCTAACACCAATCTTCCACCTAGAAATTGGCATGTACCTGTGGTACTTTTCCTGTCTTCCATGCAGCCTGCAAAGTCTGCATCTGAAAACCTGTTAGCAGAAAATCTCCATTCCTAGGGTACCATAGACAAAGATCTGGTATCCCCTTAAGATATCTTAAAATTCTCTTTGCAGCAGAATAATGAGACTCTTTAGGGCATGCTTGGTATCTAGCATAGACACATGTAGCATATATGATGTCAGTCCTACATGTATTCAAGTATATTAAGGAACCAATTATCCCTCTATACAAAGTCTCATCAACAGGTTTCCCTGCCTCATCTTTGCCTATAGGGATACTTGATCTTATTGGAGTTTTCATGGTGGAGTCAGTCTCTATGCCATATTTTTTAATAAAATCCCCGGTGAACTTAGACTGGGATATGGACAGTCCGTCATCAGTCTGTCTTACTTAGAGCCCCAAGAAGAATTTTAGCTCACTCATGATGCTCATCCCAAACTTCCCTTGCATAAGTTTGGCAAACTTCCTACAAAGGTTGTTTTCAATAGATCCAAAGATTATGTCATCAACATATATCTGAACTAGGATGATCTTGCCCTTTGATTCCCTTAGGAATATGGTCTTCTCTATTTTCCCCCTTGAGAATTTGTTCTCAATGAGGAAAGTAGACAATGTCTCATACCATGCTCTAGGGGCTTGTTTAAACCCATATAGAGCTTTCTTAAGACTGACATAGATCAACCAACAATTCTAGTGGATGGACCCTTTCGTCATTTTTATAACGACAAGGGAGCTCTCAGAGAAGATCCCAATTAAAAGGAAGTTTAGATACAAGTCAGCCTATTTCTTACTGTGAGAGGGGGTGTTGTATCGAAAGACCCTCTACAGGATCATTGCTTGATTCATTGCAAAAGAGGTGGTCCCTAAGCTCTTGGCAGAAATCCACTCCGGGGAGTATGACAGCCACTCGGTAATCCTAAACCATGGAAAAGAGGGTGTTGCGACATGGGATTTATGGTAGATCATTAGCAAAGATGTCGCAGAGTCCGCAAAGAAATGTCAAAAGTGTTAGCTCTATGCAGTACTTCAACTCCTACTAGTGTAAAGACTTATGATGATCACGACACCATGGCCCTATGCAATCTGGGGACTTGACCTGGTGGGTCCTTTTTCCTAGGCCAGTGGCCAAAGGAAATTCCTCTTGGTCATGGTGGACTACATCTCAAAGTGGTTAAAAGTCAAGGAACTGACGAAGGTAACATCAAAGGTAATCCCAGTAGAGTTCAAGGTGAGGTCTCTGTGCGTCCTCGCCGCAAGGGAAGGTGATGAGTAATGGATGGTGGATAATGAAGAAGAGCAGTGGCTCTTACTCGGTCTTGTGGAGGAACTTCGTGACCGGGCTGCCCTTCTCCATAAGGAGTTTAAGCATCGGATGGTGATGGGTAAAATTTGCAATAAATAATATCTCCAAATTGTACAAATTATATGCAAGAACACATATCGTTTAGAGTATAAGATATTTTTAAAATAAAATGTCAAGTGTCGTATTCTTCCGGGCCTATTGATTACTTCTACTCGCGAATTACTATTATTTTATCGAACATAAAATTGGTTTTGAGAATGACTAAACCATAAAGAAGAAGAAAGCATTTGATCGGGAATACTTCTTAAGTGAATTAATTCGTAAAACTCAAATTCATAAATCTAGATTGAGAACAATTCGACTGTATAGGTTCCCAAATTATGAATGTGCCTCTCTCGAAAATACATTTTCAATTAACTTTAGGTTGATCGATTAAGACCCCTCCGCCAGTCGAACCCTAAGCTTGCTTTAAGCGGTGAACCCCAATATTGGGTTTAACCCGAATCCAGAAGATCTATGTTATCCTCTCTCGAGGATTGCACATAACTCCTTTTATCTTCGAGCAATCTTCTCATATTCACAACCTCTTGGTAAACTAGAATACAGATCTTAAATCGAAAAATATATTCTCAATTTTTTTTATCTTTTTGTGATCTCCTCTCATTCACAAACTCTCGATAAACTAGAATATGGATCTTAGATTGAAAAAACAAAAGAGGGATATATGAATTCGAAGCGAAAATAATAAAAGATAAATCGTAATTTTGGTAATCGAAGATTATGAAAAAAAGTTTACGAAATAGAAACGCTTATAAATTCATCCGATTAAACGCCAAGCAATTATCTACACATAATTAAAATAGTCATTTTATCACTATGAGATAAAAAGTACCACTGCATGAAAAGTAAAATCTAAACTATATTGCAAATAAAATAATGTTACATCAAATAAAATTAACTACAAAGAAATGTTAGAAATGAGTCACCCAAAAGGCAGAGGTCGACTTCTCTTCTCCTCCCTTTTTTCCCTTGTTTTTCTCCTCCCTTTTGGAAGTGATGAATTCATCCATTATTTATAGGAAAAATTAAAGGATGAGAAGCTCATGAAGACTGGAATTGTGAAAGGAGGGTGTTAGATCGGATTACTCTTGAGGGGGGGGGGGGGTGGGGGTGGGGTGAATAGAGTTATAAAACTTTGGCTCTTTTTCTAGATTATATCAGAGTAAATATAGTAATACCATATATTAGTTAAGGAATAAGAAAAACTAAGCTAACAATTCAGCAATCACAACCACAGAAAAAAAAATAAATGAAAAGAAGAAACCAGACGACACAAGAAGTTTATAGTGGTTCCCCTTTACTTGGGTACATCCACACTTCTACCATGCTTAGTAGGAATCCACTAGCAGGTTTTGATCATGTGACTGCCACCACAAGATCTGCTTCAGGTAGATTAGGAAACCCTTCAGGCTTTTGATTAGGTGCCCAAAAACCAACTTCAAGTCTTTTGGAGGGAGACTTGTCAACTAAACTAACTTTTGAAGGGAGCTATAACCCTGTACAATAGGATGGAAGATGTTGATGGAAGTCTTCTCTTTTCTCAATATAACTGAGAAGACTGTGTGGATTCTTTAATTGTCAAACTCCCCCTGAGAAGTAGAATTCTTCAGGAAGAACAGAGCTTTGCTAAAGTGTGAGTAGGTCTTCAGCTTGATCTTCCAAGGTCTAGGAAATCAAGTAACAAATGTTGAATAGAATGTCTATGAGGATTTCTGGAACAGAAGTTGAAGAAGACTCTTGATTTTGATGATTTGTTCTTCTTCAAACTACAGTGTTGGCAGAGAACAAAAAGGCATTGAGAGCGTCGAGTTCTTGTTAAGTATTTTCTGTGTAGTGCTTCTCGATTTCTCTTACTATCTCTCTGACTGTCTTTCTTGTCTGTTATATTTCTCGAAGAGGAGAGAATTACTTTAATTCCACTACTGAAAAATTCTCTTTAAAATTATGAATTCTTTCCATAAATGCTGGCTGTTGGGGGGAATAGAAAACGACTGGAATAATAGCATTAATGAGTTTCCCAACTATTCTTGATAGAATAAGCAAATATTTATTCTTAAGAATACCACATTTAATGCAGCCAAATAAGGGCTATATTCAAGAAGAATATTTGCATTAAATGCTCAGAATAATACTGCTAATAAGGAACATAAGAGGGAAGGACTCATTCTGGAATTACACAGAAAACTTCGAACGTAAAACAGAATTTGTCGACCTAAGATCAAAGATCGTCGACCAGGGAATTCAAGTTCGTTAACCTAAACTTTGCAATCTTCTAACTGAGAATAACTTTCCAAAACTGCACTCTGAGTTTGTCGAGCTGAGAAACTGATAGAAGAAAACTAAGCATCGACCTGAGCTCTGAGAACGTCGAGCTCAGCTTAGATAATTAACTCTGAGTTCGTCGATCTGAGATCAATGATCGTCGAGCTGAGTTTGAAGCATTTCTATTGGGTATTGCATCCACAATAACCCAGATTTGCATGAAGTCACCCTTGAACTAAGATGAATTAAGTTGTATTTAAAATCTTCATTTAGTTGTGTGTTTGCAGACCATCATTGCTAAGTGTAGACCAATGTAAGTCTACAGTGGGTCATGAACACAGGACCATATAGTGTAATCCCTCACTGTGTGATCCAAGGTGTTTACTCATGTGTAGCCTCTCTATCGGGATACACTTCATATTCAAGCACTTGGACCATGGAATGAAGATTGGATTATTGAAGAGAAAAAGTTTCTAAGTTCTAAAATTTCTCTAAGTCCACTTCTCAAGAAGTCCACTATAGTTCTCGAGAAGTAGAGTTAGCAATTTTTTAGAAGTTCTATTAGTTCTCAAAAAGCCTAGACTAGTTCTCGAGAAACATCATTATAGTTCTCGGGAAGCTTAGTCTAAGTTCTCGAGAAGTCTCAGCCTATACTTCTCGAGTAGCCAGAGACAGCCGTGAAAAATCTTCTAAGTCCATCTCTCGAGAAGTTGATTATAATTCTCGAGAACTTAGCTTTAAGTTCTCGAGAAGTCAGCTTAGTTTTTGAGTATAAGTTTGAGCTCTCGAGTAATGTTATTTTAGTTCTCGAGAAGTGAAATTTATGTTGGTACCCTGGATGTGATTTGGCTTATGTAATCCCTTTCCGGCCCCTCTTGATCCATATAACTATATATGATCATGATTAGGCCTTGTTCAGTTTCCCTAGGACAGTTTATAACTGACCTAGAGCTTAGGCTAGATGTTCTAGATATTGTTTTTTGGTTAAGGCTTTTTCCGTTCGACCATCGTCGAACGAGGCCTCGCGATCGTCGATCATTGGTCGACGATAGCAGGGCTATTGAATCGTTGAAGTCAAGACAATTATCGTCGACCGATGGTCGACGATCTCAGAGCAAGTTTATTATGCTCTGAAGGTTGGTCGACGATCTGCCATTAGCAGTTCCACGATCGTATTTTTGCTTCACGATTTCTGTCTCGACAGATCTTTTGCCTTAGTCGTCGACGATATCTTGAGCTGGTCGACGATGTCTGGTCGACGATTTCTGTGTCGACAGATTTCTGCTTTCTGTCGACGTTCTGTTAGCTTAGTCGACGATCATCGAACTCCTGGTCGACGATTTCTGTCTGCCTTTATCATTTGCACTCATTTTATTCCTTGGTTTATTTCCAAGTGTTTTAGCGTGTGGTTAGAAAGATTTTCTGAAGAATGTTTTTGCTAATTTATGGCTTAAATTCAAATGAATTACTTACCAAATATATTAAGCATAAATTACGGGATTTCGTACTTTGATAAAGCATTTTTGTCTTATTATACAAACTATATTGCCAGGCTGTATTCTAGCCGTTGGCGGTGTATGCTATTTCCAAGAATGATAAGTCTTTATGCTGAGATATTTTCCTATTCATTTATTTCCTTATTGGGACTGGCAGTAAGCTAATAGGTCATTCTATTCCTATTGCTATATTCTATTTTGAGATAATCTGTTGCAGGGCTCGAGTATTCAAATCAATAGAGCCGTTCCAAAAGAAAAAATGAGAAGACATATTTAAGAGAGATTCTTTTCTCAGAAAAAGAAGAAGACTCAGATACAGAGAGATTTTTTTAGTGCTGCTTTCTCTCAAGCATCTCTAGAGCAACTCTTCACCATCTCACAAAACGAAGAAGAAAAGCTTTCCTGAAGCAAAAGTCCAAAGAAATTTCTTTCATTCACAAGTCTCCTGAGCATTTGCTTAGAGCTTTCAAGACTTCAGAAAGAGCTCCAGATCTGCTTCACGTGCTCCAGAATCTGAAGACCTGATAAAAATCAGTCTACAGATCTCTGAGGATTTAGTTTCAGTATATCTGAAACTCCTTCATCCTGAAGCAAAGGCTTTCCCTGGACTTCCACTGAGCCAGGGGGAGACTTTGATTCTTTAGAGAATCCACAAGTCTTCTCTAATCTGTATTAATAACAGAGAAGACAATCTAACCCTCTCAACCCCTTTGTAAAAGAGTTTTCACACCTCTTCAAAAGTGAACATTGGTGACAGGGCACCTTATCAACAACCTGTGGTTGAGCATCCTTATCAAAAGCTCAAAGGGTCTGTTTGATCTACCTGAATCAGATCATTGGTGGCAGGGCACCTTAGCAAAAACCTGTAGTGGATTCCTACCAGGGTGGTAGAAGAGTGGAGTACCTATTAAGAGGGAACCACTATATATCCTGTGTCTCTCTGGCTGTTTTTATTTAATTGTTTATGCTGTGGCTGTGATAGAACTACCTAGGATTGCTAGTTGCTGTGATAGGTTTAGAGTTAAACTGAAATTTCAGTTAACACTCTCACTTGTGCACGTCACTGTGTTACGCTCTTAGGGTTCAAGTATTAGATTATTTTATTCCGCAAATAAACTCCAAGGGAGCTGACTAGTTATTCATAAAATTTGAATACTCTATTCACCCCCCCTCTAGAGTAGTTTACAACTTATCCCCTCACTTTCAATTGGTATCAGAGGGAGGTTGGCTGTTCATACAGGCTAACACCTGAGTTAAAAGATCCTGTGATAAGTTGTTTCCTGATACCAGTCACAAACACTTTCACACATGGCCCAGTCTAAGGATTATTCAAGCACCAGACCTCCTGTATGCAACTTGTCCAAGTTTGGCATATGGAAGGCCAGGATAAGACTATACATGAATTCTATTGATGAAGATATCTTTTCTTCTATTTTGACAGGACCACCTGCTAGGCCTGCTGCTGCTTCCACTTCTGCTGATCTCAGTGCTGTGCCACCACCTGACTACAATGAAACTTACAAGAAGGCAAAAGCAGCTGATGCAAAAGCAATGAACATCCTAGCTCAGACGATGTCTGATGAAATATTCCAGAAGCTTGCTGAATGTACCTCAGCTAAAGCTATGTGGGATTCCCTCAACCACATAGTTGCTGGCTCAGCTGATGAGAGGAAGGACAGGAGATCCAACCTCACTTCTTAGTATGAAAATTTCAAGAAGGATGACGCTGAAGACATTGACACAATGTACACAAGACTCAGTTCAATAATAAGTGAACTGAGGTCTTTGGACAAGGAGATAACCTTGTCGGAAGTCAATGACAAGATCCTGATGTGCCTTCCCATCTCTTGGGACTCAAGGATATGGCCCATCAAGGATGGAAGAAACACTGTGGAACTTTCCACAGAAGCTCTGTTGGGAAAGCTCAAGTCATATGAGCAAACCTTAAAGAGCAGAGCTGCTGCAACTGAAGTAAAAACTCCTACACCTACAAAGAAAGAGCACTCTCTAGCTCTTAAGGCTGCTGAGACTTCTGAAGGAAGTCAATCAAATGAGGAGTTACTGGCACTCATTGCCAAGAGGTTCTTCAACATGGGAAGAAGAGACCTCAGAAAGAAGTTCTCCAAGTATGAGGACAAACCAAGGTATGACAAAACTCCATCTAAAGAAATCATCTGTTATGTTTGCAGCAAGCCTGGACACATTGCTCCAGATTGTCCAGAGAAGAAACACAAGGAGAAGAAACATGAGAAAGAGTACAGGAAGCACCACTCCAAGTCCTCCTCACACAAATACAAGAAGAAGGACAAGGGATTTGTGGCTGCTACCTGGAGTGAAACAGAAGAGGATACCTGCTCCTCTAGCTCCAGTGATTCAGAAGAAGAAGAAGAGAAGAAAGCCAAAGAGGTCTGCCTCATGGCTATTGATGCCTGCAGCTCCTTGTCAGCTGCAGAGAATTCTGAAGAAAAAGGAGACAATGAAGAAGATTCCTCTATGGAAGACCAGGTAATCGACTCATTTGATTTCTCATCTCCTGAGTTCTAATTAAAATTTAAAACTCTATGTTAAGATTTACTACTATCTGAAAAAGAAATTAAGTCACTTAGATTAAAGATAATGGAACTAGACATGGAAAGTACTGAAATAATTAGATTAGAAAAGGAATTAGAAAGCTCAAAAGAAGAAGTAACATTCCTAAAATTAGAACTAGCTAAATCTAAGAGATTAGAAGAACAATTAAATGGCAGAAGCCTTAAATTATCTGAAATAACTAGTATAGCAAACACTAGGGTTGGTAATGATAAACTAGGCTTAGGTGCTACATCTAGTGAACCCATCCTCCTCACAAAGGAGAGATTTAGCACTCCAGTTAAATTTATTTCTGAATCAGGAATAAAGAATACTGAGGAAATTGAAAAATGTAAGAAAATTCAGAATAAGATTAAGAAAGAGAACAGGAAGAAAAAATTTCTAGCTTTACAAAAATCGTCGAACATTGGTCGACGATCGTCAAACCAATCGTCGAACGTCCATCGACGATCGCTGAACACCTTCACCAAGTATGATATCTTCGGTGCAGGAGATCGACGATCTCATCTTGAGTCGTCGACCGTGGATCGACGATCTGGACTTAAGCTGGAAAATAAATTTCAAACTTCCAGAATTGCAAATCCCAATCACTACCCTAGGTTGTTTAATCCTTCAACTGAATGGATTATCCCACCTAGGAGATCACACCCTTTAGGATATAAATCTAAGCCTGCAAGATCTTTTATATCTAGTTTTTCTTTTGTGAAGAATACTGGACCCAAGGTAACCTGGGTCCACAATGTATAACTGTTCTTTCTGCAGGTGAAGACCTATCCAGTCATACATGACAAATGGTATCTGGATAGTGGATGCTCAAAGCATATGACAGGAAAGAAGAAGAATCTGTCAGGGTTCAAAGCCAAGCTGGGACCAAAAGTTGTATTTGGGGATTCCAGCTGTGGACAGACTGAAGGGTATGGCAGCTTCACCATAGGAGCTGTAACATTCAAGAAGGTTGCCTATGTCTTAGGACTAAAGCATAACCTAATCTCTGTAAGCCAAATGTGTGATGCTGGGTACAAGGTATGGTTTACTGACACTGCTTGTAATATTGCTTTAAATAATACTGTTGTGTTAGTAGGTATTAGAATTGGTAATGTTTATGTTGTAGATTTTAACTCATCCAAATCTGAAATATGCTTGTTTAATGAAGTAATCAGTAATAATACCCTTTGGCATAAGAGACTTAATCATGTAAATTTGAAAAACATTTCTAGGCTGGCTAAATACAACCTTGTAAGAGGCTTACCTTCTTGCCCCTACAAGAAGGAAGGCCTTTGCAAAGCTTGTCAATTAGGTAAGCAAACAAGAAATAGCTTTAAATCAGTTAATAAAAGTGATTCTCCCAGGATTCTGTACTTGCTACATTTGGATCTATTTGGTCCTATTGCTGTATAGAGTCTTGGAGGAAAGTCTTACACTCTAGTAATTGTAGATGACTTCTCTAGGTTCACTTGGGTATTCTTCTTGAGAACTAAGGCTGATAACTTCAAGGTTCTTACAGATTTTCTAAAGTGTATACAGAGTGAGTACTCTACTCAGATTGCCTTGATCAGAAGTGATCATGGTACTGAGTTTGAGTCTCTTCTTATGCAAGAATTCTGTGAGAAGGAAGGTATCAAACATAGCTTCTCTGCTCCTAGAACTCCTCAACAAAATGGGGTAGTTGAAAGGAAAAACAGAACCCTAATTGAAGCTGCAAGTACATTGTTGGCAGATGCTAACATGCCTCTGTCCTTTTGGGCTGAAGCAGTTAGCACGGCTAATTATGTATTGAACAGAAGTCTGATACATAAACTTAAGGGTAAGACTCCCTATGAGTTACTTAAGCAAGTGAAACCTAAAATAGACTATTTTAGAGTATTTGGCTGTGTTGCTTTTGTTCATAATAATAACAAAGAATACCTTAGAAAATTTGAGGCAAAAGCTTCAATGGGAGTCTTTCTGGGATACTCTCAAGTAAGCAAAGCCTATAGGGTCCTCAATAAATCCTCTCTTAAGATAGAAGAGTCTGCACATGTCTCTTTTGATGAGACAGTCATGTATTATAAGGAGAAGGACTCTTCCTCTAATAGTACAGTGCAAGTCCTAGAAGTATGTAAGGATTTGGAAGGTTTGAGACTCACACAGGAGAATCATCCCCAACAAACTCCTCAGGTTGCTTCTTCAGATTCTGAATCTGATGTAGAACTTCTTGAAGTTAAAGCACCTGCTCCAACAGTTGATCAAATTCCACATGAGGAATTAAATCCTGAAAATGTTGAAGATCAGATCATTGTTGAACCTACTAATCTTGTCACACTTAGAGATCACCCCGTATCTCAAGTAATTGGAGACATTTCAGTAGGAGTCCAGACAAGACATCATCTCAACAAAGATGTGATGTTTGCTTGTTTCCTTTCTCAGGTTGAGCCCCTAACCATTAAAGATGCTGAGCTTGATCCACACTGGATTATAGCCATGCAAGAGGAACTTAACCAGTTTGAAAGATGTAGAGTTTGGACTTTGGTTCCAAGACCAAGAGGCCAACTGATCATAGGCACCAAGTGGGTGTTTAGAAACAAGCTTGATGCCCAAGGCATAGTAGTTAGGAATAAGGCTAGGCTAGTAGCTCAAGGCTATAGACAGGAGGAAGGCATAGATTATGATCAGACCTTTGCCCTTGTAGCTAGACTAGAAGCCATTAGGATTTTCCTAGCCTATGCTGCCTATAAGAAATTTAAGGTCTTCCAAATGGATGTGAAGAGTGCCTTCCTCAATGGAGATTTAAAGGAAGAAGTGTTTGTTGAACAACCACCAGGGTTTGTTTCATCAACCTTACCCACTCATGTGTTCAAACTCCAAAAGGCTCTATATGGACTTAAGCAAGCTCCTAGAGCTTGGTATGAGACCTTAGCAAATTTCCTTCTAGAACACAAGTTTGTAAGAGGTGTAGTAGATAGAACCCTATTTATTAGACATCATAAGGACTCACAACTGTTAGTTCAAATCTATGTAGATGACATTATATTTGGCTCTACTGATCTCAAACTGTGCAAGAGGTTCTCTGAACTAATGCACTCCAAGTTTGAGATGAGCAGCATGGGTGAGTTATCCTATTTCCTTGGTCTCCAAGTGAAACAGTGTGATGATGGTATCTTCATTTCTCAATCAAAATATGCCAGAGAGCTGGTTAAAAGATTTGGAATGTCTGATGGTTCATCAATGAGCACACCTATGGCCTCAAATGCAGTTATTGACTCTGATGTTAATGGCAAGTCTGTTGATCAAAAGAACTATAGAGCCATTGTTGGTTCCCTGCTGTACTTGACTGCAAGTAGGCCTGACATAATGTTTGCTACATGCCTATGTGCTAGGTTTCAGGTCAACCCAAAGGAATCTCACTTAACTCTTCTTAAGAGGATTTTGAGATACCTTAAGGGATGCCCTAACTTAGGACTGTGGTACCCAGCTGAGTCAGGATTTGAATTAATTGGATATTCAGATGCTGATTATGCTGGTTGTAGAGTTGACAGGAAAAGCACCTCAGGGACCTGTCAGTTCCTGGGAGAGAGACTTGTCTCTTGGTTTTGTAAGAAACAGGCATCTGTGTCTACTTCAACTGCTGAGGCTGAGTATATAGCAGCGGCTAGTTGTTGTTCACAGATCCTGTGGATCCAAAATCAGCTATTGGATTATGGGTACACACACTCAAAAACAAAAATTCTGTGTGACAGTACCAGTGCAATATCAATTGCTCAAAATCCTATGCACCATTCCAGGACCAAGCACATTGAGATTAGACATCATTTTCTGAGAGATAATGTGGAAAAGAACAAGATAGCAATGGAATTTATATCCACAGACCTGCAGAGAGGAGATATTTTCACTAAGCCCCTTGATGAACAAAGGCATTTGTTCTTCCTGAACCAGCTTGGTATGATTAATGGTTCAGAGTAGTGAAAATTTGGTTAGTTTTGTTTTCTGTCTAAAATCATCGATCAACTGGTCAACGATCTCTCCTTAGGTATCTATCGTCGACCAGTGGTTGACGACAGATTTTCTGTGCTGTGTGGAGAATCGTCGACCAACATATATTGATCGACGATCGTGGTGATTGCTTGTAGTAGGTCAATGTTTATCGATTAGTCAAATATTGACTATCGTCGGTCATTGTTCGACGACCAATTTTATTCTCTTCTCCCCTGCCTTGCATCTCGATTCGTCATTCTCTCTTCAATCTAATGGCGATTCCTTCTGCAGTTCTCTTCGGAATGAAGTTCGACACTGGCTTCTGTGTCGACTTCGATTCTTTCAGCCGATGTGATCAACCCATCCAAGACATTCTGCAGCTGTGTGAAGATCAAGGGCTAAAGAAATTTATGTCATTCTCACCAAAGATTCATATACCAGAGATTCGAGAATGGGTATATACCTCGTCCTCCAGCGACGAAGCGATGACTGGAAAGATAAATGGAGAGGAGGTCATCCTGACTCCTGAAGTTCTGACTGAGTTGTTTGGTCTACCAACCGGTACTGAGGACTATGAGCAAAATTCAGAGGAATATGGCCGCATGCTAACCGTGATGGGCCATGCTGAGGGTATTCCAGCTAAGCTGCTGAAAATAAACCTGTCTCCAGAGTACAAGTTTCTGGCAGACCTGGTGGGCAAGGTCGTTTTGGGAAAGCACTCTGCTCACGACAACATCAACAGGCAACAATTTGCCTTAATGTCAGTGTTGGTGAATAAGACGCAGATTGCCTGGGGAAAAGTTCTGTTTGAACTAATAAGGAGAAAGAACAATCAGAAAGAAGTAAACCTTGCCAGGGTGTTGGGTGTGTTTCTATATGTGAAAGCACCCCTGCTGCTTGTTTCTGCACCCTCCGCAGTCAACGCCAGCAAGAGGTTGGACCCCTCTCTGTTCAAGAAATCTCAGAGAGTTATCAAGAAGTCAGCCAGGGTTGATCCTAACCCTCCATCAGACACAAGGGCTGATTTAGCCACTCTCCAGCTTGCTGGGGAAGGCTCAGCAATCCCTTCATCCTCTCTCTTTACCCCTGCATCCTCATCTCTTGCATTACCCTCCACACAATCTGCAGTGCCACCACAACATGCATCTTCCATACTACATGCATCTCCACCCCAGTCACCCATACCACAACATCTGGCAGCCGCAGCCAGTGTTGACATGGTCACTGCTACCATCCTCACACACTTATCTCAACATGAATCCCACACTCATGCTGATGTTCACCCATCTCCACATGATTCATTTGATCATGTGGTAGATCATCCTGCTTCCATTCCATCCACCTCTACATCCTCAGCATTTCAGATAACTCCTGAATTGCTTGCACAAATTGTAGAGCTCATCACTCCATCCATACAAAAAATGATTGAAGCTGCCAATGCCCCTCTCATTGCATCCATCAAAGCCCTTACTGAAGCCATCAAATCATTTCCACCCTCTGCTGAGCCCTCTTCAGTAAGATGCATGACTCCAGTCCCCACTGAAGTCATGCAGGGGGAGATGTCTGTTGAAGTGGTCTCAGGTGATGCCTTGGCCCTTCAGGACAACTCTTCTCTTCCCCTCACAGCAATTGTAGAAGAACATCAAGAGTTTCCAGAGAAAGAGTTTCTAATGAAAGATCTAGAGCAATCAGAAGGTAAAAACACTTCCTCTAAAGGTTATAATCAGGATTTTAAATTGATATCTTTATCTAACAAAGACATTCACTCCCTAGTGAATCTAGCCTCTGATGAAGATCTCCCAGAGAAAAATAATGAGGAAGTCCTCATGGACTTGTGTGAAAAAGTTTCAATAAACACTACTGACTCAGAAGTAGTGGTTCAACAACTTGAGAATGCTACTGCTCAACCAGATGGTATAGTTTTATTTAAGTTTTTAATTAATTCACTCCAACTTGGAGTTAATTTCTTATTCCTTCCTATCCCATCTCAGCTGCTGATGATCCTGCATCAGTATTGCAAGATGATGCTGCAAATTCCATTGAAGATTTGGAATCCTATCTTAACCTAGACTGTGAGT
This sequence comes from Platanthera zijinensis, assembly GCA_039513925.1. Lineage (NCBI taxonomy): Eukaryota > Viridiplantae > Streptophyta > Magnoliopsida > Asparagales > Orchidaceae > Platanthera > Platanthera zijinensis. The sequence goes on along the minus strand of CM077097.1, from coordinate 20,819,228 downwards.
CCTCACTCACATCTACTCCTCTTGTTCCTTCTTTTCAAGAGAAAATGGTCTCTTATAGACCTGAGTACCTTGATGACCCATTGATCAAGGACTCTCTCTTCTTTTCCTGTATAGCACTCCTCGTGTGCCTTGCAGAGGTGTCTATCCCTGATGTCGCTAAACATCTAGAAGGAATTATAACCTCCTTCCTAGATGCAAAGTGGTATCCTGTGTAGATCTTCAGGTAACTCTATCAATTACCTGTTGCTGTTCACCTTGGGGGGAATATTTTATTCCCACTTGGTTGTTAACCTATCCTTCTTTATATGCAGGCACAATCAACACTGCTGCTGCTGCTGCTGCTGAAGAAGCTGAGGCTGTGCTAGATTTACCAGAAAAAGCCTCCAAGATGACTGAAAAGGAATCAAGCTCAGGTACTCTAAACCTAGAACAATTTATAGCCTTTGTGGCTGAGAATATTGCCTCTGAGTACATTGAAGGGTTGGCTAATTATCATCTGGATTCCCTAGCCATCTCTCTAGAAAAAGCATCTGCCCCTGCAGATATTGTCATCTTTTCTCCTCCTATCCTTACCTATCCTCTATCCATTCCTTCTACTGCAGAACTGGTCCCCAGGATAGTTCCTGACTTGTATCCTAAATCAGAACTCTGGAAGAGCACTCCAAATGTTGATCTTGATGCCCTCCTTGAGCAAGATGCCATTGAGGAAGCAAGAGAAAGAGAAGATAGAGAGAAGCAGAAGGCTGAACATGCTATAACTGCCAAGGATATCTCAAACCTAGACTTTGATGATTATGCTGGCAGAACCTCATCTCCCTCCTCTGATGATGATGACTCTGAGGATTCTGATAGCTCCCAGAAAAAGAAAAAGGCTGTATCCAAGAAAAGGAAAGCATCTGCTCCTCCTACTGCCAATCCAGACAAGGATGTTCCCTATTTCATTCTGAAGGGAATTGATCCCAAGAGCAAAGAATTTCGACCCTGGATGAGGCTCTCAAAGAATCAGACAAGAGAGAAGAAGAGATCAAAAAGATATGACACTCCTATTCAAAAATTCCCCCCCAGAGGTCCTCCTCCACCTCCTGGTGCTGGAGCCTCTGGAAGTCTCTCTTCTGCTCCATCTGCAAAATCAGCAAGTTCCAACACCTTCAAGTCTTATCAGAGAAGGAGTAACCAAAGCCAGGGAGGCCAAGATGTATCAGGACAAGGAAGAAAAAGAAATGAAAATGTTCCCATGGAACAAATAAAGGAAATGAAAGAAAAAAGAGTGGTCTATTCAGAGAAATCCCACAAGAAGTTCATTGAACTTGCACCTCCCAGATCTCTATATGCTGAAACTGATCCTAAGAAGGCTGCACAGATTCCTCTTGACTCAAGCAAATTAGCCACAGCTCTTCAAAGGAACATGGAGATTGCAACCCAAGCTGATACTAACAGACCACCCTCTCCATCAGACATGACTGAAACTGAAAGAATTGCCTCTATGGCAAGATTTAAGGAATCTATTGCTCTAAGCATGATGGAGAGAGCCAAAGCTCAAGGTCTAGACCCTACAGCATATACAACTATGTCTAAATTCAGAGAAAAGGAACTCAGCAAAATTCAAGTCAACTCTGAAATTTTTAATTCTGAAGAATACATGAAGTTGCACCCTGCTGCAGTTTTGCCAAGCTATGCTGAAAAGAAAATTATTGGTGAACATGATCTAATGCTATCCAAAAGGCAAGCAGCAAATCCAAACAGAGAAATTATTTTCAAACCAGCTGTAATCCCTAAGAACTCATCTGATGCCAAAACCTCTGATAAATCTGCTTGATACTTTACAGTTCTGCTGATTTATGCTTTTATGTTTTTTTGTGGATTGCCTGTGACTTAAATGTTTGGTTAATTTCTGCTTTTGATAGTGTGTGCTTTAGTTTTAGATCGGATTGGATAACATAACCCAAATAGGGGGAGATTGTTGGTACCCTGGATGTGATTTGGCTTATGTAATCCCTTTCCGGCCCCTCTTGATCCATATAACTATATATGATCATGATTAGGCCTTGTTCAGTTTCCCTAGGACAGTTTATAACTGACCTAGAGCTTAGGCTAGATGTTCTAGATATTGTTTTTTGGTTAAGGCTTTTTCCGTTCGACCATCGTCGAACGAGGCCTCGCGATCGTCGATCATTGGTCGACGATAGCAGGGCTATTGAATCGTTGAAGTCAAGACAATTATCGTCGACCGATGGTCGACGATCTCAGAGCAAGTTTATTATGCTCTGAAGGTTGGTCGACGATCTGCCATTAGCAATTCCACGATCGTATTTTTGCTTTACGATTTCTGTCTCGACAGATCTTTTGCCTTAGTCATCGACGATATCTTGAGCTGGTCGACGATGTCTGGTCGACGATTTCTGTGTCGACAGATTTCTGCTTTCTGTCGACGTTCTGTTAGCTTGGTCGACGATCATCGAACTCCTGGTCGACGATTTCTGTCTGCCTTTATCATTTGCACTCATTTTATTCCTTGGTTTATTTCCAAGTGTTTTAGCGTGTGGTTAGAAAGATTTTCTGAAGAATGTTTTTGCTAATTTATGGCTTAAATTCAAATGAATTACTTACCAAATATATTAAGCATAAATTACGGGATTTCGTACTTTGATAAAGCATTTTTGTCTTATTATACAAACTATATTGCCAGGCTGTATTCTAGCCGTTGGCGGTGTATGCTATTTCCAAGAATGATAAGTCTTTATGCTGAGATATTTTCCTATTCATTTATTTCCTTATTGGGACTGACAGTAAGCTAATAGGTCATTCTATTCCTATTGCTATATTCTATTTTGAGATAATCTGTTGCAGGGCTCGAGTATTCAAATCAATAGAGCCGTTCCAAAAGAAAAAATGAGAAGACATATTTAAGAGAGATTCTTTTCTCAGAAAAAGAAGAAGACTCAGATACAGAGAGATTTTTTTAGTGCTGCTTTCTCTCAAGCATCTCTAGAGCAACTCTTCACCATCTCACAAAACGAAGAAGAAAAGCTTTCCTGAAGCAAAAGTCCAAAGAAATTTCTTTCATTCACAAGTCTCCTGAGCATTTGCTTAGAGCTTTCAAGATTTCAGAAAGAGCTCCAGATCTGCTTCACGTGCTCCAGAATCTGAAGACCTGATAAAAATCAGTCTACAGATCTCTGAGGATTTAGTTTCAGTATATCTGAAACTCCTTCATCCTGAAGCAAAGGCTTTCCCTGGACTTCCACTGAGCCAGGGGGAGACTTTGATTCTTTAGAGAATCCACAAGTCTTCTCTAATCTGTATTAACAATAGAGAAGACAATCTAACCCTCTCAACCCCTTTGTAAAAGAGTTTTCACACCTCTTCAAAAGTGAACATTGGTGACAGGGCACCTTATCAACAACCTGTGGTTGAGCATCCTTATCAAAAGCTCAAAGGGTCTGTTTGATCTACCTGAATCAGATCATTGGTGGCAGGGCACCTTAGCAAAAACCTGTAGTGGATTCCTACCAGGGTGGTAGAAGAGTGGAGTACCTATTAAGAGGGAACCACTATATATCCTGTGTCTCTCTGGCTGTTTTTGTTTAATTGTTTATGCTGTGGCTGTGATAGAACTACCTAGGATTGCTAGTTGCTGTGATAGGTTTAGAGTTAAACTGAAATTTCAGTTAACACTCTCACTTGTGCACGTCACTGTGTTAGGCTCTTAGGGTTCAAGTATCAGATTATTTTATTCCGCAAATAAACTCCAAGGGAGCTGACTAGTTATTCATAAAATTTGAATACTCTATTCACCCCCCCCCTCTAGAGTAGTTTACAACTTATCCCCTCACTTTCAATTTATTTCTTGAGTTGACTCAATGCCTATCTCTCGAGTACTATCTAAAGTCCATAAAGCTTAGCTCTCGAGAAATCAGCCTTGTTCTCGAGAACCCATTCATACATCTCGAGAACTGCAGTTAATTTTTCAGAAAATTTACTTAAGTCCAAATTGACGGGATTTTCAAATGACTTGACATGATTGGTCCACGTGTTGTCATTAATATTAATTCTAACCGTTAGGGGAAATCCTATATAATGTCTTTTCATCAAGACTAACCCATAGCGGAATTCGTACTCTCTATTATTCTAAATCGACCGTCTCTCTCCAAGAAAAAACTTATAGAAGCTGCCGCCGCCGCTCAGGAAGAAGATCTACACGACTATTTTCGATCAAGTTAGACTTATTGTTCAAGGAATCTTCTTCTTCTCCTTGATCGAGTAGGTCCTAAGTTTCTAAGATCAGATCTACAGAGGTTCTTCTTCAACAAATTCTGAAAAAGCCGCCAAGTTCAGAAGAAGACCTAGAGTCAAAATTTTCTAGATCCTAGACAAATCTTTGTTTGTATTTCATATCTCTTTGTAATTTTGTAGGAGATTATTCTCCGAGTGTAGGAGCGTTGTTCTCCGATTTGTAGGAAGTTTTCATCTTCCGAGTGTAGATCCCTTTGGATCAAGATTCTAGGAACTTGGTTCCGAGACGTAGGATTGGTTTTCAATCTGAGATAGTGGAGTAGCCGAGTCTAGTGATTTACTAGATCGGTGAGGGAAAGTGGACGTACCCAAGGTTGGGGAACCACTATAAATCTTCTTGTCGTTTGTGATTGCTTGATTGTTTTTGTGCAGGTTCGTTAAATTTTTTATTCCGCAAATAGACGCACAATTGACCTATTAACCCCCCTCTAGGTGATTTAGGTAGACAACTTAACACTTTCAATTTGTATTAGAGGGAGGTTGGTCGTTAAAAGGTTAACACCTTGATTAATTTCCTCTCTAAGTTGTCTCTTGAGAATTTTCAAGCAATGGACAAGACTAAAGATTTTGCCAAGCTTCCCCTGTGCACAAAGAACCATTTTCCCATATAGAAAGAGATAATTAAATTTTTCATGGAAGATGTGGATCCCCGGATCTTCATGATTGTTGAAGAAAGTCCCCACATTCCTATGACTGTCTCAACTATAGATCCAACAAAGAAAGTCCCAAATAAGTTGATGGATCTAGACAAAGATGATATTGCACTTGTCTCCTTGGACAAGAAAGCCAAAAATATAATTGCAAGTGCAGTCGATGACTCTATGCTGCAAAACCTGATCCACTGCCAGTCTACTAAGGAGATGTGGCAGTCCCTCATTACCTTGATGGAAGGCACAAAATAAGTAAGGGATGACAGAAGATCCCTGTTGAATCAGAAATATGAAGCCTTTCGACAAGGGCACAAAGATACCATTGCAGATACTTTTGAGAACTTTTTCAAGATAGTTAACAGCCTCAGAGTATATGGCCGAGTCTTCACCAACGGAGAAATGAATGACAAGTTCCTAAGATCCTTAACCAAGGAATGGGAAAACAAGGTCTGTGCCATAAGGGAATTTGGAAAGCTAGCTGAGACAAATCCCCAGAATCTCTTCGGGAAGCTGATGTCGTATGAGCTTCAACTCAACACAAGGAAAGCTGATGAAGAGAAGAGCAGGTCTGCATCCAAAGCAAAGTCTGTTGCTTCAAAGGTAGACACCTCCAGGAAGTTAAAGGCTACCTCTCCAGCCCCAGCACAAGAAGTTAGTGAAGAAGAAAATACAGAGCCAAGTACCTCGGGATCTGAACTATCTGAAGGAGAGTTCTCCTTACTCTCACGACAGTTCAAGAAATTCTTGAATAAGAAAATCAATGGAAAGGCAAGGATGCCTCTCACAGAAGATCACGACATTACAGTGATCGATACAGAAAAGGCTCAAGCAGCCACGAGAGGTATGGTTTTCTAAACAAAACAAACATATTTTGACTTATATAGTTTGCTACTGTTGTAACAAGCCAGGTCACGTCATAGTGGACTGCCCCCACAATAAGAAGGAGGGTGGCAGGAGAGAAGAAAAGAAGTCCTCATACAACAAGAAGAGGACAGAGAAGATCCTAATAGCCAAGAAGGGCAAGACTCTTAGTGACTCTGACTCATCGAAGTCAAGTGAAGAAGAGGAATCCTACTTTGGACTTATGGCTCAATCAGATGATGAACAAGAGCCCCAGTTCACTGGGGAGGTAAAATCTCACACCCCTCTTTCAGAATCTGAAGTTTCTGAGCATGATCATGAGGATAGCTCCTCTGAAGATGAGTCTGAACTCATAGACCATTATAAGGAGTTGATCATGGCTTACGAAAAATGTCGAAAGGTCGTGAAAACTCAGGAAAAAGGGATTAAGTCTCTAAAGGCCATAGAAAGCTCTCTAAGAGAGGAAGTCGTTAAGATGGACTAACTCAGAGAAGACTTAGATACTGCTATTGACGAGTTCAACAAGGCTATCAAGCACTTTGATCTGAAGGTTGAAATCATCAAGGGGTTGGAAGACTTACTAGAAGCCGAAAATAAACTTGTTAAAGGTTTCTCTAAGCAAAAGGTAGTTCTGCCTCTTATTGCTGAGTTCTCTGCTCATGCCAAGGGTGTTGGGCTAGGCCATGTAGAAGCTCTTAGTAAATCTTCTAGGAGGAATATGGCTCTGAGAAGAAATAAGGCTGCCAAGAAGGACTTGTCCAAAGCAAAGGGGAAAGCCCCTCAAGATTAGACTGTCTTTAAGAAAGTCATATTTCCAACAAATGAGTTTTATCTTGACTCATCCTACGACCACTTGACGAGGCCTACTTATGTAGAGCCAAAGTCTCATTACCAAGGATGGACTCTCCCAAGAAACTTTTGTGATAGTGTCTTTAAGGCACCTTATGAAGAAGTCATTCTTCAGGACTATGGCCCTTATGATCATGGTCATAACTTCAAGAAAGCACCAAAAGTAAAAAAACCATTATAGAAAAGCCTGTGATGGAGAAGAAATCATGTGATTCCAATCATCATAAATCTTCTTCCTCCAAGAATGCTACCAATGCTAGACCAGTATCCCTGAAGGTCAAGCTGGATTTCCTAAGGCAAAGATACAACACGTTCGACTGTTGGTGCTGTGGCAGAATTGGTCATTTTGCCATCGATTGTTGGTTTAATCCAAGAAATTTTGCAACTCCTCAAGTTGGCAACACGAGAATGACCACTCATGATGCAAATCCTCGTAGGGGGAGTGTTCTAACATGAGACCAAGGAACCAAACATGTTTGGGTTCCTAAGGCAAACTGATTATGATTACAGGGATGTCCAAAGGCCATCAAAAATCCTATCTGGTATTTGGACAGTGGATGCTCTCAGCACATGATTGGGACAAAAAGCCTACTTCAAAATTATTCTCTAGTGTTGAACGGACCAAAGGTCATCTTTGGAGGTTCAGACCACGGGATAACTAAAGGCTACGGTATGATCACTAACGGTAGTGTATCCTTTGCAGATGTAGCTTATGTTGAGGGATTGGAACACAATCTTATAAGCATAAGCCAACTATACAACAAAGGATACTTAGTTGAATTCCACGCTAACAAGTGCCTGATAAAGTCTGTTGACAATATTGAAATGATTCTATCTGGCACTCAAAGCAGGAATATATTTTGTTTAAATTTCATTTGTATAGATTCTTCTACACCAGTGTGCTTTTTAGCAAAAGATAGTGCGTCTCTTGGTGACCAATGGCACAAGAGATTAGCACATATTGATTTTAAAACTATTATTAAATTATTCTCCCAGAACTTAGTACGTGATGCCCCGAATGTCAAGTATGTCAAAGATAGACCTTGTCATGCTTGCGTAAAAGGCAAGCAAACAAGGGCTACCTTTAAAAGCATTATTGACAAAAATTCAAGTAGATGTCTCCATCTACTTCATATGGATTTGTTCGGTCCTCTGTAAATTAAAAGTTTTGGAGGTAAGGAATATACATTGGTTATTGTTGATGACTACTAATGCTTTGCGTGGGTGTTCTTTCTTAAACACAAGTCAGATACCTTCGACATCTTTACTAATTTCTTCAGGTAGATAAAGAACGAATACAACTGTTCCGTAGTCAAAATCAGAAGTGACAATGAAACAGAGTTCAAATCTGGGGCCATGACAGAATTCTGTGAAAGCCTAGGTATCTTTCATGAGTTTTCCTCTCCTCGCACTCCACAGAAAAATTGAGTAGCTGAGAGAAGGAACAGAACACTCATTGAGGCCTACAGAACTATGTTGAGTGATGCTTCACTATCAGAGTATTTCCGTGCTAAAGCCATCAATACTGCATGTCACGTGCAAAATCGAGCACTCATAAATAAGAATCATGATAAGACATCTTACGAACTTCTAAAAGGCAGGAAACCAACTATTTCATATTTTAGAATTTTTGGCTATAAATGCTTCGTGTTTAGCAATGGTAAGTATCATACTACCAAGTTTAGTGAGAAAAGTTTTGAAGGTATTTTTGTAGGTTATAGTAGCCATAGTAAGGCATACATGATTTTAAATAGAAAAACTCTGGTTGTAGAGGAATTCATACATGTTGTATTTGATGAGACGAGCTTGTTGCAAAGCAAATCATCTAGTGTACTTGTTGAAGATGCAGGTACAAGGCTTAAAGAAATCAGCTTGGATGAACCGACTGAAGGTGAAAAAGAAAAGTTCATCAAGAACACTACTCCAACCCCCATTGGAGAGGTAGACGATCAAGATGAAGAAACCATCCAATTTTATGAAGTCACTCCAGTGGTTGAAGAAGTCCTAGATGCTTGGAACCTAGAGCACAGAAATCTGAAGGATCATCCATTGGACCAGATCATAGGAGATCCCCAAGATGGTGTCAGAACTCGTCGAGGTACAACTAACGAGAATTTATATTTAAGTTTTCTCTCACAAGTTGAACCAAAGAAGTTTTAGGAAGCAAACTCAGACACATCATGGATCTTAGCCATGGAAGAAGAACTGAACCAGTTCAAGCACTGCAAAGTTTGGAAGCTAGTTCTAAGACCCAAAGGTAAGATTGTCATCGGGACGAAGTGGGTCTACAAGAACAAATTGGACGAGGATGGGACAATCATAAAGAATAAGGCCAGACTCATCGCCAAAGGATATCGTTAAGAAGAAGGAATCGACTTCGACCAAACATATGCTCCAGTGGTATGGCTGGAGGCCATCAGACTGTTACTGGCTTATGTTGCACTGAAGGGCTTCAGTGTCTATAAAATGGACGTGAAATCCTCCTTCCTTAATGGTGACATAAAGGAAGAAGTGTACATAGAACAACCCCCAGGTTTTGTTGATCCTAACTTTCCTGACTATGTTTATTTATTATCGAAAGCGTTGTATAGGTTAAAACAAGCTCCTCGAGCTTGGTATGAAATGTTATTTACCTTTCTCCTCGAGAACAAGTTCACAAGGGGAAAGATAGATAAGTAATTATTTCTTAGGGAAATTAAAGGCAAGATTTTGCTAGTGCAAATCTATGTCGACGACATTATTTTTGGTTCTACAGATGACAACCTCTACAAAAAGTTTTCTAAACTTATGCAAGGGAAGCTTGAAATGAGTAGTATGGGAGAGCTGAAGTATTTTTTAGGACTTCAGGTGAAACAATTTGAAGATGAAATTTTCATCTCACAGACGAAGTTCACCAAGGAGTTGATTAAGAAATTCGGAATAGAGAGTGCAACCTCTATGAGGACTCCAATGGCCTCAGCTATATCTCTGGACAAGGATGAGAAAGGGAAACCTTTTGATGAAACTAAGTACAGAAGCATAGTTGGATCCTTGCTCTACCTTACTGCCAGTAGACCAGACATAATGTTCTCTACATGTGTCTGTGCTAGATTCCAAGTGAACTGTAAGGAATCTCACTATGCTGTTGCAAAGCTAATTTTGAGATACCTTAAAGGTACACCGAATCTTGGCTTATGATACCCAAGAAGTAATGACATCGAACTAATTGGTTTTTCAGATGCAGACTTTGCAGGTAGCAAAGATTACCGAAAAAGCACTTCCGGGATGTGTCAGTTCCTTATAAGAAGGCTTATCTTATGGAGCAGCAAAAAACAAAATTGTGTCGCAATCTCAACGGACGAGTCAGAATATATTTCTGCCGGCAGTTGTTGCGCACAATTGCTTTGGCTAAAGAACTAGCTAGATGAATACAACATAAAGGTTAAAGACATTCCATTATTTTTCGACTCCTCTAGCGCAATAGCAATTGCCAACAGCCCAATCTCATATAGCCGGACAAAGCACATCGAGCTCAGATATTACTTTATCCGGGAGCATGTGGAGCAAGGGGATGTGGATCTGCAGTACGTGCCAACAGATCGACAAGTTGCAGATATTTTCACAAAGCCGCTAACAAGACCAAGTTCAATTTCATCAAAACTAAACTTGGGATGCTGAATAGAGAAGGATAGAACAAAAGAGATCATTTCAAAGCTCAAGAATCGAGGATACTGCAAAAAGGTCAGAAATTTCTCAAGTAGAAGACAGTTCTCGAGAAATACAGTTACTTCTCGAAAAGTACATAACTAGTTCTCGAAAACTTAAGACCACTTCTCAAGAACGAAAGCTATGTCTCTTGAGAAGTACAAAAGTTCTCGAAAACAAGAATTATACTTCTCGAGAACTATACCATGTCTCTCGAGAACTAACCCTACCTCTCGAGAAATGCCCCATCTATTTTCGATTTCTTTTCATTTCTTCTATTTCGAAAACCGCTCGATTTCTGCCTTAATCCAAGGGTCATTTTAGATTTATTAGACACCTAATCAACATTATTAGTGTTATATATATATATAACTTTAGAAATCTCAAATCAACCGACATTTCAAAATCGATTCTCTCGAAAACTCTTCACCTTCTGCCGACTAGAGCTTAGACACCGTCGCTTTCTCACGCTCCGTCCATCGCCGTCGTCAGTCTCAATGGCTCAGCAGTCCAGAATCGGAGTCGGCAGTGAACTTATGGTCGCCGGGATTGTAGATATTTTAGATGATTTCAAGAATTTGCTTCTTCTGCTAGAAACCGCAGGTTTGAACTTTGTTCTTTTAGAACCTTATAAGATCCTATTTCTAGAAGTAGAGGAGTTCTACAGAAATGTCAAGATAAGGAGGAATGGCACTATACTGAAATCTAAAGTCAAGGGAGTTAAGATTAAGTTGAGCCCGACCATAGTGTCCAGACTTCTAAGATTGCCAACATTAGATGATGATGAGGATGAACTGACAGAAGATGATATTTCCATAGCCTGCTATTTCTGTGGAGTTCCAGTGGACGTTACCTCTCTAAGGAGAACTGCTCTGAATGATGTTAGCAAAATCCTAGTGGATATAGTTGGAAAAATTCTTTGGTGCAGGACAGGGTCCATAGGTTTCATAACCAATGACCTATTCAATGTTATGGCAGCCATTATCTACAGGAAGAAATTTCAATATGGCTTGATGATTTTTTACATGATCAGCGATAGCATTTAAGAGCCAAAACTTGCCAGGATAATCTCCTTGAAGTTGCATGAGATTGATCCAGTTGTATTTAAGACTTCAAAATGTACACCACATCACTTGAAGAATATCTCCTTAGCTTCCATTCAAAGGTGGGAGTTAAAACTAAAGAATCCAAAGCAGATAGCTAAAGAGCTTGCAGCCCCTGCTTCAGAGGTCAGTACCCCATCTCTCTCCTCTCATCAAGTTGATGAACCATCTGGTGCAGCAACTGAGGGGGAGCCTGCTTCCTCTATTCCTATTAACAAAATTCCATCTCCTCCACCAGCCAGATCTCCAATCAGAAGTACAGTCAGTTCACCAACCAGGACACCAGCTAGTTCATCAGTGAGAAGTCCAGTCAGATCTTCAGTTAGTTCCCCAGTCGCACACTTACTAGATGAGACATTCTTAGATGAGCGAGCTCAAAAAACCAACAACTCTACTGCAGCAGATATAGAAAGTATGGTAAAAGAGCACACCTTTGATGAACCTCTTCCTCCTCTCCACACAGAAAATGCTGAAGAACTTTCAAAGGATCCATCTCCAACACCTTCTCCATCTCCAGTACCTTCTCCCATAACCACTCCTTCTCCTTCTCCAAGAAAAGTCTCACCTCAACCAGATACCATCCTGCTATCAGAAGAGGATGAGCAAGAACCTGAGGCAGTTGAAGCTCCTCTAAGGAGACTTGACTTCTCCACACCCACCTTCCTTGATGAAGAAGGAGATAGAGTCATTCATACTAACAGAGCTAAAAGCTCTGTAGTTATTGAAGAGATCCCTCCATGGGAAGTCCCTCCTCCACATCATATTGTTGTTCCTGCTACCCCTATTGCTCCTGTTGTTGCTGCCCCTATCAATTCAGAAATACTAAGTAAGATTGAAGCTATGCTGGCTGACCAAAGGAAATATTTTGATGAATCTCTGAAGATATTCCAAGACAAAGTCACTATTCTAGAGACAGAGATGAGTAGAGGATTTGCAGAAATTCAGCACAATACTGACTCTCTCAAAGGGCTATTTCAGATTGGTGGTAAAGCTATAGACCACACTATCACTAGTGTTGGTCAAGTCATGGATCAAACAATAACTCTTGCTAACAATCAAATCTTTTTGGAAAAGAAAGTGAAAGTCCACCTAGTGTCAACTACTTACACCTATGGGGGAGATAGGTGTCTTTGCAGCGTATTTGCGGAATTAAAGTTTTACCTGCACAAGAAAATAAAACAACACAGCACAGAAAGTACACAAGCAATTTATAGTGGTTCCCCAATTTGGGTACGTCCACTTTCCCCCTTCGACCTATCTCCCAACCAGGGACGACTCGGTCACTTCACCAACAGGATTGAAATCCAATCCTTGCACTAACGGAAGGAACCCTTCCACACGTAAGAGTCAACAATCCCACAACACGGGTTGCACCCCACCCTACAACTAGAGACCAATCGGTCCTTTACAATGAAAGAGAAAATGAAAATAGCTTGTAAGAAATACAAACAACGTGAAGATCCAGGTGTCCCTTTTCGTTAGACTACTTGTTCTTGTAGGCAACGAAAAGTCCACAACCCTAGATCTTTCTTGGAGAGAATCTTCTCTAGATCGACGGCTTCAATAAGAGAGGCGGTGATACTATGTAGATCCAATCTTCTTAGAAAAGTCGGCAAGGTCTTCCAACGGTCACACTAGGATCGATCGTCTCGATCGATTCGGATGGGAAAGGTTTCCCGATCATAAATCAAGAGACAAAAGATCTCTGGATAGACGCGTGAGACGCTGTGCCCGACTACGCTTCTATCACCGGGAGAGGTAACTAAAAGTCCGATCAACGGTGGCGAGCTGCTAGCGAGAGGCGGAGAAGGTCGGCCGAGCTCGCTTCCGATCTAGGGCTTGATGACGGCTTGTTTTTCTTCGATCTGTAATCCGTATCTTTACTGTTCACAAATACAGAGTATTTGTACACTAGGTCAAGAGATGACTGTTATGGGCCCCACCAGCAGTAAGACCAAAGTCCGGTTCAAAATCCCGCAGATGTCGTGGACCGGTCCAGACAGAGTCGGAAAAATACCCAAGTCAAATTCGGCGAGAATCGTGAGTGATTCTCGACGAATCGGCGAGAATCACTTACGATTCTCGCCGAATTCTACTTAGAGAATTCTTGCTGCACAGGTTATAGAGGCCGGGGAGAATCGGTGGGAATCACCTTAGATTCTCACCGACTCGTCGAGAATGCAAAGTCATTCTCGACGAATCGGCGAGAATCACTTGGTGATTCTCGACGATTCTGCCTTAGATGATTTTTCTGACTGCGTCGAGACAGCCGGCCCAACCCGGCAAGAATCAACTAGTGATTCTCGACGACTCGTCGAGAATCACTGGTGATTCTCGACGAATCGGTGAGAATAACTTAGTGATTCTCGACAATTTACACTTGGACGATTCTCGTCTTTCAACCCGTGAGATGGTCTTTGGCCTATCCTTGCTCCTTGTCTGCTCTTGCTTTATCATAGCCCTGTACTTGAAATTAAGTACACCCCAATAGAGAGAGTACACATAGGCCAACACACTGATCTGCTCAACGAGGGATTACGTTGCACAGACCCGTGTATATTGACCCACTGCACCCTGACATTAGTGTGTACTTAGCATGGAATAACTGCAAGCACAACTAGAAGAAATTCATCAAATACATAGTGAATTCATCTTAGCTTTGATAGGAGGCTTCCTCAAATCCAGGTAATTGTGGATACAATACCCAACAATCTCCCCCTATTTGACGAAGCCATATCCTACTAAGCTAAGATGAATTTCAACATTACAGATAAAATATGCATAAACTAGAAGAGTGAACAACAAACGTAATCATACCAATGTGAGAGTCAATTAATAAACCACACACATGAATATATAAATGTGAATATCCACACATAAATGTTCACAGTTTACTTAATCAAAAGTTTAAATGAGATAACCACAAGAGCTAACATCCTACAGATCTTTGTCCTTAGCTATGCCTTCTTTGAGTTGCTGAGCTAAGAATTTTTTGCTTTGTCGCTCAAAATACTCCTTGGGCTTAGGATAGTATCTCGGAGGGGGAGCTTTGTTTGCCACAGTGTTGCTTCTGAAGAACAAGTTTCTTTTGGCTTCATACATTTTGTGCTACTCCCACTCGTATTGGCTATATACGTCATTCCTTTTGACTTGCCCTCCTTGTAGTAATGCAAAGGTGTCCAAGATGATACTCTTTGATACAGGACTCCATATTTCGTTTCTCACATCCTCCTCAGACAATCTGATCTTCTTTTCAGCTGGTGTTTCCTTTGAAGTTCCTTCTTTGATTTGCCTTTTTCCTTTGGCTTTTGCTAAGGCATCTTGGTCAAACCAGCTTCTTCTTTCAGCCCTCTCCGCAGCTTTCTTCAACTCGACTTCGCCTAGTTGTACTTCTTCAGCCCTTATATCACCCTCAGTAGTACCAGCACGGCCTTCATCCTCAGGGACATGTATTCCCGATGCTTCTGTTACCAGCCAGTGGGCCGTTTCAAACATGTACCTATTCGAATTATCAAATTTGTATTTGTCAATTATTATTTATTATGTTGATTAAAGGTGCAGTTATGATGTGGTAGTTTTGAAAGGCATACCTATTGGTCTGATCGAAGTTTAGAAGTACTAACTCTTGAAGCCCTGCCATCTTAGCATTATACGCTTCCTCCCCCTTTTTGGCTTCGGCGGCTATAGAGTTTGTATAGGAATGCAGAGATGCATCAATGTGCTTCACGGTTTTACTGAATTCGTCCAGCAGAGATTTCTGATTTGCGTTCAGCGTTACCATGTTGGCATCAAATTTTTGTATGGTCTGTGCCACAACATGAACATTTTTATTGACTATTGTCAGGTCGTCAGTATTCTTCTTCAGTCCTTTCATGAGAAGAGAGACGGTTGTGCCTGCCTCTGTATATTTTTCATCAAATTTCTTCTCCATCATATCTAGTTTGTGGTTGATCTGAACCACATTCTTAAGCATGAGATCCTCAGAGTCCCTCAGTCTCTTTAGGACTTTGTTGTGGGATTTCTCAAATGTATCCTTGAGCTCATCTAGCATACCTTGGACAAAATTGACTGTGTGATTTGCTATGTTTGCTTGAAGTGGAGGAGCTGCAGGCAGAACCTGGTCAGGCTCCCCCGTAGAAGCACTGGGAGAGCTGGATAGTAGTATGGAGTCCACAGGGGGAACAAAGGATTGCTCCCCCTCCATCCTTGCATCTGACCGCTTAGGAGCTTGTTCCTCAGATGGAACCTCAGCATCCTCCTGAGAATCTGCTGCTTTCTCATTCTCTGGTACTTCTTCCTCTATCTCAATCTCCAAGTGATCATGCTTATCGGCAGAGTTGTGCACATCTTCTTCTACTTCTTCCTCCTCCTCCTCATCAACCACCTCATCTCCCAGATCATCATCGATAAGAGCTGCCTCATCGTTCTCAACCTCCTCATCATCTGCTACTTCATCTGCCACCATCTCCACAGCCTCTTTAGCTATCAGAGAAATATCAGATAAGATGTTTGCAGAACCGGTTACAGGCTCCCCCTCAGTTCCTGCAATCAGGGCGTCAGGAACTTCACTGGGTACTGCCATAGAATGAGCAGGAGCACAGGTGTCCACGGCTGGAGATGCTGCCTCTTGGTCTATTTCCCTGGCAGCTTGCCCTATTCGACGTTCCCATCGGTCGAATATGCTAGCATCCATCCTTTTCAAGTAGTGCAGAGGCACTCCCTTGCTCATGTCAAATGTGTCTCCGTCCAGTTGATTCAAATAAAGGCTAATGATTCTGCCAAAGCTGGGGGTTCAGAGTGTGTCTATAATCCTGTCAAAAAGCATGGCTCCCCAGTTGAACCGCTTTCAGCATACGATTGCCACCAGAGTTTTGAACATTTCCCCAAAAATATGGTCATGGGATCCAGGTTTGCAGATTAGAGCCTTCCCAATAATATCAGACAACAACTTTCCTTCCTCGTTCATATCTTTCCTTTTGATTGACCTGGTCCATCTGGCCAATCCACAGAAGGATAGGGTCCTTGCTCTATCCTCTTCCTCCAGGTAATCTTCCTCTTCACTACTGGATAGCCGCAGGCATTGGGTCAGTTTCCTGGCGTATAACTTGATTTTCTTCCTGGCAACCTTGCTTTTGATGGAGGTGTCTTCATGACGGAGCTTTGCCGTTGAAAAGAACTCCAATACTTCCTTGTCCAAGATCTTGCACGGGTGATCCAGCACGAACGTCAGGCCCGCTTCTTCAAGCATGATGATTATGTTCCGGAACTCATCCGAGGCCTGGGAGAACCCGGTTCTCACTAGCTCACATCCAGTGACTAGGCCTGCAGTAGTCTGTGGGGCCATAGTAAACCTAGGAGGAAGGAGAATACCAATTTCAAGTCTAAGGATCTCCGAAACCACGAGAGTGAGAGCAAAATCTAACCAAGCTCAAGTCACGGAAAGGGACAATATAGAGATTACCTAGTGGGGAGAGGCAGAGAAAGTTTCGGCTTCTTCACGACGGAACACTCGAGGACGCCTGAGATGCGGAGCTGCGGCGATCGGCAGAAGGCGTCAGTCTTTAGGTCACCACGGAGTTACGCAGGAGAAGGTCGCCGGGAGGTGAGAGAGACGGGGATTCCAGCGCGGGGTCTCGGCAAAACGGCGAACGGCGGAATACGAAGGGTCGGAGGGTATCGTCGGGAAGAATAGGTTTGAGATGATTCCGGGTTTAAGTAATATCCGGATACTTGGCGACTAACCTATTCCCGCCGAATGGCTCCCCCGGTTTAAATATCTCAGCGAGATTTGATAATTCGGCGAGACTTGTAATTTTATGAGTATGTGATTTGATATGACGAGTATCGCCTATATTCCAACATAACGTTTTTTTTGTCAAGGGTTGGAAGGGCTCAGGAGGTATACTTGCTTCTACATCCACTAAAGGGATTGCCAAACTACATGGCTTAGGAGGCACATCAACTAGGATTTACTTGACATCATGGCAGTGGCATTGCCAATTTCACCGGTCATTTCTAGATGGATAAGTGCAATAATCTTGATGTCAGAGGTCATGTTCAGTGACTCTTCATGACATATCTTTTCAATTTTCGGAGGCGGACTTATCCCCCCCAAAAAATGTCAAACTAATCTCTACTAGTAGAAGTAAAGGTTATCTCACACATATACTCCTTCCTAAGGTGAATGAGCATAGGCGAATACTTTTTCTATAAGACCATCTAATTTCAGATGAGTTGAATTCATTATTAAGTGTGGATATGTCAACATACATATATACATATATGGAATTATTTATGCGATATGGCTCAAACATTTGGGCTAATTGCAATTACCTGTGATAACAAGACGTAACATTCAAATCATCAGCACAGGTTACATCAGGAGGTCAGTATGCATGTGCCTGTAATGATGGCACTGCTCCCATTCTCGACACTTTATCCACGTCAATCTTGGAGCATATCCTGTCCAGTTCCCGTCAGGATTGTGGGAACCTAGACCACCCTGCAGGAAAGAGTTATCTTGCCTTAGGAACCCAATAAGTATTGGGTCCTAGGTTCCTGTCAGCATAATAATTGGGATGCCTCCCCTCAGGGATCCTGGAGGGAGGACTAACATTGCCTCGAGGATGTGGAAGTCCCCTTGCCTTTGATACAGAAGGGTTGTGCCAACAATCTATGGCAAAATGACCCACTTTGCCACAACACCAACATTCATGAATGTTGTACCGCCGTTTGTGACCTGAACCGGTGACTGAGGTAGTCAAGGACCTAGGTCTAAACGGGATAAAGACGGATCTGTTCTCAAAATTGCCTCTTCCATCGTGACACTTGGAAGGGTGGAAGGAAGGCATGTAGTGAGCGTCATGAGGCCTGGGAGGTGGTGCCTTCCTTTCAGTCAGCACCCTATCAGAGGCCCCATGAGCACTAACTGCATGACTTCTAACCCCCCTTTTTTGTGTCCTAGGGTGGTGAGAGGCGCAGTGAGAGCTGATATCAGCAGATTCATGCAGAGTTGGGGCTATGGCCGAGAATACAAAGGGTTTAGAACGAGCTGTAGGCATTCTCTCAAGGGTGGCCATGACAGCCCTTGCATTATGGGTGTTTCCACATGAGGGCAGATCACCATTGCAGTGACCACGGTTGTTCCTGTGATCATACCTGTAGGCATGATGAGTACCCTTCCTTTCTGGAGTGGGGGGGTCAAAATACCGTTTCCCCTTTTCTCCATGAATTGATAATCCTGGAGATCCACCCATTTTCTTCCTTTCTTTTGAGAGAATCAACCTTGGAAAAGTTGGATACTATCCTCTTCTCATTCTCTAGACTACTCTCTAGATTTGAGATTTTAGAGTCCTTAACCTTATTGGATGCCAATTGGAGAACCAATAAGATCTTCAGCCGAGTAATCTCCTGAGATTGCTCCTCAACAATCAGGTTGCTTTTCTGAAGGACACTCTTCAGGGCATCAGGATTTTCTGGAGGACAATCATCCAAAATATTCCTGTCTTCAGGAACATGAGGAAGAGAGGGGCAAGGTGAAGAAGTTACCTGGTCCTGACTTAGCTGATCAGGAATAGTGTTAGGACTGACCGGGGCAGCTGAGTTATCTTCAGCTGTGCAGTCTTCATCAACTTCCTCCTCAGTCTCTGATAAGGACACAGGAGCCCTGATACTGAGAAATTGGTCATCACTTTCTTCTTCAAAAATACTGACCCCCATATATGCCTCATCCTCTTGCTGACGACTTATCCCTGTTCTGTTTGATCCCTCCATGAGGTCTGATATAGTTTGCCACAAGGACTTGGCCGTCTTACACTTTTCAAGTCTTGACCGGGAAGGTCCAGTCCAGACATCCAGGATGATTTTACGAATCATTTTATCCAAGTTGAAAAGAGAGAATTCAATCTCAAACATTTCAGTAGTCTTCTTGGGGATCTGCATATCCTTTCCAGAGCAGGAGGCCTTCATGGGAATGAAGGGACCCTCTTCCAGAATGAGTGATGCTCGAGGGTCGATGGCCTCCAGATGAAATAGTACTCTCATCTTCCATACAGGATAGTAATCCTTTGTACAAGAGGGGAGTCTTAGAGGAGGGACATCATAATCCAACTCCATGCTTGAGTCTGATCTTCTTGTTGACACTAGATGCAGGAACTTACTCGAGGTGTTAACCCCTTTGATGAGTAACCTCCCTCTAATACCACTTGAAAGTCCACCTAGTGTCAACTACTTACACCTATGGGGGGGGGGGATAGGTGTCTTTGCAACGTATTTGCGGAATTAAAGTTTTACCTGCACAAGAAAATAAAACAACACAACACAGAAAGTACACAAGCAATTTATAGTGGTTCCCCGATTTGGGTACGTCCACTTTCCCCCTTCGACCTATCTCCCAACCAGGGACGACTCGGTCACTTCACCAACAGGATTGAAATCTAATCCTTGCACTAACGGAAGGAACCCTTCCACACGTAGGAGTCAACACTCCCACAACACGGGTTGCACCCCACCCTACAACTAGAGACCAATCGGTCCTTTACAATGAAAGAGAAAATGAAAATAGCTTGTAAGAAATACAAACAACGTGAAGATCCAGGTGTCCCTTTTCGTTAGACTACTTGTTCTTGTAGGCAACGAAAAGTCCACAACCCTAGATCTTTCTTGGAGAGAATCTTCTCTAGATCGACGGCTTCAACAAGAGAGGTGGTGATGCTATGTAGATCCAATCTTCTTAGCAAAGTCGGCAAGGTCTTCCAACGGTCACACTAGGATCGATTGTCTCGATCGATTCGGATGGGAAAGGTTTCCCGATCATAAATCAAGAGACAAAAGATCTCTGGATAAACGCGTGAGACGCTGCGCCCGACTAGGCTTCTGTCGCCGGGAGAGGTAACTAAAAGTCCGATCAACGGTGGCGAGCTGCTAGCGAGAGGCGGAGAAGGTCGGCCGAGCTCGCTTCCGATCTAGGGATTGACGGCGGCTTGTTTTTCTTCGATCTGTAATCCGTATCTTTACTGTTCACAAATATAGAGTATTTATACACTAGGTCAAGAGATGACCGTTGTGGGCCCCACCAACAGTAAGACCAAAGTCCGGTTCAAAATCCCGCAGATGTCGTGGACCGGTCCAGACAGAGTCGGAAAAAATACCCAAGTCAAATTCGGCGAGAATCGTGAGTGATTCTCGACGAATCGGCGAGAATCACTTACGATTCTCGCCGAATTCTACTTAGAGAATTCTTGCTGCACAGGTTATAGAGGCCGGGGAGAATCGGTGGGAATCACCTTGGATTCTCGCCGACTCGTCGAGAATGCAAAGTCATTCTCGACGAATCGGCGAGAATCACTTGGTGATTCTCGACGATTCTGCCTTAGATGATTTTTCTGACTGCGTCGAGACAGCCGGCCCAACCCGGTAAGAATCAACTAGTGATTCTCGACGACTCGTCGAGAATCACTGGTGATTCTCGACGAATCGGTGAGAATCACTTAGTGATTCTCGACGATTTACACTTGGACGATTCTCGTCTTTCAACCCGTGAGATGGTCTTTGGCCCATCCTAGCTCCTTGTCTGCTCTTGCTTTATCATAGCCCTGTACTTGAAATTAAGTACACCCCAATAGAGAGAGTACACGTAGGCCAACACACTGATCTGCTCAACGAGGGATTACGTTGCACAGACCCGTGTATATTGACCCACTACACCCTGACATTGGTTTGTACTTAGCATGGAATAACTGCAAGCACAACTAGAAGAAATTCATCAAATACATAGTGAATTCATCTTAGCTTTGATAGGAGGCTTCCTCAAATCCAGGTAATTATGGATACAATACCCAACAGAAAGCCCAAGAAAACCTCATGAAAATCTGTGAAGAGGTTGGTACTTTTAAATAAGATGCTATAGATACACTATCTATAGAATTCAGAAAGGGGGAGAGCTTGGTGAAAGAACATGTGGAGAAGCTTGTGGACAAATTTACTGCTACTGCAAACACAATTTGGTCTGACAAGATATCTGAAATCAATAAGAATGTATTAGAATAGATTAAATCTGTGAAATTTCATACCTATGAAACCTCAGTCTGGATGCACAACCAAATATTCCCTGAATTTCAAGTTGATCCTTATGTCATTCCTCATAACCTTAACCCTTTTGCTGAAGGACAGTCAAGCCAGATGCCTGCTCAGATGCATCCTCAAATGCCATGCTTTTCTCCAAGGCCAGAAGATCAAAATCCTCCCCCTGCTTCTTATGACCAAGTATGTGATGATATTATTCCTCAAGGTTTACCTGAGATAAACACTTCAAAGAAGAGGAAGTATGGGGAAGGCTCCTCTGCTAGCAAAAGTGTTCCTAAGCCAGACACAGAGAAAAGAAAAGCACAAGAATTTGCTGAAGTCTGGAGTCCTACCTCTAAAGCCTTAATTCTTGATACTCTCAAATTAGTTATGGACTACAATGAAAATAGGAATCTCCACTACAACTCCTCTGAGTGGGAACTCTATGATAAGTCCATGACTAAAAGGAGAATCTATGACAGAGAGTATGCCAAAAACAATCCTAAGGCTCCTCCAAAACTTCCAAAATACTACTCAAAGCCTTTCAGCTACCAGAGGAGACAACAAGAGAATCATGACAGACAACATCAGAGCTAGGACTAACTTTCTGTTGATAACTGTTTTGAGATTATGGATGAAATGGATGTTGATTTGAAATCTAAAACATTATATATATATAATTTCTAGTTTTGCTAATTCTGTGTTTAATTTTTCTTTCTTGCATTTGAATCTATTCTTCATATATAGTTCTTTCCTTATTGGTATAATTCACCTTAGTGTAGAGGGTTCTAACTTCTATAAATAGGGGAGGTTGTTAGGTATTGCATCCACAATAACCCAGATTTGCATGAAGTTACACTTGAACTAAGATGAATTAAGTTGTATTTAATATCTTTATTTAGTTGTGTGTTTGCAGACCATCATTGCTAAGTGTATACCAATGTCAGTCTATAGTGGGTCATGAACACAGGACCATACAGTATAATCCCTCACTATGTGATCCAAAGTGTTGACTCATATGTAGCCTCTCTATTGGGATACACTTCATATTCAAGCACTTGGACCATGGAATGAAGATTGGATTCTTGAAGAGAAAAAGTTTCTAAGTTCTAAAATTTCTCTAAGTCCACTTCTCGAGAAGTCCACTATAGTTCTCGAGAAGTAGAGTTAGCAATTTTTGAGAAGTTCTCTTAGTTCTCGAAAAGCCTAGACTAGTTCTCGAGAAACATCATTATAGTTCTCGAGAAGCTTAGTCTAAGTTCTCGAGAAGTCTCAGCCTATACTTCTCGAGTAGCCAGAGATAGCCGTGAAAAATCTTCAGTCCATCTCTCTAGAAGCTGATTATAGTTCTCGAGAACTTAGCTTTTAGTACTCGATAAGTCAGCTTAGTTTTCGAGTATAAATTTGAGCTCTCGAGTAATGTTATTTTAGTTCTCGAGAAGCGAAATTTAGTTCTTGAGTTGACACAATGCCTATCTCTCAAGTACTATCTTAAGTCCAGAAAGCTTAGCTCTCGAGAAATCAGTCTTGTTCTCGAGAACTCATTCATACCTCTCAATACCTGTAGTTTATTTTTCAGAAAATTTATTTAAGTCCAAATCGACAGGATTTTTAAATGACTTGACGTGATTGGCCATGTGTCGTCATTAATGTTAATTCTAACTGTTAGGGGAAATCCTATATAATGTCTTTTCATCAAGACTAACCCTAAGCAGAATCCGTACTCTCTATTATTCTGAATCGTCCGTCTCTCTCCAAGAACAAACTTACAAAAGCCGTCGCCGTCGTTCGAGAAGAAGATCTACACGACTATTTTCGATCAAGTTAGACTTGCTATTCAAGGAATCTTCATCTTCTCCTTGATCGAGTAGGTCCTAAGTTTCTCAGATTAGATCTACAGAGGTTCTTTTTCAACAAATTCTGAAAAAGCTGCCAAGTTCAGAAGAAGACCTAGAGTCAAAATTTTCCAGATCTGAGACAAATGTTTGTTTGTATTTCATATCTCTTTGTAATTTTGTAGGAGATTATTCTCCGAGTGTAGGAGCGTTGTTCTCCGAGTTGTAGGAAGTTTTCATCTTTTGAGTGTAGATCCCTTTGGATCAAGATTGTAGGAACTTGATTCCGAGACGTAGGATTGGTTTTCAATCTGAGATAGTGGAGTAGTCGAGTCTAGTGATTTACTAGATCGGTGAGGGAAAGTGGACGTACCCAAGGTTGGGGAACCACTATAAATCTTCTTGTCGTCTGTGATTTCTTGATTATTTTTGTGCAAGTTCGTTAAAATTTTTATTCCGCAAATAGACGTACATTTCACCGATTCACCCCCCTCTAGGTGATTTAGGTAGACAACTTAACACTTTCAATTTCGAACAAATCACTGTCTTCTGAAAGCTACTAAATCTTATTCTCTAAAGTCCACTTCTGGCTTGTCCAAGGAGGTAGCACTTATCAGGACTTAGCCTAAACTCTAGGACTACTACTCATTACCCTAGATATACATTGTTGGGGTCACAGTAAGCCTAAGTTAGTGAACCTAGCCCAAATCCAACAAGGGATCCAACAATCTCCCCCTATTTGGGTGAGGTCACTAACACAAAAACAAAACAATCATAAAGTAGAAGAAAATATATCTGGCAGAAGAAAAATATTCAACAAATATTTACAGAGTTGTGTTTCATGATAAACTAAGAGAATAGAGTTCAAAAAACAACTAGAAAAAATAAAAGAAAGGAAACTCATTTCCTTTTCTAGGCTTTGTCTTTGTCTGAATCTTCAGAAGGTTGTCTGAATTTGATTACTCTAGTAGGGTTGGCATCTTCTTTCTTTGACATATACATGTCAGATGCTCCAATCATAGTTTGAGATGAGGTTCTGGTTACAACAGCCTCTGGGTGCAGTTTCATATAATCATTAATATTGAAAAATTTATTAGCCTTAGCATACTTGAACAATTCTTCTTTTCTGTAGGTTGACATAGTTGAGAATTGAGAAATATCTTTGCCTTCAGCTTTTGGTTTGCTAATCTGAGAAAGTCCTATAAGCTCATGGAATCTAGCCATCCTGGCAGAAGTCTCCTATTCTAGATCAACAAAAGGAATTAGAGGAGACTCTGCCCTTTTTGAACTAGAATCCTGCATTGGTTCTTCAGTAGGAACTTTCTTTGAAGAATCTGAAGTCGATTGCTTGAAGAGGACTGTTGATAGCTTTGACTGGGTTGTCTCTGATAAGTCTTTTTCATAGAAGCAGGCTTCTGAGATAAATTGCCTGAGGAACCTGAAGAGGGAGGAGGAGGAGGACCTCTCTTGAACTTTATAGGAGGAGGAGAGTACCTTCTTCTCTTCTTCCTAGCCTTTTGCTCATTCTTAGACAACCACATCCACTGTGGCATACTAGGGTAGGGAGTAATCTTTTGCAATATATAGTATGGAGTGTCATTACTTGGATTTGGATTTGGAACTGCCTTAGGAGGGGCTTTCCTTTTCTTAGACATTTTCTTTCTATTGTCATCAGAATATGAGTCATCAGATTGATCATCATCAGAAGATCCTTGAGGATTATCATACATAACATCAATCTCAGCAATGATTTCTTTTGGAACTTACTTTCAAGCTGTAGGAGGGACAACTGGAGGAGGAACTGCTGGAGGTGGAATGATTTCAGCAAGGACTTCTTCAGTTTCCAAATCCATATCCTGGATAAGCTCAGCCTCTAGAACTAAGATGAGTTCAGGCTCAGGAGCTTCAAAGCTTTTCTTTATCTGCTTCAAAGTCTCTGAACTGATGGGAACTGAGTAGCAAACAATATCTGTACACCCATAAAAAGATACAAAAAGAAGACAATTATGTACAAAAGATCAAAAGATCTTAGAACTTAATCTAGGTCAAAATCTGGAGCAATGAGGCAATCTCAATAAAGAATTTCCAAAGGATTGCTCTCAAAGTCAGTATCCAAAAAATCAATAAGATTTGCATCAATAAATTCAGTATCAATAATGTCAGCTTCTGCTACAAATTCTGTATCTGCTTCTGCTATTGTATCTGCTACTGTATCTGCTACTACTGCTTGAGCAACCTCTTCACTGAGTATCTCCCCCTGCCTGGTTTCAGTGGCTACTGGAGCCAGGATCCTGACAGAAGAGGATGGGACAGAGATGGTAGAAAGCTGAGCAGCAAGGGTAGAGATAGACGTAACAAGAGGTGAAATAGCCTCTGCTATCAACTGTTTGAGAAGGGGGTGTGATGGATGCTAAGATGAGAGAGATGGAGGGATAAGATTAATATAAGAATTCTGGAGGGGTTTGGGTAGAGATAGATGGATTGATAATGGAAGAGGATGAGGGATTATAATCTAACATTGGTTCATCTGAAGAATTGCTTGGGGATGAAAGAAGGTTGAAAGAGGGTAGAGAAGTGAGAATTTGAAGATGAGGTGGAAGGGGGGATAGATGTGGAGTTGTAGAATCTGGAGATTGAGATTGTTCTAGAAGTTATTGTTGTTACACTAGGGATGAAATGATGGGGGACAGAGGAGGTGTAGGTTGATGAACTGGAGAAGCAAGGTGGATGGGGGAAGCAGGAGGAATAGGTAGAGATGCTGGAGCTGAGGAAATTTGTTGGAGGGATGATGAAAGGGTTTGGTCAAGAGGGGGAATGGAACTTTCTTCTACAGGGTGGCGAGTGGCTAGTACTGCCCTAGTACTCTCAGAGTTTTAGAGGAGGAAGCCCTATACGGCTTTGGGATAGTACTCTCCCACCTTCCAAATAAGGCGCAGGTCAGCCTCTTAGAGGCGTTGATGAATATGGTCGGGGCGACCAAGGATTCAGCGGTCTTGGCATTAAAGAATATTCTAAGAATCCTTCCAAAGCAAACTTTTTCCTTGTTGTTCTTCTTCCTAATCAGATTGAACAAGATTTGTGCCCAATTAACAGCCTTCTTATTTAACACAGCCCTCATCACTAAGAACTGCTGCCTGGTAATGTGATCATGGGCTGTATGCTTGCCCAACAACACTTTACCGACTACATCTGCAAGAATTTTATACCCCGCAGATATGTGCTTCTACAACAATTTATTTGGGTTGTCTCCACAATAACCCATCAAAGTCAACATTTCCTCATATTCAAAAGATTCAAGTTCA
This sequence comes from Platanthera zijinensis, assembly GCA_039513925.1. NCBI lineage: Eukaryota > Viridiplantae > Streptophyta > Magnoliopsida > Asparagales > Orchidaceae > Platanthera > Platanthera zijinensis. The sequence continues at coordinate 20,792,589 of CM077097.1, read as the reverse complement.
ATATCTTCTTCACCGTTAACTAGTCCAAAGATTTTAGAAAGAGTATCTGGGGTTAAGGAAACAACATTACCCGATATAGATCCAACCATCATGTCAGCATCTAGAGTAGATGAAGTATAAAATAACTCTCTTATTTCTGAACCAGCAATCTTCATTCTGGTAGACATTAGGGTCTTCAAATTGAGTTCCTCGAATAACTGTAGAATATCTTTGAAGATCTGGTCTGATTATTGAAAAGAATCGAAATCGATGTCGAAACCCATATCGAACTTCATGCCAGCAAGAGCTCCTGCTGGAATCATCATTTGTTGTCTGTAACACGAAAGCAAAAAGATCAAGTGTCGGGGATCAGAAAGGGCGGGATGGAGGTCGAAGAAAACCTAGTTATAAGGTTTTTTAGAATATGAACTGACAAACTCCGTCCTGCGAATTAAGAGAAATATTTGATCTGAGATCGACGAAATGTTTTATAGTCAAAAGAATTCGTCGATCTCAGTCAGAAGAGGGGAAAACTTTTCATCGTACTCAGGTCGATGAAAACTTTTCTGAAGCAAGATCGTCGATCTCATGTCGATGATAAATGACTTCCACAGAGAGTTCGTCGATCTCAGGTCGACGAAAAATCTCAAGAACTTTCCTTAGTTCGTCGATTTCAGGTCGACAAATTTTGGTAAGTTCTACGACCACAGACAGAGAATTAAATTAAAGTATCACCGTTCATCATGCCTAGCTGATTCATAAAGGATAGATATTTCCTCTCATCCAAGGATTTGGTGAAGATGTCTGCCCTTTGCAAATCAGTGAGAATGAAAGTAATTTTAATTTTCTTCTTGTCCACACATTCTTTAATGAAGTGATGTATAACATCTATATGCTTCGTTCGAGAATGATGCAATGGATTCTGTGCTATAGATATAGCACTGGTACTATCATAGAATAGAGTTGAATTATTTAAGTTATAACCATAATCCTGGAGTTGATTTTGTATCCATAGCATCTATGAGCAACAACTGCCAGCTGCTATATATTCAGCTTTTGCTGGTTATGTAGACACAGATGTCTGCTTTTTACAAAACCAGGAGACAAGTCTAGCACCAAGAAACTTGCATGTGCCTTATTTGCTTTTCCTGTCCACTCTACATCCAGCAAAGTCAGCATCTGAGTATCCAGTTAACTCAAATTTTGATTCAGTTGGATACCAGAGTCCTAGATCTGGGCAACTCTTTATATATCTTAAAATCCTTTTTAATAAAATTAGGTGAGATTCTTTAGGGTTCACCTGGAACCTAGCACAAAGACATATCACAAACATTATATCAGGACTACTTGCTGTGAGATATAGAAAGGACCCAACAATGGCCCTATACAATTTCTGATAAACAGGTTTCCCTTGTTCATCAGAATTAACCACAACATTTGTAGCCATAGGTGTTTTCTTAGCTGAGGCATCAGCCATCCAAAACCTTTTAATCAGCTCTTTAGCATATTTGGATTGAGATAAGAAAATACCATTAGGAGTGTGCTTCACTTGGAGGCCAAGGAACTAGGAAAGCTCACCCATGCTACTCATCTCAAACTTGGAATACATAAGGTTAGAAAACTTTTTACATAGTTTGGGATCTGTAGAGCCAAATATTATGTCATCTACATATATTTATACCAAAAGAATTTTATCATTATGATGCTTGAAAAACAAAGTCCTATCTACCATGCCTCTAGAAAACTTATGCTCTAAAAGAAAGCTAGCTAAGGTTTCATACCAAGCTCTTGGATCTTGCTTTAGACCATAGAGAGCTTTATGCAATCTAAAAACATAAGAGGGATGAGATGAAGAGATAAAACCTGGAGTTTGTTCAACATAAACCTCTTCTTTTAGTTCTCCATTCAGAAATGCACGTTTTACATCCATCTGGTAGACTTTGATTTTCTTAAAAGTAGCATAAGCAAGGAAAATACTTATTGCCTCTAGCCTGGAAACAGGTGCAAAGGTTTTATCATAATCAATCCCTTCCTCTTGCCTATAGCCTTGAGCAACAAGCCTAGCCTTGTTCTTTACAATCACACCTTGAGCATCAAGCTTGTTCCTGAAAACCCACTTGGTACCAATTACTAGATAGCCTTTAGGTCTTGGAACCAAGTCCCAAACTCTACATCTCTCAAACTGATTGAGCTCCTCTTGTATTATAATAATCCAGTGGTGATCTTGCTCTACATCAGTTATTGATTGAGCCTCAACTTGAGAGAGAAAATAGGCATGAATCACATCATGGTTGAGTTGATGCCTTGTCTGTACACCTACTGACATGTCTCCAATCACTTGAGATATAGGGTGATCCTTTAGTGTGACAAGATCAGATGGCAGAGTTGGTTCAGCAACAGCATTTGGAATGAATTCCTCTTGTGGAATTACTTCTGCTGTTGGAGGAATTTCAACTGCTTCCACAGTTTCTTCTTCACTTTCTTCATCACATTGTGGAGGAGGATGTGATATAACCTTTGGTGTAAGGTTTAGTTCATCCATTTTCTCACATAAGTAAAGCACCTGCAATAGCTCATTGGTAGAAATTTCTTTCTCCTTGCAATATATATTAGCTTCATCAAAAGTAACATGCATAGATTCCTCAATTTTTAAAGATGATTTATTAAACACCCTATAAGCTTTGCTAACTTGGGAATATCCTAGAAAAATTCCCATTGCAGCCTTTGCTTCAAATTTTCTAATATATTTCTTGTCATTGTTATGAATATAGTATATACAACCAAATACTTTTAAATAGGTGACTTTAGGTTTCTTCCCTTTCAGTAACTCATAAGGAGTCTTATTTTAAAGTTTGTGTATAAGACTTCTATTCAGCACATAATTTACTGTGCTTATAGCCTCTGCCCAAAAGGATAGGGAAAAATAAGCACCTGCAAGTAATGTGCTTGCAGATTCAATTAGTGTTCTATTCTTCCTTTTCACAACCCCATTTTGTTGAGGTGTTCTAGGAGCTGAGAAGCAATGTCTGATACCTTCTTTCCTACAAAACTCTTGTATAAGAAGAGACTCAAACTCAGTACCATGATCACTTCCGATCAATACAACGGGAGTAGAGTACTCAATCTGTATGTTCTTGAGAAAATATGTAAGAACCTTGAAAGTATCTGACTTATATCTCAGAAAGAATACCCAAGTGAATCTAGAAAAGTCATCTACAATCACTAAAGTATAAGATTTCCCTCCTAGGTTTTTTACTACTATAGGACAAAAAAGGTCAATATGTAGTAAGTACACTATCCTAGGTGAGTCACTTTTGTTTAATGATTTAAAACTAGATTTAGTTTGCTTGCCTAACTGACAAGCCCTGCAGAGACTTTCCTTCTTATAGGGGTAAGAAGGCAATCCTCTAACAAGGTTGTCTTTAGAAAGCCTAGCTATGTTTCTCAAATTTACATGACCTAATCTTTTATGCCACAAATCATTTTGATTTCTAACAAGATTAAATAAACAGATTTCTGAACTGGCAGATTTAAAGTTTACTAAGTATATATTACCTTGTCTAATTCCAGTTAAAACAGTTTGATTGTTTGCAAAAATAATACATTGAGATTCAGAAAAGCAAACCTGATAACCTGAATCACATAACTGACTTATGGATATGAGGTTATGCTTGAGACCATTAATATATGCCACCTTTTGGAAAGTGGCATCTCCACTTTTGAAGTCTTCATAGCCTTCAGTCTGTCTAAAACTTGAATCTCCAAAGATGACTCTTGGACCAAGTTTAGCCTAGAAGTTGATGAGGCTATCCGTGCATCCAGTCATGTGCTTAGAGCACCAAATATCCAGATACCACATATTTTGAGTGATAGGATAGGTCTTTACCTGTAATGAAACAAATTAAAAGTTCTTGACCCAGATAACCTTGGGTCCTTGTTTCTTCTCAAATGAAAAACTGGATATAAATGAACATTCAGGTTGGTTCTTATAACCTAAGGGGTGAAATCTTCTAGGAGGAATTATCCATTGGATGAATGGGTTGATGTTCTCCTTATATTGGTTAGGTTTAATGTTACAGTTTCTGTTAGAATTTAAGTTTTTTGTAATTATGATCTGGGATCGACGAATTCTGGTGAGTTCGTTGACCTGAGCTCGACGAATTAGAATGAGATCTACGATCTCTGCTCGAAGAAGGAAAGTATTCATTCTCAGGGCACCAATATCATTGATCTCTAGTCGACGAACCATACTGGTTTCATCGACCGTAGATCGAAGAATTCTTATTATTATGGTTTGTGTTCAGAGTTTGTCGTTCTGAGGTCGACGAACTGTTCACGTTTCGTCGATCTAAGTTCGACAAAAACTGCTGAACATTGTTATATCTATTATTTTTCTTGTTCTTAGATTTTTGTTTTAATTCCATTTGTTTAAGAACTTCATTAACTTTATTAACCTGTTCAGTGTTCTTCTTGCCTTTATCTGAAATGAAGTTTACAAGTTTTGATAGATTATTCTTCTTAATTAGAGGTGGTTCACTAGATGAGGCACCTAATCCTTGTTTACAGTTATTAGTCCTAGCATTTAAAGTACTAGTTATATCTAGTAATTTCATGCTCCTTCCATTTAGAGATTCCTCTAGTTTCTTGGCCTTTGTTCAATTTTCAGAAAAACTATTTGTTCATAAGCTGAATTTAGTTTAATTGACAATTTAGCATTTTCAGCAAGATATTTATCTTGATCAGTTAATTTCTCTCTAATAAGTTTGTTTTCCTTCTTGGAGCTTATTAAGTTTGAAAGTGAGGATAAGATCTAGCTTACTCTAGAGGGGGGGGGGTGAATAGAGTATATTAAAATAATTTACAATTTAAAACTGTAAGGCAGTGGAAGACTTGATTTACCTATATATGTAATGTGCTAGCAGAAAAGTAAACACTAACGCAATAAGAAAACAGAAACACACAGCACACAATAAAGCAAAAAGCACAGCAAACAAGATGACACAAGGAGCTATACTGATTCCCCAACAACCTGGGTACATCCACTCTTCTACCACCCTAAGTAGGAATCCACTGCAGGAATAGTTGATCAGGTGTCCTGGGCACCAATGAGCTTTTGATAAGGTGCTCAAAAACCAAACCTAGATTTTTGATAAGGTGTCTTGCCACCACTGAGTTTTGACAAGGTCTCAAAAGCCAGCCACAAAACTTTTGAAGGGAGTTTTGAGAAACCCTTTTACAGAAGGAATAAAGAAAGACAAAAAGGTTGAGTTATTCTTCTCTATCAACAATCTTAGAGAAGACACGTGGAAGATGTTGTCAAAGCTCCCCCTGAGATCTGTAAGGGTTAAGGAAGATGAGCATTTCTTAGGGTGATAGGCCTTCAGTTGCTTCAGATCTCAGGCAATAGATGATTTCAGCAGATGCTGAAATGTGTGATGTCTGGAGTCCTTGATGAAGCAGCTTTTGTAACACTTGATGCTTGAAGGAGAAGAATAGCAAATGATCTCCTCACAGTAATGTTCCTTGTGTTCTTGAAGAATTCAGACTCAGTAATTCTGTAAACTTTTGTCTACTGAGTCTATTCCAGAAGATGAATTCTTGATGAACCAATATTTCTTGTTCTCTCTTCTGTATTCTTTTTTCCAAATCTTGTCAGTTTTCTATATCTTTTTCAAAATGACTCTCTAGGGAGTATATCAGATTCTGACTTCTTGATAGCCGTTAATCTGTAATAAATGACTACCTTAACTGATATCTGCCTCTAGAGGAAAGTCCTTAAGAAACATTCCAATTAGTCTTCCTTAAAACTTGCTCCAGATTGATTGAAACGGCTACAAAACCCTTTGCCATAAATGTTGAAAATAAGTCTGACTGAATTCCATAACAGTCCTGAATTTGAATCCTGAAAACGTCGATCTCTTTAGAAAAGCGTCGATCTGAGCTCAACGATCGTCGAACTGAGCTCAGAGATTGAACTTAGACTGAAAAACAGAAATCGTCGATCTGAGCTCTACGATTGTCGACCTGAGCTCAGAGATTAGAAAAACAACTAGATACAGAGCGTCGATCTGATATCAAAGATCATCGAACAGAGTTCGATGCCTCATTTGAATTGAGCTCAGAGATAGTCGAACTAAGTTCGACGTTTCGTCGACCAGAGCTCGACGAGAATTGTCGTAGTCTTCAGCACTGAATCCTGATCTTTAGAAGGTCTTGAGGGCAGCTTTCAAACCTAAGTACTAACCCTAAAACGCATTCTAATTGACCTATCAGACTATACAGTAAGGTCAAAACAAATTCCTAAGCACATAGTGATCCTTACCCAAATTAGTAATAGGGTGTTCCAACAATCTCTCCCCTATTTGGGTTAGGATTACTATTTATAAGACAAATAGGAAATAATAATCATACATCAGAAATAAAAAAATAAAACAGATACAACAATGCAGATAACACATGTTAAGCATTGCAGAAACACAGCAGGAATCACAGAATAAGTCAGAAGTAGATATGAGTATCAGCTTACACAAATTACTCATGGCCCTTTTTGAAAAGAATTTATCTGTTGGGATTGAGGGCTTCCTTCTTGGATCTTCTATCATCATCTGCACCTAAGGAGGTTTGAGATTTTGGCCTTGGAATAATAGCCTCAAGATGCAGCTTCATGTAGCTCTCTGGATCAAAGAATTTTCTTGAAGCATATCTTTCTAATTCTTTCTTCCTCTGCTCTGATAGGGTTATGATATTGGAGGTATCTCTTCCTTGCTCTCTTCCTTTCTTGATTTGATCCAATGCAGCCAATTCTTTCATTCTACCAGTCCAGGAGAGTGGATTATTTTCAGGGTCTTCAAAAGGAACTGAAGGTTCATATCTGTTTATTGTCACTGAATCATCTGAAGGAATTCTTGTAGCAACAGTTTCTTTTATCTTGTAAGGGAAAGGACCAGAGGTGTAGTCAATAGGACCTTGCCCTTCCCTTTGGTATGGATGTTGCCTGGAGTAACCTTTGTAGTCTCTTTGACTTCCTCTATGCTATCCTCTTCTTGACTGATAACCTCTTTGATAATGTCCTCTTGGTTGATATCTCTATGAAGATTGGGAGGAGCTATGTTTTCCAACAGATCCTGACTGAGAAGCAGATCCTCCACCAGTACCTGCATCTGGAGGAGGAGGAGGAGGAGGATAGAAGTGTGAAGATCCTTTATCATATTTTTCAAGCTTTCTCTTTTTCTTCATTGCTTTGAGCTGGTTCTTAGAATACTATATCCATGGTTCAGAAATAGGGCAGTCATGAAGAATATAGTAGGGGATATCATTGTCTTCTTTAACTTTCTCAGAAGGTACCCTCATCATTGCCTTGCTTCTAGCTTTCCTCTTCCTTGCAATAGTTGCAGAGGAGTCATCAGAATCAGTTTGGAATTGGTCGCTATCTGAGCTCTGAGGATTGTCATATAACTCATCAATCCTTTTGATGTAATCTTGTTATTGCTTTGACTTTTCAGGAGAGATAATAGTAGAAGCATCAGCAGTGACAGAAGCAGCAGAAATTGAGGCAGTAGGAGCAACAGATACAGAAACTTCAGCAGCAGGTTCTTCAATATGAACAGCAGACTCATCAGCAGCACTATCATAACAAACAATATAAACAGCAGCAGCAGCATCCATAACATCAGCAGAAAGAACTTGTTCCATAGCCTTGATATATGCACTAATTTGGCTGGGCTCACATCTAGCAACAGGCACAATGGCCTTAGTCAGATCTTCTACTCCCTGAGCTGGTAAATAGCTGAAGTGAAGAATGTCAAAATCTAATGACAGTGACCTGAGGTCCACTATTAGTACAGGAGTTGAAGCTGGAACTGAAGCTGTCTCTGGTAAGAATTTCTCTGAAGCAGCAGGTACTATCTCTTCTTCATATAGAATCTCCCCCTGCGTTGATTCAGTTGGAACTGGATCAAGGCACCCCATAGAAGGGATTGCCTGTGGAGGAGAAATAGAGGATAGCCTGGCAGATAGCTCCTAGATGGATTTTAGGAGTGGAGCCATGGAGGTCTCCAGTAGGGCTACTAGCCTGGGAGCCAGCATCCCATAAAGCTTGTCTGCTAGGGCAGGAATATCTACTTGCTCAAGTGAGAATTGAGTAGAGGAAGAGGTTAGAGAGACAGAGATAGATGGTGAGGGAGCTGCAGAAGTAGTGATAGAAGTGGTGGATGGTAGGATGGATGGTTGAGAGATTGGAATTGTGGAGATGGAAGATAGTGGTGTGGAGATGGATGGGGTGAAAGATGGTTGGACAAGTATGTCATGGAGTAGTTGTTGGTATGAGGAGGATGATGGAGTCTCAAGAGGTGAGGAGGGGGAATCATCCATGTAGGAATCATCCATGAGGTTGAATGATGGAAGGGAAGAGGAAATGTCAATGGATGGATAATAGTGAAGGGGATGGAATTGCTCTACTGTAGTGGCTGGAGGAGGTGAAGGAGTTGAAAGAGGAGAGGAAATGATTATGGGGGAAGAAAATGAGGTAGTGATGGTGGTTGTGGAAGTGGAGGTAGAAACAATAGGTGGAGAAGGAGGAGATGAGGAAGCAGAAAACTCTTCTAATAGGGCAGTTGCCTGTGGGGGAGTGACTGTATAAATCCTTGTGCCTGAAGTAGTGACAGCAGCAGGACCTCTGCTTGGCTTGGTAATCTGCTTGTCCCATTTTCCAAAAAGGGCACAGGTCAGCCTCTTGGAGGCATTTATGTGCATCCCACTGGACACTAGCAATTTAGGGCACCTGGAGTGCAGGAATAGCCCTATAATCCTCCCAAAATTTACAAGACTTTTGTTCACCTTCTTTTTGATCATGTCAAAGAAAATCTCTCCCCAGTTTAAATATTTCTTATCTACAATTGCTCCCATCAAGCAGAATTAATACATAGAGATGGTATCATGTGCAGAGTGCTTTGCCAATAGCACTTTCCCCACAACATCAGGAAGAAATCTATACTAAATTGATAAATTCTTTTTCAGCAATTTGTTAGGGTTAGTGGCAGAATATCCCATTCTATCTAACATAGTTGCAAACTCCTCTCCAGATAGCTCAATAGAATCATTTCCAGTACTTAATTGAAAGACATAAGTCAGGAGAGCAGGTATTAGGGATACCTGAGTCCCGGCTATAGTACCAACAATTGTATTCTGATCCAGATTGTGTGCCGTATATACCCATTCCTTGATCTCATCGGCAGCAATTTAAATCCTTGTGGTCATTATCTGCACTAACTGCTGTTCTCTGAATAAGTCCAGAATATCTTTGAAAACCTGGTCACTGCCCTCAAATGAGTCCATGTCTATATCAAAACCTGTGTCGAATTTCATCTTGGCAAGGGCGGCAACAGACACTGCCATTATATACCTGCAAAAATGAACAAACACGACCAAGTGCAGAAGAGTTTGGAGGGAAAGAAAAAGTTTGCAGAGAGTCTGAAAGCGCAAAAGAAGAACGACGACCGAAAAAAGATTTTTATATTAGGGTTCGATGCCGGAAAGGAAAGATCGTTGAACTCCGTTCGACGATCTGGGCTTCTAAAGAAATCTGAAGAGTCTTCAACATCGTCGATCTCCATTCGACGATATTGGGGAGCGTCAATCTCCGATCGACGATCTCTGACTAGAAGACGATAGCCTAGCGCTATCTGAAAGCGCTGAACTCCGGTCGACGCTTTCGGAAACCGTCGATCTCCGCTCGACGATCTTGGGGAAAAATGTCGAGCGCAGTTCAGATACTAAAAACAGCCTACAGACACTAGAAAAAACAAGTTTTTAGCTTAGTCTTGGTCTAGAGTTTTAAAATCTTGGGTTTTATTTTAAACTTCCTCCATCTAACATTCCTAACTAATTTAGGAAGAAGGTATGTTTCTTTTCATCCAATGGTTTGGTGAAAATATCTCCCCTTTGCAAATCAGTTGGGATATATTGAATTTAAATTTTAATTTTCTCAACATTGTTTCTTAAGAAGTGATTCCTAATCTCTATATGTTTTCTCCTATTATGGAGGATTGGATTTTGTGCTATAGAAATAGCACTGGTATTATCACAAAAAAATTTTGACCCTTCTAAGTTGTAACCATAGTCTAGGAGCTTATTTTGAATCCAAAAAATCTGTGAGCAACAACTGCCTGCTGCCATGTATTCAGCTTCAGCAGTTGAAGTGGACACAGATGTCTGTTTCTTACAGAACCAGGAGACAAGTCTGTCACCAAGAAACTGGCAAGTTCCACTGGTGCTTTTCCTGTCTACTCTACATCCAGCATAATCAGCATCTGAAAATCCAGTTAGTTCAAATCCTGAGTCTTTTGGATACTAGAGACCTAGATTTGGACAACTTTTTACATACCTAAGAATCCTCTTAACTAATGTAAGGTGTGACTCTCTAGGGCTTACTTGGAACCTAGCACATATACATGTAGCAAACATTATATCAGGTCTACTAGCTGTAAGGTACAATAGAGAGCCAATCATTGCTCTATATGTTATCTGATCAATATGTTTTCCATGTTCATCAGCATCTAATACAGCATTAGTAGGCATAGGTTTTTTCATACAAGATGCTTCAGACATACAAAATTTCTTAACCAGTTCTTTTGCATACTTGGTTTGAGAGATAAATATGCCTTCAGCATGTTGTTTGACTTGCAATCCTAGAAAAAAGGAAAGCTCACCCATGCTACTCATTTCAAATTTTGAATGCATTAGTTTAGAGAACTTTTTGCACAAATTTTAATCAGTAGATCCAAATATAATATCATCTACATATATTTGCACTTGTAGGTTATGGGGCTTATGGGTTCTAATGAAAAGAGTTTGGTCTACTCTACCCCTTATAAAATCATTTTTCAGAAGAAAGCATGCTAAGGTCTCATACCATGCTCTAAGAGCTTGCTTGAGACCATATAATGCTTTATGCAATTTGAAAACATGGTAAGGATAAGTTGAAGAGATAAAACCTGGGGGTTGTCTAACATAGACTTCTTCTTTGATGTCTCCATTGATAAATGCACTCTTCACATTCATTTGGTAGACCTTGAATCCTTTGTGAGCTGCATAAGCTAGGAATATTATTATAGCCTCTACCTTGCAACTGGTGCAAAGGTTTGGTCATAGTCTATTCCTTCCTCTTGAGAGTATCCTTGAGCAACTAGCCTTGCCCTGTTTCTTACAATAACTCCTTGATCATCCAATTTGTTCTTGAACACCAACTTAGTTCCAATAATGGAGTGATCCTTAGGCCTTGGCACTAGTTCCCAAACTTTATTCCTCTTAAATTGATGTAGTTCCTCTTACATAGCAAAGATCTAATATGGATCTTGTTTTGCATCTTGAATGGATTGAGGCTCAACATGAGATAGAAAGCAGGTCTGCATCAGGTTCTGGTTGACCTGATTTCTGGTTTGCACACCAGCTTAGATGTTTCCAATCACTTGGGAGATTGGATGATCTCTTGTTGTTACTAAATCAACAGGGGGTGTTGATTGTTAACCAACCTGTGTTGTATTTTCCTCTTGTGGAACAACAACTGGCTCTTCAAGATTGTTCTCTCCAAGATGTTGAGTACCAAGATGTTGAGTATCCTCTTCATCTTTACTGATTTCTCCTCTCTTTTGGGTAGGTGAATATGTTGAATCTTTCTCTGCAATATGCAACCTGTCCAAATTTTCCTAAAGAGAGTTTACCTGCAAGAGTTCTATGGTAGAAGTATTCTTCTCCTTGTAAAATATGTTAGTCTCATCAAAAGATACATGAACAGATTCTTCAATTTTAAGAGAAGTTTTATTATAAACCCTATAGGATTTACTGATCATGGAGTATCCCAGGAACACTCTTTCATCAGCTTTAGCTTGAAATTTTGCTATATACTTCTTGTCATTATTGTGAATATAACAAATACAACCAAAAATTTTAAAATAGTCTACTTTAGGTTTCTTCCCTTTGAGCAATTCATAGGGAGTCTTGCCCTTCAGTTTATGTATCAAACTTTTGTTCAACACATAGTTGGAGGTGTTCACTGCCTCTGCCCAAAAGGATAGAGGGAGGTGAGCATCTGTCAACAATGTGGTGGAAGATTCAATAAGGGTTCTATTTTTCCTTTCAGCTACCGCATTTTGTTGAGGAGTTCTAGGAGCTGAGAAAGTGTGTTTGATCCCTTCACTCTGACAGAACTCTTGCATAAGAAGAAAATCAAACTCTGTCCCATGATCACTTCTGTTCAGGGCAATGTTAGTATTGAACTCAATCTGTATGCATTTGAGAAAATCTGTCAAACATTTAAAGTTATCAGACTTCTTCCTCAGAAAGAATACCCAAGTGAATCTTGAGAAGTCATCTACAATCACTAAAGTGTAAGATTTCCCTCCTAAGCTTTGTACTGTAATGGTTCCAAAAAGATCCATGTGTAATAGATACAAAATACTAGGTGAATCACTCTTATTAAGTGACTTAAAACTATTTTTAGTTTGCTTGCCTAATTAACAAGCCCTACAGAGTCCTTCCTTCTTGTAGGGGCCAGAAGATAGTCCTCTAACAAGGTTGTCCTTGGATAGCCTAACAATGGTTCTAAAGTTTATATGTCCTAGTCTCTTATGCCAAACATCATTTGGTTTGCAAACTGAATTAAATAAACAGATATCTATATTGGTTGAAAGGAAATCTACAAGATAAATGTTACCTTTCCTTTTACCTGTTAACACTATTGTGTTATCCTCTGACTTGATCTTGCATAAAGATTTGTTGAATATCACATAATAGCCTTCATCACAGAGTTGACTGATACTGATTAAATTATGCTTTTGTCCTTCCACATAAGCCACCTTCTTGAATGTGACTGAGCCAATTTGAATAACACCATATCCTTTTATTTGACCAAAGTTTGAATCACCAAATATCACTTTGGGTCCACAGGATGTTTGATTCTCCTTATTCCCTATCATGTGCTTTGAGCACCCACTATCCAGATACCATTGTTGGTTCATTGCTGGATAGGTCTTCACCTACACACAAACAATTTATATGTTTTTGACCCAGTTTACCTTGGGTCTAGGTTGATAACCTTTAAACTCAGAAATAAAAGACATCCCTGGCTGACTCTTATATCCTTCAGGATGGTATATCCTAGGAGGTACTATCCATTCAGTATAAGGGTTGAAGCTTTGGGATGTAGGACTTCTAGGATTGATTGTAGATTTACCTCTAAAAGATTGTTCAAAGCTCTGAGCTCCGTTCGACGATCGTCGAGGGGGAGTTCGACGATCTTGGGTAAGATCGTCGAGCTCCGTTCGAAGATCGACTATGCCAGAGTTCAGAGTTCAGAAGTCATCGACCTGAGTTCGACGATTCAGCCTGAGATCGTCGAGCTCTGTTCGACGATCGTCGACCCCTGTTCGACGTTTTTTGTTGAACTTTGTTTTTCTTAGGTAAATCAGGATTCTTCCTAGCCACCTCTACAACTTCCTTTCCTTTATCTGAAATAAATTTAAATGGAGTTGTTAATACTATAGGTTGGCTGGACGAAGTACCCAAGCCCAGTGTACTATTAAATCTTGAGTTCACTGTACTTGTGATGTCCATCAGTCTGATGCTTCTCCCATTAAGGGATTCTTCAAACTTCTTTGCCTTGGATAGTTCACTTTTAAGTGAAGCTATCTCCTCCCTACAACATTCTAGCTCATCAGAAAGTTTGAGGTTATCTGACTTTAAAGTGCTATGTTCAGATAATTTATTTATGAGAGAGATGATCTCTTTCTCAAACTTCAGCAGGTCTAAACAAAGTGCTTTAAATTCAAATTTAAAGTCCTCTAAATTATAATCAAAGGAATCTATTACCTGGTCTTCTTCATCTTCATGTTCAGATTCAGATTCAGATTCATGTTCTGCATCAGAATTATGTTGGGAGGCATTGATAGCTGTCATATATAACTCCTTCTCTTCAGCATCATCTTCATCATCACTTGAGCTTGATGAAGCCTCTGACTCTTCTTCAATTTCACTCCAGGTTTCTGCTACAAATCCCTTCCTTGTATGTTTACTTTTGTTGGAGAAGGATTTGTTGTAATTGTTTCCCCTGGAGTCCTTATCTCTTCAACTTTCTTTTCTGTCCTTTTTGTCCTTGTTCTGGTTTTCTGGACAATCAGGCACAATGTTGCCTGGTTTCCTGCATCCAAAACAAATAATTTCTTGATTATTGGATTTGTCATACCTTGGCTTCTCATGCCCTCTGGATGACCTCTTTCTGAAATCTTTCCTGGCCATCTTATAGAATATCTTGGCCAGTAAGATCATCAATTCTTCATTGCTTGTGACCTTGTCTTCAGGCTGATCTTCTATAGCTTTGAAAGCTATGGTCTTCTCCTTTCTGATGGCTGGAGAAGCAGTCTTTTGCTCTTCTTCCCTATTCTTGATGAGCAGCTCATAAGATTTGAGTTTGCCCAAAAGAGCCTCTATGGTGATCTCACTTAGGCTTCTGGCATCCTTGATTGGCAAGATTCTTGAATCCCAAGTGCTGGGGAAGCATATTAGGATTTTGTCATTTAGTTTAGTGAGTGAGATCTCCTTGTCCAATGTTCTTAATTCACTGACAATTAGACTGAGCTTGTTGTACATATCAGCAACTAGCTCAGTTTATCCTTTCTTGAAGTTCTCATACTGGGATATGAGATGGGATCTTCTGTCCTTCCTTTCATCAGCAGATCAAGTTATAATCTCAGAAAGCTTATCCCATATATCTTTTGCTGAACTGTATTCAGCAACCTTTTGGAATATCTCATTAGACATAGTCTGAGAAAGGATATTCATAGCCTTTGCATCTGCAACTTTCCATTTCTTTATTTCTGCATCTGTTCCTGAGGGAGGTGGAACAGCACTTGTACTTGTAATTACTGGGGGTTTTGGAAACACTGTCAAAACAAAATTAAATATGTCCTCATCAATTGAATTCATGTAAAGCCTAATCCTTGCCTTCCAATGTGCAAACTTAGAAAGGTTACACACTGGAGGTCTGGTGCTAGCATAATCTTTGTTCTGTGCTATGGTTTTGTAAGAAAATAAATATAATACAAATAATAATAACCCTTTATAAAAGATTGATCTTATCAGAGATCTTTTGGTTCAGGTGTTAGCCTGTTCAACCAATCTATTGAAGATTCAGTTATTGAGTAACAAATCTCCCTCTGATACCAATTGAAAGTGAGGATAAGATCTAGCTTACTCTAGAGGGG
Organism: Platanthera zijinensis; assembly: GCA_039513925.1. NCBI lineage: Eukaryota > Viridiplantae > Streptophyta > Magnoliopsida > Asparagales > Orchidaceae > Platanthera > Platanthera zijinensis. Next base: position 20,777,356 of record CM077097.1, on the reverse strand, counting down.
GGGGGGGTGAATAGAGTATATTAAAATAATTTACAATTTAAAACTGTAAGGCAATGGAAGACTTGATTTACTTATATGTGTAATGTGCTAGCAGAAAAGTAAACACTAAAGCAGTAAGAAAACAGAAACACACAGCACACAGCAAAGCAAAAAGCACAGCAAACCAGATGACACAAGGAGCTATAGTGGTTCCCCAACAACCTGGGTACATCCACTCTTCTACCACCTTAGGTAGGAATCCACTGCAGGAATAGTTGATCAGGTGTCCTGGGCACCAATGAGCTTTTGATAAGGTGCTCAAAAACCAAACCTAGATTTTTTAATAAGGTGTCTTGCCACCACTGAGTTTTGACAAGGTCTCAGAAACCAGCCACAAAACTTTTGAAGGGAGTTTTGAGAAACCCTTTTACAGAAGGAATAAAGAAAGACAAAAAGGTTGAGTTATTCTTCTCTATCAACAATCTTAGAGAAGACACGTGGAAGATGTTGTCAAAGCTCCCCCTGAGATCTGTAAGGGTTAAGGAAGATGAGCATTTCTTAGGGTGATAGGCCTTCAGTTGCTTCAGATCTCAGGTAATAGATGATTTCAGCAGATGCTGAAATGTGTGATGTCTGGAGTCCTTGATGATGCAGCTTTTGTAACACTTGATGCTTGAAGGAGAAGAATAACAGATGATCTCCTCACAGTAATGTTCCTTGTGTTCTTGAAGAATTCAGACTCAGTAATTCTTGATAGTTTAACTTTCAAGGCAGCCTAAACACCTAGAGGGGGGGGTGAATAGGTCCTGCTTCTTTTTCTAAAACTTCTAGACAGAATTCAATTTATTAACTAATACAAAAACACAGCAATCACAGAAAACAACACATCACAGATTGCACTATGTTTTATAGTGGTTCCCCAAGGTCTGGGTACATCCACTTTCCCCCTTCACCTATCTAGCTGTATGCTAGATTCGGCCAAACTTCCACTTATCTCAGATCAATAGATCTTACAACTCAGAACCCAACTGGTTCCTACAACTCAGGCACAACTGCCCTACCTCAGCCTTGCCCCAAGGCCTACAACTCAGAGAATATCCTTCTCCTACACTCAGGCAATCAGCCCTACCACTCAGAGTTCAACACTCCTACACTCAGCCTTTATAACATAGGCTTACAACTCAGATCTGTATAAACAGATCCTACAGAAATATAGAAAAGATTGTTTTTAAATTTGTCTTGCCAAATTGAGAGAGAAAAGGCAATGACAATTCTTAATCAGCTGATGCAATCAACTGTTTCTTAGCCTTCTTCAAAGCTTCTTGAAAATGTACTTAGCTGAGTTGATTCCAAACAGCTTCTTGATAATCCACTGGTGGATTCTTTCTTCTTCTTCAAATTCTGACTTGATCTCTCTCTATCAGCACTTGAATGATTCTTCAGAATTCTGGTTAGAACTCTTCTTAGATCTATCCTTAGATAGTCTTCTTAGATCTTCTTGAGAAGATCTTCTTAAGTGCCTTGCACTTTCTTGAAATGATTTGGATCGGAATCCTTCTTCAAAAGTTCTGGAGTTAAGAATTTCTTCAATGTTTAGAAGGTTATTTCCTTCTTTTGAATATGTCTATTTATAGACTTCCTTCATGGTAACCGGCTGATCCGGTTTCTAACAGTTCTCTGACAAGTCTGACAGCTTCAGTTAACCGGTGGCAACCCACAGCTGTCAAGTCTTCAACAAGTCCTGTGCCTTAGTCTTGAACCACAGTATGTCGAGACAGTCTGTCAGAAAGTGTCGAGACCATCTGTCTATTTGTGTCGACACAATTGACTTTGGTGTCGACACTGCCTTCAGTGATGTCGACTAAGTTGCCTTTGAGTCGACACAGCTTCTTCTGCAAACAATTTGATCTTGACTCTTCAGTGTGTCGACACAAGTCCTGTGTGTCGACACAGTTGTTGTAGAATCTTAACTTCAGTAAGTGTCGACTTAGCCTTCAGGTGTCGACACAGTCTTCTTTTAACTCTGCTTCAATGTGTCGACTCAATCACAATGTGTCGACACATTCTGCTGTTGTAGACAAACTTGTGGTCGACTATATTCCTTGAGGTCGACTATGTTCTTCTGTGTCGACATTTTTTTTTCAATGTTGAGGTCGACGCTTTCCTTCTGTGTCGACACTTTTTCCCAGAGTAGTGTCGACTTACTTCTTCTGTGTCGACACATTTTCCCAGTGTTGAGATCGACTATGTTATGTGTCGACACTTTTTTCCCAGAGTAGTGTCGACTTACTTCTTCTGTGTCGACACATTTTCCCAGTGTTGTGTCGACAACTTTCTTCTATGTGTCGACACATTTTCCTTTGTGTCGACACTTGGACTTAGAATTTTTCTGTAAACTTTAACATTTCTTTACCTGCACATGTAAACTCAAAACTACATCAAATACAACATGATGTATATCATTGAGCTAGGTTGGGCTTCTTCAAATCAGGTACACATTTTCCAATGTACCCAACAATCTCCCCCTATTTGGAGAAGTCATAACCCTTATAGCCAATGATATACACCATTTATAAATAGTATAAAATGATGATATATGACAATACACAGGGATACTTAATTATAAACAAAATAATAAGAACATCATGGATAAAACAATCTATCACAGATTTAACAAAATTTTGTTTATTACTGGGTAATGTTTGATTACATGGTTTTTCTTTGACAGATTACATCATTACAAAACATTATGAAAGAACTAAACATTATCAGGATTGATTAGGCTCTCTAATAACAATCCCTTGGCCAGATTTAATTTTAGCTGTCACAGGAGCTTCTGATTCTTCAGCCATTTTTTTTCCTTTAAGATCAGCTTTCTTCTTAGCTTCTTCCTTGAGCCTTTGCCTTTCAAAATAGTGAAAAGGCTTTGGGAAGTATTTGCTTGGCTCCATAGCATCAGTTGGAAGTCTTCCCATCTTAGCTTTCCTTCTGAATTGTACAATGGCTTCTTGTCTTGCCTCATACTTCTGCCATTCCTGCTCATTGTACCACTTGCCCCTTTCATGAAATTGATCTTTGACAGCTTTCCATGCAGTGAGTATTATATTTCTGGAAGTAGGACTCCACTGCTCAAAATCTGGCTTCAGCTCAGCCTGCTCTCTAAATCTTTTCTTTGACAGTAGAGCATCTTGCTGTTCTTGCAAATTTACCTCAGGCTTATCAACCTTTCCAAGGATAACATTTACAACTTCCTTTGAAGGACTATACATATATTGCACTTGCTGATCCAATATATCAAAATCTGGAGGAGGGTATATGACTTGGGCAACCTCAGGTTGGTCACCTTCAAGTAGTCCTGTTTGTAATCCTGACTCAGCCACCATGTTATCATCACACAATGGTGGATATCCCAATGTGGCTCTTATGCTATTGGTCACCCATTTGGCATGCTCAGAGCCTGCATGAATTAGCATCCTCTCCCCCTTTATGGCTTCTCTTGCTACATGATCTCTAAGATCTTCTTTCTGAAATCTTATTTGGCCATCCAAATAATTCACTCCCTCCTTGAAAAATGGTCTTAATCTTTGAAGCTTTTCAGATATTTCCTGTTGAGAGGTTGTGATGGCAGTCTTAACAGATGCAATTGCAGCCTGAAAATTCTTATCAAACTCTGCCATTTCTTTGGCTTTATCTGCAGGCATCCCTGGAACAATCTTCTTCACCTCTTGAATGATCTCATTATGAGATTCAGTTAAATTGTCATTCATTCTTATTTGATTTTCCAGAACATAACCTTGCTTCAAAACAATATCATCCACCTTTGTAGATATAGCCTGCTGTTGTTTAGCCAGATAAACTACAGCATTGCCACCCTTGTGGAAGCAATCTGTCATTTCAGTTTTATTCAAGTTGACTTGAAATTGGATAGATTTGATATCTTGGGCTAAGTCAAACTGCAGAGTTTTGTTTCTTTCATCAACATATTTCTCAATGGCCACCCTGTGGTCATCCAATTTCACCTGTAAATCCACCAAGAACTTGTTATAATCAACTTCAGGAGGTGGAGGTGGAGGTATTGTCTGTAAAGCCTGCTTATAAGTTTTGCTTCTTCTTTTAAATACAACCAGTTTTCTTCTCTTAGCCAACCTGGCTTCTTCAGTCTCAGATTCAGAAGTACTCTCAATGTGAACTCTATCTGCTTCAGTGCCATGTTGCTCAGTTTCAACATGTACTGGCTCCCCCTCAATTCTTTGCTCCTCCTCTACTTCTTGTACTTTCTCAATCTCTTGAACTTTTTCCACTCCTTGTTCTAGCTCTATGTCAAGAGGCTGCTCAACATCTTGAACCTCTTCTATTCTATCAGTAGCTGTATCAACATCTGGGAATAACTCTTCCATAGTAAATTCCAGTTGAGTGGTCACTTTTGCAGCAGTTAAATCTGGAGATATGTTTAACTGTGCTACCTCTTGGACTTGCACCTCAATATTTGTAGTGGCAGGTGTAGGTGTGGACACTAGCTCCCCCTGAACCTGTGCAGTAATAAGAATAAGAGCAATGTCTTTTAAAGTTAAAATACATTAGCTCCTCCTATACCTAAGCAGGTGTAGATACCTTTGGAGCAGAAGTGGAAACTTGCTCCCCCTGCATCTGTGCAGGTGTTGATACTTCCTGGACCACAGTTGAGTCAAGCTGTGTCCCTTCTTGTACTTGGTCAGATTCTTGATTTGGTGTAGGGGATTGCACAGGGGTGTCTGGCCTGTTCTCTTCAGGCACATCCTTTGACAGCACCCTATCCCACCTGGTGAATAGTCTCATATCCATTCTTCTCATATGGTTAATCTTGCTCCCCTGCAGCTGCTGCATCACTTCAGGAATTACTCCATTGAAGTACAGGCTCATGATCCTAGCCATGTTAGGCTTCTTGATTCCCTCTTTGATCTTGTCAAAGAGCACTCCTGACCAATCAGTAGGAATAGTAAAGACTATCCTGGTCATCAGGCTGAACATATAGGCAGAAATCCTATCATGTCCACCTGTCTTGCAGAGGATTACCTTCCCAACTATCTCAGACAAGAACTTCCCTTGCTGATTCATTCCCTTCCTATTGAAGGCAGCTCCAATCTTCAATCCTTGGTCCAGTCCACACCATTGAAGGGCTTCCCTTGTCCTGGAGATAGGAACTTCCTCTTCATTTTCAACTACTTTCAAGTGGAAGATTTTTCTTATACTTCTTTGGTTAATCTTGATCTTACTCCCTTGAACTGTAGACTTAATCTTGAGGCCAGTTGAATGGACTGATGCAGAGATAAAGAACTCGTGCACCTCCTTCTTCCAGATCTTGGATGGTTCTGAGACAAGGAATTCTAACCCTGATGCAGAGAGAAGGGTGATAACTCCTTGAACATCAGGCGGCGCCTCTGCAAACGCCTGGCGCACCAACTCATACCCTTCATTAACATTGTCTTCAATCCTTGGCGCCATTGTTGTGTCGAGAAAGCTTGAGAGAAGAGAGAAAGAAAGACTGTCGACACAAGGTTTTAGTCTCGAAAACCTTGAAAGCGTGTCGACAACAAGAGCTTTTGACCTATTTATAGCTTCTGTTGAAAGAAGTTCAAAAGGCGCCAAAAACAGTCTAAATGTGTCGACACAGACGGAATGTGTCGACACAAGCTTCTATTAACTCGACATTTCTTCAGCCTACTATGTGTCGACACCAATATGTGGTTATGTCGACACCTTGGATACATAGTAGAAAGACAGAAATTCTGTGTCGACACTAAGGACAAGTGTCGACACATATTTTGTAAGTGTCGACACCATGATTCTGGTTGAGTCGACATTACATTCCTGGTTAAGTCGACCAAAAAATTTCTTAAGTGTCGACACATATTCTCTGTGTCGACACAATATTTCTGACTTGTCGACATAATTTCTCTGAGTCGACACATTATTACTGAATGTGTCGACACATTCTTACTTAGCCAATTTCTGTAACTTCAATGTGTTCTTTTTAACACTTGATTATGTTGTTACTACTTTTACTTACTTATTAACCATTTCAATAGCCTTGTTAATGATTTTATTTAATACATTATTCAATGGTTAACATACCTAATTCAATTTTGAATTTATTGAATTTGGTTTCATCTAAAGGCTTAGTAAATACATCTGCTATTTGATAATCTGTTTTTACAAATTCCAATGAGATGTCACCTTTTTCTACATGTTCTCTAAGAAAATGATATTTTATTTCTATATGCTTAGTTCTACTATGAGAAACTGGATTATTAGCAATAGAAATAGCACTCTTAGAATCACATAAAAGGGGTGTTCTACTTACCTGAATACCATAATCTTTAAGCTGATGCTGCATCCATAATAGCTGTGCACAGCAGCTTCCTGCAGCAATATACTCTGACTCAGCTGTGGAAATTGCCACACTAGTCTGTTTTTTACTACTCCAAGATATTAGTCTTCCTCCCAGGAATTGACAAGTACCTGTAGTACTCTTTCTATCCTCTCTACATCCTGCAAAATCTGCATCTGAATAGCCTGTTAGTTGAAAATCTCTATTCTTAGGGTACCAAAGACCTAGAGTAGGAGTGCCCTTTAGATATCTCAGAATCCTTTTTACTGCAGTATAATGAGATTCTTTAGGGCAGGCTTGGTACCTAGCACAGACACATGTTGCATACATAATGTCAGGTCTACTAGCAGTGAGATATAGTAGTGACCCAACTATTCCTCTATACAATGATTCATCAACAGGTTTACCTGCCTCATCTTTGCATATTGGCATACTTGTGCCCATAGGAGTTCTCATGGAGGAGGATGACTCCATACCATATTTTTTAATTAATTCCTTGGTGAACTTAGACTGGGATATGGACAATCCATCATCAGTCTGTCTTACTTGGAGTCCCAAGAAGAACTTAAGTTCTCCCATACTGCTCATCTCAAACTTCCCTTGCATAAGTTTGGCAAACTTTTTACAAAGGTTGTTTTCAGTAGATCCAAAGATTATGTCATCAACATAGATCTGGACTAAGATGATCTTTCCTTTGGATTCCCTAAGGAATAGAGTTTTGTCTATCTTTCCTCTTGAGAATTTATTCTCAATGAGGAAGGTAGACAGGGTTTCATACCAAGCCCTTGGAGCTTGTTTTAACCCATACAAAGCTTTCCTAAGCTTGTACACAGAATCAGGTTTAAGAGGATCTACAAAACCTGATGGCTGCTCTACATATACTTCTTCTTTAAGATCACCATTCAGAAATGCTGACTTTACATCCATCTGGTATACTTTGAAGTCTTGGTAGGCTGCATAGGCAAGGAACATTCTGATTGCCTCCAGCCTTGCTACTGGAGCAAAGGTTTGATCAAAGTCAATCCCTTCTTCCTGCCTGTATCCTTTTGCAACCAATCTTGCTTTATTCTTTATTATTATTCCACTTTCATCTAGCTTGTTCCTATAGATCCACTTAGTCCCAATTATGTTGTGGCCTCTTGGTTTAGGAACAAGCTCCCAGACCTTGCACCTTCTGAACTGATTCAGCTCCTCTTGCATAGCATCAATCCAGTACTGGTCTTGGATAGCTTCTTCAAACTTCTTAGGTTCCATTTGAGACAAGAAACTAGAATGCAAAACTGTGCTTTGATTTCTGCTTCTAGTTTGCACTCCTTGTCTTGGATCACCAATTATCTGATCAGTAGGATGATCTCTTAGATATCTTATAGCTGGAGGTAGATTCCCTTCAGGTTGAGCATCTCCAGCTTCTTCATTCTGCTGCTCCTCTTGGTTTTCATCAGCTTCCATTATCTCTTGTACTCCCCCTGGACAGCAGCCTTCATTTTCCAATGCTCCCTCTTCCTTTGAAGCTTCAGCAATGGAGAGCTTGTCCATCTTCTTGCTTATACCTGTTGAGTCATTTGATCTACAAGACAATTCACAATTGATTAATCTTGTTTCATCAAATACAATATGCACAGATTCTTCAACAACTTGAGTAGTTAAGTTGAAGACTCTATAGGCCTTACTATTTGTGCTGTACCCAACAAATATCCCATCCTGGGATTTGGCAGCAAACTTAGTCAAATAAGACTTACCATTGTTAAGTATATAGCACTTGCAGCCAAAGATCCTAAAATAGGATAGATTTGGTTTTCTGCCTTTCACAATCTCATAGGGAGTCTTTCTGTGGCTTTTGGTGATAGAAGCCCTATTGATGACATGACAAGCAGTGTTAACTGCCTCAGCCCAAAAATATTCTGGGAGAGAGGTGTCACTCAATAGAGTTCTACCAGCTTCAATTAATGATCTATTCTTTCTTTCAGCAATTCCATTTTGCTGAGGTGTTCTAGGTGAGGAGAACTCTTGGAAAATCCCAAAGTCTATACACAAGTTTGTCATGCTTTCAGATTGAAACTCAGTACCATGGTCACTTCTGATTTTGACCACTGTACTGTTCAGTTCATTCTGAATTTGCTTTACAAACTTAAATAATACACTTGGGGTTTCAGATTTTTGTCTCAGAAAGAACACCCATGTAAATCTAGAATAGTCATCTACAACCACTAGTGTGTAGACCTTCCTTCCTAGACTGTGAACTGGCATAGGACCAAAAAGATCCATATGCAAGAGGTATAAGCACCTCACAGAATCCTTGTTTTCAAGGCTTTGAAATGAGGTTTTTGTCTGCTTGCCCTTTTGACAAGCTGAGCATACCCCTTCCTTTATACACTTAACTTGAGGCCCATTCCTCACTAGTTCTTTACTAAAGAGTTGGCCAATTGTCTTGTAGTTTAGATGAGCCAATCTCTTGTGCCACTTAACACAATGAGAAGCATTGTCATCAGCTACAAGACAAATGGGGGATGCCTTATTCTCACATTCAAAATTAAGGCAATACACATTTCTCTTCCTATACCCAGTCAATATGATCTCTTGATCACTTGACCTTTTGATATGACATCCATTCTTACCAAATGAAATGTCATATCCTAGATCACTCAGCTGGCTTATGCTTATTAGATTATGTTTCAAACCTTTTACATAGGCCACTTGGGTGATAGTAATTAGGTTTGAAGAGATGTTACCAAATCCTTTGATGACTCCTTTTTCAGATCCACCAAAGATCACTTTATGTCCATCTTTGACAGATGAATACTCCTTCAGCAGCCCCTTTGTTCCAGTCATGTGCCTGGAACAACCACTATCCAAGTACCATATAGGGGCATGGTAACTTGGATTCACCTGCAATACAGAATTACTTACCCTTAGAACCCAAGTAAGTCTTGGGTCCTTGGTTCAGGTTAGCCTTAATAAAGTTATCATAACCTCTTCTAACAGGTAGACTCTTATTCTTTATAACACTTGTGTTATACCAGCAGTCCAATGCAAAATGACCCCTCTTGCCACAGCACCAACATTCAAACTTATTGTATCTAGATCTAGATACATCCTTGTCAGAAGCATTTCTGTTCATTGCTGGTGCTGTTGCAACTTCTCCTGCTGGTTTCTTAAAACCATAGGGCTTATGACCATAGGTAGGCCTGCTTGCCTTAACACCCTTGTTCTTCAGAACATTTGTCTTGATATGATCATATATGTTAGAAGGCACTTTCTTCTTACCAAACCTTATGGGGACTGAAAGGTTTAGTGGCTCAATAGGGGCTTTGCCTTTCTTCTTGAATCTGCTAGCCCTGGAGTTACCCTTAAATCCTAATCCAGCCTTACCCTTCTGAGTGACAAATTCATCTATCAAGGGTAAGACAGATTTTGGCTTAGAGTAACTAGCCACTAACTCCCTTTCAATTCTAAGTCTGTCCTCCAGACTCTTTACTTGATCATTAGTATAATTAATTGTGCCCATCTGAATAATAGTTATATTTTTCAGCTTGGCAATTTCAGCTAACTTTTGATCAAGGACTTTTTCTAACTCAGCTGTTGTAACCCTTAGATCAGCAATTTCCTGAGCCTGTGATTTAACCAGGTTCTTGCTTTTCTTAAGGGCCTGCAACAAGTCCCCATACTTGTCTATCAATTGATAGACATCTCCTTCAGATCCAGATGCATCTTCATCACTTGATGCAGATGTAGCTGATTCTTCACTTGTACTACAAACAAATGTACTGGAAGGACTGTTTACCTCATTAGGACCAGACTGATTCTGGCATAGGTCCTCTTCTGATCTAGTCATCAAACCCATGCATTGATGTTCATTGATGGAGTCTAGCAACTGCATAAACTCCTCTTCCTCAGATGCAGCATATAGTCCAATATATGCTTCAGCTTCAGATCCTGATTCTGAAGTTGACTGGTCTGACAGACTTTTATCTTTCTTTGCTACAAAGGATTTCTCCTTCTTGCCTTTCTGATAAGTCTTCTTCTTTTCTGAAGATTCCTTCCTTTTGTCAGGACACTCAGCCACTACATGTCCAGGCCTATTGCAACAATAGCAGACAATCTTTGAAGTAGTGGCTTTGCTGGGCTTTGACCTGCTTTTCTCTTTCCTAGATGACCTTCTTTTCTGATAATAGTCATCTACTTGCTGTGATGAGGAAGGCCTAGACTTCCATTGCTTCTTTTTCAAGAACCTTTGAAATTGCCTAGTGAATGCAGCAAAGTCTGCATCTGAATCACTGCTGACTGAACCCCTATCTGAATTTTCAGAACTACCTTCTTCAACTTCCTTAGGAGGAGATGGTGATTTCCTCCTATTCTTTCTGGTGGCTTCAGCATTAAATGCCACAGTCTTTTCTCTATGCTCTCCTCTTGAGTTTCTTTCCTCCTCCTTCCTTACCATAAGTTGCATTTCATAGGATAGCAACTTTCCAAACAGAGTTGGAGGAGATATCTCTGCCAATTTTGCCACTTCTCTTATGGCACAGATCTTTATATCCCAATCCTTTGATAAGGATCTTAAGAATTTGTCATTCAGTTCATAGGTACTGAAGACTCTTCCATAGGAAATTAGCTCATTCACAATTCTATAGAATTTCTTATAGCACTCAGTTATGCTATCAGATTTTCCTTGTCTAAAACTTTCATACTCCTGATTTAGCATAGATTTTCTGTCCAGCCTTACTTCTTCTGATCCTTCCATGTAGACAATCAATGTGTCCCACATCTCCTTGGAGGTCTTGCAGTGAATCAGATTCTGAAATGTTGAATCATCTATGGCACTGACAATTATGTTCTGTGCCCTTTTGTCCATGGTTGCCAAGATGATTTCATCCTTGGTCATTTCAGAATAAGTCTTTGTGTTTGGATATTTGCATCAAGAACAGATATTTTCATTGGTATGAAGGGGCCTTCCTGTACTGTGATGTAAATCCTTGGGTCAGATGCTTCCATAAACAATCTGACTCTTTCTTTCCAGATCCCAAAGATTTCCTTCTTGCATATGGGTAATTTCATTGACCCTAGCTCCTTATGATTCTCTCCAGAACCCATCTTCTTGATTCTTGATTCTGCCTATCAGATCTACCTCAGACTGTTAAGTCCTTTTTGAGGAACCTCCCTCTGATACCACTTGATAGTTTAACTTTCAAGGCAGCCTAAACACCTAGAGGGGGGGGGGTGAATAGGTCCTGCTTCTTTTTCTAAAACTTCTAGACAGAATTCAATTTATTAACTAATACAAAAACACAGCAATCACAGAAAACAACACATCACAGATTGCACTATGTTTTATAGTGGTTCCCCAAGGTCTGGGTACATCCACTTTCCCCCTTCACCTATCTAGCTGTATGCTAGATTCGGCCAAACTTCCACTTATCTCAGATCAATAGATCTTACAACTCAGAACCCAACTGGTTCCTACAACTCAGGCACAACTGCCCTACCTCAGCCTTGCCCCAAGGCCTACAACTCAGAGAATATCCTTCTCCTACACTCAGGCAATCAGCCCTACCACTCAGAGTTCAACACTCCTACACTCAGCCTTTATAACATAGGCTTACAACTCAGATCTGTATAAACAGATCCTACAGAAATATAGAAAAGATTGTTTTTAAATTTGTCTTGCCAAATTGAGAGAGAAAAGGCAATGACAATTCTTAATCAGCTGATGCAATCAACTGTTTCTTAGCCTTCTTCAAAGCTTCTTGAAAATGTACTTAGCTGAGTTGATTCCAAACAGCTTCTTGATAATCCACTGGTGGATTCTTTCTTCTTCTTCAAATTCTGACTTGATCTCTCTCTATCAGCACTTGAATGATTCTTCAGAATTCTGGTTAGAACTCTTCTTAGATCTATCCTTAGATAGTCTTCTTAGATCTTCTTGAGAAGATCTTCTTAAGTGCCTTGCACTTTCTTGAAATGATTTGGATCGGAATCCTTCTTCAAAAGTTCTGGAGTTAAGAATTTCTTCAATGTTTAGAAGGTTATTTCCTTCTTCTGAATATGTCTATTTATAGACTTCCTTCATGGTAACCGGCTGATCCGGTTTCTAACAGTTCTCTGACAAGTCTGACAGCTTCAGTTAACCGGTGGCAACCCACAGCTGTCAAGTCTTCAACAAGTCCTGTGCCTTAGTCTTGAACCACAGTATGTCGAGACAGTCTGTCAGAAAGTGTCGAGACCATCTGTCTATTTGTGTCGACACAATTGACTTTGGTGTCGACACTGCCTTCAGTGATGTCGACTAAGTTGCCTTTGAGTCGACACAGCTTCTTCTGCAAACAATTTGATCTTGACTCTTCAGTGTGTCGACACAAGTCCTGTGTGTCGACACAGTTGTTGTAGAATCTTAACTTCAGTAAGTGTCGACTTAGCCTTCAGGTGTCGACACAGTCTTCTTTTAACTCTGCTTCAATGTGTCGACTCAATCACAATGTGTCGACACATTCTGCTGTTGTAGACAAACTTGTGGTCGACTATATTCCTTGAGGTCGACTATGTTCTTCTGTGTCGACATTTTTTTTTCAATGTTGAGGTCGACGCTTTCCTTCTGTGTCGACACTTTTTCCCAGAGTAGTGTCGACTTACTTCTTCTGTGTCGACACATTTTCCCAGTGTTGAGATCGACTATGTTATGTGTCGACACTTTTTTCCCAGAGTAGTGTCGACTTACTTCTTCTGTGTCGACACATTTTCCCAGTGTTGTGTCGACAACTTTCTTCTATGTGTCGACACATTTTCCTTTGTGTCGACACTTGGACTTAGAATTTTTCTGTAAACTTTAACATTTCTTTACCTGCACATGTAAACTCAAAACTACATCAAATACAACATGATGTATATCATTGAGCTAGGTTGGGCTTCTTCAAATCAGGTACACATTTTCCAATGTACCCAACAATTCTGTAAACTTTTGTCTACTGAGTCTATTCCAGAAGATGAATTCTTGATGAACCAATATTTCTTGTTCTCTCTTCTGTATTCTTTTTTCCAAATCTTGTCACTTTTCTATATCTTTTTCAAAATGACTCTCTAGGGAGTATATCAGATTCTGACTTCTTGATAGCCGTTAATTTGTAATAAATGACTACCATAACTGATATCTGCCTCTAGAGGAAAGTCCTTAAGAAACATTCCAATTAGTCTTCCTTGAAACTTGCTCCAGATTGATTGAAACGGCTACAAAACCCTTTGCCATAAATGCTGAAAATAAGTCTGACTGAATTCCATAACAGTCCTGAATTTGAATCCTGAAAACGTCGATCTCTTTAGAAAAGCGTCGATCTGAGCTCAACGATCGTCGAACTGAGCTCAGAGATTGAACTTAGACTGAAAATAGAAATCGTCGATCTGAGCTCTACGATTGTCGACCTGAGCTCAGAGATTAGATAAACAACTAGATACAGAGCGTCGATCTGATATCGAAGATCGTCGAACAGAGTTCGACGCCTCATTTGAACTGAGCTCAGAGATAGTCGAACTGAGTTCGACGTTTCATCTACCTGAGCTCGACGAGAATTGTCCTAGTCTTTAGCACTGAATCCTGATCTTTAGAAGGTTTTGAGGGCAGCTTTCAAACCTAAGTACTAACCCTAAGACTCATTCTAATTGACCTATCAGACTATATAGCAAGGTCAAAACAAATTCCTAAGCACATAGTGATCCTTACCCAAATTAGTAATAGGGTGTTCCAACAAAGTTTAAGCAAAGATTTTTAAATTCAGATTTAAATTCTTCTGATTCAAAATAATAGGAAGCAATTACCTGATCTTTAGTAGACATTGATTCTTCATTATCTGAATCTTCAGCATCTTATTTGCTGCTGCAGGCATCAATTGCCATTAGGCAGACTTCCTTTGCCTTTTTATTTTCTTCATCATCACTGGAGTTGGAAGAGGATGACTCTTCTTCTGTATCACTCCAGGTCTCAGCAACAAAACCCTTTTCTTTCCTCTTATGCTTGCTTGAGGAGGGTTTGCTGTGATGATTTCTTCTTGACTCTTTTCTCTTCTCCTATCCTTCTTCCGAGCTTCTGGACACTCAGAGATGTAGTGTCTTGGCTTCCTGCAACCAAAACAGACAATTTCTTTAGAAGGTGTTTTGTCATACCTTGGTTTGTCATCTTTTCTAGATGACTTCCTTCTGAAGTCCTTCTTTGCCATTTTGAAAAATATTTTGGCAAATAGACTCATCAGTTCTTCATTGACTGGAGTCCCTTCAGAGACCTCAGTAGCCTTGAAAGCAATGTTATTCTCCTTCCTGGTAGGTGTTGGAGTCTTTATTTCAGCTGCTACTTCTCTGGTCTTTGTCAGTTGCTCATATGATTTGAGCTTTCCGAGGAGAGACTTAGTTGATATCTCAGTCATGCTTCTGGCTTCTTTGATAGGCCAGATCATTGAATCCCATGTGCTAGGGAAGCATATAAGGATCTTGTCATTCACTTCAGTTAGGGTAATTTCCTTGTCTAAGGTCCTTAGCACATTGATGATTGAGCTTAGCCTATTATACATATCATTGACTGACTCAACTTCTTCCATCTTGAAGTTCTCATACTGGGAGATGAGATTGTATCTTCTGTCATTTCTCTCATCAGTAGATCCAGCCACCATCTGGTTTAGGGAATCCCAGATGGCTTTGGTTGAAGTGCACTCAGCCACTTTCTGAAAAATGTCTTTAGACATAGTCTGAGCTAAAATGTTCATGGCTCTTACATTTGCAATCTTGGATTTCTTCTAGGCATCTGTCCACTCAGGTGGTGGAACAATATGAGTGCTTGAAGTAGAAGTTGAAGTAGTTATTACAGTAGGAGGTTCTGTCAAGATAGAGTTAAATATTTCCTCATCAATAGAATTCATATACAAAATTCTTGCCTTTTAGATGGCAAACTTATTTAGGTTGCATACTGGAGGTCTGGTGCTTGCATAATCCTTGTTATGTGCCATTGTGATAGAGAACAGTTGGGAAGAGGAAAATCTAATCTAACTAGATCTTGGTTAAAGTGTTAACTTGTACAACCAAACATTCCTCCCTCTTATACCAATTGAAAGGAGGGTGTTATATCAGATTACTCTAGAGGGGGGGGGGGTGAATAGAGTATTAAAACTTTGGCTCTTTTTCTAAATTATATCAGAGTAAATATAGTGACACCATATATTAGTTAAGGAATAAGAAAAACTAAGCTAACAATTCAGCAATCACAAGCACAGCAAAAAACAAATGAAAAGAAGCAACCAGACGACACAAGAAGTTTATAGTGGTTCCCCTAAACTTGGGTACATCCACTCTTCTATAACCCTTGGTAGGATTCCACTAGCAGGTTTGTATAAGGTGACTGCCACCATAAGATCAGGTTCAGGTAGATCAGGAAACCCTTCAGGCTTTTGATCAGGTGCCCAAAAACCAACTTCAAGTCTTTTGGAGGGAGACTTGTAAACTAAACTAACTTTTGAAGGGAGTTATAACCCTGTACAATGGGATGGAAGATGTTGATGGAAGTCTTCTCTTTTCTCAATACAACTGAGAAGACTGTGTGGATTCTTGTGTTATCAAAGTTCCCCCTGAGAAGTAGAATGCTTTAGGAAGAACAGAGCTTTGCTAAAGGGTGAGTAGGTCTTCAGCTTTATTTGCCAAGGTCCAGGAAATCCAGTAACAGATGTTGAATAGAATGTCTCTGAGGATTTCTGGAATAGAAGTTGAAGAAGTCTCTTGATCTTGATGATTTGTTCTTCTTCAAACTACAGTGTTTGCAGAGAACGAAAAGGCATTGAGAGCATCGAGTGCTTGTTCAGTATTTCCTGTGCAGTGCTTCTCGATTTCACTTATTGTCTGTCTGACTGTCTTTCTTGTCTGTTGTATTTCTCGAAGAGGAGAGAATTACTTTTATTCCACTACTGAAAAATTCTCTTTGAAATTTTGAATTTTTTCCATAAATGCTTGCTGCTGGGGGGAATAGAAAACGGCTGGAATAATAACATTTATGAGTTTCCCAACTGTTCTTGATAGAATAAGCAAATATTTATTCTGAAGAATACCACATTTAATGCAGCCAAATAACGGCTATATTCAGAAGAATATTTGCATTAAATACTCAGAATAATACTGCTAATAAGGAACAGAAGAGGGAAGGACTCATTCTGGAGCTACACAGAAAACTTCGAATGCAAAATAGAATTCGTCGACCTGAGATCAAAGATCGTCGACCAGGGAATTCAAGTTAGTTGACCTGAGCTTTGCAATCTACTAACTGAGAATAACTTTCCAAAACTGCACTCTGAGTTCGTCGAGCTGAGAAACTGACAAAAGAAAACTAAGCATCGACTTGAGCTCTGAGAACGTCTAGCTCAGCTCAGAGAATTAACTCTTAGTTCGTCGATCTGAGATCGACGATCGTCGAGCTGAGTTTGAAGCATTTCGAACTTGTCACTGTCTTCTGAAAGCTACTAAATCTAATTCTCTGAAGTCCACTCCTGGCTTATCCAAGGAGTTAACACTAATAAGGACTTAGCCTAAACTCTAGGACTACTACTCATGACCCTAGCTATACAATGTTGGGGTCACTCATCCTGAGTTAGTGAATCTAGCTCAAATCCAATTAG
Organism: Platanthera zijinensis; assembly: GCA_039513925.1. Lineage (NCBI taxonomy): Eukaryota > Viridiplantae > Streptophyta > Magnoliopsida > Asparagales > Orchidaceae > Platanthera > Platanthera zijinensis. The sequence goes on along the minus strand of CM077097.1, from coordinate 20,760,379 downwards.
GGATCCAACAAATTGGGAGCAATCAAGAGAAGAAAATAATGAGTGTGACAGTTTTAGAATACTAAAAGTTATTTTTTAATTTAGAGGGGAAGAAGAATATGAACATCAATATAATAATATTTTATGTAGATGAGGTGGTGGAGGTGGTACGACTCTTTCATGGGGGAATGCATGAGCAACATAAAATATTTAAGTGAAGATAAATGGAGGGAGATGATAAACGAGGGTTGGCCATTTGAAGAGGAAGTGGGCTGGAATGAAGACGTGATGTGGCGATATCAAATAAAAGTGGCTGGAAGTAAATGGAGTGGAGGTTACGTGCATGGGAAATGAATGGAAGTGGCAGTTTTAGAGATATAGAGAGTGGCAGCAAGAGAGATGAAGGCTCTATTTGTTTGGGCGTTTCGCTACTCCGTTTTGGGCAAACGCCGCCAGAAGGAGGGTAAACCAATGAACCTCTTGCGGCGTTTGCTTAGTTTCCACCCATCCGCCTTGAGAAACTCCCCAAAAAGCTCTATTTGGAGCAGGCACCTCCCCCTCCGGTTCAAACACTCTGTTTCCACCCGCCGGATCCACCCACCACCGCCGAACCAAATAGATCGAGCCTTCGACTCTATTTGGTTCGGCGGTGGCGGGTGGATCCGGCGGGTGGAAACAGAGTGTTTGAATCGAAGGGGGGAGGTGGCTGCTCCAAACAGAGCTTTTTGGGGCATTTCTCAAGGTGGGCGGGTGGAAACGGAGCAAACGCCGCCGTAGGTTCATTTATTTACCCTCCTTCTGACAGTGTTTGCCCAAAACGGAGCACTGAAACGCCCAAATAAATAGAGACGAAATAAGTGGAGATAATGAGGATGAGATGAGGTGACGAGTTTGGAATGTTGGAAGTGGCAGTCATGATTGGAAAACAATAATTGGAGGTGGCAGTTATGACAGGAAGAGGAAGAGGTTGCAATTTTAGAGATATATAGAGAGTGGCAGCAAGAGAGATGAAATAAGTGGGAGATAATGAGGATGAGATGAGGTGTTGGGTTTGGAATGTTGGAAGTGGCGGTCTTGAAAAAAAATAATAATTGGAAGTGGAGGTTATGATTTTTGAAAGGAAGAGGAAGAGGTTGTAACGCCCCCGATTTTTCTGCGATTATTTAATTCTTGCTTGGCGTTACGTCGACACATTTTCTTGGCTTGTGTCATCTATGGAGTGTTGTCTTAACTCCTTAGAACTGAATGGCCAATGTTGTAGTCTATTGGCAAGATCTCCCCAGCAAGCCGGGTCATTTTGGGTGACCCGGTGTGGCCTCTCGGGGGATGCTTGTGTTTTTACTTCGGGTGGGTATAACTCGAGTTCTGTTCATCAAAAGTTAATTTTGACTTCGCCGTTGTGTTCATATCATGGATATTTAGCTAGGGTGCGAATTTCGTCGAATTCCGAGGATGTTCGGTTTTCGCGTCGTTTTGTATTTCATGAAAAAAAAACATTTAATAAATTTTATATTAATAATTATTTTGAAAAGGTGCGGGTGCTGGGCGGTTACTGTGGTGTCTCATTATATAATACTTTATTGATTAGCTTATTAAGATTAATATGGGTCTATATATAGGATAGTTAAGACTTAAGAGAACCATTACTGTTCATCTTCCCGAACCCGACTGCGACTGTTCGCGGAAAGAAGCGGAGAAACTGCCGAACCTGCTCCCCTTCGGGCGCCAATTCCAGGAGCGTTTGTGGACAGAATTCGATTCTGAAAGAGGATTTGGATTGCTCTCGCCTAGACCTTCATTCCTACGGTAAGAAATTTAGTTTTCGTTGTGTTTCTAGGGGTCTCGATTTTCTAGGGTTGTCCGTTTCCGCCATTTAAGCTCAAGATTTTCTACTTTAGGTATTGTTGCTGCTGGTGCGGAGTGAGGATAAGGGAGGCCGACCAAGCTTCGCTGGAAATCGAGGCAAGTGGTGTTCTTGCCCTTGCCTAGTATTGTTCTCTTTTTCTCTTTGTTCTTTAGGCCGTAGAAAAGCTTGTCTAGATTGTTTTTGCTATGTTAATAAAGCCCTGTTAGCCCTAGGTGAGAAACCCTATTCTTGCTTGAAATCGGGTACAAAATCCGAACTGTTAGTAAAGAAGCCTTGTTCTCGGGCTGTGTGAGGGCTTAAGGGTTGGGTCGATTCTTCCGGGGCAGTAGTTGTAGTCGGGTAGAGGGGCAAAGCTATAGTTTAATTTTTATGCAAATCGGTCTTGCTTAAGCTCGGGTTGGATGAATTAGTGCTGGCCTATAGCAGAAGCTTTCCCTGTACCAAGTCTTGCTGTTTAGTATGATTCAAGGCTTGGAGTTGAGTGTGGTGCACACACTAAATGCCGGGTCTGCTTGGACTTGGCATTGAGTGTGGTGCACACACTCAACGCCGGGTCTGCTTGGACTTGGCGTTGAGTGTGGTCCACACACTCAACGCCGGTTCTGCTTGGACTTGGCGTTTAGTATGGTGCACACACTCAATGCCAGGTCTGCTTGGACATGGCATTGAGTGTGGTGCACACACTCAACACTGGGACTGCATGGGCTTGGCATTGAGTGTAGTGCACACACTCAACGCCATTGCGCCTTGATCTGTTCATTTGCGGCTAAGTATCATGGAATTGAGTGAGTCGACCTCACTCAACGCCATGGATGTCTAGGAGTTGAGTGAGGCGGACTCACTCAACGCCATAGCCAATCCGCGTGGTTATGTCGGATGGCATTGAGTGAGTGGGCCTCACTCAACACCATGGCGATTTAGGCGTTGAGTGAGGCGGGCTCACTCCACGCCGCGACCCTTTCTTGCAGTTATGTATTTTGGCGTTGAGTGAGTCGACCTCACTCAATGCCAAAGCTGTTTTGGCGTTGAGAGAGGTGGACTCACTCAATGCCACAGTTGGTTTTTTGCGGCTAAGTGCTAAGGCATTGAGTGAGTGAACCTCACTTAACGCCAAAGCTTTTTTGGCATTGAGAGAGGTGTACTCACTCAACGCCACAGTTAGTTTTTTTTGCAGCTAAGTGCTAAGGCGTTGAGTGAGTGAACCTCACTCAACGCCGTAGCTATTTTTGCGTTGAGTGAGGTTAGCTCACACAACGCCACAACAAGTGTTGTTGAAGGCGTTGAGGGAGTGGACCTCACTCAACACCATAGCTGTTTTGGCATTGAGTGAGGTTAGCTCACTCAACTCCACAGCCAGTGGTGCTTAAGGCATTGAGGGAGTGGACCTCACTCAATGCTGTAGTTGTTGTGGCATTGAGTGAGGTTAGCTCACTCAACGCCACCGTCTATTTAGGCTTTGAGTGAGTGGGGCTCACTCAACGCCATGCCGTGTTGAGTTATCTCAACGTTTTTCTTTCCTTACCTTGATTTTCTCTCTCGAGTGAATTTCCTTGATTCTAAAGTTCCTTGTCGGCTATGTTTTTCCAAGGGCCGAATCGTGGGTTGTGGTTAGTAGTGGTTGTTTGAAGCTCTTAATAGGCGTGAAATTGTGTGACTTAGCTGTGGCCACACTTTTATCTTGTTGCAAGTACGGGTTGGGCAAGTTGGTGTGAGGTCCCTAGTGCTTTCACGTATATACCCTTGAGCTTTTTTTCTTGGAAATGGTGGTTGGGGTACTGAGTTTGCCTCCAACCCAGATCTGCGTTGTTTTTGCTACTTCCATCTCTCACAACTTAGGGTGTTAGACGTTTCTTCCTTTGTAAATTTTCAACGTTTGGGCTCATGGTAGCCCTGTAAACTCTACAGGATTTTTTGGCAGGGTTGTTCTTGTTTCCTCGCGCATAGTGCTTTTCCTTTTTGTCTTGCCTTGGATAATGGTGCTTGTTACGGTTTACTTACACTTCTTGATTATCTTTTAGCCTAACTTTTCCATATAGCTTACTTGTTTAGCTTGCTGAGATATTCTTTTCTTCTTTGAATGCCTCTGGTTCTGGTTAGTAGCCGATTATGCGGCTAGTTGTGTTGTGCTGTTGCTGGTGGTCTCTTGTACTGTGGACATCAGTTCCTTGGTCATGTGAGGTAGTTTTGTGTTTCTTTCTTACAGACATACATACTTGCTAGTGGGTTCGTGTCAGTTTGTTTGCGCCCACTGGTAGTTTTACCTTGATACTAGATATGTTATCTTTTTGCTGCTACCTTTTTCTGGAGATAGTCTACTTGCTCTTGGGATTATTTATGCTAGGTTGCTAGTTACTTTTAAACCTAAAAACACTATTATAAGTATATCTCATGATCAGCATATTTTACAAAACTCAACCACTATTTTCCAAATAACGTAAAAAGATCGTTTTCCTATATATACTATAAATTAAATGTAGGGTCCTGCATAGTATAAGTTGTCCTCTAGGGGCACTTATGCACTCTTTTAGGATGTCAAACCCGAATAAAGTATTTTCCGCAGCGTATAAGTATACTTTTTAAATTGTGGACTAGATGATCCACTGAGCCGAGGGATACGACCTTTAAAATATAACTGATTTTCTAATCATTAAACTTATGAATTTTATAAATTAAAGTAGATAGTTTTGCCTGAGCGTCAGCAGTTTTCCCCTACTCGATGTCGCATCACGATGCATGTTTTCTCATACTCTGATGCTTCTTTAATTTAGAGAAAATGCAGGTTGTGACAGCTAGTATCAGAGGGAGGTTGCTTGACAAGTAAGTCGGGCAACCGTCCCTTTTGATTGCATTAGCAGTTTAGCATCATGTCATTCACACACCGATATGTCATCAACACGTCTTGGCAAAAGCACGAGCACTACACTCATAACATAACATGAAGTATGCGGGGAATATTATGTAGTATGGGATGCATAATATGTGTTCGGATATGGATCCACCATAGGGGCAACATGTGAGGGTTATGTAGTATGGGATGCATAACCTCACCACATGGCTGCAACTAGCTCGTTTTATTTTCATTGCATGATAATGTTATGTAGTATGGGATGCATAACATTTTGATGTGTATGCCGCTCATAATATGCATTTGGGCCTTTTTAGAATGCATAGCACAAACATGCATAGCATAACATCGCATAAGCACAATGTGCCAAGCTAAAGACTGGCAGGATGACATATGTACATACATAAGTTTTGAGTCAAAAATAATATAAGTTCATGCATTCCCTATCTAGGCATAAGAGTTAGAAAGGTGGTGGTAAACCATCCTAGGTTAGGTATAACATAAATTATTGTAAAAAAATAAACTCCCAGAGCAAGTTTTGCAGCTTTAAGTTCATATTTATGTGTGTGTTGTCTAAACTTGTAGTTAGTAGTAGTTGTGATACTAGGATATGACTAATGTTGTTATGATTTTAGGATGGCAAGACGCCCTTCAACTAGATCAACCCCCCTGTCTGAGGGTGAGTCATCCGGAGCGCAGAATGATGCGGTGATTGAGAGCCTGCGGCAGAGTAGCGATTCCTTGAGCAGACAGATGGTGGAGATGCGAGCCCAGATCCAGTCTCTTATGGCAGTGGTTGCAGGACAGACTAAGGGAGTGCAAGGCCTTGTAGGGGGGTTAGCTATTCGTCCTCCTCCTGCACCCCTGAGACCTCCTGTGGTGGTGCTAGCAGAGATGGCATTTATCTCACAGTTTCAGAGACATAGCCCTCCTACTTATGATGGGAAGGCAGATTTCATGAACATAGATGATTGGCTGATGTCAATGGAGGAGATGTTCTCGTACTCCGGTATTACAGATGATCAGAGAGTGATGATAGCCTCCTATCAGCTCAAGGGTTTGACAAAGAGTTGGTGGCTTAGAGAAAAGGAGAACTTGGTAGCAGGTTATTCTTGGGACGTATTCAAGGAAATGCTACAGAGGAAGTTCTTGCCTTCGGCCGAGCGTGACTCTCTTATGAACGACTTCCTCCACCTGAATCAAAGGCAACTCACGGTCGGTGAGTATGAGATAGAGTTCAGCAAGTTGAGCCGGTTTGCTCTTGGGTTGGTGAGTGTTGAGGCTATTGAGTCAAGCGATTTCTGTATGGCTTGAGGAGCAAGGTGCAGCAGTTGACCAATACTTATGGATCAGAGACTTATGCAGGGGTAGTGGAGGCTGCTCTGAAGGTGGAGGCAATCGAGACCGCTAAGAGCAGAGGCCAGCAAATGAGGAAGGACAAGAGGAAGTCTGTTGAGGAGAAGAAACCCCAGGTACCCGGTGCTTCTTCAGGAAAGAAGAGCAAGGTGGTGTGTAGCTTCTGTGGTCAGTCTGGCCACCCTGTTGAGAGGTGTTTCAAGAAGGCAGCAGCTCAGAAGAAGGAGCAAGTTCATGCTATTTAGGGTGCTCCTAGGTGGGATGTTTCCTATTCTGTTTGCAAGTGACCCGGGCATGATGCTTCCCAGTGCTGGTCTAAGGATAAAGTCTGCTATCAGTGTGGACAGAAGGGTCACATCAAGTCTAGGTGTCCTCAGGTCCAACCTGCTCTTCATGCAGTTCCACTTCAGGCACTACCTCCGCCTCAGCGTGTGGACAAGGGCAAAGGAAAGCTGAACGTGATCTCTTCCGAGGAGGCTCAAGCTTCGACTCAGGTCATCTCAGGTTAGTTATTTTTCAAGCTTGAAAGTTTTATTTACTAGAATGGTTATAGTTTTGTTTTGGTAGTTCCTTAGTTGTATATACTCCTATAGGGAAATTTAAGGGGAAGAACCGTTGGGCGCGTATTTTGTTCGACTCCGGTGCTACCCACTCATTTGTGGCTAGAGCCTTTGTGGAGCGACATCGGTTGACTCTAGATCAAGTTTGTGATACCTTCCACATCAAGTTTCCTTCTTGTGAATCTGTGTTATCAGATTTGGGCATTCTAGATTGCCCTGTTTTGTTGGGGGACTTTCTTGCAAAGGCAAACTTGAAGATGATTGATCTGAAGGATTTCGATGTTATTCTGGGCATGGACTGGCTGTATAAGTATGATGTGGTTATTCAGTGCAAAGTGAAGCGCTTGGACTTCATCAAGGACAATGGTCAGCCGGGAAGCGTGTATGCTGATCCGTGCTAAGATTCTCCTATCATTTCTGCGGTATGTGCTCAGAAGTTGTTTCTTTCTGATTGTTTTGCTTGTTTAGTCTTGGTGTTTGGGACCGCTATTAGTGTACCGCGTTTGGAGGAGATTCCCGTTGTTCATGGTTTCGCTGGTATTTTTCCTGATGACCTTCTTGGTCTTCCTCCCGATCGGGATGTTGAGTTTGTGATTGATTTGGAACCAGGTACGCGTCCTATTGCTAAGGCACCGTACCAGATGGCCCCTCGTGAGTTAGAGGAGTTGCAAGTCAAGTTGGATGAGTTATTGGCAAAAGGATTTAACAGGTAGAGTTCGTCGCCTTGGGGTGCTCCTGTTTTGTTTATAAAGAAGAAAGATGGGTCGATGCGGCTTTGCATCGACTACAGGGAGTTGAACAAAGTCACTATTAAGAACATGTACCATCTGCCGAGGATCGATGACTTATTTGATCAGTTGCGCAGGAGCACGGTGTTCTCCAAGATCGATCTTCGTTCTGGCTATCATCAGCTCAGGATCCGTGAGGCAGATATTCTACGGACTGCGTTTAGATCGAGGCATGGACACTTTGAGTTCTTGGTGATGTCGTTCGGTTTGACAGACGCACCATCTGCTTTCATGGATATGATGAACCGGGTGTTCAAGGATTTCCTAGACAAGTTTGTTGTGGTTTTCATCGATGATGTGTTGGTCAATTCCCGCAGCGCTGAGGAGCATGAGCAGCATCTGCGCTTTGTTCTATCGGAGTTGATGAATCATAAGTTATTTGCCAAGCTGAGCAAGTGCGAATTTTTGGTGCCTCAGGTCTCGTTTCTGGGCCACGTGGTGAACAAAGATTGGATCTCGATCGACCCAGAAAAGATTGCAGCAGTGATGGATTGGAGCAGGACGGGCACGCCCAAGGAGATTAGAAGCTTCCTAGGGTTGGCCGGCTACTACAGGAGGTTCGTGGAGGGTTTCTCTACCCTCGCTTCACCTTTGACCAGGTTGACTCAGAAGAACGCGACCTTTTTTTGGAGCGAGAAGTGCGAAGAAGCCTTCCTGGAGCTCAAGAGCAGATTGTGCACTGCTCCTATTCTGACCCTACCTACTAAGGGTGTGGAGTGTGATGTATACGTGGATGCTTCGCATGTTGGTCTGGGTTGCATGTTGATGCAGGCTGGAAAAGTGATTGTGTATGAGTCAAGGCAATTAAGGACTCATGAGAGGAATTACCCTACGGATGACCTTGAGTTTGCAACAGTGATTTATGCATTGAAGCTGTGGAGGCATCTACTTTATGGGGCTCAGTGCAAGATCTTCACTGATCAGAAGAGCCTGAAGTACGTTTTCACGCAGAAGGAGTTGAATCTGCGCCAGCGTCGGTGGCTAGAGTATATGGCCGATTATGATGTGGAGATCCAGTATCATCCAGGCAAAGCCAATATGGTGGCCGACGCCCTGAGTCGAAAGACGGGGAAGATCTTTAATCTCTCCGCCAATCGTTTAGTGGAAGAATTCCTCCTTATGGATATCTCAGTGGGATGTTGTGGCATGCAGAGCAGTTTGGCAGTGGAAAAGCCGTCTTGGATTTATCTTACTAGGTTACACCAGAAGGATAATGCGGACCTGCTGCACTTATACCTAAAGACGGAGAGAGGGGAGTTGCCTGATTTTTCTTTCAATGATGCAGGTACTTTGAATTACCACGACAGATTTTGCATCCCCGCTGTTGGAGACATCAGGGGTATGATATGCAAAGAGGCTCATGGATCTAGTGTTGCCTACCATCCAGGCTCTACCAAGATGTATCGTGATTTGTTGTTGAGTGCCACACTTGCAAGCGTGTGAAGGCCAATCACGGAAGGCCTGGTGGCAAGTTGACTCCGTTAGAGATCCCGACTTGGAAGTGGGAAAGTACTTCTATGGACTTCATCACGGGCTTACCAAAAACTCCAAGGGGATTTGATTCTATTTTGGTTATAGTGGATAGACTGACGAAGTGTGCTCACTTCGTACTGTATAAGATTGACTATCCGATGAAGAAGATAGTAGAGTTGTACTTTAATGAGGTCATCAGATTGTACGGTGTGTCTGTTAGCATCATTTCTGATCGAGACTCCCGGTTTACTTCTCGTTTTTGGCAGAGTCTGCAGGAGGGTTTGGGTATAGATCTGATGTATTCTACTGCTTACCACCCACAGACCAATTGGCAGACAGAGCCGATGAACCAGATAGTTGAGTATATGATCATATGCTACATTCTAGACCACGGTGGAGCGTGGGATGAGTGATTGTGACTTATGGAGTTTGCATACAATAACAGTTATCAAGAAAGTTTGTAAATGGATCCGTTTGAAGCTTTGTATGGGAGGCGCTGCAGAACTCCCCTATTTTGGGCTGAGGCAGGTGAGAGACCTTTGTTGGGTCCGGATGCGCTCGAGGAGATGGAAGTCGCAGTGAAGCTTATTCGAGAAAAGCTTCATATAGCTCAGGAGAGATATGAGAAGAACGCCAACCGGCACAGGTCTGACTTGGAGTTTTCTGTAGGGGACCTTGTGTTTCTTAAGGTTTCCCCGATGGTTGGTGTTAAGAGGTTCGGTAAGAACCAAAAATTGGACCCGAGGTATGTGGGCCCATTTAAGATTGTTGAACGGATTGGCGTGTCAGCATATAGGTTGGATTTGCCAGCAAACTTCCCAGGTGTTCATAACGTATTTCATGTAAGCTAATTGCGGATGTGTGTGCGTAGTAGTGGGAGAGTCTTGGATGTTGTTCCCCAGTTGGAGCCTAATCTCTCTTTTGTTGAAGTGTCGGTCCGTATTTTGGATACTCAAGATCGGGTGCTGCGGAGGAAGTCCATCCCGTTGGTCAAAGTTCTATGGAAGAATCAAGATTTGGAAAGCGCGACTTGGGAGTTAAAGTCAGCTATGAGGGAGGCTCACCCTCAACTGTTTCCCTGATTCGATTGGTATGTTTTCTTCTTGTAATGTTTGGCTTGTTACTTTTCCTTCTATAGTAGAAGTGTTGTGCGTAATGTTTCGGGACGAAACTTTCTTTTAGGGAGAGTGACTGTAACGCCTCTGATTTTTCTGCGATTATTTAATTCTTGGTTGGCGTTACGTCGATGCATTTTCTTGGCTTGTGTAATCTGTGGAGTGTGGTCTTAACTCCTTAGAACTGAGTGGCCTATTTTGTAGTCTAATGGCAAGATCTCCCTAGCAAGCCGGGTCGTTTTGGGTGACCCGGTGTGGCCTCTCGGAGGATGCTTGTGTTTTGACTTCGGGTGGGTATAACTCAAGTTTTGTTTGTCGAAAGTTAATTTCGACTTCGCCGTTGTGTTCGTAGCGTGGATATTTAGCTACGGTGCGAAATTTCGTCGAATTGCGATGATGTTTGGTTTTCGTGTCGTTTTGTATTTTATGAAAAATAAAACTATTTAATAAATATTATATTAATAATTATTTTGAAAAGGTGCGGGTGCTGGGAGGTTACTGTGGTGTCTCATTATATAATACTTTATTGATTAGCTAATTAAGATTAATAGGGGTCTATATACAGGATAATTAAGACTTAAGAGAACCGTTCCTGTTCATCTTCCCGAACCCGTCTGCGGCTGTTCGTGGAAAGAAGCGGAGAAACCGCCGAACCTGCTCCCCTTCGGGCGCCGATTTCAGGAGCATTTGTGGACGGAATTCGATTCCGAAAGCGGATTTGGATTGCTCTCGCCTAGACCTTTATTCCTACGGTAAGAAATTCAGTTTTCGTCGTGTTTCTAGGGGTCTCGATTTTCTAGGGTTGTCCGTTTCCGCCATTAAAGCTCAAGATTTTTTGCTTTAGGTATTATTGCTGCTGGTGCTGAGTGAGGAAAAGGGAGGCCGACCAAGCTTCGCTGGAAATCGAGGAAAGTGGTGTTCTTGCCCTTGCCTAGTATTGTTCTCTTTTTCTCTTTATTCTTGCGGCCGTAGAAAAGCTTATCTAGATTGATTTTTGCTATGTTAATAAAGCCCTGTTAGCCCTAGGTTAGAAACCCTATTCTTGCTTGAAATCGGGTACAAATTCCCAACTGTTAGTAGAGAAGCCTTGTTCTCGGGCTGTGTGAGGGCTTGAGGGTTTGGTCGATTCTTCCTGTGCAGTAGTTATAGCCGGGTAGAGGGGCAAAGCTATATTTTAATTTTTATGCAAATTGGTTTTGCTTTGGCTCGGGTTTGATGAATTAGTGCTAGTCTGTACTAGAAGCTTTCCTTGTACCCAGTCTTGCTGTTTAATATGATTCAGGGCTTGGCGTTGAGTGTGGTACACACACTCAACGTCGGGTCTGCTTAGACTTGGCGTTGAGTGTGGTGCATACACTCAATGCCGGGTCTACTTGGACTTGGCGTTGAGTGTGGTGCACACACTCAACGCCGGGTCTGCTTGGACTTGGCGTTGAGTGTGGTGCACACACTCAACGCCGGGTCTGCTTGGACTTGGAGTTGAGTGTGGTGCACACACTCAACGCCGGGTCTGCTTGGACTTGGCGTTGAGTGTGGTGCACACACTCAACGCAATTGCCCCTTGATCTGTTCTTTTGCGGCTAAGTATCATAGCGTTGAGTGAGTCGACCTCACTCAACACCATGGCTATCTAGGCATTGAGTTAGGCGGACTCACTCAACGCCGCAGCCAATCCGCATTGTTATGTCGGATGGCATTGAGTGAGTTGGCCTCACTCAACACCATGGCGGTTTAGGCGTTGAGTGAGGCGGGCTCACTCAACGCCGCGACCCTTTCTTGCGGTTAAGTATTTTGGCGTTGAGTGAGTCGACCTCACTCAACGCCAAAGCTATTTTGGCGTTGGAGAGGTGGACTCACTCAACGCCACAGTTCGTTTTTTTGCGGCTAAGTGTTAAGGCATGGAGTGAGTAAACCTCACTCAACGCCAAAGCTATTTTGGCGTTGAGAGAGGTGGACTCACTCAACGCTACAATTTGTTTTTTTGCGGCTAAGTGCTAAGGAGTTGAGTGAGTGAACCTCACTCAATGCCGTAGCTGTTTTGGCGTTGAGTGAGGTTAGCTCACTCAACGCCACAGCCAGTGTTGCTGAAGGCGTTGAGGGAGTGGACCTCACTCAACGCCGTAACTGTTTTGGAGTTGAGTGAGGTTAGCTACTTCAATGCCACCGCCAGTGTTGCTGAAGGCATTGAGGGAGTGGACCTCACTCAACGCCGTAGCTGTTTTGGCATTTAGTGAGGTTGGCTCACTCAATGCCACAACCAGTGTTGTTGACGGCCTTGAGGGAGTGGACCTCACTTAACATCGTAGCTGTTTTGGCGTTGAGTGAGGTTAGCTCACTCAACGTCACAACCAGTGTTGGTGAAGGCATATATTGAGTGAACCTCACTCAACGCCAAAGCTGTTTTTGCGTTGAGTGTTGTTAGCTCACTCAACGCCACCGTCTATTTAGGCATTGAGTGTAACACCCCAGAAATCTCAATAGGTCAAATTGAGGTTCAGGCTGGCTGACACGGTCTGGGACACGGGCGTGTCCCAGGGCGTGTCTTGGGTACATGGCCTAGGACACGGGCTTGTCCCAGGGAGTGTTCTTCATTGTCGACGATCGTTGAGTCGGCGATCGTTGAGTATCGACACATCGACACGGCCTGGGACATGGGCGTGTCCCAGGGCATGTCATGCCCAAAAGTTAGCCAGTTTGTCCCGAGAAGGACACGACGTGGAGGCCCAGCTGTGTCGATCGTTACACGGGCGTGTCAAATTGTCATACGGGCGTGTCTAGTGCCCGTGTGGTCTCGGGGGAAAATGCTGATTTCCGTCTCGATGGGGGAACACGCCCCTCGACATGGGTGGTTCAGGTGTCGACACGGGCGTGTCCCGGGCGTGTTGACACACGTGTTCTGGTTTGGCTTAAGTTGGTTGTGCACCGCTTCAGGAATACGGCCTGTGATACGGGCGTGTCACTACCCGTGTTCGACCCAAGAAATCAAATTCAGGGCTGATCAGAGCCGTTCATTTTCTTTGACCAAGATCCAATGGTCTGGGCTCTTCCCTGGGTTGATAAGGCCGGAATTGAAAAGGAGAAAGCTCATTTGAGTTTCATCTTTATCTTTCTAAAGTTAAGAGAGAGGGGAGAGCAAGGCAAGGAAGAAGAAGAGGAATCCGGCTGCCGGTGGTGCTGCGGTGGTCCAAATCGCGAGCTGAGTTCGGATTTACGAAGGCAAGGCTGCTACGAAGGCTTTCATCCATCTCAATTTTCTCCATGGCTTCGAGGCGAATTCCAAGGGTAACGATTTCCGTCTTGGACATGTGAAGTCCTACTTTCTTGCATTTGCATAGGGAAAATCCGTCCCCGCGAGTGTGCGGTGGGTTGTGATGTCCCTTTGGGTAGATATGTGAAGTCCCCCTTATTAGAGTCCGGAATTGGAGTACAGATCTAGGCATGCTGTGTGAAGCCAATCTGGATGTGTTGGTCTGGATTGGTGATGCTTGTTTGCATTCAGAAGAATCTCCGAGAATTTGATTGTTTTTGTGAAATCTGTGGTTCATACCTATTGTTTGGTGTAGCAGGAAGTACTGGAGGAGTCCAAGAAATTGTGCTAGTTGGGTTCAACTATTGTGGTGGACGGGCAAGGTGAAGCTGTACCCGCATCAGTCCAGTCTTGAGTCTGACGATGTGTGCAACGGGATAAGCGGATCTGTACCCGCGTTATGGTTGTCTAACCTTGGGTGCTTAAGACCCTGTTAGGATCACATAGCGAGAGTCGACGGCTTGCATGCCGATCATGGCTAGAATGCTCATTGGTGGGATCCGGTGTTTCCGGTACACCCGAATGTGCCCTGAGTGCACGGAGCGTCGGGCCAACATTTGTGATATGTATTGACTGTGTGGTCGTGCACGTCTTGCGTGGTTTGCTATATATATATCATATTGGAAAATAATATGCAGGGCTAGAATTCCACTGCCCCGTGCCAGGGGCAGAGTCGTTATAATTGGTCAGCTAAATGCTGACCGTTGCCCTGTTTGCCACCACTTGGTGGATTGCTTCTTACAGGTGCTGGAGGTGCTGGTCCGAGCGAGACTTAGCGGGCTGAAGCCCAAGCTGCGTTGCTGCCCTCGAAGGCTTTGTTTTGTTTCTTCTTGTTAATGTGTGGCCGGCCTGCGTGCCGATGTCTGTAAACCACACCTTGTTAAGAGAAATTTGTAAGGCCTTAAGGACAGACACTTTTGTTTTATACATTCCTATGTTTTTAGTGGACAGTTCTTGTTGTACTTGAGTTCAAGTTTTAAACCGCGAAGCTTCCGCTAGAATGCTCTGTGTTAGGATGCGTTGGTGTTTTGATATTATTTCGTAGCGTCTATGCCTGTTTGTGGAATATGGTGTGGGGCCCCGATCGGACCCTCTATTATATTCTTCTTTACGGGTAGAGGTGTTACAATTTGGTATCAGCTTGTTGGTCGATCTCTTCCGAATTCGCGGACTAATTCTTTTGAGGGGTGGCGAGCACGTGTCAGTGCTATCGTTATAACACTTAACTTGAACTCAAGAATGTCCACTTAGAAATGCAAATACACTTGTTTGTTTAACTTGTGTATTCTTTTTGTATGTTTGCCGTTTTACTTGGTCACTAAATTGTGTGTTTTACACATATAGGTGACTAGAAGTGTTGCGGGTCAATCTGAACCTCAACATTCTGTCGAAAGTGCGGAACAAGCTGAGGTGCCCACACCTCCTCTATCTGCTGAAACGGTACGTTTCATCACGGAAACGGTACTTGCTGTGATGAATGCTTAGCAGGCTGGGCAGGCACGTCCTGCAGTGGTGCCAACGCATGCTGGGGTACGGCAAGAACCGGTAGCAGCTGTAGTTGATCCGCGGGCAGCAGATCAACAATTGAAGCAATTCTTGAGCTTCAATCCTCCACAATTTACTGGGGCAGGGTCACCGGCCCAAGCAGAGGATTGGCTTGCAAGGATCAAGAGGATCATTAGAGCGATCAAGGTTGAGGAGGGACAGAAAGTTATGTTGCTAACTTTCCTACTGGAAGGAGAGGCTCGTTTATGGTGGGATGAGATTGAACTGCATCACTTGGCCGGTAGACAACTTGCAGAAGTCTCGATGGATGAATTTTCTCGGTTGTTCTTGGCACAACATCTACCAATGCAGCAAAGGTTATCGATGGAAATGGAATTTCAGCGGTTAACTCAAGGAGATCGTAGTGTGGATGATTACCTTCATGAATTCACATGTTTGGTAAGAAATGCGGGTACCATCTTTGCCAAAGAAGAGCGTAAGACTAGTAGGTTTTATGCGGGACTGTGAGATGAGCTGCGGTATTTGCTCTCGAGTTCTGTGAGTCAGGGATTTCAAGCCTTAGTCTGTATGGCTCGGTCTTTGGAGACGGACATGAAAAGGCGGCAGGAAAGAGGGACCTTGGCTATGACAAAGCCAGAGTTCAAGCCGCCGTGTCCGGAGAAGTTTGGGTACCGTAAGAGATGGGGAAAGAATTCAAGGTCTACTGGACAAGCTCCTTCTGCGACTGTGACAGAGACTTCTGGGTATGGATCTCGTGCTTGTTTTACGTGCGGGAAGTTGGGACACTTCGCACGTGATTACCGAGTTGGTCCTCCAAAGGGTGACAAGAAGACGGGAGCATCTTATGCGGAGAAAGGGAAGACTGTTGTGGAGTCTTCTGCCTCGCACGCACAGCCCAGGGTCTTCAACCTTGGACAACAGGAGGCCATTAAGCAGGCGGATGTCATCATAGGTGCGCGTAGTTTTTAATGTTATTTTATCCTGTGTACTGTGCTTGTTTTGATTATGATGTTTTAGGGTTTGTCCTTATACGAGAGTATCCAGCGCGAGCACTATTTGACACAGGTGCTTCACATTCATTTCTGTCTGAAGAGTTCAGCTTTCTTGTTGGGGTACCTATCCGGACCACGCAGATAGTGTAAAGGTGTTGTTACCTAACGGATGTTTGATGTGCGCGGATAAATCTTGTGGTCTTGAGGTCAAGATAAGGAGTCAGGAGTTCAAGGTGGAAACACTAGTATTGTCGATCAAGGAATTTGATATAATCTTTGGTATGGACTGGCTGTCAGAGCAGCGTGCATGTATAGATTGCACGTCAAAAGAGGTCACACTTGGGCAGAATACCGAACAAGAGACCAAGTTCATTGGTATATAAGGGATGAGTGGGATGTTGTTATCTGCTCTCCAAGTCGTTAAGGCAATTCGGAAGGGTGCAGAGTTGTTCTTCACACTCGTAGAGGCGGTGGCGCCGAAGGCCAGTGTGAGTGACGTGCCGATTGTGTCGGAGTATGCTGATGTGTTTCCAATGGACCTTCCGGGGTAACCTCCCAAAAGGGAAATCGACTTCGCTATCGAGCTGGTGCCGGGTGCGAAACCTGTGGCTCGTTCGCCGTATCGGGTAGCGCCAAAAGAGATGGCCGAACTAAAAGTTCAGTTGCAAGAACTGTTGGAGCAGGGATACATACGCCCAAGTATGTCACCTTGGAGCGCGCCTGTTCTTTTTGTGAAAAAGAAAGACAGTAGTTTGCGGCTATGTATTGATTATCGCGAACTGAATTAGCTGACGGAGAAAAATAGGTATCCGATTCCACGGATCGTTGACTTGTTTGATCAGCTAGCAGGCTCAACCGTCTATTCCAAGTTGGATTTGAAATCCGGGTATTACCAATTGTGGATTAGGGAAGGTGACATTCCCAAGACAGCGTTTGGCACACGCTACAGTCATTATGAGTTCACAGTGATGCAGTTCGGCTTATGTAATGTGCCTTCGGTATTCATGGATCTCATGAATCGAACGTTCCGCGAATACTTGGATTTGTTTGTGATTGTGTTCATTGATGATATCCTCATGTACTCTCAGTCGGAGGAAGATCATGCAAACCATTTGCGGTTAGTATTGCATACCTTGCGGAGAAATAAGCTGTATGCCAAGTTCTCTAAGTGTGAATTCTGGCTCTCGTCGGTGGCTTTTCTGGGCCATGTGGTAAGTGGAGAGGGCATAGCGGTGGATCCGGCAAAGATAAGTGCCATTCGTGATTGTCCAGTGATGTCTTCGGTGGCCGAAGTCAAGAACTTTCTTGGACTGGCAGGCTACTATAAACAATTTGTGGCGAACTTCTCCCGGATTGCTTTGCCTTTGACTACGTTGATGAGAAAAGATCAGAAGTTCATTTGGATGCCGGAGTGTGCGCGAGCTTTTGAGGAGCTAAAAGGTCGTTTGACAACGGCACCTGTTTTAACGTCGCCTTGTACTACAGACGGTTTTGAGATATGCAGCGATGCGTCAGGAAGTGGCTTAGGCTGCGTTCTCCTACAGTTTGGCAAGGTGATCGCTTATGGCTCACGTCAATTAAAGGTACATGAGCGTAATTACCCCATCCACGACTTGGAGTTGGCGGCGGTGATATTTTCGCTAAATTTGTGGCGGCACTATCTTTATGACGTGAAGGTAGATATTTATACAGATCATAAAAGCCTGAAGTATCTGCTCGATCAAAAGGATTTAAATATGCGACAAAGGAGGTGGATGGAATTCCTAGGGGATTATACCTTCGACATTCACTATGTTCCCGGAAAGGGAAATGTGGTGGTTGATGCCTTGAGTCGTCGGACTCCGGTGCGGGCAAGTTTGTTGCGGATACATGACGAGCGTCTAATCCAGGAATTGGAAGCGTTGGAGATATCTTGTGTTGAGAGGGATTCTTCGGTCGATGCATGCTTGAACTGGATGGAGGTTCAATATGACCTTACGGACAGGGTTTGGTGGGCAACAGAGCTTGATGAAAGTCTCCAACGCTATGCCAAGAAAGGGTCTGGTGACTAATTATCCTGGGATGACGGGTTATTACGGAAGGATGGCCGACTGTGCGTCCCTTGTGCGGGTAAATTGCGAGAAGAATTGTTATATGAAGCACACTTTACAAAGTACTCAATTCACCCTGGGAGCACAAAGATGTATAAGGACATGTAGAAATTGTTCTGGTGGCCTGGATTAAAGAAGGACATAGCCGAATATGTGGCTAAGTGTCGTACTTGTGCTTTGGTAAAAGCAGAATGTCAACGACCGAGTGGTTTCCTGAAATCATTGCCAGTTCCGCAGTGGAAGTTTGAGGATATTTCAATGGATTTCGTGCACGGGTTGCCGAGATCGCAACGTAGGAATGACTCAATTTGGGTGATTGTAGACCGGTTGACAAAGGTGGCTCACTTTCTACCGAACAAACGGGACGATTCAGTGGAAACATTGGCAAAACTCTCTGTGGAGCAGATTGTTCGATTGTACGGTATTCCTCGAAGCATCGTCAGTGACCATGATGGGCGATTTACGTCAAAAGATTGGAGGCTAATTCATCAGCTGTTGGGCACAAAGTTAGCATTAAGTACAGCCTTTCATCCGCAAACGGATGGCCAAACTGAACGGACCAACAGAACAATGGAGGATATGCTCCGTATGTGCGCCCTGGACTTCGGTAAGAAGTGGGAAGATCATCTTGTTATGGTGGAATTTACCTACAATAATAGTTACCAAGCGAGTATCGGCATGACACCATTTGAAGCTCTGTATGGTCGCAAGTGTCGTACACCGTTAGCTTGGGCAGAAACTGGCGAATCCAAACTTTTGGGACAAAAGGTAGTCGAGGATGCTAACTCAACAATACGCTCTATTCGAGAAAGACTACTAATAGCCCAGGATCGTCAAGCCAAGTATTACAATGCTAAGCACAGGAACGTGGAGTTCGCGGTGGGTGACTGGGTCTATTTAAAGATTAAACCCTTCAAAGGCATATCTCAGATTCGGCAGTTTAAAAAGCTAAGTCCGCGATACCTTGGTCCATTTGAAGTGGTGGAGCGAGTTGGGGAAGCTGCCTATCGGCTAGCTCTTTCATCGGAATTGGGAGGACTGCATGATGTGTTCCACATCTCAGTACTACGAAAAGCAGTCAAGGATCCAGCTCAAGTAATTGAGAATGATCGGGTGTCGGTTGAGTATGGGCTAACGACAAAGGTGAGGCCCATTCGGATCAAGGATCGAGCCGAGAAACAGTTGCGGAACAAAACGATCAGGATGGTCAAAGTCCGGTGGGACAATTGTGGCCGAGAAGAGCTAACATGGGAGCAGGAGTAGACCATGCGAGCCGAGTTTCCCGAGTTATTTTCGTAATCTGTTCGCTAGTTTGTATATGTAATCAACACATATATGTCTCTGATTGTGTTATGTTGTTTTCTCCCTGCTGTCTTCAAATTTCGTGACGAAATTTAATTAAGGAGGGGAGGATTGTAACACCCAAGAAATCTCAACAGGTCAAATTGAGGTTCAAGCTGGCTGACACGGCCTGGGACACGGGCGTGTCCCAGGGCATGTTTGGGGTACACGGGCATGTCCCAAGGCGTGTACTGCCCAAAAATTAGCCAGTTTGTCCCTAGAAGGACACAGCGTGGAGGCCCAGCCATGTCGATCGTGACACGGGCGTGTCAAATTGTCACACGGGCGTGTCCAGTGCCTGTGTGGTTTTGGGGGAAAATGCTGATTTCCGTCTCGATGGGGGAACACGCCCCTCGACACGGGTGTGTCAGGTATCGACACGAGCGTGTCCCGGGCGTGTCGACACTAGTGTTCTAGTTTGGCTTAAGTCGGTTGTGCACCGCTTCAGGAACACGGCCTGTGATACGGGCATATCACTACCCGTGTTCGGGCCAATAAATCAAATTCAGGGCTGATCAGAGCCGTTCATTTTCTTTGACCAAGATCCAATGGTCTAGGCTTTTCCCTGGGTTAATAAGGTCGGGATTGAAGAGGAGAAAGCTCATTTGAGTTTCATCTTTCTCTTTCTAAAGTTAAGAGAGAGGGGAGAGCAAGGCAAGGAAGAAGAAGAGGAATCCGGCCGCCGGTGGTGCTGCGGTGGTCCAAATCGCGAGCCGAGTTCGGATTTACGAAGGCAAGGCTGCTACGAAGGCTTTCATCTGTCTCAATTTTCTCCATGGCTCCGAGGCAAATTCCAAGGGTAACGATTTCCGTCTTGGACATGTGAAGTCCTACTTTCCTGCATTTGCATAGGGAAAATCCGTCCCCGCGAGTGTGCGGTGGGTTGTGATGTCCCTTGGGGTAGATATGTGAAGTCCCCCTTATTAGAGTCCGAAATTGGAGTACGGATCTAGGCATGCTATGTGAAGCCCATCTGGACGTGTTGGTCTGGATTGGTGATGCTTGTTTTCATTCAGAGGAATCTATGAGAATTTGATTGTTTGTGTGCAATCTGTGGTGCATACCTGTTGCTTGGTGCAACAGGAAGTACTGGCAGAAGTCCAGGAAATTGTGCGAGTTGGGTTCAACTCTTGTGGTGGACGGGCAAGGTGAAGCTGTACCCGCGTCAGTCCATTCTTGAGTCAGACGATGTGAGCAACGGGATAAGCGGATCTGTACCCGCGTTATGGTTGTCTAACCTTGGGTGCTTAAGGCCCTGTTAAGATCACATAGCGAGAGTTGACGGATTGCGTGCCGATCATGACTAAAATGCTCATTGGTGGGATCTGGTGTTTCCGGTACACCCGAATGTGCCATTAGTGCACGGAGAGTCGGGTCGTCGTGCCGACGTTTGTGATATGTATTGACTGTGCGGTCGTGCACGTCTTGCGTGGTTTGCTATATATATATCATATTGTAAAATGCTATGCAGGGCTGGAATTCCGCATCCCCGTGCCAAGGGCAGGGTCGTTATAATTGGTCAGCTGAATGCTGACCGTTTCCCTGTTTGCCACGGCTTGGTGGATTGCTTCTTACACGTATTGGAGGTGCTGGTCCGAGCGGGACTTAGCGGGCTGAAGCCCAAGCTGCGTTGCTGCCCTCGAAGGCTTTGTTTTGTTTCTTCTTGTTCATGTGTGGACGGCCTGCGTGCCAATGTCTGTAAACCACACCTTGTTAAGAGAAATTTGTAAGGCCTTAAGGCCAGACACTTTGGTTGTATACATTCCTATGTTTTTAGTGGACAGTTCTTGTTGTACTTGAGTTCAAGTTTTCAACCGTGAAGCTTCTGCTAGAATGCTCTTTGTTAGGATGCGTCGATGTTTTGATATTATTTCGTAGCGTCTCCTCCTGTTTGTGGAATATGGTGTGGAGCCCCGGCCAGACCCTCTATTATATTCTTCTTGACGGGTAGAGGTGTTTCATTGAGTGAGTGGGGCTCACTCAACGCCATGCCGTGTTGAGTCATCTCAACATTTTTCTTTCCTTACCTTGATTTTCTCTCCCGAGTGAATTTCCTTGATTCTTAGGTTCCTTGTCGGCTATGTTTTTCCAAGGGCTGAATCGTGGGTTGTGGTTAGTAGTGGTGGTTTGAAGCTCTTAATAGGGGTGAAATTGTGTGACTTAGCTGTGGCCACACTTTTTTCTTGTTCCAGGTACGGGTTGGGCAAGTTGGTGGGAGGTCCCTAGTGCTTTCACTTGTAGACCCTTGAGCTTTGTTTCTTGGAAATGGTGGTTGGGGTACTGAGTTTTCCTCCAACCCAGATCTGCGTTGTTTTTGCTACTACCATCTCTCACAACTTAGGGTGTTATACGTTTCTTCCTTTATAAATTTGCAACGTTTGGGCTCATGGTAGCCCTGTAAACTCTGTAGGATTTTTTGGCAGGGTTGTTGTTTTTTCCTCGCGCATAGTGCTTTTCCTTTTTGTCTTGCCTTGGATAGTTGTACTTATTACGGTTTACTTACACTTCTTGCTTATCTTTTAGCCTAACTTTTCCATATAGCTTACTTGTTTAGCTTGCTGAGATATTCTTTTCTTCTTTGAATGCCTCTGGTTCTTGTTAGTAGCCGATTAGGCGGCTAGTTGTGTTGTGCTGTTGCTGGTGGTCTCTCGTACTGTGGAGATCAGTTCCTTGGTCTTGTGAGGTAGTTTTGTGTTTCTTTCTTACAGACATACATACTTGCCAGTGGGTTCGTGTCAGTTTGTTGGCGCTCACTGGTAGTTTTACCTTGATACTAGATATGCTATCTTTTTGCTGCTACCTTTTTCTGGAGATAATCTACTTGTTCTTGGGATGATTTATGCTAGGTTGTTAGTTACTTTTTAACCTAAAAACACTATTATAAGTATATCTCATGATCAACATGTTTTACAAAACTCAACCACTATTTTCCAAATAACATAAAAAGATCGTTTTCCTATATATACTATAAATTAAATGTAGGGTCCTGCATAGTATAAGTTGTCCTCTAGGGGCACTTATGAACTATTTTAGGATGTCAAACCTGAATAAGGTATTTTCCGCAGCGTATAAGTATAGTTTTTAAATTATGGACTAGATGATCCACTGATCCGAGGGATACGGCCTTTAAAATATAACTGATATTCTAATCATTAAACTTATGAATTTTATAAAGTAAAGTAGATAGTTTTTCCTGAGCGTCAGCAGTTTTGCCCTGCTCGACGTCGCATCACGATGCGTGTTTTCTTATACTCTGATGCTTCTTTAATTTGGAGAAAATGCGGGTTGTGACAGTTGGTATCATAGGGAGGTTTCTTGAAAAGTTAGTCGGGCAACCGTCCCTTTTGATTGCATTAGCAGTTTAGCATCATGTCATTCACACACCGATACGTAATCAGCACGTCTTGGCAAAAGCACGAACACTACACTCATAACAAAACATGAAGTATGCGGGGCATATTATGTAGTATGGGATGCATAATATGTGTTCGGATATGGATCCACCATAGGGGTAACATGTGAGGGTTATGTAGTATGGGATGCATAACCTCACCACATGGCTGCGACTAGCTCGTTTTCTTTTCGTTGCATGAGAATGTTATGTAGTATGGGATGCATAACATTTTCATGTGTACGCCACTCATAACATGCATTAGGGCCTTTTTAGAATGCATTGCACAAACATGCATAGCATAACATCGCATAAGCACAACGTGGCAAGCTAAACACTGGCAGGATGACATATGTACACACATAAGTTTTGAGTCAAAAATAATATAAGTTCATGCATTCCTTAACTAGGCACAAGAGTTAGAAAGGTGGTGGTAAACCATCCTAGGTTAGGCATATTATCAATTCTTGTAAAAAAATAAACTCCCAGAGCAAGTTTAGTAGCTTTAAGTTCATATTTATGTGTGTGTTGTCTGTACTTGAAGTTAGTAGTAGTTGTGGTACTAAGATCTGACTAATGTTGTTATGATTTTAGGATGGCGAGACGCCCTTCGACTAGATCAACCCCCCTGTCTGAGGGTGAGTCATCTGGAGCGCAGAATGATGCGGCGATTGAGAGCCTGCGGCAGAGTAGCAATTCCTTGAGCAGGCAGATGGTGGAGATGCGAGCCCAGATCCAGTCTCTGGTGGCAGTTGTGGCCGGACAGACTCAGGGAGTGCAAGGCCCTATAGGGGGGTTAGCTTTTCCTCCTCCTCCTGCACCCCTGAGACCTCCTGTGGTGGTGCTAGCAGAGATGGCATTTATCTCGCAGTTTCAGAGACTTAGCCCTCCTACTTATGATGGGAAGGCATATTTCATGGTCATAGATGATTGGCTGATATCCATGGAGGATATGTTCTCGTACTCCAGTATTATAGATTATCATAAAGTGATGATAGCCGCCTCTTAGCTCAAGGGTTTGGCTAAGAGTTGGTGGCTTAGAGAAAAGGAGAGCTTGGTAGCTGGTTGTTCTTGGGAAGTAGTCAAGGAAATGCTGCTGAGGAAGTTCTTGCCTTCGGTCGAGCGTGACCGTCTTATGAACGACTTCCTCCACCTGAAGCAAAGACAACTCACAGTCGGTGAGTATGAGATAGAGTTCAGCATGTTGAGCCGGTTTGCTCCTGGGATTATGAGTGTTGAGGCTGACCGAGTCAAGCAATTTCTTGGTGGCTTGAGGAGCGAGGTGCAGCAGTTGACCAGTGCTTATGGATCAGAGACTTATGCAGGGGTAGTGGAGGCTGCTTTGAAGGTGGAGGCAATCGAGACTGTAAAGAGCAGAGGCCAGCAAATGAGGATGGACAAGAGGAAGTCTGTTGAGGAGAAGAAACCCTAGGTACCCGGTGCTGCTTTAGGAAAGAAGAGCAAGGTGGTGTGTAGCTTCTGTAGTCGGTCAAACCACCCTATTGAGAGGTGTTTCAAGAAGGCAGTAGATCAGAAGAAGGAGCAAGTTCAATCTATTCAGGGTGCTCCTAGGAGGGATGTTTCCTATTTTGTTTGCAAGCAACCCGGGTATGATGCTGCCCAGTGCTTGTCCAAGGATAAAGTCTGCTATTAGTGTGGGCAGAAGGGTCACATCAAGTCTAGGTGTCCTCAGGTCCAACCTGCTCTTCATGCAGTTCTACTTCAGGCACTACCTCTTCCTTAGCGTGTGGACAGGGCAAAGGAAAGCTGAACGTAATCTCTTCCGAGGAGGCTCAACCTTCGACTCATGTCATCTCAGGTTAGTTGTTTTTGCAGCTTGAAAGTTTTATTTACTAGAATAGTTATAGTTTTGTTTTGGTAGTTCCTTAGTTGTATATACTCCTATATGGAAATTTAAGGTGAAGAATCGCTGGGCGCGTGTTCTGTTCGACTCCGACGCTACCCACTCATTAAGGCTAGAGCCTTTGTGGAGCGACATCGGTTGACTCTAGATCGAGTTCGTGATACCTTCCACGTCAAGTTCCCTTCTGGTGAATTTGTCTTATCAGATTTGGGCATTCTAGATTGCCCTGTTTTGTTGGGGGACTTTCTTGCGAAGGCAGACTTGAAGATGATTGATCTGCAGTACTTTGATGTTATTCTGGGCATGGAATGGCCGTCTAAGTATGATGCGGTTATTCAGTGCAAAGGGAAGCTCTTGGACTTCATAAGGGAAATTGGTCAGCTGGGAAGCGTGTATGCTGATCCGTGCCAAGATTCTCCTGTCATTTCTGCGGTATGTGCTCAGAAGTTGTTTCTTTCTGATTGTTTTGCTTGTTTAGTCTCGGTGGTTGGGACCGCTATTAGTGTTCCGTGTTTGGAGGAGATTCCCGTTGTTCGTGGTTTCACTGATGTTTTTCCTGATGACCTTCTTGGTCTTCCTCCCGATCGGGATGTTGAGTTTGTGATTGATTTGGAACTGGGTACGCGTCCTATTGCTAAGGCACCGTACCAGATGACCCCTCGTGAGTTAGAGGAGTTGTGAGTCCAGTTGGATGAGTTATTTGCAAAAAGATTTATCGCGCAGAGTTCGTCGCCTTGGGGTGCTCCTATTTTGTTTGTAAAGAAGAAAGATGGGTCGATGCGGTTTTGCATCGACTACAAGGAGTTGAATAAAGTCATTATTAAGAACAGGTACCCTCTGTCGAGGATCGATGACTTATTTGATCAGTTGCACGGTAGCACGGTGTTCTCCAAGATCGATCTTCGTTCTGGCTATCATCAGCTCAGGATCTGTTAGGAAGATATTCCACGGACTGCGTTTAGATCGAGGCATGGACACTTTGAGTTCTTGGTGATGTCATTTTTTTTACCAACGCACCATCAGCTTTCATGGATATGATGAACCGGGTGTTCAAGGATTTCCTAGACAACTTCATTGTGGTTTTCATCGATGATGTGTTGGTCTATTCCCACAGCGCTGAGGAGCATGAGCAGCATCTGCGCTTTGTTCTATCGGAGTTGAGGAATCACAAGTTATTTGCCAAGCTGAGCAAGTGCGAATTTTGGTTGCCTTAGGTCTCGTTTCTGGGCCACGTGGTGAAACAAGATGGGATCTCGGTCGACCTAGAAAAGATCGCAGCAGTGCTGGATTGGAGCAGGTCGGGCACGCCCAAGGAGATTAGAAGCTTCCTAGGGTTGGCCGGCTACTACAGGAGGTTCATGGAGGGTTTCTTTACCCTGGTTGCACCTTTGCCCAGGTTGACTCAGAAGAACGCGGCCTTTGTTTGGAGCGAGAAGTGCGAAGATGCCTTCCTGGAGCTCAAGAGCAGACTGTGCACTGCTCCCGTTCTGACCCTACCTACTGAGGGTGTGGAGTATGATGTGTATGTGGATGCTTTGCATGTTGGTCTGGGTTGCGTGTTGATGTAGCCTTGAAAAGTGATTGCGTATGGGTCAAGGCAATTAAAGACTCATGAGAGGAATTACCCTACACATGACCTTGAGTTTGCAGCAGTGATTTATGCGTTGAAGCTGTGGAGGCATCTACTTTATGGGGCTCAGTACAAGATCTTCACTGATCATAAGAGCCTGAAGTAAGTGTTCATGTAGAAGGAGTTGAATCTGCGGCAGCGTCGGTGGCTAGAGTATATGGCCGATTATGATGTAGAGATCAAGTATCATCCAGGCAAGGCCAATGTGGTGGCCGACGCCCTGAGCCGGAAGACGGGGAAGATCTTTAATCTCTCCTCCGATCCTTTAGTGGAAGAATTCCTCCTTATGGATATCTCAGTGGGATGTTGTGGCATGCAGAGCCGTCTTTGATTTCTCTTACTAGGTTGCACCAGAAGGATGATCCGGGCCTGCTGCACTTATACCTCAGGACTGAGAGAGGGGAGTTGCCGGATTTTTCTATCGATGATGCGGGTACTTTGAAGTACCGCGGCAGATTTTGCATCCCCGCTGTTGGAGACATCAGGGGTATGATATGCAGAGAGGCTCATGGATCCAGTGTTGCCTACCATCTAGGATATACAAAGATGTATCGATTTGATTCTGTTTGGGTTATAGTGTATAGACTGACGAAGTGTGCTCACTTCATGCCGTATAAGATTGACTATCCGATGAAGAAGATAGCATAGTTGTACTTGAATGAGTTCATCAGATTGCACGGTGTGCCTGTTAGCATCATTTCTGTTCGAGACTCTCGGTTTACTTCTCATTTTTGGCATAGTCTGCAGGAGGGTTTGGGCACAGATCTGAGGTATTCTACTGCTTACCACCCACACACCAATGGGCAGACAAAGCGGGTGAACCAGATAGTTGAGGATATGATCAGATGCTACATTCTAGACCACGGTTGAGCGTGGGATGAGCGATTGCGACTTATGGAGTTGGCATACAATAACAGTTATCAAGATAGTTTGCAAATGGCTCAATTTGAAGCTTTGTATGGGAGGCGCTGCAGAACTCCCCTATTTTTTGCAAAGGCAGGTGAGAGACCTTTGCTGGGTCCAGATGCGCTCGAGGAGATGGAAGTCACAGTGAAGCTTATTCGAGAAAAGCTTCGTATAGCTCAGGAGAGATATGAGAAGAACGCCAACCGGCGCAAGTCTGACTTGGAGTTTTCTGTAGGGGACCTTGTGTTTCTTAAGGTTTCCCCGATGGTTAGTTTTAATAGGTTCGGTAAGAATCGGAAATTGGACCCGAGGTATGTGGGCCCGTTTAAGATTGTTGAACGGATTGGCCTGTCAGCATATAGGTTGGATTTGCCAGCAAACTTCCCAGGTGTTCATAACGTATTTCATGTAATCCAATTGCGGAAGTGTGTGCGTAGCAGTGGGCAAGTCTTGGATGTTGTGCCCTAGTTGGAGCATAATCTCTCATTTGTTGAAGTGTCGGTCCGCATTTTGGATACTCAAGATCGGGTGCTGCGGAGGAAGTCCATCCCGATGGTCAAAGTTCTATGGAAGAATCAGGATTTGGAAAGTGCGACTTGGTAGTTAGAGTCGGCAATGAGGGAGGCTCACCCTCAACTGTTTCCCTGATTGGATTGGTATGTTTTCTTCTTGTAATGTTTGGCTTGTTACTTTTCCTTCTATAGTAGAAGTGTTGTGCGTAAAGTTTCGGGACGAAACTTTCTTTCGGGGGGGAGTGACTGTAACGCCCCCAATTTTTCTGTGATTATTTAATTCTTGCTTGGCGTTACGTCGACAGATTTTCTTGGGTTGTGTCATCTGTGGAGTGTGGTCTTAACTCCTTAGAACTGAGTGGCCTATTTTGTAGTCTATTGGCAAGATCTCCCTAGCAAGCCGGGGCGTTTTGGGTGACCTGGTGTGGCCTCTCGGGGGATACTTGTGTTTTGACTTCGGGTGGGTATAACTTGAGTTCTGTTCGTTGAAAGTTAATTTCGACTTCGCCGTTGTGTTCGTAGCATGGATATTTAGCTACGGTGTGAATTTCATCGAATTCCGAGGATGTTCGGTTTTCGCGTCGTTTTGAATTTTATGAAAAATAAAACTATTTAATAAATATTATATTAATAATTATTTTGAAAAGGTGCGGGTGCTGGGCGGTTACTGTGGTGTCTCATTATATAATACTTTATTGATTAGCTAATTAAGATTAATAGGGGTCTATATATAGGATAGTTAAGACTTAAGAGAACCGTTCCTGTTCATCTTCCAGAACCCGTCTGCGGCTGTTCACGGCAAGAAGCGGAGAAACCGCCGAACCTGCTCCCCTTCAGGCGCCGATTCCGGGAGCGTTTGTGGACGGAATTCGATTCCGAAAGCGGATTTGGATTGCTCTTGCCTAGACCTTCATTCCTACGGTAAGAAATTCAGTTTTCGTGGTGTTTCTAGGGGTCTCGATTTTCTAGGGTTTTCCGTTTCCGCCATTAAAGCTCCAGATTTTCTGCTTTAGGTATTGTTGCTTCTGGTGCCGAGTGAGAATAAGGGAGGCCGACTAAGCTTCGCTGGAAATCGAGGTAAGTGGTGTTCTTTCCCTTGCCTAGTATTGTTCTCTTTTTCTCTTTGTTCTTGCGTTCGTAGGAAAGCTTGTCTAGATTGTTTTCGCTATGTTAATAAAGCCCTGTTAGCCCTAGGTTAGAAACCCTAATCTTGCATGAAATCGGGTACAAATTCCCAATTGTTAGTAGAGAAGCCTTGTTCTCGGGCTGTGTGAGGGTTTGAGGGTTGGGTCGATTATTCCTGTGATGTAGTTGTAGCCGGGTCGAGGGGCAAAGCTATAGTTTACTTTTTATGCAAATCAGTCTTGCTTAGGCTCGGGTTGGATGAATTAGTGCTGGCCTGTAGCAGAAGCTTTCCGTGTACCCAGTCTTGCTGTTTAGTATGATTCAGGGCTTGGCGTTGAGTGTGGTGCACACACTCAACGTCGGGTCTGCTTGGACTTGGAATTGAGTGTGGTGCACACACTCAATGCCAGGTCTGCTTGGACTTGGCATTGAGTGTGGTGCACACACTCAACACCGGGTCTGCTTGGACTTGGCGTTGAGTGTGGTGCACAGACTCAACGCCGAGTATGCTTGGACTTGGCGTTGAGTGTGGTGCACACACTCAATGCCGGGTCTTCTTGTACTTGGCATTGAGTCTGGTGCACACACTTAACGCCGGGTCAGCTTGGGCTTGGCGTTGAGTGTGGTGTACACACTCAACGCTATTGCCCCTTGATCTGTTCTTTTGCGGCTAAGTATCGTGGCGTTAAGTGAGTCGACCTCACTCAACGCCATGGCTGTCTAGGCGTTGAGTGAGGCGGACTCACTCAACGCCGCAGCCAATCCGCATGGTTATGTCGGATGGCATGGAGTGAGTGGGCCTCACTCAACGCCATGGAGGTTTAGGCGTTGAGTGAGGCGGGCTCACTCAACGCCGTAGCCCTTTCTTGCGGTTAAGTATTTTGGCATTGAGTGAGTCGACCTCACTCAACGCCAAAGATGTTTTGGCGTTGAGAGAGGTGGACTCACTCAACGCCACAGTTGGTTATTTTGCGGCTAAGTGCTAAGGCGTTGAGTGAGTGAACCTCACTCAACGCCAAAGCTATTTTCGCATTGAGAGAGGTGGACTCACTCAACGCCACAGTTGGTTTTTGTTGGGTACATTGGAAAAAGTGTACCTGATTTGAAGAAGCCCAACTTAGCTCAATGATATACATCAAGGTGTATTTGATGTTGTTTTGAGTTGACATGTGCAGGTGAAGAAGTATTAAAGAATACAGAAAAATATTCTAAGTCCACATGTCGACACCTGAAGAAATTGTGCCGACACTTCTGAATATTTGTGTCGACACTTCAGAAAATCAGTGTCGACACAGAGAAAGATGGTCGACCACATTTATGTCGACACTGGGAAGCAGTGTCGACACATAAAGAAAATCGTCGACCTCAGCACTGGGAAGCAGTGTCGACACAGAAGAAGATAGTCGACTAGTGAAAGATAGTCGACACAGAAGAAGATAGTCGACTAGTGAAAGATAGTCGACACAGAAGAAGATAGTTGACCAGAGAAAGATAGTCGGCCAGAGAAAGATAGTCGACCAGAGAAAGATAGTCGACTCACAGAAGAAGATAGCCGACCTCTACTGTGTCGACACTGGGTGGATGTGTCGACACCTTGAGATTGAGTCGACACATATTGGCAGAAGTCGACTATGCTTGTGTCGACACCAGAAGACTGAGTCGACACATTTTGGCAGAATTGAAGATTGATGTGTCGACACCTGAAGGCTGAGTCGACACATACTGAGTTCTGAATCTACAACAACTGTGTCGACACACAGGACTTGTGTCGACACACTACAGAGTCTAGACCAAGTTATTTTCTGAAGAAGCTGTGTCGACTTAAAGGCAACTTAGTCGACATCATCAAAGACTGTGTCGACACCAAAGTCACTTATGTCGACACAGATAGACAGATTGGTCTCGACACTTTCTAACAGACTGTCTCGACATTTTGCTGTCCAAGGCTAAGGTACTGGAACTGTTTGAAGACTTGACAGCTGTGGGTTGCCACCGTTTAACTGAAGCTGTCAGACCTGTCAGAAATCAGTTAGAAACCGGATCAGCCGGTTACCATGAAGAAAGTCTATAAATAGACATATTCAGAAGGAAGAAAAAAAAAGAAGAAACATAACTGAAGAAGATCTAAGAAGAAGAAACAAAAGGATTACGATCCTATTGAAGTTTCAATTCAAGAAAGTGCTAAGCTCTAAAGAAGATCTTCATCAGAAAATCTAAGAAGAAGTCTGAAGTATCAGAAAAGGTGTTGGATAGAGAGGGATCCAGTCATCTTGAAGAAGAAGAAGGAAGCCATCAGTGGTTTCTCAAGAAGCTGTTTGGAAATCAACTCAGCTAAGTTCAGATTCAAGAAGCTTTGAAGAAAGCTCAGATTCAGTTGATTTCATCAGCTGATCAAGAAGTGTCTTGTCCTCTTCTCTCTCAACAAAGGCAAGACATCAAAATATCTTTTCTAAATTTCTGTAGGATCTGTTTACATAGATCTGAGTTGTAAGCCTGTGTTATAAAGGCTGAGTGTAGGAGATGTAATCTCTGAGTGGTAGGGCTATTTGCCTGAGTGTAGGAGAAGGTTATTCTCTGAGTGGTAGGCCTTGAGGCAAGGCTGAGGTAGGGCTGTTGAGCCTGAGTTGTAGGAACCTATCCAGGTTCTGAGCTGTAGGATCTGAGGATATGAGAATAGTGGAAGTTTAGCCGAATCTAGCACATTGCTAGATAGGTGAAGGGGGAAAGTGGATGTACCCAGATCTTGGGGAACCACTATAAAACATTGTGCAATCTGTGATGCTTAGTTGTCCGTGAATGCTGTGCTACATAATTTAATTTGTAATTGAATTCTGCCTAGATTTATAAACAAGAAATTAGAACCTATTCACCCCCCCTCTAGGTGTTTAGGTTGTCTTGAAAGTAAAACTATCAAGTGGTATCAGAGGGAGGTTCCTCAAAAAGGACTTAACAGTCTGAGGTAGATCTGAAAGGCAGAATTTAGATTCAAAAAGATGGGTTCAGGTGAGAATCATAAGGAGCTAGGGTCTATGAAATTACCCATATGCAAGAAAGAAATTTTTGGAATTTGGAAAGAAAGAGTCAGACTGTTCATGGAGGCATCTGACCCAAGGATTTACATCACAGTACAGGAAGGCCCCTTCATTCCAATGAAGGTATCAGTTCTTGATGCAAATATCCAAACTCCAAAAAGTTATTCAGAAATGACCAAGGATGAAATCATCTTGGCAACCATGGATAAAAGAGCTCAGAACATTATTGTTAGTGCCATAGATGATTCAACATTTCAGAATCTGATTCACTGCAAGACCTCCAAAGAGATGTGGGACACATTGATTGTCTACATGGAGGGATCTAAAGAAGTAAGGCAGGACAGGAAATCTATGCTCAATCAGGAGTATGAAAGTTTTAGACAAGAAAAATCTGATAGCATAACTGAGTGCTACAAGAAATTCTATAGAATTGTGAATGAGCTTATGTCCTATGGAAGAGTCTTCAGTACTTATGAACTGAATGACAAATTCTTGAGATCCCTAACAAAGGATTGGGACACAAAGATCTGTGCCATAAGAGAAGTGGCTAAATTGGCAGAGATATCTCCTCCCACCTTGTTTGGAAAGTTGCTATCCTATGAAATGCAACTTATGGTGAGGAAGGAGGAAAAGAATTCAAGAGGAGAGCATAGAGAAAAGACTGTGGCATTCAATGCAGAAGCCACCAGAAAGAATAGGAGGAAATTACCATCTCCTCCTAAGGAAGTTGCAGAAGATAGTTTTGAAAATTCAGATAAGGGTTCAGAAAGCTGTGATTCAGATGCAGACTTTGCTGCATTCACAAGGCAATTCTAGAGGTTCTTGAAAAAGAAGCAATGGAAGTCTAGGCCTTCCACATCACAGCAAGATGATGACTATTATCAGAAGAAAAGGTCATCAAGGAAAGAGAAGAGCAGATTAAAGCCCAGCAAAGCCACTACTTCAAAGATTGTCTGCTATTGTTGCAATAGGCCTGGACATGTAGTGGCTGACTGTCCTGATAAGAGAAAGGAGTCTTCAGACAAGAAGAAGACTCATCAGAAAGGCAAGAAGGAGAAATCTTTTGTTGCAAAGAAAGATAGGAGTCTAACAGACCAGTCAACTTCAGAGTCAGAATCTGAAGCTGAAGCATATATTGGACTATATGCTGTGTCTGAAGAAGAGGAGTTTCTGCAGTTGCTAGACTCCATCAATGAACAAAAGGATCATCAGTGTATGGGGCTAATGGCAGGATCAGAAGAGGACATATGCCAGAATCAGTCTGGTCCTAATAAGGTACAATGTCCTTCTATTACATCTGTTTGTTGTACAAGTGAAGAATCAGCTACATCTGCATCAAGTGATGTAGATGCATCTGAATCTGAAGGAGATGTCTATCAATTGATAGACAAGTATGGGGATTTGTTGCAGGCCCTTAAGAAAAGCAAGAACCTGGTTATATCTCAGGCTCAGGAAATTGCTGAACTAAGGGTTGCTACAACTGAGTTAGAGAAAGTTATTGATCAAAAATTAAATGAAATTGCCAAGCTGAAGAATATAACTATTATTCAGATGGGCACAATTAACTATACTAATGATCAAGTGAAGAGTCTGGAGGCCAGACTTAGAATTGAAAGGGATTTAGTGGCTAGTTACTCTAAGCCAAAATCTGTCTTACCCTTGATAGATGAATTTGTCACTCAAAAGGATAAGGCTGGATTAGGATTTAAAGGTAACTCCAGGGCTGGCAGATTCAAGAGGAAAGGCAAAGCTCCTATTCAGCCACTAAATCTTTCAGTCCCCATAAAGTTTAGTAAGGTGAAAGTGCCTTCTAACAAATGTGATCATGAAGATATTCAAGGTTATATTAAGACTAATGTTATGAAGAACAAGGGTGTAAATGCAAGCAGGCCTACCTATGGTCATAAACCCAATGATTTTAAGAAATCAGTAGGTGAAGTTGCTGCAGCACCAGCAATGAACAGAAATTCTTCTGACAAGGATGTATCTAGATCTAGATACAATAAGTTTGAATGTTGGTAATGTGGCAAGAGAGGCCATTTTGCACTAGACTGTTGGTATAACCCAAGTGCAATAAAGAACAATAGTCTACCTGTTAGAAGAGGTTATGGTAGCTTTATTAATGCTAATCTGAACCAAGGACCCAAAACTTACTTGGGTTCTAAGGGTAAGTAATTCTGTGTTGCAGGTGAATCCAAGTAACCATGCCCCTATATGGTACTTGGATAGTGGTTGTTCCAGGCACATGACTGGAATAAAGGGGCTGCTGAAGGAGTATTCATCTGTCAAAGATGGACCTAAAGTGATCTTTGGGGATCTGAAAAAGGAGTCATCAAAGGGTTTGGTAACATTTCTTCTAACCTTATCACTATCACTCAAGTGGCTTATGTAAAAGGTTTGAAACATAATCTAATAAGCATAAGCCAGCTAAGTGATTTAGGATATGACATTTCATTTGTTAAAGATGGATGTCATATCAAAAGGTCAAGTGATCAAAAGATCATATTGACTGGGTATAGGAAGAGAAATGTATATTGTCTTAATTTTGAATGTGAGAATAAGGCTTCTCCCATCTGTCTTGTAGCTGATGACAATGCCTCTCATTGTGTCAAGTGGCACAATAGATTGGCTCATCTAAACTACAAGACAATTTGCCAACTCTTTAGCAAAGAGTTAGTGAGGAATGGACCTCAAGTTAAGTGTATAAAGGAAGGGATATGCTCAGCTTGTCAAAAGGGCAAGCAGACAAAATCCTCCTTTCAAAGCCTTGAAAACAAGGATTCTGTGAGGTGTTTATACCTCTTGCATATGGATCTTTTTGGTCCTATGCCAGTTCATAGTCTAGGTAGGAAGGTCTACACTTTTGTGGTTGTAGATGACTATTCTAGATTTATATGGGTGTTCTTTCTGAGACAAAAATCTGAAACCCCAGGTGTATTACTTAATTTTGTAAAGCAAATTCAGAATGAACTGAATAGTACAGTGGTCAAAATCAGAAGTGACCATGGTACTGAGTTTCAATCTGAAAGCATAACAAAATTGTGTAAAGACTTTGGGATTTTCCAAGAGTTCTCCTCACCTAGAACACCTCAGCAAAATGGAATTGCTGAAAGAAAGAATAGAACATTAATTGAAGCAGGTAGAACTCTGTTGAGTGACACCTGTCTCCCAGAATATTTTTGGGCTGAGGCAGTTAACACTGTTTGTCATGTGATCAATAGGGCTACTATCACCAAAAGCCACAAAATGACTCCCTATGAGATTGTGAAAGGCAGAAAACCAAATCTATCTTACTTTAGGATCTTTGGTTGCAAGTGTTATATACTTAACAATGGCAAGTCATATTTGACTAAGTTTGCTGCCAAATCCCAGGATGGGATATTTGTTGGCTACAGCACTAATAGTAAGGCCTATAGAGTCTTCAACTTGACTACTCAAGTTATTGAAGAATCTGTGCATGTTGTGTTTGATGAAACAAGATTAATCAACTGTGAGTTGTCTTGTAGATCAAATGACTCAACAGGTATAAGCAAAAGTATGGACAAGCTCTCCATTACTGAAGGATCAAAGGAAGATGGGGCATTGGAAAATGAAGGCTTCTGTCCAGGGGGAGAACAAGACACTATAGAAGCTGATGAAAACCAAGAGATTCAGCTAAATGAAGGAGCTATAGATGTTCAACCAGAAGGGAATCTTCCACTAGCTATAAGACATTTGAGAGATCATCCAGTTGATCAGATAATAGGTGATCCAAGACAGGGGGTGCAAACTAGAAGCAGAAATCAAAACACAGTTCTACATTCAAGTTTCCTATCACAAATGGAGCCTAAGAAGTTTGAAGAAGCTATCCAAGACCAGCACTGGATTGATGCCATGCAAGAGGAGCTGAATCAATTCAAAAGGTGCAATGTCTGGGAGCTTATTCCTAAACCAAGAGGCCACAACATAATTGGCACAAAATGGATATATAGGAACAAGCTAGATGAAAGTGGAATAATAGTAATGAATAAAGCAAGATTGGTTGCAAAAGGATACAGGCAGGAAGAAGGGATTGACTTTGATCAAACCTTTGCTCCTGTAGCAAGGCTGGAGGAAATCAGAATATTCCTTGCCTATGCAGCCTATCAAGACTTCAAAGTATACCAGATGGATGTGAAGTCAGCATTTCTGAATGGTGATCTTAAAGAAGAAGTATATGTAGAGCAACCATCAGGTTTTGTAGATCCTCTTAAACCTGATTTTGTTTATAAGCTTAGGAAAGCTCTGTATGGGTTAAAGCAAGCTCCAAGGGCTTGGTGTAACATCCCATTTCCAATTAGGCCCCCCCTAAGAATAACTTTGGGCTTGCCTGGGCCATGGCAAGACCATAGGGAACCAAATAGACCAAATGGGCTTAGGAGTCTAGTAGAGACTCATTTTGGGCTGCAAATAGCAAGTTTCCAAAACACTGAGTTTGGGTGACCTAGTGAGTTCAAACTGACTCTAGGGCATTTCTAGACCCAATGTGGGGCCAATGAGTCACCATAGACTCAATGGGGTCAATACTAGTGGCCAAATTAACCCAAGCCAACCCTAACCCTAAAATGGTCAAAGTGCCCTTCCTAAGGGCCATGTGACCTCCAGGGGGCCAACTCAACTCCAACTAACCCTACCTAGGCCTCAGGGGAGTCCAATGGGTCACTAAAGACCCATTGATGTGGACCCAAAGAGTCAAAATGACCAAGTCAACATTTAACCCAAGTCAAGTCAACTTAGCCCATTTGGGTTAACCCAAGTTCAAGCCACCCTCCCTCTTGGGCTAAGCCTGATGACAAGAATAATGTGAGGTATTAGGGCTGCCAATAACCTAGTTCCCGGCACCAG
This sequence comes from Platanthera zijinensis, assembly GCA_039513925.1. NCBI lineage: Eukaryota > Viridiplantae > Streptophyta > Magnoliopsida > Asparagales > Orchidaceae > Platanthera > Platanthera zijinensis. The sequence goes on along the minus strand of CM077097.1, from coordinate 20,723,837 downwards.
TCAACTAGGTGACTAGGAGAGAGAAAGAGAAGCCTAAATTTGAGAAATAAAAGAGGAGAGAGAAAGAGTAAAAGACCATTCATGGTGGGTCCCCCTCTTTTATTTTCCATTTGAGGTCTCATAATTGGTAGTGGGCTGCCAATAGAGTAAAAAGGAAGACATTTCATAGGGCCTTCATTAAGGGGAAGAGAGAGAGAGAAAGAGAGAGAGAAGAAAATAAAATAGGAGAGAGAAAATGATAAAAGAGAGTATTTATGGTGGACCCCTCTCCCATATTTTCATTTGGGAATTAATAGATTCAAATGGGCTGCCAATAGGGGGTAGGAGGAAGACAATTCAGTTTGGAGGGTGACTAGGAGAGAGAAGAAGAAAGAGAGAAAATAAAGAGGAGAATAATGGAGGAGAGAGAAAAATGGGGGAGAAGAAGAAAGAGTGGGGCTCGGCCATGAAGGGGCTGAGGGGAGCAATAATGGATGCCATTAACCTCCTCTGGGAAAGAGGAGTTCCTCCAGCCGTTTCCCAACCCTCTAGGCGCTGTGCAACCCCCCTCTCTTCAATCCGAGCCGCCCCCATTGAAGCCAATTAATGGCATAATAAACTCCAAGCCCTGCCTCTCCCCCTCCCTCCTCTACCTTTAAAACCCCTCAGTGAGCCAGGGAGAAGGTTTCCGGATCCCTAACAGAAGAGCAAGTGGTGGCCGGAGCAAGAGAAGGAGAAAACGCCGCCGCCGCCGTCGCCATGGCCCCTCGCCGATCTACACGTCGCATGGCCGCCGGGAAGGTCCTCCCTCACCTCTTCCTCTATGTTTAGATCCTAGGAATCATTAGGATGAAGTTTCATGCTCAAACGAATCGGTTTTGAGTTTTTAAAAATCTGAAAACCGCCATTTTTGGAGCTTTTTGGAGCTCTCGGGTAGGGCGGCGCCGCCACCTCCGGCCGCCCTAACTCCGGCTATGGATAGCCCCCACCACCGGGAACAAATGGATGATGTTTCCCGGTGGTGGCGCCGCCTCAGGCCGCCGGGAAAAGCCCCGTAAAAAGGGCCTGCTCGGGTTGGATTTTTGGCCATTTGGAGAAGATGAGCAGCTACCATTGGATCCTACTTCAGGATTCGTGCAAACAGTAAAAATCATGATAGTATAGTTTTGGATATATTATTTGCATTTCTGTCACAGTTTTACCTCTTAATGTTTGTATTTATTAAAAATACCTAGAGCCCTTTACAGAAAAAGTAGTGAACATTAAAGTTGTAGCCCTTTGAGTCTACTTTATTTTAAAATTGATTTCACCCAATTCGGATAACTGTGCTGACCTCAGCACTCAGTTTGGTGGAAGGTGTCCTTAGGCTAGGTCAGACACCATTTTGGTTGCCCACATCAAACCAGACCTCCAAATGACTTAAAATTTTATGTAGGGGTCATTCTTACCCACACCTATGACATATCCAAAAATGGTAATTTTTGGATAACATTTTTCTATAGTGTTTGTTAAAATTTAATAATCATATCTTAGAGTGATTAAGGGGTCTAATGACCTCCAAATCCCCCAAAATTTTGGTGGGAGGTCCTTAGGGACCTAGGGAAGCTCTGTATAAAGTTTCATTTAATTTGGAGATGTTTTGGATGGGTAATTACCCAATCCTAGGTTAGCCCATTAAGGGGCAAATAGGTCAAAAGTGCACTTAGTGATTTTAGTTGACCAAACTCCCTCACCAGAGGCTGAAACTTGGTCCACTGGTTTGTAATGGGCTTTAACACTCCCTTATGGTGTATGGAGTGGTTTGGGGTGAGTATGCCCTAGGACCCAAGTCCAAACCCCTAGGTTGGACTTTGGGGGCTTGTGAAGGGCATGGGGTCAAATGACCTTGAATGGAAGTGATTTTTGGTGGAAAGGAGACTAGTGAGGTTAGAACCCCCTGACCCAAGTCTTGGAAGGTTTGGAGAGGGTTACCCTCCCTTAAACCCTAACCCTAGTTTAGGGCACCTCCCTTGTTAAGGTAAAATAGGTCACCAAAACTTGCCTAAAGGCCATGAAACTTGGGTAGTGTACTTCTTGGGTTTAGGGAAGTCTTTGGGAAGTAATATTGAGAGCCTTGGGATTCAATACATAATAGTTCCTTCATATCTCACAAAAATAGGCTTTTGGGTATTTTAATTAATTTGATTTCTATGGTTGATTAGTGGATATGAAATTTTGGCAGAGAGATTTTTAGGTTCTTATACATATGCTTGAATTTTGCTGGAATTATTAACTGATTATTTTAAGTACTTCATTCACAAGCCATTGATTTTCTAAAGATAGTCAAATATTTATTATGGATTGTTCCCTCACTGAAATCTGGTGTAACTTAGGCAAATAAGTTTTTATGACCTCTTACACCTCTGGTAATTATTGTAGAATTTTTGGATCTATAAACATAGGGGTTGATTCACAAGGCTTGCAATTTGTAGAATTTATAAATGATTTTTAAATAATATTTTTAGGCCTTGTAAAATTATAATTTTTGGTCAGTAAACATTTATGGACATTGTAGAGCCCTGGTAATTTTCTTATAACTTTATGATGAATGAAAGTAGTACCTCATGCTCAAAATCACACATGGCTTTAATTTCTGGATAATTAAATAAATATTAAATTATTTAGGAAAAATTTGGAAGTGCTGGATTTAAATTATAAAAGTCATGATAGGCCCTTAGTAATTATCTTAGGGTGTTTGGATGAGAAATTGATGCACTTCCTATCGTACTTGTTGTTAGCTCAAGTTGGTCTGCATATAGTGAAATCATAGAAATTGTAATACCATGGTCATAGGGCGACAAATCATGTGTAAATGCCGTGGCAAGATGATTCGGAGGTTATCAATGAAATTGGGTATGGGATAGTGGTTAGGTTAACTAAGGATGGGTGGAGCTCGGGTTCGACGGAACATCGTCTTTCCTGGGAGCGGGTGAAGGAGTTAAAATTCATTAGGGTTAGAACCAGAGTAACATTAAGGGTTTGGGTACGGGGTATTAACCAACAATAATAAGTGCCTTGCGAAAGGGAACTTCGGGCCGTAATGCACCGTCTTGGTTCCTAGTGCCCCTTGAGAGCCCTTCACGGGGTATACCGGGGGCAGTCCTGGGCTAACGTAAACTGTAATAACAAACCGACAAGAGTAACTTAGTAACTAGGGCTGCACTTTTCACAACACTGTTGGCACAGGAAGGTTGATGAGAGCTTCGACTCGGTTGATTTGGAAACGGACGGGATGGTCCGGGGAGCTTCGGCTCGGTTGATTTGGAGACGGACGTTTTGGTCCGGGGAGCTTCGGCTCGGTTTTGAGTGCTTACGGTTTAACTTGCATGTGCATGAAATAGGAAAAGTTAAGGTGGTGGGTCTTTCGATATCGGGGAGTTCGATTGCACCGACACCGATATCGTTGACTCGGCGGGGTGATTAGCACTCCGCCAACAGAAGTCCGGTGCGCCAGCCGGCAAGAGTACGCAGGCGTCCGCTTTGTGCACCAAGCGTTGAGGCGTACGATAGGTCAGACCAGTGTGCTTTACTGGTTTTGGAGGTGGGCGAGGCCCAACCCACCGCTTCCATTTGCCACTACGGAGGTATCCTGGGAGGTAACGGCTCCGAAAGGGGGAACTAAAGGTCTGTGTGCACAGAGTCGGGTGTGTGAGTTGCACTGCATGACATAACATACCCACCATATAGTTGCATATCATAATCATTCGGAACAACCTTGACACCTAAAGTATAAGTGGAATGGGACGCTTATACTTTAGGACTTGCAAAACGACCCTTGGTCTATAAGCTTGTGTGGGCAAGTTTATAAATCAGAGGTTAATTTCAATATATATATGTTGCTGTTTGAAAACCGACACCCCAACGTATAAGTGGTATGGGACACTTTATACGATGGGAGCCTTGCAAAAGATCCCTTGGCTTATGTGTACTCACATAAGTGAAGGTTTAATTTCTTACTTACTTCCTTTCTGTTATACCTATTACAACACTTATGTTGCTTCCCGAATATATAACTTGCTAGTTAGGTCCACCGTCATCTGCTTTTGACTACTCTCCACTTTCATGTCCTCCCCTTTCTTCCTCTCCGCCCGGTGCCTTAGAGCGTGGGGGAAGGGGTGGGGGATGATAGGACTTAGTCTTTTAGACTAACGGTTTTCGAACCATATCATTTTAGGGGATCGTGGAGCCCAGCATGGAGGAGCAGCCCCAGAGATCGGTGCGCCTAGAGATGGGGCAGTCTAGCTCCGGAGTTCACACCGCCGGGACCGTGAGTCTCGATCCTTGAGTAGTTTCTGATTCGCTTCCGCATGAGAGACTTGTAGTGAGGATATTTTGTACCGGGCATAAGCCCGTAATTATATTACTCTGATGTTTCTGTGGACACTCCCTTCGTGGAGTTTTATTATATATGTATGTGATTTTTATTATTGTGGACTGCATTGCTTTTACTTCAATAAATGTGCTACTTCGGTGATCGAATTTGGCCGGCAGAATCGGCGCCTTGTGGTGATGACCCTTCGGGACGTGAAGGAGTCACCGCAAAGCGGCGGTTCTGGGCCTAAGACCCCGGGTTTGAAAAAGAAAAAAAAAGGGGGTCTTACAAGTGGTATCAGAGGGAACATCGATCAGAAGGAAACAGCAGTCCACTAACCCTAGGTCACCCCCCGCTCGAGTTTTGTTTGGGGACAAACTAAGCAGCGGAAGCAGTGGTGTGCCCATATGGGGATCACATATAATTTGTCCACCTTTAGGTAATATTTGAACATTTTCTCAGCGTGTGCTTTTGTTACGCAGCCTCCAGCGCAGACTACGCCTCAAGGTGGAGTTCCACAGACCCAGGGAGTTGCACCACCTCCACCGGCCCCCACTCCTTTCCTTCAGTCAGACATGGGACAGACCCTGACTGCCATTCTGGAGGCCTTCAGGGCCCAGCAGGTTCCGGTCCCGCAGCCCAATCTGGGGGCCAACTGGCTCAGCATCTTCCGGGGACTTTCTCCCCCGTCCTATCTGGGGACAGAGTCGGCGGTTCGGACGGAGGAATGGCTGGATATCATGTACGAGATGCTGACCGGGATTCGGTGTCCATGGGAGGAGAAGGTGGCTATGGTTGTCTCCTGCCTGGAGTCCCATGCAAAGAGGTGGTGGAAGACGCGGTTGGACACGACATTTGCTGATAGGGAGGTTGCGGAGATCACTTGGGAGGAGTTCAGGGCCGCACTGCTGGAGCATTTCGTTCCGCAGTCGGCTAGGGATGATTTGGAGGAGCGGTTCTTGCAGCTGAAGCAGGGTACTCGGACCGTGGTGGAGTACCATCGAGAGTTTGACCACCTGGCTCGATACGCAGATTCCTACCAGCTGGACGAGGCAGGGTATATCAGGAGGTTCTACAAGGGCCTGCGGGAGGACCTGAGGGAGGCCCTCTTGTTTGTATCTGACGGGCCCATCTCCCGGATTTTGGAGATGGCCAAAAGGATCGAGGCAGATTGGCACACCACCCGGGGCCGGAAGCGGCCAGCAGAGGATCAGGGACGGAGAGGTAGGAATGACCAGCGGCGAGGTGCTGTACCAGAGGGGAGGAGGACAGAGGACCAGCCTCGTCAGGACGTGAGGCCGGAGCCGAGGGAACAGGTGGTATTGGCCCCTCCACCTCTTCGGATGCAGGAGATGCCGAGACCCGGGGGAATGGCGTATCCCCCAGAATGCTTCCTTTGCCATCAGATTGGGCACATACGGAGGAACTGCCCCATGAGGGGGGCACCACCTCCAGCACATCAGGGCGGCCCACCAGCTCAGTATTACGGAGGCCGAGGGCGCGGCCGCGGTCGAGGATACCAGGGGGAAGATCGTAGACAGGGGAGAGAGCAGGTATATGCCTTGGACCTTGCACAGCCGCGGAATCCGGAGCAGGTCATCGCAGGTATGCCGAAATGTTTTCTTTGTTTTCATAGAATTTCCCCTTTAAGTTGTTAAACTTAGAACCACACCAGATAGATTAACCAGGAAAGAAAACTCTTTATAGAACCCTGAGATATTTAATCACCCCAGGTATAGTCTTCATCAGTGGCAAGCCTGCCCGCACGCTGTTCGATACTGGAGCTACTCACTCTTTTGTGTCGGAGTCGTTCGTAGAAGGACTGGAAGGTGTGGAGCGGTTCACGGGCTCGAGGATGAGGGTGCGACTACCGGATGGATCTGAACTCCTTACCACGGATCACTGCGATATGGAGGCAGAGATTGGTGGAAAAGTGTTCGAGGCTCCAGCGACGATTTTGAAGCTGACAGACTACGATCTGATCTTGGGCATGGTATGGCTGCATTGGAACTATGCCCAGATTGACTGCCAGGCAAAGAGGATCACCGTGAGGCACGGGGACTCTTTCATTACCATCGAAGGTATAAGACCTGTCTCTCGTATACTCTTATCTTCGGTACAGGCCGTTAAGGCCCATCTGCAGGGAGAGGAGGTCTATCAGATTCTTTTTGAGATGGCGGAAGTCAAGGAGTCGGTGACAGACATCCCGGTGGTGCGAGAGTTCGCAGACATCTTTCCGGAGAAACTGCCAGGACTACCTCCACACCGAGAGCAAGATTTTCAGATACAGCTTGTGCCGGGGGCCAAGCCGGCGTCTAGGGCCCCTTATCGGATGGCCCCAAAGGAGTTGGCAGAATTTCGGACCCAGTTGCAGGAATTGGTGGAGGCAGGTTTTGTTATACCGAGTTCCTCGCCATGGGGAGCACCGGTCCTGTTCGTGAAGAAGAAGGATGGGACACTCCGCCTGTGCATCGATTATCGAGCACTAAACAGGCTGACCGTCCGGAATACCTATCCGCTCCCACGGATAGACGAATTATTCGACCAGTTGGAGGGGGCCCACTATTTCTCGAAGCTGGATTTGAGATCAGGATACTACCAGCTGCGGATCCAGGAGGAGGACATTCCGAAGACGGCCTTTAGCAGCAGATATGGCCTGTATGAGTTTACCGTGATGCCCTTTGGGCTCACGAATGCTCCGTCGGCGTTCATGAGTCTCATGAACCGGGTTTTCGAAGCCTACTTGGATGTGTTCGTCATAGTATTCATAGACGACATCCTGATCTATTCTAGGACGGAGGAGGAGCACACTCGACATCTTGCACTGACCTTGGAGAGGTTGCGGGAGCATCGCCTTTATGCAAAATTCAGCAAGTGTCAGTTCTGGTTGAAGGAGGTGGCCTTCCTAGGTCACATCATCAGCGGAGCCGGGCTAGCGGTAGATCCAGCGAAGATTCGGGCAGTTCGAGATTGGCCGCAGTTGAGGACGGCCACCGATGTACGCAGTTTCTTGGGACTTGCCGGTTACTACCGGAAGTTCGTGGAGGGGTTCTCTCGGATTGCCCTCCCTCTCACATCTTTGACAAAGAAGGAGGCACCTTTTGTCTGGACCCCGCAGTGCCAGACGGCTTTTCAGGAGCTGAAGGACCGACTCATCTCGGCCCCTATTCTGGCCCTTCCATCTGGAAAGGAGGGATTCCAGGTGTATACCGACGCATCATACCAAGGGATGGGAGCGGTGCTGATGCAGAACGGACATGTCATAGCATATGCCTCCCGCCAGCTGAAGACCCATGAGAGGAACTACCCGGTGCACGACCTCGAGATGGGAGCGGTCGTTTTTGCTCTGAAGGTCTGGCGCCATTATCTTTATGGAGTCCACTGCGATATCTTCTCCGATCACAAGAACCTGAAATACGTGGACACGCAGAAGGAGCTGAATATCAGGCAGAGGCGCTGGGTGGAGTTCTTAGCAGATTATCAGTATGAGATGCACTACCACCCAGGGAAGGCAAACGTGGTGGCCGACGCGCTGAGTCGGAGAGCGGCCACTTCCGAAGCTGGGCCCCAGGTGATGTCTATGGAGCTAGTCCAGTCATTCAGAGATATGCGGATATCCCTAGTGTCCGAGGATGACCCAGATCTGTATAGGGAGTATCTGGCATCGATAGTGGCCATAGACGACATTCGGGATCGCATTCGGGACGGACAGAGGGCAGATGTGTGGGCAGAGCCGATGTTCCGAGCCTTGGAGGAAGGTTCGACAGGAGATTATTCCCTGAGAGATGGTTTGCTCCACTTCAGAGGCAGAGTATATATACCTGCAGGAGGCCAGATCCGAGAGGATATTTTGACGGAGGCGCATTGCAGCCGGTACTCCGTGCACCCGGGGATCACAAAGATGACCGCTGATTTGAAGAGGACGATGTTTTGGCCGGGCATGAAGAAGGACATTACGTACTTCGTGACCCATTGCGAGGCGTGTCAGTTGGTGAAGGCGGAGTGCAGGAACCCCGCAGGACTATTGCAGCCACTCCCGGTGCCGGAGTGGAAGTTCGACGACATAGCGATGGATTTCATACATGGTCTTCCCCGGTCTCGGACAGGGAACGACTCGATTTGGGTGATTGTCGATCGGCTGACGAAGGTGGCCCGCTTTGTGCCGATCAGGAAGGATGACTCGGTGGGAGTGCTGGTACGGAAGTTTGTGGAGCAGTATGTCCGATATCATGGCGTGCCCCGGACGATAGTGTCGGACCGCGATGGACGGTTTACATCCAGGGAGTGGCGGTCAGTGCAGGCATATTTGGGCACCCGGTTGGCTTTTAGCACGGCCTTCCACCCTCAGACGGACGGGCAGACCGAGCGCACCAACAGGACCTTGGAGGACTTACTACGGCTGTGTATACTAGACCGAGGGGAGCCGTGGGAGAAGATGTTACCATTGGTTGAGTTCTCCTACAATAATAGCTACCAGTCCAGCATCAGGATGGCGCCTTATGAGGCCTTATATGGAAGGAGATGTAGGACCCCGCTTTCTTGGGTACAGGACGAGGATCCGAAGCTGCTGGGATCGGATTTCGTTGAAGACACCGAGGCTCAGGTGAGGCTGATCAGAGAAAGGATGCTGGAGGCGCAGAGCAGACAAGCAAAATACTATGACGCTCGGCATCGTCAGGTGGAGTTCCGGGTAGGAGATCGAGTGTTCTTGAAGATCCGGCCCATGCACGGAGTCTCACGGGTGCGCGGTCGGAGGAAGAAACTCAGCCCTAGGTATATGGGCCCTTACCGGATCCTGGAGCGGATCGGACCCTTAGCCTACAGGCTAGAATTGCCACCAGAGCTGGCAGCTCTACACGACGTCTTCCACATCTCTTCGCTGAGAAGGGCTCTACTACGCCCGGAGCAGCGAATTTTGACCACAGAAGGGCCGGTAGCTTCAGACCGATCTGTTCACTTGGAGCCGGTTCGGATCGATGACAAAGGAGTGCGGATCTTGCGCCGCAAGAAGATTCCCTTAGTCAAGGTTCTGTGGAGAAATCACGGTCAGGAGGAGCACACCTGGGAACCTCAGGACCTGATGCAGGAGAGATACCCGGAGCTGTTTAGTCAGGTAATCCTCCCAACTCCTCAAGTAATTTAAAGTTTTCCTTCCTATTTACAATTATTCGTAGAATAATCTAAGAAGGTATAGGCTAAACTTTTTGTTTATTGGGGACTAGCCCGTAAATGTTGATATCGTAGGCACTGCAAACCATATGGGATGTTACAAGCTTAACTTATGCCGGTAGTGACCTCCCGTAGACTTAACCTTAATTTCGGGGACGAAATTTTTGTTTTGTTTATTGGGATTTGTAACATCCCATTTCCAATTAGGCCCCCCCTAAGAATAACTTTGGGCTTGCCTGGGCCATGGCAAGACCATAGGGAACCAAATAGACCAAATGGGCTTAGGAGTCTAGTAGAGACTCATTTTGGGCTGCAAATAGCAAGTTTCCAAAACACTGAGTTTGGGTGACCTAGTGAGTTCAAACTGACTCTAGGGCATTTCTAGACCCAATGTGGGGCCAATGAGTCACCATAGACTCAATAGGGTCAATACTAGTGGCCAAATTAACCCAAGCCAACCCTAACCCTAAAATGGTCAAAGTGCCCTTCCTAAGGGCCATGTGACCTCCAGGGGGCCAACTCAACTCCAACTAACCCTACCTAGGCCTCAGGGGAGTCCAATGGGTCACTAAAGACCCATTGATGTGGACCCAAAGAGTCAAAATGACCAAGTCAACATTTAACCCAAGTCAAGTCAACTTAGCCCATTTGGGTTAACCCAAGTTCAAGCCACCCTCCCTCTTGGGCTAAGCCTGATGACAAGAATAATGTGAGGTATTAGGGCTGCCAATAACCTAGTTCCCGGCACCAGTCAACTAGGTGACTAGGAGAGAGAAAGAGAAGCCTAAATTTGAGAAATAAAAGAGGAGAGAGAAAGAGTAAAAGACCATTCATGGTGGGTCCCCCTCTTTTATTTTCCATTTGAGGTCTCATAATTGGTAGTGGGCTGCCAATAGAGTAAAAAGGAAGACATTTCATAGGGCCTTCATTAAGGGGAAGAGAGAGAGAGAGAAAGAGAGAGAGAAGAAAATAAAATAGGAGAGAGAAAATGATAAAAGAGAGTATTTATGGTGGACCCCTCTCCCATATTTTCATTTGGGAATTAATAGATTCAAATGGGCTGCCAATAGGGGGTAGGAGGAAGACAATTCAGTTTGGAGGGTGACTAGGAGAGAGAAGAAGAAAGAGAGAAAATAAAGAGGAGAATAATGGAGGAGAGAGAAAAATGGGGGAGAAGAAGAAAGAGTGGGGCTCGGCCATGAAGGGGCTGAGGGGAGCAATAATGGATGCCATTAACCTCCTCTGGGAAAGAGGAGTTCCTCCAGCCGTTTCCCAACCCTCTAGGCGCTGTGCAACCCCCCTCTCTTCAATCCGAGCCGCCCCCATTGAAGCCAATTAATGGCATAATAAACTCCAAGCCCTGCCTCTCCCCCTCCCTCCTCTACCTTTAAAACCCCTCAGTGAGCCAGGGAGAAGGTTTCCGGATCCCTAACAGAAGAGCAAGTGGTGGCCGGAGCAAGAGAAGGAGAAAACGCCGCCGCCGCCGTCGCCATGGCCCCTCGCCGATCTACACGTCGCATGGCCGCCGGGAAGGTCCTCCCTCACCTCTTCCTCTATGTTTAGATCCTAGGAATCATTAGGATGAAGTTTCATGCTCAAACGAATCGGTTTTGAGTTTTTAAAAATCTGAAAACCGCCATTTTTGGAGCTTTTTGGAGCTCTCGGGTAGGGCGGCGCCGCCACCTCCGGCCGCCCTAACTCCGGCTATGGATAGCCCCCACCACCGGGAACAAATGGATGATGTTTCCCGGTGGTGGCGCCGCCTCAGGCTGCCGGGAAAAGCCCCGTAAAAAGGGCCTGCTCGGGTTGGATTTTCGGCCATTTGGAGAAGATGAGCAGCTACCATTGGATCCTACTTCAGGATTCGTGCAAACAGTAAAAATCATGATAGTATAGTTTTGGATATATTATTTGCATTTCTGTCACAGTTTTACCTCTTAATGTTTGTATTTATTAAAAATACCTAGAGCCCTCTACAGAAAAAGTAGTGAACATGAAAGTTGTAGCCCTTTGAGTGTACTTTATTTTAAAATTGATTTCACCCAATTTGGATAACTGTGCTGACCTCAGCACTCAGTTTGGTGGAAGGTGTCCTTAGGCTAGGTCAGACACCATTTTGGTTGCCCACATCAAACCAGACCTCCAAATGACTTAAAATTTTATGTAGGGGTCATTCTTTTCCACACCTATGACATATCCAAAAATGGTAATTTTTGGATAACATTTTTCTATAGTTTTTGTTAAAATTTAATAATCATATCTTAGAGTGATTAAGGGGTCTAATGACCTCCAAATCCCCCAAAATTTTGGTGGGAGGTCCTTAGGGACCTAGGGAAGCTCTGTATAAAGTTTCATTTAATTTGGAGATGTTTTGGATGGGTAATTACCCAATCCTAGGTTAGCCCATTAAGGGGCAAATAGGTCAAAAGTGCACTTAGTGATTTTAGTTGACCAAACTCCCTCACCAGAGGCTGAAACTTGGTCCACTGGTTTGTAATGGGCTTTAACACTCCCTTATGGTGTATGGAGTGGTTTGGGGTGAGTATGCCCTAGGACCCAAGTCCAAACCCCTAGGTTGGACTTTGGGGGCTTGTGAAGGGCATGGGGTCAAATGACCTTGAATGGAAGTGATTTTTGGTGGAAAGGAGACTAGTGAGGTTAGAACCCCCTGACCCAAGTCTTGGAAGGTTTGGAGAGGGTTACCCTCCCTTAAACCCTAACCCTAGTTTAGGGCACCTCCCTTGTTAAGGTAAAATAGGTCACCAAAACTTGCCTAAAGGCCATGAAACTTGGGTAGTGTACTTCTTGGGTTTAGGGAAGTCTTTGGGAAGTAATATTGAGAGCCTTGGGATTCAATACATAATAGTTCCTTCATATCTCACAAAAATAGGCTTTTGGGTATTTTAATTAATTTGATTTCTATGGTTGATTAGTGGATATGAAATTTTGGCAGAGAGATTTTTAGGTTCTTATACATATGCTTGAATTTTGCTGGAATTATTAACTGATTATTTTAAGTACTTCATTCACAAGCCATTGATTTTCTAAAGATAGTCAAATATTTATTATGGATTGTTCCCTCACTGAAATCTGGTGTAACTTAGGCAAATAAGTTTTTATGACCTCTTACACCTCTGGTAATTATTGTAGAATTTTTGGATCTATAAACATAGGGGTTGATTCACAAGGCTTGCAATTTGTAGAATTTATAAATGATTTTTAAATAATATTTTTAGGCCTTGTAAAATTATAATTTTTGGTCAGTAAACATTTATGGACATTGTAGAGCCCTGGTAATTTTCTTATAACTTTATGATGAATGAAAGTAGTACCTCATGCTCAAAATCACACATGGCTTTAATTTCTGGATAATTAAATAAATATTAAATTATTTAGGAAAAATTTGGAAGTGCTGGATTTAAATTATAAAAGTCATGATAGGCCCTTAGTAATTATCTTAGGGTGTTTGGATGAGAAATTGATGCACTTCCTATCGTACTTGTTGTTAGCTCAAGTTGGTCTGCATATAGTGAAATCATAGAAATTGTAATACCATGGTCATAGGGCGACAAATCATGTGTAAATGCCGTGGCAAGATGATTCGGAGGTTATCAATGAAATTGGGTATGGGATAGTGGTTAGGTTAACTAAGGATGGGTGGAGCTCGGGTTCGACGGAACATCGTCTTTCCTGGGAGCGGGTGAAGGAGTTAAAATTCATTAGGGTTAGAACCAGAGTAACATTAAGGGTTTGGGTACGGGGTATTAACCAACAATAATAAGTGCCTTGCGAAAGGGAACTTCGGGCCGTAATGCACCGTCTTGGTTCCTAGTGCCCCTTGAGAGCCCTTCACGGGGTATACCGGGGGCAGTCCTGGGCTAACGTAAACTGTAATAACAAACCGACAAGAGTAACTTAGTAACTAGGGCTGCACTTTTCACAACACTGTTGGCACAGGAAGGTTGATGAGAGCTTCGACTCGGTTGATTTGGAAACGGACGGGATGGTCCGGGGAGCTTCGGCTCGGTTGATTTGGAGACGGACGTTTTGGTCCGGGGAGCTTCGGCTCGGTTTTGAGTGCTTACGGTTTAACTTGCATGTGCATGAAATAGGAAAAGTTAAGGTGGTGGGTCTTTCGATATCGGGGAGTTCGATTGCACCGACACCGATATCGTTGACTCGGCGGGGTGATTAGCACTCCGCCAACAGAAGTCCGGTGCGCCAGCCGGCAAGAGTACGCAGGCGTCCGCTTTGTGCACCAAGCGTTGAGGCGTACGATAGGTCAGACCAGTGTGCTTTACTGGTTTTGGAGGTGGGCGAGGCCCAACCCACCGCTTCCGTTTGCCACTACGGAGGTATCCTGGGAGGTAACGGCTCCGAAAGGGGGAACTAAAGGTCTGTGTGCACAGAGTCGGGTGTGTGAGTTGCACTGCATGACATAACATACCCACCATATAGTTGCATATCATAATCATTCGGAACAACCTTGACACCTAAAGTATAAGTGGAATGGGACGCTTATACTTTAGGACTTGCAAAACGACCCCTTGGTCTATAAGCTTGTGTGGGCAAGTTTATAAATCAAAGGTTAATTTCAATATATATATGTTGCTGTTTGAAAACCGACACCCCAACGTATAAGTGGTATGGGACACTTTATACGATGGGAGCCTTGCAAAAGATCCCTTGGCTTATGTGTACTCACATAAGTGAAGGTTTAATTTCTTACTTACTTCCTTTCTGTTATACCTATTACAACACTTATGTTGCTTCCCGAATATATAACTTGCTAGTTAGGTCCACCGTCATCTGCTTTTGACTACTCTCCACTTTCATGTCCTCCCCTTTCTTCCTCTCCGCCCGGTGCCTTAGAGCGTGGGGGAAGGGGTGGGGGATGATAGGACTTAGTCTTTTAGACTAACGGTTTTCGAACCATATCATTTTAGGGGATCGTGGAGCCCAGCATGGAGGAGCAGCCCCAGAGATCGGTGCGCCTAGAGATGGGGCAGTCTAGCTCCGGAGTTCACACCGCCGGGACCGTGAGTCTCGATACTTGAGTAGTTTCTGATTCGCTTCCGCATGAGAGACTTGTAGTGAGGATATTTTGTACCGGGCATAAGCCCGTAATTATATTACTCTGATGTTTCTGTGGACACTCCCTTCGTGGAGTTTTATTATATATGTATGTGATTTTTATTATTGTGGACTGCATTGCTTTTACTTCAATAAATGTGCTACTTCGGTGATCGAATTTGGCCGGCAGAATCGGCGCCTTGTGGTGATGACCCTTCGGGACGTGAAGGAGTCACCGCAAAGCGGCGGTTCTGGGCCTAAGACCCCGGGTTTGAAAAAGAAAAAAAAAGGGGGTCTTACACTTGGTATGAAACCCTGTCTACTTTCCTTATTGAGAATAAATTCTCAAGAGGAAAAATTGACAAAACTCTATTCCTTAGGGAATCCAAAGGCAAGATCATCTTAGTTCAGATCTATGTTGATGACATAATCTTTGGGTCTACTGAAAACAACCTTTGTAAAAAGTTTGCCAAACTTATGCAAGGGAAGTTTGAGATGAGCAGTATGGGGGAACTGAAGTTCTTCTTGGGACTCCAAGTAAGACAGACTGATGATGGCTTGTCCATATCCCAGTCTAAGTTCACCAAAGAATTGATTAAGAAATATGGTATGGGGTCATCCTCTACCATGAGAACTCCTATGGGAACAAGTATGCCTATATGCAAAGATGATGCAGGTAAACCTGTTGATGAGACTTTGTATAGAGGAATAGTTGGCTCACTACTATATCTCACTGCTAGTAGACCAGATATTATGTATGCTACATGTGTCTGTGCTAGGTACCAAGCCTGCCCTAAAGAATCTCATTATACTGCAGCCAAAAGGATTCTGAGATATCTTAAGGGCACACCTAATCTAGGTCTTTGGTACCCTAGGAATAGAGATTTTCAACTAACAGGCTATTCAGATGCAGATTTTGCAGGATGTAGAGAGGATAGGAAGAGTACTACAAGTACATGTCAATTCCTGGGAGGAAGACTAATATCATGGAGTAGTAAGAAGCAGACCAGTGTGGCAATTTCCACAGCTGAGTCTGAGTATGTTGCTGCTGGAAGCTGCTATGCACAGCTATTATGGATGCAACATCAGCTTAAGGATTATGGTATTCAAGTAAGTAGAACACCTCTTTTATGTGATTCTAAGAGTGCAATTTCTATTGCTAATAATCCTGTTTCTCATAGTAGAACTAAGCATATAGAAATAAAATACCATTTTCTTAGAGAACATGTAGAAAAAGAAGACATTTCATTGGAATTTGTGAAAACAGATTATCAAATAGCAGATGTGTTTACTAAGCCCCTAGATGAAACCAAATTCAATAAATTCAAAATTGAATTAGGTATGTTAACCATTGATTAGTGTAATCACAATATCATCAACAATGAAGTTGAAGTGGTAACAAGACATTCAAGTGATAAAAAGACACATTGAAGTAGTATCAAGTACTCTGTAGTACTTATAAGTTGTGATGAACAAACAGAAATTGGCTAAGTAAGATGGTGTCAACACATTCAGTAATATTGTGTCGACTCAGGATTGTAATACAACACAGAGATATTGTGTCGACACAGAAAATATGTGTCGACACTTAAGAATCTTATTGTCGACTTATCCAGGAATGTAGTGTCGACTTCACCAGGATAGTGGTGTCGACACTTACAGATTTTGTGTCGACACTTATACTAAGAGTCGACACAGAATTTCTGATGCTCTTCTATTTATCTCTGGTGTCGACAAAACAGCAAATTGGTGTCGACACATAATAGACGGACTTGATGTCGAGACTATAGAAGCTTGTGTCGACACATTCCATCTGTGTCGACACTTATAGTCTGTTTTTGGCGTCTTTTGATCTTCTTTAAACAGAAGGTATAAATAGGTCAAGAACTCATTCTGTCGACACGCTTACAAGGTTTTTGAAACCCTGTGTCGACATTCTCTCTCTCTCTTTCTCTCATCTTTCAAGCTTTCTCGACTGATCCATGGCGCCAAAGATTGAAGATAATGTGAATGAAGGATATGAATTGGTGTGACAGGCCTTTGCTGCTGCCCCTCCAGATGTTCTCAGGGTTATCTCTCTCCTCTCCGCCTCAGGATTAGAATTTCTGGTCTCCGAACCATCTAAGATATGGAAGAAGGAGGTGCATGAGTTCTTTACTTCTGCATCTGTAGACTCTAAGCGTCATGAGATAAAATCCACTGTCCATGGGTCACCAGTGGACATTACACCAAGTAAGTTAAGAACAATTCTACAATTACCTATAATTGAGAATAAAGAGGATGCCCCTGCTTCTAAATCAAGGGAGGCTCTTCAATGGTGTGGATTGGATTCCACCATGAAAATTGGAGCAGCATTCAACAGGAAAGGAATGAATCAACAGGGCAAGTTCCTGTCTGAGGTGGTTGAAAAGTTATTCTGTGCAAGCCAGGTGGACATGATAGGATTTCTGCCTATATGTTCAGCCTAATGACCAGGATTATGTTTACAATTCCAACGGATTGGTCAACTGTAATCTTTGAAAAGATTAAGGAAGGAATCAAGAAGCCAAATCTGGCTAGAATAATGAGTATATACCTAAGTAAGGAGATTCCTGAAGTTATGCAACAACAATCTGGAACAAAGATTAATCACATGAGAAGGATGGACATGAGATTGTTCTCCAGATGGGATAGGATGCTGACCAAAGAAATGCCTGAAGTGGAAAGGCAGGATTCACATGTGAAATCCCCAGGTCATGCTACCAGTACTGAGCATCAACAAGAAGAGCAAGTAAGACAAGAGGTTGAAGATCAGCCTGCTTCTACACAAGTTCAGGATGCCACAATACCTGCAGTTCAAGAAGAAGAAGTAAGTATACCAGCTCAGCAAGGTTATTCACCTACACAGACTGTATCTACTCATGACCAGGTACAGGTGCAGGGGGAGCTGGTGTATTTTCCTACAAAAGACATTTCTAATATTTCTATTTCTGCACAGGTCCAGGAAAAGCAAGTGTCCTCACCTGCCCAAGACATCACCAATACTGAACAAGTATAGGGGGAGAGACTGTCTGAGCAAGTGCAAGTGGATGCTCCAATTGATATATCTCAAAATTTGAATACTGCAGATGTTTCAGCCCAGAAGGAATATACTCTAGAAGAGTTATTTCCAGATAATGAAATAATTACTGATGAAATGGAATTGGAGCAAGAAATTGAGGGGGAGCCTGTGCATGTGGAGACTATACACCATGGAACTGAAGCAACTGTTCCTCCTCCTCCCAAAGAAAGAGTACAAATTGATAGTACTTCTGATTCTGAGAATGAAGAAGTCAGGGTGGCTAAGAAGAGAAAACTTCTGGTCTTCCAGAGAAGGAGCAAGAGCTATAAGCAAGCTTTACAGTCTACAGCACATCACACTCCTTCTAACTTTGATTATAACAAGTTTTTGATCGATTTACAAGTGAAATTGGATGAACACAGAGTAGCTATTGAAAAATATGTTGATGAAAACAACAAGTCCCTGCAATTTGATTTAGCCCAAGATATAAAATCTATTAGATTTGAGGTCAATATGCATAAGAAGGAGATGACAGATTGCTTCCATAAGGGAGGCAATGCTGTGGTATATTTGGCAAAACAACAGCAGTCTATCATCCCTAAGGTGGATGATATTGCTTTAAAGCAAAGCTATGTCTTGGAAAATCAGCTAAGGATGAATGACAATTTAACTGAATCTCATCATGAGATCATTGAGGAATTGAAAAAGATTGTTCCAAGTCTGCCTGCAACTAGATCAAAGGAAATGGAAGAATTTGATAAGACCTTTCAAGCTGCTATTGATTCTGTTAAAACTGCTATCACAACCTCTCAAAAGGAAATATCTGACAAGCTTCAAAAGTTAAAACCATTTTTTAAAGAGGGTGTGAATTATCTAGATGGTCAAATCAGATTTCAGAAGGAGGATCTAAGAGATCATGTTACTAGAGAAGCCATAAAGGGGGAGAGGATGTTAGTTCATGCAGGCTCAGAGCACACCAAATGGGTGACCAATAGTATTCGAGCCACATTGGGATATCCACCATTGTGTGATGATGCTATGGTGGTAGAGTCAGGAATACAAACAAGTCTACTTGAAGGCAATCAACCTGAGGTTGCTCAAGTCATTTACCCTCCTCCAGATTATGATATGATTGATCAGCTAGTTCAAGGAATGTATAGTCCTCCAAAGGAGGTTACTAATGTAACACCCCAAAAGACCCAAAAGACTCAAAATGAGTTTTGAGGTACAGGAAATTTTACACGGCCTGGGACACGGGCGTGTCCCAGGGCGTGTCGGGGTGTACACGGCCTGGGACACGGGCGTGTCCCAGGGCGTGTTCAGGCTAGTCGACGATTGATAGTCGACGAGCGTCGAGCCTGGGACACGGCCTTCGACACGGGCGTGTCCCAGGGCGTGTTCGAATTATTTTTCGAAATTGGCCTATTCGAGTCAGAGCCGGACACGGCCGTGAACACGGCCTTGAACACGAGCGTGTCAGGCTAGACACGGGCGTGTCAGTTGCCGTGTTCCGACCCGTGTACTGGTTTTGGAAATCGGTGAGTACCATGTAACAGGAGACATGGGCGTGTCTCAAGAATGACACGGGCGTGTCAGGTTCGACACGGGCGTGTCGATGCCCGTGTTGTTCAGTCGGTTCATACCGCGTGTGCCGCTTAAAGGGTACACGGCCTGTGACACGGGCGTGTCACAGGCTGTGTCAGCCAAAAATTGGGTTTTTTGGGCAGATCGTGGCCGTTCAGATTCTCTCTTTTGATCCAAGGGCTCAGGTGTTTCCTGGCTGGATTAACTTCGTGAAGGAATGATGAAGAGTCATTCTTCATTTGTGCTTAAGAAAGAGAGAAAGAGAGTGGAGGAAGAAGGAGGAGGAGAGCAAGCCACCGACGGAGTTCCCGTGGTCCGATTCGTGATCCGAAGCCGGCGTGGTGAAGGCAAGGCTGCTGCGGTTCTTTCTCACCGGCTAGTTTTCGATGGCACCGAAGAGATCGACAAGGGTAACGATCTCCCTCCTTGGACATGTGAAGTCCTTCTTTTCTGCATTGCATAGGGAAAACCCTTCCCCGCGAGTGTGCGGTGGGTTGTGGTGTCCCTTGGGGTAGATATGTGAAGTCCCCCTTGTTAGAGGCCGGAATTGGAGTACGGCTCTAGGCATGCTGTGTGAAGCCCATCTGGATATGGTCTGGATTGGTGATGCTTGTTTGCATATCGGAGAAGGCTCCGTGATTATGGCTTGTGATGCCTTGTTCCTACCTGTTGCTTGGTGCGGCAGGAAGTACTGGACGATGTCCAGGAAATGAAGAGGGTTGGATGCAACTCTTGTGGCCGTGTGTTGCCACTTTGTGAGTGGTTGAGCCGTTGGGCTGCAACTCGATAAAAAGGCAGATTGCCGAACAGGAAAGGTGAAACCGACCCGCGCCTATAAATAGCCATGGATACTTCCGTATTCGAGGTGGCACGGCGACTTGAGCAACGGGGGGTGGCTGATCCGTACCTGCGTTAGGTCCGTCCGACTTGGAAGCCTGGTTATAGGTTTTGTTGGAGCGCCTAATGAGAGTCTTAGGCCCGCGCGCCGGAAAGACTAGAATGCTCAAATACCGTGTAGACGGTGGTGTTGACCCTGGTATTCCGGTACACCGAGAATGTGCCCTGAGTGCACGGACTGTCGGGCCGTGTGGCCGATAGTTGTGATGGCTTGAATGTGCCTGCGCGCACATAGTTGCTATTTGATGATGCCATGCTTGCAGGGAAAGAATGCTCATGCCCCGAGAAAGGGGTAGGATTGTTATAATTGGGTCAGCTGAATGCTGACCGTTGTATTGTTTGCCACCGGTTGGGTGGATTGTTCCCGTGCAGGTGCTGGAGAGCCAAGTGGTAAGTGATGGGCTGAAGCCCTACTGCTGTTGCTGCTGTTGCTGCTGCTAGCCCTTGAAGGCTAAGCAAATGTTTTGGTTGTTCTCTTTTCCTCATGTATGGCCGGCCTGCGCGCCGAGGTTTGTAAAACATGTTGTATGTAAAGAGGAACTGTAAGGCCTTAAGGCCAAACTCTTGTATTTGTTGTACATTCCATGGTTTGATATATAAAGGTGGTTTTATATATTTGGACATTCCGGATTAGAGTTCAAAGTTGTAACTTAAAGCTTCCGCTAGAATGCTCTGAGTTAGGATTCGTATGGTTTGGTATTATCCTGTGACCTCACCGTCTGTTTGTGGCATATAGTGTGGGGCCCCGGCCGGACCTTCTACTATACGTCATTTAACGGATGGGGTCGTTACATTTTGGTATCAGCTTTTGTCGGTCTTCCTCTTTCGCATTCGTGGTCGAATTCTTTTGTGGGGTGGCGAGCACGTGTTTGTGCGACCTGCTGTAACGCGAATGAACTCTGGAATGTCCACTAAGGAATGTACAAAATCTTGTTTGAGGAATCTGCGTGTTCCTCTTTGTGTTGTTTTGCTTGCATACGTTCGCTAATGTGTGTCTTGTCCACCTATAGGTGACACGTAGTGGTGCTGGGCAGTCTGATCCCCAGCGCTCTGATGAGAGTGCGGCACCAGCTGAGGTGCCAACACCTCCTCCATCTGCGGAAACTGTTCGCTTAGTTGCTGAGGCGCTATTTGCCATGATTCAGCCGACCGGGCAAGCACAGCCGGCAGTAGTGCCAGTTCGTGTTGATGTAAGACCCGAGCCGGTTGAGGCTGTAGATCCACGAGCAGCTGACCAACAGTTGAATCAATTCATGAGCTTCAGTCCTCCTACGTTTGCGGGAATGGGATCTCCAACGCAGGCGGAAGATTGGTTATCGCGTGTCAAGAGGATAATGACAGCGATCAGGGCGGAGGAAACTCTTAAGGTCACCTTAGCCACCTTCATGCTTGAAGGGGAGGCGCGGTTGTGGTGGGACGAGGTTGAGGTACACCATTTGGCGGGCAGGCAATTAACACAAGTGTCGATTGAGGAGTTCTCTCGAATATTTCTGGCGAAACATGTCCCAGCGGCGCAACGCATTGCTATGGAAAATAAGTTCCAACGGTTAAAGCAAGGGGAAGATAGTGTGGATATCTACTTGCATGAGTTTACCAGGTTGGGACGATATGCGGGAACAATCTTCGCGGATGACCAAAGGAAAACGAATCGGTTTTGTGAAGGATTGCGGGATGAGTTGCGATTCCTGCTTTCGAGTTCTGTGAGCCAAGGGTTTCAGGCGTTGGTTGATACTGCGTGCGCGTTGGAGAAGGACATGAGGCGAGTGCAAGGGAATAAGGGCTTGGTTGTGTCGAAGCCAGAGTTTCAAGCACCTCGCCCAAGCAAGTCGTTTTACCAGAAGAAAGGGGGCAAGAGGTCCAAGCCATCGGGGCAAGTGACTACGACCGTTGTGTCGGGAGCGACATCAAGGCCGGATTCTCGTACATGCTATAACTGTGGCCGGGTGGGGCATATTGCTCGTGACTGTCGGGTTGTGCAGCCCAAAGGGGGAAAGAAGACGGGTGCGTCGTATGCTGAGAAGGGCAAAGCGGTGGTTGATTCCTCTGCGTCTCAGGTGCAGCCCCGAATCTATCAACTTGGCCAACAGGAAGCGATTAAGCAAAGTGACGTCGTCACAGGTACGAGTTGATTTAGTTTACTTGCTGGTGCTATTGGTTTTTGGTTGTGTATAGCTTGTGCATGATGTGTGTGCTGCAGGCTTTGTCCTGATTCGGAATAATTTGGCGAGAGCCCTATTTGATATGGGTGCTTCGCATTCTTTTCTGTCTGAGGATTTCGTATCTCGCATTGGGGTACCAAGTCATGTGACGGTGGATAGTACAAGGGTGCTATTGCCGAATGGCTGTATGATGCTTGCGGATAGGACTTGCGATGTGGATGTGCAAATAGGAAGTCGGGATTTCGGTTTGAGTGCAGCTGTGCTACCGTTGTCGGAGTTTGATGTGATCTTTGGTATGGACTGGCTCTCGGAGCAGCGTGCCTTTATTGATTGCAACTCCAAGGAGATTACACTGGGCCAGAATACCGGGCTTGTGACGAAGTTCGCTGGTATGCGAGGAGTTGGCGGGACTCTGTTGTCTGCACTCCAAGTCGTCAATGTTGTTCGGAAGGGCGCGGAGTTATTCTTCACGCTAATTCAGGCTGTTGAGCCAAAGGCCAGTGTCGGTGAAGTGCCAGTTGTGTCAGAGTTTGCCGATGTGTTTCCTAAAGATCTTCCTGGGTTACCACCCCAGCGGGAGATTGACTTCTCTATTGAGTTGGTGCCAGGTGCGAAACCTGTGGCCCGCTCTCCATATCGCGTCGTGCCAAAAGAGATGGCTGAGTTGAAAGTCCAATTGCAAGAGTTGTTGGAGCAGGGATATATACGCCCAAGTATGTCACCTTGGAGCGCGCCTGTTCTCTTTATGAAGAAGAAAGACGGTAGCTTACGGTTGTGTATTGACTACCGCGAGTTGAATAAGCTGACGGAGAAAAACAAATATCCGATTCCGCGGATTGATGACCTCTTTGATCAGCTGGCGGGATCAACGGTCTATTCCAAGTTGGATTTGAAATCGGGATATTATCAGCTAAGGATTCGGGAAGGTGACATTCCCAAGACGGCGTTTGGAACACGCTACGGTCATTATGAGTTCACGGTAATGCCGTTTGGCCTATGTAATGCGCCTTCGGTATTTATGGACCTAATGCATCGAACGTTCCGAGAGTATTTGGATTTGTTTGTTATTGTGTTTATCGATGACATCTTAGTATACTCTCAGTCGGAAGAGGATCACGCAAACCATTTGCGGTTGGTCTTGCATACCCTGAGGAGGAATAAGCTTTTTGCCAAGTTCTCAAAGTGCGAGTTCTGGCTCTCTTCAGTAGCCTTTTTAGGCCATGTGGTAAGCGGAGAGGGTATCGCGGTGGATCCGTTGAAGATAAGTGCCATCCGAGATTTGCCAGTGATGTCTTCAGTGGCCGAGGTCAGGAGCTTCCTTGGACTTGCGGGCTACTATAGACGGTTTGTGGAAAACTTCTCACGGATTGCTTTACCTCTGACCACGCTGACGAGAAAAGATCAAAAGTTCATTTGGACGCCGGAGTGCGCGCGAGCTTTTGAAGACTTGAAGAGTCGTTTGACCACGGCGCCTGTGTTGACATCGCCATGTGGTACCGATGGGTATGAGATCTATAGTGATGCATCTGGGAGCGGCTTAGGCTGCGTTCTTTTGCAGTTTGGTAAAGTTATTGCTTATGGCTCGCGTCAGTTGAAAGTGCATGAGCGGAATTACCCCGTCCATGATTTGGAGTTGGCGGCGGTAATCTTTGCGCTCAAGTTGTGGCGGCACTATCTATATGGCGTGAAAGTGGATATCTATACGGATCACAAGAGCCTAAAGTATTTGGTGGATCAGAAGGATCTGAATATGAGACAACGAAGATGGATGGAGTTCCTCGGGGACTACACCTTCGAGATTCACTATACCCCCGGTAAGGGAAATGTGGTCGCTGATGCTTTGAGTCGGAAGACTCCGGTACGGGCAAGATGGTTGTAGAGGCATGATCAGCGTTTGATCCAGGAATTGGAAGCATTGGAGATATCTTGCGTTGACAAGGGTTCGCCAACCGATGCATGCTTGAACTGGACGGAGGTGCAGTATGACCTTACGGACAGAGTTCGGCGAGCAACGGAGCTTGATGAAAGCCTCCAGCGCTATGCAAAAGATGGGCCGGATGACCAATTCTCTTGGGATAACGGTTTGTTAAGAAGAAATGGTCGCGTGTGCGTCCCAAGTGTGGGTAAATTGAGGGAAGAGTTGATGTACGAAGCTCACTTTGCAAAGTACTCAGTTCACCCAGGGAGCACAAAGATGTACAGAGATCTGAAAAAGTTATTCTGGTGGCCCGGACTAAAGAAAGATGTCGCACGTTATGTGGCTGAATGCACTACCTGTGCGTTAGTGAAAGCAGAATGCCAGAAGCCTGGCGGTTTCCTGAAGTCGTTACCTATTCCGGAGTGGAAGTTCGATGACATTTCGATGGATTTCGTGCATGTGTTGCCGAGATCTCAACGCGGTCATGATTCAATCTGGGTGATTGTGGACCGGTTGACAAAAGTGGCGCACTTCCTTCCAAACAGAAGAGACGATTCAGTGGAAACATTGGCCAAGCTTTATGTGGAGCAGGTTGTTCGACTGCACGGTGTTCCCCGGAGCATCGTTAGTGACCGTGATGGGCGGTTCACATCGAATGATTGGCGGCTCGTTCATCAAATGTTGGGTACAAAGTTAGCGTTTAGTACGGCCTTTCATCCCCAAACGGATGGCCAGACTGAACGAACCAACAGGACGATGGAGGATATGCTCCGCATGTGCGCCCTAGACTTTGGTAAGAGATGGGAAGATTATATATTTCTTGTTGAATTTGCCTATAATAATAGGTACCAAGCGAGTATTGGTATGGCAACATTTGAAGCTTTATATGGTCGGAAATGCCGTACACCGTTAGCTTGGGCAGAAGCAGGCGAATCTAAGCTGAGTGGGAAAAAGGAAGTCGAAGAAGCTACTTCACTCATACGCTCTATTCGGGAGAGGCTATTGATAGCCCAAGATCGTCAAGCAAAGTACTACAATGCCAAGCACCGGAACGTGGAGTTCGCGGTGGGTGATTGGGTATATTTGAAGATCAAACCCTTCAAAGGCGTGTCCAGGATTCGGCGTTTGAAAAGGCTAAGTCCGAGGTATCTTGGTCCATTTGAGGTGGTGGAGCGAGTTGGGGAAGCTGCTTATCGACTAGCACTTTCAGCAGACTTGGGTGGATTATATGATGTGTTTCACATCTCAGTCCTTCGTAAGGCGGTGAAGGATCCAGCTCAAGTAGTGGAGAATGATCGGGTACCGGTCGAGTATGGTCTAACGACGAGGGTTAGGCCCATTCGGATCGAGGATCGAGCCGAGAAACAGTTGCGGAACAAAGTGATCGGGATGGTCAAGGTCCGATGGGACAATTGTGGCCGTGAAGAGCTAACATGGGAGCGAGAGCAGACCATGCGAGCTGAGTTTCCTGAGTTATTTGTATAAACTGTTGACCGTGTACTTTTTGTTATAACATAGTTATAGCTTTGCTGGTTCTTGTTTCCTTACCGTGCAAATTTCGGGACGAAATTTTGTTAAGGGGGGGAGGATTGTAACACCCCAAAAAGACCCAAAAGACTCAAAATGAGTTTTGAGGTACAGGAAATTTTACACGGCCTGGGACACGGGCGTGTCCCAGGGCGTGTCGGGGTGTACACGGCCTGGGACACGGGCGTGTCCCAGGGCGTGTTCAGGCTAGTCGACGATTGATAGTCGACGAGCGTCGAGCCTGGGACACGGCCTTCGACACGGGCGTGTCCCAGGGCGTGTTCGAATTATTTTTCGAAATTGGCCTATTCGAGTCAGAGCCGGACACGGCCGTGAACACGGCCTTGAACACAGGCGTGTCAGGCTAGACACGGGCGTGTCAGTTGCCGTGTTCCGACCCGTGTACTGGTTTTGGAAATCGGTGAGTACCGTGTAACAGGAGACACGGGCGTGTCTCAAGAATGACACGGGCGTGTCAGGTTCGACACGGGCGTGTCGATGCCCGTGTTGTTCAGTCGGTTCATACCGCGTGTGCCGCTTAAAGGGTACACGGCCTGTGACACGGGCGTGTCACAGGCCGTGTCAGCCAAAAATTGGGTTTTTTGGGCAGATCGTGGCCGTTCAGATTCTCTCTTTTGATCCAAGGGCTCAGGTGTTTCCTGGCTGGATTAACTTCGTGAAGGAATGATGAAGAGTCATTCTTCATTTGTGCTTAAGAAAGAGAGAAAGAGAGTGGAGGAAGAAGGAGGAGGAGAGCAAGCCACCGACGGAGTTCCCGTGGTCCGATTCGTGATCCGAAGCCGGCGTGGTGAAGGCAAGGCTGCTGCGGTTCTTTCTCACCGGCTAGTTTTCGATGGCACCGAAGAGATCGACAAGGGTAACGATCTCCCTCCTTGGACATGTGAAGTCCTTCTTTTCTGCATTGCATAGGGAAAACTAATCCCCGCGAGTGTGCGGTGGGTTGTGGTGTCCCTTGGGGTAGATATGTGAAGTCCCCCTTGTTAGAGGCCGGAATTGGAGTACGGCTCTAGGCATGCTGTGTGAAGCCCATCTGGATATGGTCTGGATTGGTGATGCTTGTTTGCATATCGGAGAAGGCTCCGTGATTATGGCTTGTGATGCCTTGTTCCTACCTGTTGCTTGGTGCGGCAGGAAGTACTGGACGATGGCCAGGAAATGAAGAGGGTTGGATGCAACTCTTGTGGCCGTGTGTTGCCACTTTGTGAGTGGTTGAGCCGTTGGGCTGCAACTCGATAAAAAGGCAGATTGCCGAACAGGAAAGGTGAAACCGACCCGCGCCTATAAATAGCCATGGATACTTCCGTATTCGAGGTGGCATGGCGACTTGAGCAACGGGGGGTGGCTGATCCGTACCTGCGTTAGGTCCGTCCGACTTGGAAGCCTGGTTATAGGTTTTGTTGGAGCGCCTAATGAGAGTCTTAGGCCCGCGCGTCGGAAAGACTAGAATGCTCAAATACCGTGTAGACGGTGGTGTTGACCCTGGTATTCCGGTACACCGAGAATGTGCCCTGAGTGCACGGACTGTCGGGCCGTGTGGCCGATAGTTGTGATGGCTTGAATGTGCCTGCGCGCACATAGTTGCTATTTGATGATGCCATGCTTGCAGGGAAAGAATGCTCATGCCCCGAGAAAGGGGTAGGATTGTTATAATTGGGTCAGCTGAATGCTGACCGTTGCATTGTTTGCCACCGGTTGGGTGGATTGTTCCCGTGCAGGTGCTGGAGAGCCAAGTGGTAAGTGATGGGCTGAAGCCCTACTGCTGTTGCTGCTGTTGCTGCTGCTAGCCCTTGAAGGCTAAGCAAATGTTTTGGTTGTTCTCTTTTACTCATGTATGGCTGGCCTGCGCGCCGAGGTTTTTAAAATATGTTGTATGTAAAGAGGAACTGTAAGGCCTTAAGGCCAAACTCTTGTATTTGTTGTACATTCCATGGTTTGATATATAAAGGTGGTTTTATATATTTGGACATTCCGGATTAGAGTTCAAAGTTGTAACTTAAAGCTTCCGCTAGAATGCTCTGAGTTAGGATTCGTATGGTTTGGTATTATCCTGTGACCTCACCGTCTATCTTGTGGCATATAGTGTGGGGCCCCGGCCGGACCTTCTACTATACGTCATTTAACGGATGGGGTCGTTACAACTAATGTTTTGATTGGGAAGGTTGATAAGCCTGAGGCTACTTTGAAAGACCAGCAAGATGCTCTACTATCTAAGAAAAGATTTAGAGAGCAGGCTGAACTTAAGCCAGACTTTGAGCAGTGGAGTCCTACTTCCAGAAATATTATACTCACTGCATGGAAGGCTGTCAAAGACCAAGTGCAGGAAAGAGGCAAGTGGTACAATGAGATGGAATGGCAGAAGTATGAAGCCAGGCAAGAGGCCATAGTACAGTTTAGAAGAAAAGCCAAGATGGGTAGGCTGCCTCCAGATGCTCAGGAGCCAAGCAAGTACTTCCCAAAGCCCTTTCATTATTTTGAAAGGCAAAGGCTCAAGGAAGAAGCAAAGAAGAAGGCTGATCTAAAAGGCAAGAAGCCAGCTAAAGATTCTGAAGCTCCTGTGAAGGCTCAAGTTCTATCTGGCAAAGGGATTGTCATAAAAGAGCCTGATCAGTCTTAATTATTAGTTCTTTCAAAGTGTTTTGTAATGTTTTGATTAAATCATTAGATGTAAATCTCTGTATTCAAACATTATCAAGTTATAAACAAAATGTTGTGTGATATCATATAATGTTCATTCTGTGATGTATGGTTTTTATTTTGTTTATATTAAGTATTCCTGTTATGTCTTATATCATCAGTTTATACTTTTTATAAATGGTGTATATCATTGGCTATAGGGTTATGACTTCTCCAAATAGGGGGAGATTGTTGGGTACATTGGAAAAAGTGTACCTGATTTGAAGAAGCCCAACTTAGCTCAATGATATACATCAAGGTGTATTTGATGTTGTTTTGAGTTGACATGTGCAGGTGAAGAAGTATTAAAGAATGCAGAAAAATATTCTAAGTCCACATGTCGAAACCTGAAGAAATTATGCCGACACTTCTGAATATTTGTGTCGACACTTCAGAAAATCAGTGTCGACACAGAGAAAGATGGTCGACCACATTTATGTCAACACTGGGAAGCAGTGTCGACACATAAAGAAAATCGTCGACCTCAGCACTGGGAAGCAGTGTCGACACAGAAGAAGATAGTCGACTAGTGAAAGATAGTCGACACAGAAGAAGATAGTCGACTAGTGAAAGATAGTCGACACAGAAGAAGATAGTCGACCAGAGAAAGATAGTCGACCAGAGAAATATAGTCGACCAGAGAAATATAGTCGACTCACAGAAGAAGATAGTCGACCTTTACTGTGTCGACACTGGGTGGATGTGTCGACACCTTGAGATTGAGTCGACACATATTGGCAGAAGTCGACTATGCTTGTGTTGACCCAGAAGACTGAGTCGACACATTTTGGCAGAATTGAAGATTGATGTGTCGACACCTGAAGGCTGAGTCGACACATACTGAGTTCTGAATCTACAACAACTGTGTCGACACACAGGACTTGTGTCGACACACTACAGAGTCTAGACCAAGTTATTTTCTGAAGAAGCTGTGTCGACTTAAAGGCAACTTAGTCGACATCATCAAAGACTGTGTCGACACCAAAGTCACTTATGTCGACACAGATAGACAGATTGGTCTCGACACTTTCTAACAGACTGTCTCGGCATTTTGCTGTCCAAGGCTAAGGTACAGGAATTGTTTGAAGACTTGACAGCTGTGGGTTGCCACCGTTTAACTGAAGCTGTCAGACCTGTCAGAAATCAGTTAGAAACCGGATCAGCCGGTTACCATGAAGAAAGTCTATAAATAGACATATTCAGAAGGAAGAAAAAAAAGAAGAAACATAACTGAAGAAGATCTAAGAAGAAGAAACAAAAGGATTACGATCCTATTGAAGTTTCAATTCAAGAAAGTGCTACGCTCTAAAGAAGATCTTCATCAGAAAATCTAAGAAGAAGTCTGAAGTATCAGAAAAGGTGTTGGATAGAGAGGGATCCAGTCATCTTGAAGAAGAAGAAGGAAGCCATCAGTGGTTTCTCAAGAAGCTGTTGGAAATCAACTCAGCTAAGTTCAGATTCAAGAAGCTTTGAAGAAAGCTCAGATTCAGTTGATTTCATCAGCTGATCAAGAAGTGTCTTGTCCTCTTCTCTCTCAATAAAGGCAAGACATCAAAATATCTTTTCTAAATTTCTGTAGGATCTGTTTACACAGATCTGAGTTGTAAGCCTGTGTTATAAAGGCTGAGTGTAGGAGAGGTAATCTCTGAGTGGTAGGGCTATTTGCCTGAGTGTAGGAGAAGGTTATTCTCTGAGTGGTAGGCCTTGAGGCAAGGCTGAGGTAGGGCTGTTAAGCCTGAGTTGTAGGAACCTATCCAGGTTCTGAGCTGTAGGATCTGAGGATTTGAGAATAGTGGAAGTTTGGCCGAATCTAGCACATTACTAGATAGGTGAAGGGGGAAAGTGGATGTACCCAGATCTTGGGGAACCACTATAAAACATTGTGCAATCTGTGATGCTTAGTTGTCTGTGAATGCTGTGCTACATAATTTAATTTGTAATTGAATTCTGCCTAGATTTATAAACAAGAAATTAGAACCTATTCACCCCCCCTCTAGGTGTTTAGGTTGTCTTGAAAGTAAAACTATCGGTTTTTTTGTGGCTAAGTTCTAAGGTGTTGAGTGAGTGAACCTCACTCAATGCCGTAGATGTTTTGGCGTTGAGTGAGGTTAGCTCACTAAATGCCACAGCCAGTGTTGCTGAAGGCATTGAGGGAGTGGACCTCACTCAACTCCATAGATGTTTTGGCGTTGAGTGAGGTTAGCTCACTCAACGCCACCGCCAGTGTTGCTAAAGGCGTTGAGGGAGTGGACCTCACTCAATGTCGTAGCTGTTTTGGCGTTGAGTGAGGTTACCTCACTCAACGCCATAGCCAGTGTTGCTGAAGGCGTTGAGTGAGTGGATCTCGCTCAACGCCGTAGCTATTTTGGCATTGAGTGAGGTTATCTCACTCAGTGCTACAGCCAGTATTGTTGAAGGCGTTGAGTGAGTGAACCTCACTAAACGCCAAAGCCTTTTTGGTGTTGAGTGAGGTTAGCTCACTCAATGCCACCGTCTCTTTAGGTGTTGAGTGAGTGGGTCTCACTCAATGCCATGCCGTGTTGAGTCATCTCAACGTTTTTCTTTCCTTACCTTGATTTTCTCTCTCGAGTGAATTTCCTTGATTCTGAGGTTCCTTGTCAGCTATGTTTTTCCATGGGCCGAATTGTGGGTTGTGGTTAGTAGTGGTGGTTTGAAGCTTTTAATAGGGGTGAAATTGTGTGACTTAGCAGTGGCCACACTTTAATCTTATTCCAGGTACGGGTTAGGCAAGTTGGTGGGAGGTCCCTAGTGGTTTCACTTATAGACCCTTGAGCTTTATTTCTTGGGAATAATGGTTGGGGTACTGAGTTTGCCTCCAACCCGGATCCGCGTTGTTTTTGCTACTACCATCTCTCACAACTTAGGGTGTTAGACGTTTCTTCCTTTGTAAATTTGCAACGTTTGGGCTCATGGTAGCTGGTAAACTCTGTAGGATTTTTGGGCAGGGTTGTTGGTTTTTCCTCGCGTATAGTGCTTTTCCTTTTTGTCTTTCCTTGGACAGTGGTACTTGTTACGGTTTACTTACTCTTCTTGCTTATCTTTTAGCCTCACTTTTCCGTACAGCTTACTTGTTTAGCTTGCTGAGGTATTCTTTTCTTCTTTGAATGCCTCAGGTTCTGGTTAGTAGCCGATTAGGCGGCTAGTTGTGCTATGCTGTTGCTGGTGGTCTCTTGTACTGTGGAGATCAGTTCCTTGGTCTTGTGAGGTAGTTTTGTGTTTCTTTCTTACAGACATACATACTTTCTAGTGGGTTCGTGTCAGTTTGTTGGCGCCCACTGGTAGTTTTACCTTGATACTAGATATGTTATCTTTTTGCTACTACCTTTTTCTGGAGATAGTCTACTTGCTCTTGGGATGATTTATGCTAGGTTGCTAGTTACTTTTAAACCTAAAAACACTATTATAAGTATATCTCATGATCAGCATGTTTTACAAATCTCAACCACTATTTTCCAAATAACGCAAAAAGATCGTTTTCCTATATATAGTATAAATTAAATGTATGGTCCTGTATAGTATAAGTTGTCCTCTAGAGGCACTTATGCACTCTTTTAGGATGTCAAACCCGAATAAAGTATTTTCCGCAGCGTATAAGTATACTTTTTAAATTGTGAACTAGATGATCCACTGAGCTGAGGGATACGGCCTTTAAAATATAACTGATTTTCTAATCGTTAAACTTATGAATTTTATAAAGTAAAGTAGATAGTTTTGCCTAAGCGTCAGCTGTTATCCCTTGCTCGACTTAGCATCACAATGCGTGTTTTCTCATACTCTGATGCTTCTTTAATTTGGAGAAAATGCGGGTTGTGACAGAGGTGGCTGGTTTGCATGCATGTTTTTAAAATCAAGGTGGAGGATTTATTTAAATAGGTGGTTGTTATATTAAAGAGGAGGTGGAGGGTTATCTAAAAATAAAGGTGGGCTGGTGGTTATAGGAATTAAAGGGTGGCATGAGTATTTGTATAATGGGAATAGGAGGGGTTCGACCAATATTAAATGGGATGAAATGAAAGGTGGAATCAAAAAATATTTAAAGAGGGTGACTTGGCCTTGCATGGGTCGACCTGCATGCAAAAGTCACATGTGGATAAAAATGTTGGAGAGGGTGGCCACCATGTTGAAAGTTGGCAAAGATGGCGTGGCGAAATGACATTATTTGGACGAGTGTGGATCTAACAAGCATGACTGACGTGGCCACTCAAGCAAAAATGTCAACTTTCTAACGTAATGATCTCGGTCGCGACATTAAACCTACAAAATAAAAATTAAATATATATTAGTGAACAAAATATAAAATAAGTGATTTATAAATGAAAATACAAAATATATTATTAATTTATAATTAATATTATACTAAAATATATACTAAAATAGGTATAAATTCAACAAAAATAAATAAAACTTAAATTATAAAATAAATATAAAAAAAGATTTTATTTATTAAACAAAATAAATAAAATATGATTAAATTATACTAAATATTAAACTAAATATTATAATAAAAATACGCATAAATACTTCTTATCAAATACCCTCCATACTTATGATTTTGTTATTGCAGAGCAAAAATGTGAGAAATATTTATGATATATTATTATAATTATCAATTAAATTAAAATTTTATTAAATAAAAAAACTAAAAATAAAATTTAGCAACTCAAGGATTAAGTCATAAATCATAAATTTAAAAAACAAGGGAGAAATATTTAGCATAGATTTCTCAAATAAATTAACTAACATTCAAAATTGAGTAATTAACAAACAAAATTAGATTAATATTATAAAAACCCTATCTTTAAAAGAAACTTTAGGAATAATACAACTTACTACTTATGCTCTCCCAATATTTTAATTTAAATCTAAAATATTTATATTGGCTAAAGGGGTTTCGGGGAATAAGGAATGTGAAGAGATTTTTGATTGGAGGTAATGAATTTTAATCTCACCCCACACATTTTTGTTAATATTTGAATATGTTTACCAAGAAAATGATGAATTTTTTCCTCTTATTTTTCATGACATATGAACAAATATATTTTTCTTCTTTTTACATAAAATAAAAATGGTTGGGAGTAATGAATTTTATCCTCTTATTTCATCTTTTATTCTTGTGGATTGTATATATTTACCAAGGAATACTTGATTCTCATGAAATATGATCTGTAAGACCCCATTTTTTTCTTTTAAAACCATCAGGGTCTTATGCTCAGAATCGCTGTTTTGCAGTGACACCGACACTCGGGAAGGTCATCACTACAAAACGCCGATCCTGCTTGCCTTTACGATCACCAAAGAGAAAGAAGCTTATACACAATTCAAATAAAATTAAGTCCACAATCACATATAATATGAAACCACGATAAGTCCACAAGATAATAAAAGTACTGAAGTAAAACAGTACTACAAAGAAATATAAACGGGCTCAAGCCCGATACATCAATCCTCACTATAAACTCTCGCGGAAGCTAAGTAAACTAATCACTCACGGAGCAAGTAGCCGGTGCTCCTGTTCTAGACTTGCCCACCTCAATGAGCACTGTACTCCGCTAGTGTTGTATCCCCTGCTGTTGCTCCCTGTCTCCCATTCAGAGTCCCTGAAATATTGTGGTTGTCGACCGTGTTAGTAAAAAAGAATAAGTCATATCATCCTTCACCCCTCCCCCATGGCTCCTAGGCACCGAGCGGGGAGAAGGAAAGGGAAGGTAATGAAGTTGGAGAGTACAAAGAAAGAAGGTGACGGCAGAACTAGTCTATCATGAATATAAAGTCACAGCAATTATAAGTAAGCAAATATAAATAAGTAGATAAGCAATAGGTACATGAAAGCTAAACTAAGAAATAAGAAACCTTAATTTATATGAATGTTGTTAGATCCCTAGTTTGGATTTAGGCTAGGTTCACTATTAGGTTATTGACCTATCATGTATAGCCTAGGGTCAATTTGTTAGTTCTAAGGTTAGGACAATCTGACTAGGTTAGACATCTTATGATCCAGCCTTGAGAAGACTTCTGAGATCAAGACTTAGAAGAATTCCAGTTTTTAAGAGAGTTCAGAAATCAGTTAGAAGTTCTTCGAACTTAGCTTGACGATCGTCGATCGCAGATCGACAAAATCAGAGTTTCTACTTTGAGCTGAGCTCGACAAAATACTAGCTCAGGTCGACGAACTCTCTTCTCTCTCAGTTTCTCTGGTCGACAATATTCTACCTCAGTTCGACGCACTTGGAGCTCATCTTTGGCAGTTTCTTTCCAGAATATTTTCCTTTGAGCTTAAGTCGACGAAGACGATTTCTCAGCTCGACGAACTTTGAGTTCAGGTAGACAAAATTTGTCCTGAGGTCGACGATTTCTGTCAGTTCATTATTTCTGTTCTCTGCAGTTAATTTTTGGATTGACCAAGGATTATATAATATATTATTGTCTATATTGCTCTGAGTAATTATATGCATATATTCTTTTGAATATAGACGTTCATTGGCAGCATTAATTACTGGATTTCCCAGAGTTAATATTTGGCTTAATAACTGGGACAGTTAAGGAATCAATTTATTGCCCTTCTAGCCGTTTGTCCAAGTTCCAAGATTTCAGCAATCAATCAAGGTGTAGAATTCAAATTCAGAGACAGAATTTCTGAAAGGAAATATAAAAGAGTTTTCAAGAAGATTGAAGACAAGAAGTTGTAGAATTGTAAAAGAGTTACAGACAGACAGAAAAAATATTCAATCTGCATACTCATTCAGTCTTCATCATCTGTAACTCATCTCCAAGCTTTCAAGAGACATCAAAACACAATCAGTCTAAAAGCTTCTGGAGATCTTCAAAGAATACCTACACCCTGTGCAAAACTCTCTTCTTCCTGAACCATTCAACATCTCAGGGGGGAGCTTTGACAATATTAAGCAATCCACTAAAGTCTTCTCAGCTATTTGTGAAAGAGAAGACAATATCACATTTTCACCCCACTATACATAGGGTTTTAACTCCCTTCAAAAGTTTACCTTCTGGTTCTTAAGTCTCTTTATCAAATGACTTAGCTTGGTTTTTGGGCACCTGATCAAAGCCTAAAGGGTTGTGAGATCTCCCTTCAAATAGATCTTATGGTGATAGGGCACCTAAGTAAAAACCTATTGGTGACAGGACACCTGATCAAAAATTTATAGTGGATTCCTATCAGGGTGTTAGAAGAGTGGATGCACTAAAGTTTAGGAGAACAACTATAAATTTCTTGTGTCATCTAGTTGTTTGTTGTTTTCTTATTGCTGTGTGTTGTATGTTGTGTTAGTTAGCTTTTTATTCCTGCACTTTCTTAAGATATATATATATATCACTATTTTAATTCCACTATAAAAACAGATTAAGTTTTTAAAATACTCTATTCACCCCCCCTCTAGAGTTAGATAGATATATCCCCTCAGGTGGTAAAGCTTTTACCATCCTTCAATTGGTATTAGAGGGTGTATTTCTTTGGTTTCACAGACTTACATCTAAACCAAAATCCTTTGATAGGTCTTTTTCTCTATATCCTCTTGTTTACAACATGGCATAGAATAAGGATTATTCCAGCACCAGACCTCTAGTGTACAATTTGAATTAATTTGCACTATGGAAGGCAAGAATCAAACTCTACATGAACTCTAATGATGAGGACATTTTCAAATCTATTTTGACAGGTCCCCCTCAACCTACAGCTGCTGCTAAAACTTCCAATACACATAAAGTTCCACCACCTGAGTGGACTAATGCACAAAAGAAAGCCAAGATGGCTGATGCTAAAGCAATGAATATTCTAGCACAGACAATGTCAGATGATATCTTTCAGAAGGTGGCTGAGTGCACCTCTGCAAAGTCCATCTAGGAATCACTAAACCAAATAGTTGCTAGCTCAACAGATGAAAGAAAAGACAGGAGATCCCTCCTTATATCACAGTATGAGAATTTAAAGAAGGAGGAATCAGAGACTGTTGTTGAGATGTATAACAGACTCAGTGTGATCATAAATGAACTAAGAACCCTGGATAAGGACAACTCATTAACTTAGATAAATAACAAAATCCTAATGTGCTTCCCCAGAACTTGGGATTCCAGGATATTGCCAATTAAGGAGGTAAGAAGTTTAAATGAGATTTTTACAGAAACTCTCCTTGGCAAGCTCAAGTCTTATGAGCAATTGATCAAGACAAGGGAGGCTGCTGAACAGAAAGCTTCTACATCTTCCAGGAAGGAGCAGATTATTGCTTTTAAAGCAATAGAAGAATCAGAAGCTCTTCTAGCTAATGAAGAACTAATGAGCTTGTTGGCTAAAAGAATCTATAAAATGGCCAAGAAAGACTTTAGAAGAAGGTCATCCAAGAATGAAGACAAGCCAAGATATGACAAGACTCCTACCAAGGAGATTGTTTGTTTTGGATAAAGAAAACCTGGGCACAATCTACCTGAATGCCCAGAGACACAGAAGAAAGATAGAAGAAAAGAAAAGGATAATAAAAGACAATCAAGCATGTACTCTAGCAAGCACTCCTCAAGCAAACACAAGAGAAAGGAGAAAGGCTTCATTGTTGATACCTGGAGTGACACAGAAGAAGAATCCTCATCTTCCAGCTCTATTAAAGTTGAAGAAAAGGCAAAGGCAAGGGAAATTTGCCTTATGGCTATTAATGCCTCCAGCAGAAAATCTGATGCTGAGGAACAAGCTGAAGAATAAGAAGAGGAATCTGAATCTGAAGAAGATCAGGTAATCTCTTCATTTGATTTCAATTCAGAAGATTTCAAAAGTGAATTTAAATCCTTGTGCAATGATTTAATTAAGTCAGAGAAGGAACTAAAAATTCTTAGAGATAGACAGCTTGAATTTGATAACCTATTTACTGAAAATATCAAACTAAAAAATGAATTTAACTTAGCTAATGAACAAATCATTTCACTAAAAACTGACTCATGTGAGTCAAACAAACTTGAGTAATCTCTCAATGGGAGAAGCCTTAAGCTGATGGACATCATAAGCACAATCAACGCCAGATTAAATGGCAAGCTGGGCTTAGGTGCTTCATCAAGCTTACCCCCCATATTAATGAAAAATATTCTTTCAACACAAATTAAATTTATCTCTGAAAAAGGCTAAGAGAAAATAAGAGAAACTACTCAACCAAATGTCTCTCAAAATCTATAAATATGAAGAAAAATAATAAGAATAAGAATAAAAACTATGTTCAACAGATTTTGCCGAACTCAGATCGACAAAATGTGTATAGTTCGTCGAACCCAGATCGACGATTTATGAACGCCAATTATAACTATAATAATTCATCTTACTGCGATTGACAAACTGTATATGGTTCTTCGAGAAGAGATTGACGAACTTGGGGTATAGAAAATGACTATGTTCATTCTCTCAGCAGAGATAGACGAACTCATCCCTATTCGTCGAACGTAGATCGACGAACTTATAATAATTCATCGAACCTAGTCAGGTTTAATAAAAACTATAACTCTATTAGAAACTTCAATCAATTCAGAGAATCTACTAATCCTTGTACTCAATGCAAAATACCACCTATAAGATATCATCCCTTAGGATATAAAAATCAACAAGAATTTTTTGTTATTTCCAGTTTCTCTTATCAAAAGAAACAAGGACCCAAGGTAACCTGGGTCAACAACACCTCATTCCTTTCTATGCAGGTGAAGGACTGTCCAGTCTTTAATCAACAATGGTATCTAGACAGTGGATGCTCAAAGCATATGACTGGTGTAAGGATAATCTAACAAACTACAAGTCCAAGCTAGGTCCAAAGGTGATCTTTGGTGACTCCAACTGTGGCCAAACTAAAGGCTATGGAGATGTTAAAGTTGGAGCAGTCACCTTCAGGAAAGTTGCCTATGTGAGTGGCTTAAAGCATAACCTAATATCCATAAGTCAATTATGTGATGAAGGTTATCAGGTATCATTTAACTCATCTTCCTGTATTATTTCTTTTAAAGAAAACAAACATGTTTTAAGTAGACTTAGACAAGGCAATATATATGTAGTAAATTTTCAATCAACTAGTTCAGAACTTTGTTTATTTAATCAGGTTAGCAATCAAAATGAACTTTGGCATAAGAGATTAGGACATGTAAATCTTTAAAATATTATTAAGTTATTTAGGGACAACCTTATTAGAGGATTGCCTTCTGGCCCCTACAAGAAGGAAGGCCTCTACAGGGCTTGTCAGTTAGGCAAGCAAACTAAAAATAGCTTTAAATCTATAAATAAAAGTGACTCAGCTAGGATATTGTACTTGGCAAGCAAACATATGGACCTTTTTGGCCCTATTACTATACAAAGCCTAGGAGGGAAATCTTATACTTTAGTGATTGTAGATGACTTCTCAAGATTCACTTGGGTGTTCTTTCTGAGATCTAAGTCAGATAACTTCAAGGTTCTTACAGATTTTTGCAAGAACATACAGATTGAGAACTCTACTCCAGTTGCATTGATCAGAAGTGATCATGGTACTGAGTTTGAGTCTCTTCTTATGCAAGAGTTCTGTGAGAAGGAAGGTATCAGGCACTGCTTCTCAGCTCTTAGAACTCCTCATCAAAATGGAGTTGCTAAAAGGAAAAATAGAACCCTAATTGAATCTGCAGGCATATTACTTGCAGATGCTTACATGCCCCTATCTTTTTGGGCAGAGGTTATGAGCACCGCAAACTATGTACTGAATAGAAGTCTGATACACAAGATTAAAAATAAGACTCCTTATGAGTTACTTAAAGGTAAGAAACCTAAAATCACCTATTTAAAAGTATTTGGATATCTATGTTTTATTCATAATAATGATAAGAAATACACTAAAAAGTTTGAAGCAAAAGCTACAGAGGGAATATTTCTAGGATATTCCCAAGTCAGCAAAGCTTATAGGGTGTTTAACAAATCCACCTTAAAAATTGACGAATCATTTCATGTTATATTTGATGAGGCTAACATGTTTTATAAGGAGAAAGAAGTTTCTACCAATAACATTTTGCAGGTACCTCACTTGTGTGAGAAATTGGATGATCTAAACCTCACCCAAGAGGTTCCATCACATCCTTCTCGACAAGTTGAAGAAGAAAGTGAAGAAGAAAGTTTGGAAGTGGCTGAACTTCCTCCAACAACTAATATAATTCCACAATAGGAATTAATTCCACAAGCTATTGCTCAAACAACTCCTCCAACTGATCTTGTCACACTTAGAGATCACTCTATATCTCAAGTGATTGGAGACATTTCAGTTTGTGTGCAAACAAGGCATAAACTCAACAATGATGTGATGCATGCTTGTTTCATTTCTCAACTTGAGCTCCACTCCATCAAAGATGCATAACAAGATCCCCACTGGATCATTACAATGCAAGAGGAGCTCAATTAGTTTGAGAGGTGCAGAGTTTGGAATTTGGTTCCTAGACCCAAATACTATCCAGTCATTGGAACCAAATAGGTATTCAGAAACAAACTAGATATTGAAGGAAATATTATAAGGAACAAAGCAAGGCTAGTAGCTCAAGGCTATTCATAGGAGGAAGGAATAGATTATGATCAGACCTTTGCTCCAGTGGCAAGTCTTGAGGCTATTAGGATTTTCTTAGCCTATTCAACCTATAAAAGATTCAAATTCTACCAGATAGATGTAAAAAGTGCTTTCCTAAATGGAGAATTAAAAGAAAAAGTGTATGTTGAGCAACCACTAGGTTTTATCTCTCTAACTCATCCTTCTTATGTCTTTAGATTGTATAAAGCTCTCTATGGTTTAAAGCAAGCTCCAAGAGGTTGGTATGATACCTTAAGCTTTCTTTTAAAGCATAAGTTTTCTAAGGGTATAGTAGATATGACTCTTTTATTAGACATCATAACAATAAAATTTTGTTAGTTCAAATATAAGTAGATGATATTATTTTAGGCTCTACTGATCCCAAACTATGCAAAAGATTTTCTGATCTAATGCATTCAAAGTTTGAGATGAGTAGCATGTGTGAACTTTCATACTTCCTTGGTCTCCAAGTGAAGCAATCATCTGATGGTATCTTCATCTCCCAATCCAAGAATGCTAAGGAGCTTGTTAAAAGATTTGGGATGTGTGATGCCTCAGCAATGAAAAAACCTATGGTTGCTAATGCTGTGATTGATTCTGATGAACATGGCAAGCATGTTTATCATAAAACTTATAGGGCTATTGTTGGGTCTCTATTATATCTCACAGCAAGTAGGCCTGACATAATGTTTGCTACATATATTTGGGCTAGGTTCCAAGTGAACCCTAAAGAATCTCACTATATTTTATTAAAAAGAATTTTAAGATATATAAAGGGTTGCCTAAATCTAGGACTCTTTTATCCAACTGAGTCAGAATTTGAATTAACTAGATTCTCAGATGCTGACTTTGTTGGATGTAGAGTTGACAGGAAAAGTAAATCAGGAACTTGCCAGTTCTTTGGTGATAGGCCTGTGTCCTAGTTTTGTAAGAAGCAAACCTCTGTGTCAACATCAACTGCTGAAGCTGAATACATAGCTATAGGCAGCTGCTATTCACAGATTTTGTGGATACAAAATCAATTGTTGGATTATGGTCTCAACTTAAATAATTCAACTATATTTTGTGATAGTACCAATGCAATATCTATTGCACAAAATCCAGTGCATCATAGTAGGACCAAGCATATAGAAATTAGACATCATTTTATTAGAAATTGTGTAGACAAAAAGAAAATTAATCTTGTCTTTATCTTTAATGATTTACAAAGAGCAGACATGTTCACCAAACCTTTGGATGAGAAGAAACATCAATTTTTTATGAATCAACTAGGTATGATTAAACAAGAAGCATTAATTTAATTTTCTGTCTGAGGTCGAAGAATTTGTCACAGTTCATCGAACGGAGATCGACGATCTAAGGATAGTTCTTGAGAAAATTCGTCGACCTAAGATCGACGATCTTTTAGTGTCATGTTATTTTTGTTGAGCGGATATCGACGATCTTGCTTCAGAAAATTTTTCCTCAACTTGAGAATGACGAAAACTTTTCCCTCTTCAAACTGAGATCGACGATATTATTTCTTCATGAAATTTTTTTTCGACCTGAGAACAAAGATTTTCTTTTATTTTCGCAGGACGGAGTCTGGTGTTTCATATTCTGAAAACCTTATAACTAGGTTTTCTCCGAGCTCCATCCCATGCTTTTTGTTCCCTTGCACTTTATCTCTCTTTCTTTTTGCAGGAAAACAAATGGCGATTCCGGCGATCTCTCTTTCCGGCATGAAGTTTGACACCAGATTCGACATTGATTTTGATTCCTTTCGTCATTCCAATCAAATCTTCATGGACATTCTGAAATTATTTGAGGATCAACATCAGAAGAATTTCATGACCACCAGAATCAAGTTAGCTGCAACAGAAATCAGGTTACTCTAACCCCTGGTGTTTTAACAAAGATTATTGGTTTTGTTAATGGAGATAATGATATTGAGATAGATAGTTCTTATTATGATAATACATTGATCAAAATGGGTAATTCTGATGGAAATACTAACAAACTTTTTAAAAAAAATTATCTGCTGAATACAAATTTCTTGTTGATGTTGTGGGTAAAGTAATGCTGGGCAAACACATAGCCCATGATTACATTACCAGGCACCAGTTCTAAGTGATGTGTGTTGTGGTGAACAAGAAAGCAGTAAATTGGGGAAAGTTACTATTTGATTTGATCAAAAAGAAGAATACTAAGAAAGAAGTATGTTTTGGAAGGATTTTAGGCATTTTCCTCCAGGCCAAGGCATCTGAATCACTGGTCTCTCAAACCATATTTATTAATGCATCCAAGAGGCCGACTTGTGCCTTATTTGGCAGATGGGAGAGGACCATCACTAAGCCATCCAAGGCTTCCTCCTCTTCCAAGACTTCTTAGGATACAAGGGCAGTAATAGCCACTCCTCCACCTCCAGAAGATGTTCTTCCCTCCATTATATTTCCTTCCCCTCCTTCTCAACAAAACCATCTTCCTCTTCACTTGTTGTTTTCACTTCTAACCCTCTAACTTCACCACTTCCACCAGCATCACCTCCTCAGTCAACTATCATCATCCATGAGGATGAAATTACTATTAATCTCATTCCTCCTCTATCTCCACCTCCAAATATTCTGGATGACATTCCATGTACCTCCCTCAACCCAATTTCAATCTGTTATCTCCACCTCCACCATCTCCAAAGCAATCCCCAGCTCAATCTCCCATCAAGGATATCCTCACTACATTAGTTCCAACCACAACAATTCCCTCTACATCAATTCTAACCACATCTACTATCATTCAATCTGACATTCCTTCTAATCCTACCTCCACATTCCCAGAACACATTCATACAGATTTCCCTAAGTCTTTCTCTGTATGTTCAAATTGTGGACATCAGACCCGCTTCACTCCCTCTGCTCCAGAACTTCTATATCTAAATTTCTATGATATTGCCAAGGATCTTCTAAAATTCATTTCTTCCTCTCTAGAGTAATTAATAGCAAATGCTATTGCTCCTCTCTTTTCCTCTATCAATTCTCTCTCTACTAGAATTGCTGCTCTCCATTCTATCCCTTTTTCTGGGGGCCCGGATTCAAAACCCTCTGAAATAAAGAAGGGGGAGATATCATGTGAAGAAGCTCTAGTTCCTCCAATTTCTCCTCCAGCGGTAGTAGTAGTAGTTGTTCCAATTCCTCTTCTTCTAGCAGCAGCAGCAGCCGATTCTCTTGAAATAGACATCCCTGTAGATATTGTTGATATTACATATATGGATTCAGATATTGTTATGGCTTATGATATTGATGAAGAAATAAGCACTGTTGGTGATCCTATAATAAATACCTGTTGGGTACATTGAAAAATGTTTACCAGATTTGAAGAAGTCTCAAGTTAGTCAATGATATGCATCATTTTGTATTTGATAGATGTTTGAGTTACATTGTACAGGTTTAAGAATTTGAAGAAATTTTCTAGGTACAAGTGTCGACACTTGTGAAGAAGATGTGTCGAAACCAAAAACTTGTGTCGACACTTATGAAGAAGTTATGTTGACACCCAAAAGCTGTGTCGACATTAATGAAGAAGTTGTGTCGACACTCAAACCTAAGTCGACACCTAAAGAAGGACCAGTGTCGACACGAAGAATTATGTTGACACCTGAAGCAGAAGTTGTGTCGACATTTAAAGCTGAAGCTGTGTCAACACTCTGAAGCTATGTCGACACTTGAAGCAGTTGTGTCGGCACACAAGACTTGTGTCGACACACACTCAATGCCGTTTGACAAACACTCAACACCATCTATCAACAACAGATATGTCGAGACAAGCAGTTGCTGTGTCGATACACAGGACTTGTGTCGACACATACAATAGAAGAAGTGTCGAGTATCAGAAGTATGACTGTGTCGACACTTGGAGTATTGTGTCGACACCATGAAGACTTGTGTCTACACTTATACTATATGTGTCAACACATATGAAGCAGTCTGCTGAGTGATTTGTGCTGAGTTGGAATAACTTTGAAGAATCTACTGACCTGTCTGGTGACTTGACAGCTGTCATATCCAACGGTCTGACACCTCTGTCAAAACTATCAGGTGTTTGTTATAATCCTGATCAGGCGGTAACCATGGAGAAATATCTATATAAGAATCAGATCTTTAACAACTAGATGATGATCAATAGAGAAAAAAGGAAAAAAGAGAGAATTTCTTCAACAAGAACAGGGGAAACCCTTATGAAGGCAGATCTAGAGTTGTCTGCAGGTAAGATTCAGATTTCAATTTGAATTTAAGGAAGAAGCTGACTGAAGATCAACTTCAACAATAAGAGAAGATCCACCTCATTTTGGTTTTATCAAGAAGCTTTGAAAAGCTAAGTCAGGTTGGATTAGAAGGGTCAGTTCATTCAAGAACTGATCAAGAAGGGTACACCAACAGAGAAATCTAGCTGGTGAATGTTTCTATTTCTTAATACATTCAATTTCTTGTAAGATCTATTATTTGATCTGAGTTGTAAGCCTGAAATTATAAAGGCTGAGGTAGGGATGATAGCCTGAGGTATAGGACTTATGATAAGT
This sequence comes from Platanthera zijinensis, assembly GCA_039513925.1. Taxonomy (NCBI): domain Eukaryota; kingdom Viridiplantae; phylum Streptophyta; class Magnoliopsida; order Asparagales; family Orchidaceae; genus Platanthera; species Platanthera zijinensis. The sequence goes on along the minus strand of CM077097.1, from coordinate 20,679,321 downwards.
CTGAGTTGTAAGCCTAGTTATAAAGGCTGAGGTAGGGCTAAGGCCTGAGGTAGGATTCGGGGGAAGAATCTGAGGTAGGACTTGGTTAAGTCTGAGCTGTAGGAATCATTTTGGTTTTGAGATTATAAGATCCGTGGATACGAGCCAGTGGAAGGAAGTTAGGCTGAATCTCGTTATCTACTGGATAGGTGAAGGGGGAATGTGGATGTACACATATCTTGGGGAACCACTATAGATCTGGTGTATGCTATGATGTGTTTTATATTCTGTGTATTGAATAATCTGTGCTGAAGATTCATCTAACTGTTTGCCTAAAAATAATTTAAAAAGAATTAGAACCTATTCACCCCCCTCTAGGTGTTTAGGCTCTTGAAATAAAGTCTTTCAAGTGGTATCAGAGGGAGGTTCCTCAATGATTGACTTAACAGTAAGAGTTATTCTCCAAGGCAAATAATAGATATCAAGAATGGGTTCAAATGAGAATCAAAAGGAATTTGGATCTATGAAATTACCCATCTGCAGGAAATAATCCTTTGGCATTTGGAAGGAAAGGGTCAGGTTGTTTATGGAAGCATCTGATCCAAGAATTTATATCACAGTACAGGAAGACCCCTTTATTCCAATGAAGGTATCAGTTCTTGATGCAAACATTAAAACTCCATAGAGTTATTCTGAAATGACCATGGATCAAATCATCCTGGCAGCACTAGAAAAAACAACACAGAACATTATTGTAAGTGTCATAGATGATGCCACATTTCAGAATCTAGTCAACTTTAAAACCTCCAAAAAAATGTGGGACACATTGATTGTCTACATGGAGGGCATAGAAGAAGTCAGAGAGGATAGGAAGTCTATGCTGAATGAGGAGTATGAGAGCTTTAAACAAGCTAAATCTGACAGCATAACTGAATGTTATAAGTTCTTTAGAATAGTGAATGAGCTGATGATTTATGGGAGGGTCTTCATCACTTATGAACTGAATGATAAGTTTCTTAGGTCCCTAATAAAGAATTAGGACACTAAGATATGTGCCATCAGAGAAGTGGCCAGACTGGCTGATACACCTCCACCCACACTGTTTGGAAAGCTGCTATCATATGAAATGCAGCTTACTTCCAGGAAAAAAGAGGAGAAGGGCAGCAGATCTTAGTTTAAATAAAAGTCAGGAGCCTTCAAGGCTGAAGGCTCTAGAAAGGGTAGGAGAAAATCTCCTTCTCCACCCAGAAGGAGTGCTGAGGCAAAAGAAGGAATTTCTGACAACAACACATCAGATAGTCATTCTTCTGATGAGGACTTTGCTGTCTTTACAAGGCAATTCCAAAGGTTCATGAAGAAAAAGAAGTGGAAAACCAGGACATCATCAACATCCTACTCCAAGGATGAATATTATAGGAAGAAGAAGACTTCCAAGAAGGACAGGTATGCCTCTAAACCTAGTAAACAATCTAATACAAAGATTGTGTGTTATTGCTGCAACAGGCCTGGACATGTCATAGCTGAATTTCCTGACAAAAGAAAGGAGTCAAAGGACAAGAAGAAACAACAAGTCAAAGGCAAGAAGAAGAAGTATCTAGTTGCTCAGAAGGATAAGAGTTGGACAGACTCTTCATCTTCAGAATCTGGAGAAGAAGAAGCAGAATCATATGTTGGGCTATTCTCAACAGAAGAGGATTCTAGGGAACTAGAATTCCTACAGATGCTGGACTCCATAAATGGAGTTGAAGAACATTGCTATAAAGTGTTGATGGCTCAATCTGAAGATGATCAGTGCCAGGATCAGCCTGGACAAAGTAAGGTATACAATTCTTTTTTAGCTTCAGATTACTTTACTAGATCAGAATCATAAGTATCTGCTTCAAGAGAGGTGGCTGGATCTGAGTCTGAGGGGGATGTAAACCAACTCATTGATGAGTATGGTGGGTTGTTGCAAGCTCTGAAGAAGAGAAAGTTTCTTATTAAAGAGCAGGCAAGGAAATTGAGTCCCTTAAGCTGGCTGCAGCAGATTCAGCAAAGCTGTTGGATCTAAAACTAAATGAGGTTGCCAAACTGAAGAACATTATAGTTATTTAGATGGGCAAAATCTCTTTCAAAGAGAATCATATGAAAAAACTTGAGGCAAAACTTTAGTAAGAGAGAGAGCTAGTGGCTAAATTCTCCAAGCCAAAGTCTATCTTACCATTGATAGATAATTTTATTCCACATAAAGGGAAGATTGGTCTAGGCTTTAAGGGAAGAACTAGGGCTACCAATTCTCATAGAAAAGGTAAGGCCCCAGTTCACCCTCTAGCTACTAAGCCTCTATTTTCTTTAAGAAGGTTGTGAATCCTACTAACAGGTATGATCATGACACTAAACATAGTCACTGTGAGTATGAAAATCACATGGGCAAGGGTGCAAATGCTAATAGGCCACTCTATAGGCATGCCCATCATATTCAAGAGGAATTCTTGAAGTTTGCTGCTCCAGCACCAACACCTAATAAGACTACTGGTAACAAAGTAGTAATATCTGTACCAAAGAAATGGTATACTAGGTTTGAGTGTTGGTGTTATGGCAAGGTGGGCCACTTTGCCATGGATTGCTGGTTTAACACAAGTGTTAAAACCAAGAGTAGTTTTCCTGTTAGAATAGCTGGAGGATTTCAAACTAACAAGGACCAAGGACCTACTAGCAAGTTTGGTTCTAAGGGTAAGTAATTCTTTATTTATTGCGGGCGAATCCAAGTAACCAAACCCTTATATGGTACTTTGATAATGGCTGTTCCAGACACATGACTGAAACAAGAATAATGTTGAAGGACTATGTACCCATAGAGAATGGACCCAAAGTAATCTTTGGTGTATCAAAAAAAGTAATCATAAAAGGATTTGGTAACATCTCTAGTGATTCAATTACAATCACTAAAGTGGCTTATGTGAAGGGTCTAAAACATAACCTGATTAGCATAAGTCAACTTAGTGATCTAGGTTATGACATCTCTTTTCTTAAAGGGGAGTGCCAAATAAGAAGGTCAAGTGATCAAAAGATCATTTTGACTGGCACTAGGAAAGGAAATATGTATTGCGTTAACCTAGATTGTGAGTTTAACAACTCACCTATCTGTCTGGTTATAGGAGAGAAAGCTTCTCTATGTGTCAAAAGGCACAAGAGGCTAGCACATCTGAACTATAAGTCTATAGGACTACTGTTCAGCTTGAGATTAGTGAGGAATGGTCCTCAAGTTATGTGCATCAAAGATGGTGTGTGTTCAGCTTGCCAAAAGGGCAAGCAGACTAAGTCCTCTTTCCAAGCACTTGACATCAAAGATTCAATGAGATGTTTGTATCTCATGCATATGGATTTGTTTGGTCCTATGCCAGTTCACAGTCTTGGTAGGAAAGTATACACGCTAGTTATTGTGGATGACTATTCTAGATATACATGAGTTTTCTTCTTGAAGCAGAAATCTGAAACCCAACCTGTTTTTCAGATTTTTGTTAGACAAATATAGAATGAATAAAATAGTTCAGTGGTCAAAATCAGAAGTGACCATGGAACTTAATTTCAGTCTGAATGTATGACAAAATTCTGTGAAGAACTTGGGATTCATCAAAAATTCTCTTCACCTAGAACTCCTCAGCAAAATGGTGTTGCTGAAAGAAAGAATAGGACTCTAATTGAGTCTAGTAGAACACTACTAAATGACACTACTCTCCCTGAATACTTCTGGGCTGAGGCAGTTAATACTGCATATCATGTGATCAATAGAGTCTCCATCAACAAGGAACACAAGATGACTCCCTACCAGATTTTGAAAGGCAGAAAACCAAACATATCTTACTTCAAAATCTTTGGTAGCAAGTGTTTTATACTAGTCAATGGTAAGCACTACCAAACAAAGTTTGCTGCCAAATCCGTAGAAGGGATATTTGTTCGGTACAATAACCAAAGTAGAGCATACAGAATCTATAACTTGACTACCCAAGTTGTAGAAGAATCTGTGCATGTTGTATTTGATGATTCAAAGTTTATTAACAGTGAATTGTCTAGTTCTTTAGTTAGTTCTACAGGTCTAACAGATAGGCTGGACAAGCTGACCATCAATGAAGATGTTCCTACTAGGCTGGATGAAGATAAAGATACCAGCTATCCAGGGGGAGAACAAGTCCCACTGGATGAAGAAGACAGTATGGAGCATCAAGTTGAGGAAACTGAAGAAAGCCATAATGCTGACAGATTTCCTCCAGCAAGGAGACACCTGAAGGATCATCTAGTTCACCAAAGTATTGGTTATGCAAGTCAAGGTGTTCTAACAAGGAGCAGGAGCATGAACACAGTTCTTTGTTCTAGCTTCCTATCTCAGATAGAACCCAGGAAGATTGAAGAAGCAATGAAAGACTCCAACTGGATTGATGTAATGCAAGAAGAGCTCAGTCAGTTCAAAAGGTGTAAAGTCTAAGAACTGGTGTCTAAACCTAAGGATCACAAAATAATAGGAACTAAGTGGATCTACAGGAACAAGCTTGATGAGAATGACACTATAGTCAAGAACAAGGTAAGAATGGTAGCAAAAGGCTACATGAAAGAGAAAGGTATTGACTTTGATCAAACCTTTGCTCCAGTGGCAAGGCTGGAGGCTATAAGATTGTTCTTGGCCTATGTTGCCTATCAAGGGTTCAAGGTATACCAGATGGATATGAAATCAGCATTTCTGAATGGGGATCTAAAAGAGGAAGTCTATGTTGAACAACCCTCGGGTTTTGTAGATTCTAATTTTCCTGATTATGTATATAGGCTTAGGAAAGATCTATATGGTTTGAAACAAGCTCCAAGGGCTTGGTATGAGACCTTGTCTGCTTTCCTTATAGAGAATAAATTCTCTAGAGGAAAAACAGACAAAACACTATTCTATAGGGAATCTAAAGGCAAGATAATACTAGTCTAGATATATATGGATGGCATTATCTTTGGTTCTACTGAAAACAACCTTTGTAGAAAGTTTGCAAAACTCATGCAAGGGAAGTTTGAGATGAGCAGTATGTGTGAGCTGAAGTTCTTCTTAGGACTTCAAGTTTAACAGATTGATAGTGGATTGTCCATATCTCAGTCTAAGTTCACCAAGGAATTGATTAAGAAGTATGGTATGGACTCAGCTTCTACCATGAAAACTCCAATGGGAACAAGTATGCCTATAGGAAAAAGATGAGGCAGGGAAACCTGTTGATGAGTCTTTGTATAGAGGCATAATTGACTCCCTACTCTATTTGACTGCTAGTAGACCAAACATCATGTATTCAACATGTGTCTGTGCTAGGTATCAAGCTTACCCAAAGGAATCTCATTACACTGCAGTTAAGAGAATATTGAGATATTTTAAGGGCACACCTAATCTAGGCCTTTGGAACCCTAAGAATAATGATTTCCTACTAACTGGTTTCTCAGATGCATACTTTACTGGATGCAAAGAAGACAGAAAGAGTACGACAGGAACTTGTCAATTCCTTGGTGGGAGGCTGGTGTCATGGAGCAACAAGAAGCAAACCAGTGTGGCTATATCAACAGCTGAATCAGAGTATATAGCTGAAGGTAGCTGCTGTGCACAATTGATGTGGATAAAGCATCAACTTGAAGACTATGACATCCAGGTATGTAGAATTCCACTATTTTGTGATTCTAAAAGTGCTATTTCTATTGCTAAGAATTTTGTATCACACAGTAGTATACAACATATAGAAATTAAGTTTCATTTCATTAGAGAACATGTAGAGAAGGAAAATATTTGCCTTGAATTTACGAAAACAGATAATCAAATAGCTGATATTTTTACAAAACCTCTGGATGAAACTAAATTCAATTAATTTAAAATTGAATTAGGTATATTGAACCTAGAATAGGTTAGCACAAGCTTCCCTAAGGAGAATATGTAAGCACCAAATTTCTCTAGAAATTCGTCTAAGTACAAAGTTTGTGTCGACACAAGAAAGTTGTGTCGACACACTCAGTATGTTGTGTCGACTCAGTAAAAGGATGTGTCGACACAGAAACAGTATCTGTGTCGACAGAAGAATTGGTGTCGACACAATCTTGTCGAGACCTTATGCATAGAGAATTTTTATATCGAAACATAAGAATTGGTGTCGACAACCCTCTGTCGAGACTTTAGTAGCCTATGTCGACACAGACATAAGTGTGTCGACACTGACACAAGTATGTCGACACAGACACAAGTGTGTCGACACTGACACAAGTATGTCGATACATAAATGTGTCGACTTAAAATAAGTATGGTCGACTCAGGCATTAGAATGTCGACATATAGTTGTGTCCACTTAACCCGAGTTCTATCGATACCTAGGTCATTTCTGTCGACACGTGTGAAAACTTGTCGACTTTGGCACGTCTTTTGACCTACCCTTACACTTATACTATAAATAGGTGAAGCCAAAAATTGGTCAACTACGCTTTCAGAATTCTTGTCTCTACACCTTCTATCGACAAATATTTTCTCTTCTCTTCCACCTCTTACGTCAATGATGCCTCATTAAGAAGACAAAGTCAATGAAGGATATGAGCTGGTTCGTGAAGGGTTCACGACGGCTTCGAATGAAATTCAGGGTGTTATTGCCCTAATTTAAGAAAATGGTTTGGAGTACTTGGTCTCAGAAGCAACCAAGATTTGGAAAAAGGAGGTTTTGGAGTTCTACTCGTCAGCTACCATGGATTCTTAAGGAAAGACAATCAAAGCTACTATTCAAGAATCTCGAGTGAAGATTACATTGAAGACAATCAGGAAATCTCTTCAGCTTCCCTTGGAGAAGGATACTGATGAAATAACTCCATCCATAACTATAGAAGCATTAAGCTGGTGTGAACTTAGCGCCCATTTTAAGTTTGGATCATCCATAACTAGGAAAGGGATGAATTCCCAAGGAAAATTCTTATCAGAAATAGTTGGGAAGGTCATACTATGTAAGACAGGTGGACATGACTAAATTTCAGTCCATATGTTTAACATGATGATAAGGATTATTTTAAAAGTGAAAACTGACTAGGCAGCAGTACTGTTTGACAAAATTCAAGAAGGAATTAAGAAACCAAACCTTGGAAGGATTCTGAGTTTATGTTTATCTTTTGTAATACCTGATGTTCTAAAACAAGTAGCTGGATCTGAAATTAATCATATGAGGAGAATGGATGTAAGAATTCTGTCAAGATGGGATAGGGTTCTGACCAAGGAAGTAACTACTCCTCAGGAGCAAATTAAGAAAGATAAAAAGAAGAAGAAAGTAGTTCAACAAGATGAATCCTCTAGTGATTCAGAGGAGGAAGTGGTATTCAGTACTGATGAAGACCAGCAACCAAAGAAGCTCGAGAACAAGTGAAGGGCAGTGAGCCCCAAGAACAACAGATGGAATCCACTCTAGGGGGAGAAAACATTGACGCAACTGAGTTGCCTGCCCAATAGGGAGGCATTACTGATGCTACCTTAAAAAGTTACTTGGCTGCAGATACTGTAATGAATATAGTATCTGAAATCAACAATGCAGCTCAAGAAACTATTGAGACAGAAGCTAAACATGAGCCAGTAAGTATCTCCTCAATAGTCTAGTGGTATCTGGTATTATTCTCCTCAGCAATGTTTAGGTATAAAGTTTTATTTTAAAAGCTAATCTTGTCCCTTCTGAACAGATACAACAGGAATTAACCATGGAAGAACTATTCCTTGATCTTCCTCCAGCAAGGACTGAGGGGGAGTAGATTGTAGTAGAAAAATATATTTCAAGGATTGAGAGGGAGTTGTCTAAGGATGCCCCAGCTGGTAAGGATATAGTTGATATTAAAAGTACAACTGATTCTTTTGATGATGAAGAAGCCTTAATGGATAAGAAAAGAAAACTGGTTGCCTTAAGAAAAAAGAGTTTTGGATACAAAAAGCAATTGTAAATAGGCACAACACCATCAGCTCCAAGCATGGACTTCAGCTCAATACTGGTCCAAATGCAAGTGAAACTGGATGAGCAAAGGAAAGCTTTCGAAAAGTATGTGGATGAAACTCATAAAGAGTTACACTTTCAATTGGCCCAGGACATCAAGTCAATTAGATTTTAAGTTAATCAAAATAAGAAGGAAATGACAGATTGCTTCCATAAAGGAGGTAATGTTGTGGTATTTCTGGCCAAGCAACAATAAGATATCAAAGTTAAAATGGATGAAATTGAAGTAAAGCAAGGATATGTACTTGAAAACAAGATAAGAATGAATGAAAATCTTCAAGAGTCACAGTTTGCTATATTGACAAAGATAAATGATTTAACAACTGCTGTGAAAGATGAAGTTTCAAAGCAAATCAAGGAAGATATAGCTGCTGTTCAGGCCACTTTTCAAGCCTATCAAAAGAATATATTTGATTTCTTGACAAAATTCAGAGATTACTTTAAGGAAGGAACTGACTATATTGTTAATACGGTAAGGTTTCAAAAAGATGATTTGAGAGATCATATTGCCAGAGAAGTCATAAAGTGGGAGAGATTAATAGTCAAAGCTAGCTCTGACCATTCTAAATGGATTTGAAATAGCATCAGAGACACTCTTGGATATTCTCCTTTATGTGATGATGATAATGTTGCAGAATCGGGATACAACCTGCCTATCTTGAAGGAGATCAGCCTGAAGTTGCTCAGGTTATCTACCCCCCAGCAGACTTTGAAATGATTCAAGAGGAAGTGTAGAAAATGTATAGTCCTCCACAAGCGGCACACAATGTGATTCTGGAAAGTGTAGAAATGTCTGAAGCTGCCTTGGAAGCTCAAAAGGAAGCTCAGCTATCTAAGAAGAGGTTAAGAGAGAAGGCTGAGTTAAAGCGAGACTTTGAGTAATTGAACCCTACATCCAGGAATATTATATTGACTGCATGGAAGGCTGTAATCTTCATGGACATTCTGCAGTTATTTGAGGATCAACATCAGAAGACTTTCATGACCACCAGAATCAAGTTAGCAGCAACAGAACTAAGAGAATGGGTTTAAACTTCAACAACTCCTGATGCAGATACGATGACTGGAACCATCGCAGGAAATCAGGTTACTCTAACCCCTGGTTTTTAACAGATATTTTTGGTTTGGTTAATGGAGATAAGGATATTGAGATAGATAGTTCTGATTATGATAATATGTTGATAAAAATGGGTCATTCTGATGGAAACCCTAACAAACTTCTTAAAAAAAAATTATCTGCTGAATACAAATTTCTTGCTGATGTTGTGTGTAAAGTAATGCTGGGCAAACACATAGCCCATGATTACATTACCAAGAACCAGTTCTTAGTGATGTGTGCTGTGGTGAATAAGAAAGTAGTAAATTGGGGAAAGTTACTGTTTGATTTGATCAAAAAGAAGAATACTAAGAAAAAATATGTTTTGTGAGGATTTTAGGCATTTTCCTCCAGGCCAAGGCATCTGAATCACTGGTCTCTGAAACCATATTTATTAATGCATCCAAGAGGCTGACTTGTGCCTTATTTGGCAGATGGGAGAGGACAATCACTAAGCCATCCAGGACTTCCTCCTCTTCCAGGACTTCTTAGGATACAAGGGTAGTAATAGCCACTCCTCCACCTCCAGAAGATTTTCTTCCCTCCATTATAATTCCTTCACCTCCTTCTCAACAAAACCATCTTCCTCTTCACTTATTGTTTTCACTTCTACCCCTCCAACTTCACCACTTCCACCACCATCACCTCCTCAGTAAACTATCATTATCCATGAGGATAATATTATGATTGATCTCATTCCTCCTCTATCTCCACCTCCAAATCTTCTGGATGACATTCCATGTACCCCCCCTCAACCCAATTTCAATCTGTTATCTCCACCTCCACCATCTCCACATCAATCCCCAGCTCAATCTCCCATCCAGGATATCCTCACTACATCAGTTCCAACCACAATAATTCCCTCTACATCAATTCCAACCACATCTACTATCATTCCATTTGACATTCCTTCTAATCCTACCTCCACATTCCCATAACACATTCATACAGATTTCCCTTAGTTTTTCTTTGTATGTTCAAATTATGGACATCAAACCCCCTTCACTCCCTCTGCTCCAGAACTTCTATATCTAAATTTCCTAATATTGCCAAGGATCTTCTAAAATTCATTTATTCCTCTCTGGAGTAATTAATAGAAAATGCTATTGCTCCTCTCTCTGCCTCTATCAATTCTCTCTCTACTAGAATTGCTCTCTCCATTCTGTCCTTTCTTCTGGGGGCCTAGATTCAGAACCCTCTGAAACCAAGCAGGGGGAGATATCATGTGAAGAAGCTCCAGTTCCTCTAGTTTCTCCTCCAGAGGTAGCAGCAACAGTTATTCCAGTTCCTCTTCTTCTAGCAATAGCAGTAGCCGATTCTCTTGAAATTGACATCCCTGTAGATATTATTGATATTATATATATGGATTCAGATATTGTTATGGCTTATGATATTGATGAAGAAATAAGCACTATTGGTGATCCTATTATAAATACCTGCTGGATATATTGAAAAATATGTACCAGATTTGAAGAAGTCTCATCTTAGTCAATGATATGCATCATTTTGTATTTGATAGATGTTTGAGTTACATTGTGCAGGTTTAAGAATTTGAAGAAATTTTCTAATTACAAGTGTTGACACTTGTGAAGAAGATGTGTCGACACCCAGAACTTGTGTCGATACCAATAAAGAAGTTGTGTCAAAACTCAGAAGCTGTGTCGACACTAATGAAGAAGTTGTGTCGACACTCAAAGCTAAGTCGACACCTAAAGAAGGACCAGTGTCGACACATAGAATTGTGTCGACACCTGAAGCAGAAGTTGTGTCGACATTTAAAGCTGAAGCTGTATCAACACTCTGATGCTATGCTGACACTTGAAGCAGGTATGTCGACACACAGTACTTGTGTCGACACACACTCAACGCCGTTTGACAAACACTCAATGCCATTTGTCTGCAACAGATATGTCGAGACAAGCAGTTGCTGTGTCGACACACAGGACTTGTTTCGACACATACAATAGAAGAAGTGTCATGTATACGAAGTATGACTGTGTCGACACTTGGAGTATTGTGTCGACGCCATGAAGACTTGTGTCGACACTTAGCCTATATGTGTCGACACATATGAAGCAGTCTGCTGAGTGATTTGTGCTGAGTTGGAATAACTTTGAAGAATCTACTGACATGTCTGGTGACTTGACAACTATCATATTCAACCGGTCTGACAACTCTATCAGAACTGTCAGAAGTTTGTTATAAACCTGATCAGCAGGTAACCGTGGAGAAATCTTTATATAAGAGTCAGATCTGTAACAACCAGATGATGATCAATCAAGAAAAAAGGGAAAACGAGAGAATTTCTTCAACAAGAACAGGGGAAACCCTTACGAAGGCAGATCCAGAGTTGTTTGCAAGTAAGATTCAGATTTTAATCTGAATTTAAGGAAGAAGCTGACTTAAGATCAACTTCAACAATAAGAGAAGATCCACCTTATTTTGGTTCTATCAAAAAGCTTTGAAAAACTATGTCAGGTTGGATCAGAAGGGTCAGTTCATTCAAGAACTGATCAAGAAGGGTGCACACACAGAGAAACTAGTTGGTGAATGTTTCTATTTCTTAATACATTCAATTTCGTGTAAGATCTATTATTAGATCTGAGTTGTAAGCCTGAAATTATAAAGGCCAAGGTAGGGATTATAGCCTGAAGTGTAGGACTTGTGATAAGTCTGAGTTGTAAGCCTAGTTATAAAGGCTGAGGTCGGGCTAAGGCCTGAGGTAGGATTCTGGGGAAGAATCTTACGTAGGACTTGGTTAAGTCTGAGCTGTAGGAATCATTTTGGTTCTGAGATTGTAAGATCTGCGGATACGAGCCAGTGGAAGGAAGTTAGGCTAAATCAAGTTATCTACTGGATGGGCGAAGGGGGAAAGTGGATGTACCCATATCTTGGGGAACCACTATAGATCTAGTGTATGCTGTGATGTGTTTTATATTCTTTATATTGAATAATCTATGCTGAAGATTCATCTAACTGTTTGCCTAAAAAGAATTTAAAAATGATTAGAACCTATTCACCCCCCCTCTAGGTGTTTAGGCTCTTAAAATAAAGTCTTTCAATACCTCAGTTGATTTAAAATCTTTACTTGAGTCTTTCAATCCATTCTACAGATATGCTTTACCAAGTTCTGTTGTTAATTTTTCTAAGGCTATTGTATGCTATTATGCCCCAATAAGTCATGTAGTTATGGACCAAATAAGGGCAAGCTTTGTTGCTCAAGTGGTTACTGAAATATTAGCTGTTGAAGATATCTGTGAACTAATTTCTGACCCCACGGCTTTCTCTCCTCCAACTTATAAGATGGATGAAAGTATTATACCATATTTTGATGATATCATGTTTGCAGATATGGAAGAAGAGAAAGGAAATCAAGGTGCTACTAAAAGTTTTGTAGAACCAGAATCTCAAGTACAGCCTCAGGCTGAGAAGCAGATCTCCAAAGAAACTCTAAAAGAGATTGATGATTTATTTGCCCATCTTCCTGGATCATCTGATGATGATGATTATGATGATAATGATTCTGATGACTCTGGCCCTAAGAAGATGAAATCTAAGAAGAGAAACGTTCCTGATAAGACTGTTCCAAAGACTAACACAACTACTAACACAGCCTACTATGTCCTGAAAAATATTACTCCTTATCCAGGTATGCCTAAGTGGATGTGGCTTTCTAAAAATGAGCAAAAGGCTAGGAAGAAGAGCAGGAGATACAATCCTCCTCCTCAAAGGAACTGGAGAGGACCTCCTCCTCCTCCTCCTGTTTTAGGTGCTAAAGGAAATATCTCTCAATCTTCAGGAAGTGTTGCAAAGACTCAGAAGCCTGCTTCAAGCACTTCTCAATCTCAAAGACCATCCTCCTACAAGTTCTCTAGACCATCTGGAAAATACAGTCACTACAGCCCTCCAAAGTCCTATTATCAAAGCAAATCTCAATTGTCTCTGCCTCTAACCAGCTTTCAATAGCAATCAATTATATTCAGAAATGCTCAAAAGTCTGCTTAGGATGCTTCTAAATCTGATCTAGAGAGACCTCCCTCTCCAGTTTATGAACCTGAGTTAGATCCCAACTTTAGAATGACTAGATTTCAAGAATTTATTTGCTTGTCTCAGATGAACAAAGCAAGAGAAGAAAGATCAGATCCATCATAATTCACTACAATGTGTACCTACAGGCAAAAAGAACTTGACAAATTTCAGGTAGACAGACATTTATTTGATCCAAATGTGTATATGTAGGTCCATCTAGAAGCTATTGTTCCCAGAGCCTCATCAATTACAGTTCTTGGAATTCAAGAAATGAAAATGTCTTAGAAGGAAGCTGTAGATCCTCTCAGAAAAATTGTGTTTTCTAAATCATCATCTATTCCTCCCTCTGACAATCCATGAACATTTATTTCTCTGAGATATATATGTGTATTGCACTTAGCTATATCATATCTGCTGATTAGTTTAAAATTCTGTCAGATATTTATATTGCTTTGTATTTTTATGTTTTTTTTAGTTTGTTTAGTGACCTCACCCAAATAGGAGGAGATTGTTGGATCCCTAGTTTGGATGTTGTCTAGGTTCACTATTAGGTTATTGACCCATCATGTATAGGCTAGGGTCAATTTGTTAGTTCTAAGGTTAGGATAGTCTGACTAGGTTAGACATCTTATGATCCATCCTTGAGAAGACTTCATAGATCAAGACTTAGAAAAATTACAGTTTTTAAGAGAGTTAAGAAATCAGTTCGATGTTCTTCGAACTCATATCGACGATCGTTGATCGCAGATTGACGAACTCAGAGTTTCTACTCTTAGTTGAGCTCGATGAAATACTAGCTCAGGTCGACAAACTCCCTTCTCTCTCAGTTTCTCTGGTCGATGATATTCTACCTCAGTTCGACAAACTTGGAGCTCAACTTTGGCAGTTTCTTTCCAGAATATTTTTCTCTAAGCTCAGGTCGATGAAGAAGATTTATCAGCTTGTCGAACTTTGAGTTCAGGTCGACGAAATATGTATTGAGGTCGACGATTTCTGTCAGTTCATTATTTCTGTTCTCTGCGATTAATTTCATGATTGACCAAGGCTTATATAATATATTATTACTTATATTGCTCTGAGTAATTATATGCATATATTCTTATGAATATAGCCGTTCATTGGCAACATTAATTATTAGATTTCACAGAGTCAATATTCGGCTGAATAACTGGGACAGTTAAGGAATAATTTACTGCCCTTCTAGCCATTTGTCCAAGTTCCAAGATTTCAGCAATCAATCAAGGAGTAGAATTCAAATTCAGAGACAGAATTTCTGCAAGGAAATATAAAAGAGTTTTTAAGAAGATTGAAGACAAGAAGTTTTAGAATTGTTAAAGAGTTACAGGCAGATAGAGAAAAAATATTTAGTCTGCATACTCATTTAGTCTTCATCATCTGCAACTCTTTTCCAAGCTTTCAAGAGACATCAAAACACAATCAGTCTAAATGCTTCTGGAGATCATCAAAGAAGACCTACACCCTGTGCAAAGCTCTCTTCTTCCTGAACCATTCAACATCTCAGTGGGAGCTTTGACAACATCAAACAATCAACTAAAGTCTTCTCAGCTATTCATGAAAGAGAAGACAATATCACATTTTTCACCCCACTATACACAGTGTTTTAACTCCCTTCAAAAGTTAAACACCTAGTTCTTAAGTCTCCTTATCAAAAGACTTAGCTTAGTTTTTGGGCACCTTATCAAATGCCTAAAGGGTTTTGAGATCTCCTTTTAAATAGATCTTGTAGTGACATGGCACCTGAGCAAAAACCTATTGGTGGAAGGGCACCTGATCAAAAACCTGTAGTGGATTCCTGCTAGGGTGGAAGAATAATGGATGTACCCAGGTTTAGGGGAACAACTATAAATTTCTTGTGTCGTCTGGTTAATTGTTATTTTCTTATTGATGTGTGTTGTATGTTGTGTTAGTTAGCTTTTTATTCCTGTACTTTCTTAAGATATATATATCACTATTTTAATTCCGCTATAAAAACCAATTAAGTTTTTAAAATACTCTATTCACCCCCCCCCCCCTCTAGAGTTAAATAGATCTATCCCCTAAAGTGGTAAAGCTTTAACTGTTGGTTCCCTAGTTTGGTTTGGGCCATGTCATCTCAATTAGGCTTAATTGACCCAAGAATTATCTATGGTCAATGGTTAGACTAAAGGTTAGTCTACCCTTAGGTTAGATTAGTTGAGAGTGAATTGAAATGAAAATGGTTAAGTAGAATTGTGCTCGACGATATTCGATTGGCGCTCGACAATCTTCGAATGATGATCGACGATCTCAGAGTTATATGAACTCTGTAGTAGGTCGATGATCTACTTATTCAGATCGACGATCGTGTAGCCTTGGTCGATGATTTCTGTGAAGATAGTTTTTCTTCAGGTCGACGATCTGCTTGTTCAGATCGACGATCTTCAATCTCTGGTCGACGCTTTCTATCTGCTTTTATCTATAGCTATTTCATTTAATCATTGGTTTATTTCCTCTTGTTTAAGACATATTTTATTCAGTATATTCTGCTAAATTTAATGCTTATATTCTTTTGCTTATTTGCAATATTCCTTTTGCATTAATTGAGAGATTTGGTAGAATAAAGCCGTTTGTTTTATCAGAGGAAATCGTGCTTTTCTACAGCTGTAATATAGCCGTTAGGCTTGGTTTCCTGTGCCAATTTGTAAAGTCAAATTGAAAGGATATTTTTTAACATCCTTAATTCCTTTTTAGGAATGACAGAAAAGATTGCAGGTGCAGGTTTCCTTATTTTGTTTTATTCTATTATTTAGAAAGTTTTTCTAGTGCAGGGCTCGAGGCTTTTTCAAAAGAAGAGAAGTTTCTATATTATCAATGCAGTCGGCTGAAAACAAAGACACTTACTCACTCACAACTCAGAATACAGAGAATAACACATACAAACTCTCAGCAGACACAGAACCAGATAATCAAAAGAGAAAAGAAAAGTTCTTCTTCTTCCTGAGTTCATCCTTTCTTAAGGAAAATCAATACTCAAAGCTCAAGCTTTCAAGAAGAAGAACCTCCAAGATTGCTGAACATTCTTTGCTGCAAACTCTTTCAGATTGCAAAAGCTGCTGAAGAAGATCATTCATTCAAAATCTAGAGTCTTCTTCAAGGCTGCATCAGATAGTCTTCTCAAGCAATTTGGAGATCCGACACCCTGAAGTAAAGCTTCTTCCTGAACATTCTCTAAGCTGGGGGGAGCTTTGATATTTTAGGAGCCATCCACTAGCTTCTCTGAACATAGAGAAGAAATCTTAATTCTCTCTTTCAACCTCCTATAAAAGGGTTAATACTCCCTTCAAAAGTGAACCATTGGTGGCAGAGAACCTGATCAAAAACCTGTGTGTTTGGTTTTTTGGAACCTGATCAAAAGCCTGAAGGGTCTTTAGATCTACCTGATGGAGAAAATCTCGGAGGTGTTTTATGAAAGAGAGAAGATGAAGATGAAGATGAAGATGATTTTCTCCGAATCTATATTCGATAAAGGCAAGTGTACCTTATCGCTTATAGTATAGGATATAATATCAAGGTCGTATTAGAACCATGACGCGTCGATTACTTCTACTTCAAAGAGATTCCTGTTATTTTATCAATTAGATACTTTGATTTGGTTTGCAAATAAGAGAATGGTTATAAAATAAAAGAGGATGATTAAGCAATAATTTAAAAGGTTAGTACTTGATCTTGAATCACCTTGGAATGAAAATGACCAAAAATAGATAAATCCCTAATTCTCTTTAACGAAGGTGCTTGGACCGTGGAGGTTCCTAGAAAATGAACGCACCTCTTTCAAGGCTACGCCCCACTGAGTTTAGGTTGATCAACCGAACTTTCGTTCTATAATTGAAACCCCTAAAACTCGCTTTATGTGGTGAACCCCTGTATTGGTTTGACTCCAATCCGGGAAATTTACGTCGTCCTCTTTCAAGGATTGCATTCAACTCCCTTTACCCATGAGCGATTAATCCATACGCATGATCCTTTTGGCTACTAGAGTATGGAAACAGAAGAGAAAGTCATATATCGATGATATGACATCTCTATAAATTAATCAAGGGTAAATCATAAATATTTGTTCAATGAGAAAGAGATGATATTGATTAAGAAAAAGAGATCATTTCATTCCTCGGATCATTTCGATCAAGTACTAAACAAAGTTTAGTTACTCATAATATAGAAAATGAAAATCATGTTAAGAATATGCAAAAAAGAAAGAGAAAGCGGGAAAGGGAATAACAAACTAATTTATTTCTTATTGAAAAGAAGTTACAAAAGATTTCGAAAAAGACATTATAAGGAGAGTTTGCAAGAAGATTACAAGTACGATAAAAGAAATTGCAAGAACATTAAAGCATGAAAATATTAAACTAAAATACTCTACAAACAAACTCTAAAGGCTCTCTACAATGCTCAAAATGAAGTAGGAAGGATGATCCTTTCCTCCCTTCCTTCATGCCTATTTATAGGGCCAAACCAAGGGGGTAGAGTTGGAATTTGGCATGAGGATGAAGTTTCCATGAAGCATCCCTTGGTCAAAAAGCACATGTTTGTTTAAAATTTAAAGGTGGCTAGCCTCTTTCACACTTGTCATGAAAAGCATGATAAGAAATTGGCTAGTTTTCTCTCTTTCCAAGAAGTTTCCTTTAAGGACACATGTTGAATATATAGTCAAAGGTGGCTAGCCTATTTCACATTTGTCATGAAAAGCATGATAAGAAGCTTCTCTTAAGAACACATGTTTAATTCATTGTCAAAGGTTGCTAGCTCCTTTCATACTTAGGAGAAATATATCATCGGACCATTGTGGCTTCATTCCCTTCTTGAATATAGTTCACAACATGGTGGCATGACTGTACTCGATATTTAGTTTGACACAACATAACTGATGGCATGTTCTCTTAGAATTTATAATGCAATTTGTCTCGGGATCCTCGGTTCATCCTCAAACCCGAGAATCATACATGCAGGAAATCTGCTGGACAGCAACTTCGGCCGGGGATTCCTGAACCTACATAAATCCGATGAAAGCGTGTAACCATCCGTTGGAAAGGTCTTTACGAGGGCTACAAATTTTGTGTTCAGCACAAGATCTAAATCTGGCTTTAACATGCCCGAAAGTGATCCCGAAGTTCGCTGCAGGAAATCTGCTGGACAGCAACTTCGACCGGGGATTCCCGAATCTACGTGAATCCGATGAAGACGTGTAACTATCCGTTGGAAAGGTATTTCCGAGGGATACAACTTTTGTGTTCAGCCGAATATATGAATATGGCTGTAACATGTCCGAAAGTGGCCCCGAAGTTCGCTGCACGTAGAAAACATAGTAAAATAGGCATGGTTATGATAGAATTATAAAAAATTTGATTTAGAGGATAAAGTTAACAATATAAATATATTTATATTTGATTATTTAGATTTTTATATTAATAATTTAGGTAATATTATGCATCATCAAATTCCCCCAGACTTATTATTTTGCTTGTCCTCAAGCAAAGACATACGAGCTAGAAAAAATAAAAAAAACCAACCAAACAAATTGGCTATGCCAAACACAAGTACGATGCGAAATTAAGGTAGAGGAATTATGAAAAGAAAACAAAATATTTTTACTTAGTCTTAGCATAGAATTTTACAATTTTCACTAGCATAAAAAAATAAATCATCCCATGTTTTTAAGCAAAACTAAAAATTGAGTAATGTGATTAATGAAAAGGATATTGAGTTGGTACTAAACTCTAAGAGACATTTTATATTCATACCAATCTAAATCAAAGATCAATATTGTTACCTAAGAACTTACTCAATTTACTTTCTCGCTACCGTACTAAAAATAAACCTCAGAAGCATGAATCAAAAGGACTTTCATTAGGTGTAAATTTTTGGCTTAGGTTTTAAGGGTGTGGAGTTCAAAAGATAAACATGATGGGTAAAGCACACTTAAAACAAAAAGAAGAGCTTTGCAAAATAACTTATTGCTAGAAAATAAAATTTTGACACCCCAAGTCATTTTGCAATATAAAGTTGGGGTTAAGAGGTCATTCATAATTTTTTTTTTCATATATAGATAAATATATATCATATCTTTTCCTTCTTTTGAAGCAATTGAGTTTTTCCCTTTTTTTCTTTTTCCTCTTTTGTAGCAATTGAGATACAATACAAATCTCCACCATTTTCACAAAATATAGTACACATAAGTGACATAAAGCTCAAAAAGTTTTAAGTGTGCGACATGGGTAAGCTATATGGCTTTGGTGAAAAATAAGTGGGACTTATAAAAAGAAAATAGAAAAGGCACAACGTGGCTAGCAATGGTTAGGAATTTAAGGTTCGGGATGCAAAAGCTCAAACTAATCAAAAAGTTGCCTAGATCATCTTCATGCTCTTAAGTCTACTCAAAGCAAGGTATTAAAAAATTCAAGAGACGCAAATTCCAGATAGACAATAGAGATAATTGACTTTTCATGAAAAATGAAGATAATAAACATCTTAGATTAGTTCGCATCTACTATACTTAACACTAATCAATCATTTTAAATATTTTTAAAAGAGAAAACAAGGGATGGTAGATTTTATAAAAGTGAAAAAACATAAAAACATGGCTATGAAAAAGTGCAAATATTTAAGAATGTTTTTCAAAAATAACATGTTACTTTAATTAGGAACACTACATGAGTCAACATATTACTCATGAAACATAGACAAAATGAAATTTAATTTAATTTATTTCAACTAAACAAGTACATAAATGATTAAAAACAAGAAAATGCAAAGTCATGGGGTACTAAATGATTTAGCAAAGATTAACTCAAATTATTAATTATTTTATATAAGTTTTATCCTCTCTTTTTTGGTATATATATTAAAGACAAAAGAAAGAAATATATATATATATTTGAATTTTTGGAATTTATATTTTTTTAAAATTTTATTATTTAAGATCTTATACCCCCATACTTAAAGTTAAACATTGTCCCCAATGTTTAAAACTAAGTATGAAGTAATAAAAATGCTATAAAAGAAGAAGTGAGGAAAGAGGACATCCCTGATGGTGAAATCGAGGAGGCTAGAAGGAAACCTGCAAATACATGTTAAAACAAAGAAAATAGTAATAAGAAGATAAAGTTTGGGGTGCCTCCCAAAAGCGCTTTGTTTACCGTCTCGTAGCTTGACTAATTGGCATGGAAGATTATATGGTGAGAGTCTCAATATTGGTGGCCGAAGTATCATTAGAGAAATAAAATTTTAATTGGTGGCCGTTCACTTTAAAGGAGCCGAGTTCCGGGTGGGAAATAAGAACGGTCCCATATGGCCAAACCTCTTTGACGACAAAGGGGCCGGACCATCGAGATTTTAACTTTCCTGGAAAAAGACGAAGGCATGAGTTGTAAAGAAGGACTAGATCCCCCGGTGAAAAACTTTTTGGAATTTTAATATTTTTATCATGGTTGAACTTTGAGCGCTCCTTATAAAACTTATTATTTTCATAGGCGTTAGCACACCATTCATCTAGTTCGTTCAGTTGGAATTTTCTTTGCTCGGAGGACAAAGTATAATCAAGATTGAGGAATTTTAGCACCCAATAGGCAAGGTGCTCTAACTCAACTGGAAGGTGGCAAGCTTTGCCATAGACTAATCGGTTTGGTGTACAACCAATGGCGGTCTTGTATGCCGTCCGATAAGCCCATAGAGCATCATCGAGCTTCAAAGACAAGTCCTTACTATTAAAAGAGACAGTCTTCTCCAAAATCCCCTTGAGCTCGCGGTTCACTACCTCCACTTGGCCACTAGTTTGTGGGTGATAGGCGGTGGAGAGTTTGTGTGTAACGCCATATTTTGCTAAAATTTTAGCAAACTGGCTATTGCAGAAGTGTGTGCCCCTATCACTAACTATAGCATGAGGCGTGCCAAAATGAGAGAATAATTTCTTCAAAAATTTAATGACCACTCTTGCATCGTTGGATGGGAGAGCTTGTGCTTCCTCCCACCTCGACACGTAGTCGACTGCGACGAGAATATATTTATTATTAAATGAGGGAGGGAGAGGACCTACGAAATTGATACCCCATAGATCGAAAATTTCACACTCCATAAAAGAGTTTTGGGGCATTTCGTCTCGGCGAGATATGTTACCTGACCTTTGGCACCTGTCGCATCCACTTACAAAAGAGTGAGCATCCTTAAAGATCGAGGTCCAGTAGAAACTGACCTCCAGTACTTTCCTTACGGTCCGGCTTGCTTGATAATGTCCGCTGGTTGGTCCTTCATGACAGTGCCGCAATATTTGCAAGCCTTCCTCGCTCGATACACATCTTCTTACCACTTGATCTGCGCAGATACGAAATAAGAAGGGGTCCTCCCAAAATTAGTTCTTCGCGTCGGAAAAGAATTTCTTCTTTTGTTGACTTGAAAAACCTTTTGGCAGGACCCGAGCCACTAGATAGTTGGCCAAATCCGCAAACCAAGGAGTAGAAGAATTCGTTAATTTTTCGATGGCGAGGAGGCGCTCTTCAGGGAATTTATCATCAATATCAGCTTCCGCCAGCATATCCACAGCAGGGTTTTCTAAGCGGGAGAGATGATCGGTCGCCAAGTTCTCCACTCCTTTCTTGTCCCGGATCTCCAAGTCAAATTCTTACAGTAGGAGGATCCATCTTAATAATCGGGCTTGGCGTCTGCCTTGTTTAGTAGGTACCTTAGGGCAGAATGATCAGTAAACACAATGACTTAAGAGAGTGTAATATAAGACCTAAACTTATCAAATGCAAAAACAATTGCCAGAAGTTCTTTCTCTGTAGTTGTGTTATTGGCCTGTGTGGATGTGAGTGTTTTGCTTGCATAATAAATTGGGTGAAAATACTTGTTCACCCGTTGGCCTAACACTGCGCCTACAGCAATGTCACTTGCATCGCACATTATCTCGAATGGAAAGGACAAATCTGGTGCTACTAGAATTGGCGAGTTGATAAGCTTATCTTTGATAATATTAAAAGCTGCTAAACATTCATTATCAAAAATGAAAGAAGACTCTTTTTCTAACAAGTGTGTTAACGACTTTGTAATTTTGGAAAAATTTTGTATAAACCGCCGATAAAAACCTGCGTGACCAAGGAAACTTCTAATAGATTTTATATTTATGGGAGGGGGAAGTTTCTCAATCACCTTGATCTTGGCCTTATCAACCTCGATTCCTTTACCCGATATTTTATGACCGAGTACCAACCCTTCTCGGACCATGAAATGACATTTTTCCCAATTTAGGGCTAGATTCGTATCTTCACAACGTTGAAGAACACATTCAAGATTAGCTAAGCATGATTTAAAATAATTTCCAAATACGGAAAAGTCATCCATGAAGACTTCCATCACATCCTCAACCAACTCATCAAAGATGGCCAACATACATCTTTGGAATGTAGCTGGTGCATTGCAAAGGCCAAATGGCATCCTTCTATAAGCAAAGGTGCTGAAGGGACAAGTAAAGGTTGTTTTCTCCTGGTCCTCGGGTGAGATTGGTATTTGGAAATATCCCGATAAACCATCAAGAAAGCAATAGTAGGAGTGACCGGAAAGGCATTCTAAAATTTGATCAATGAATGGCAAGGGAAAGTGGTCTTTTCGGGTGGCATCATTTAATTTTCTATAGTCGATGCACATCCGCCAACCCATAACAGTACGAGTTGGAATTAGTTCATTGTTCTTATTAACCACTACTGTCATGCCGCCTTTCTTTGGTACTACTTGCACGGGGCTAACCCACGGGCTATCCGAAATCAGGTAGATAATTCCTGCATCTAATAGTTTAATTACTTCATCCTTAACGACGTCTTTCATGTTGGGATTAAGTCGTCGCTGAGGCTTTACACTATTGCGAGAATTATCTTCAAGTAATATTTTGTGTGTGCAGAAGGAGGGGCTTATCCCTTTAATATCAGATAATTGCCAAGCTATAGCTCGGCAATGCCTATTTAAGATTTGAATTAATTCGAAAATTTTCGAATCACACAAAGTAGAAGAAATGATGACTGAAAATTTAGAGTCTTTTTCTAAAAAGACATATCTTAGGTGCTCTGGAAGTTGCTTAAGCTCAAGAGTAGGTGGTACTTCGTAAGAGGTCGTAATTTTAATACTCTCTAAGCCAATTGGCTCAGGAGGAGAAGAACGAGATAATTCCTTAAAACAAAATAATTCATCATGTTTTGCATCATCACAAGATGTGGGACCAGAATTAGAAAATGAAGAAAAATCTTCTTCAAATGATGCATCTAGATGGTAACAAGAATCATCATTTGAAAGAGAATTGCGCATTGAGGGGTTGATACTGAAAGTAACTTCATCATCTCCAACAGAAGGAGGAGTTTTCCGTTACTCACATATATTATTGCGCGGGAGGTGGCAAGGAAGGGGCGGCAGAGTATGAGTGGTACTTCAGCATCCTCTTCGATGTCAAGAATGACAAAGTCCACCGGAAAGATGAACTTGTCAACCTTGACTAACACGTCTTCCACTACCCCTACTGGATACTTAATAGAACGATCTGCTAGTTGTATACTTATTTTTGTTGGGATTGGATCTCCTAACCCAAATTTCTTAAATAAAGAGTAAGGCATTAGATTTATGCTAGCACCTAGGTCGGCGAGGGCATGCTTTACTAATAAATTGCTAAAGAGGCACGGGATAGAAAACTGTCCCCGATCATTCAATTTTTGAGGCAATTTATTTAATAAAGCTGCTGAGCATTCTGTATTGAGGGAAACACGTGAGATATCTTTAAGTTTCTTTTTATTGGAGAGTAACTCCTTGAGATATTTTGCGTATTTAGGCATTTGAGAGATTGCCTCACAGAAGGGAACATTTATATGAATTTGTTTTAAAATTTCTAAAAAAATTTTGTATTGCTCCTCTACTCGCTCATTTTTAATTTTAGATGGATAAGGGGGTGCAGAAGTAGAAACAAGAGAAGATTTTGAAGCATTCGGAGAATTAGAAAATAAAACTAGAGGGGGTAAAATAGAAATAGTTACCTCGGGTTCAATCCTACTTGGAGAGGTTACCTCCTTTCCACTGTGAAGGTTGATAGCATTTGCATTCTCCCTTGGATTCGTCTCAGTGTTGCCAGACAAAGCTCCATGCGGGCGCTCGACAATCATTTTGGCAAGCTGGCCAATTTGATTCTCTAAGTTCTTTACAGATCTGGTGAGATTCCGGATGTTGGATTCGTTCGAGGAAACATATTTAGAAAATACCTCTTCAATCGAAGAGGGCTTTGGTGGTGGTGGAAGAAAACTAGGTGGGTTCATATTAGGAGGGCGCTGAGCATTACTTTGGTTGCTCCATGAGAAATTCGGGTGGTTCCTATAACCTGGATTATAAGCATTGTTATATGGAGCGTTGTTCGGGTTAAAGGAAGGACGAGTAAGATTCCCCATGAAATCAACCTGTTCTTCAATAAAAGTATTACTAGTATTATTTGCCCAAGAAGGAGTGGCAGAGGAAGTAGACATCTCTGCCACTTGCTTGCTTAAACGTTAAAGTTGTAAAGCTAAATTAGCTGTCATATCAACTTCATAAAGTCCTACCGGCTTGCTAGGGCGCGCTCGGGGCACATTCCACTGATAGGCATTCATGACCATTTCCTCAAAAAGCTCTTGAGCAGCCTCTGGGGTTTTATTATTGAGAGTACCCCCAGCGGCTGCATCAATCATCTGCCTTGTTTGGAAATTTATGCCATTATAAAAAATTTGTACTTGTTGCCAAGTAGGAAGTGCATGGTTAGGACATCTACGCAAAAGCTCCTTGAAGCGATCCCATGTATCGTAGAGAGTCTCTGAGTCGATTTGCATAAATGAAGAGATATCAGTATGTAATTTGGAGGTCTTTGCAGGAGGAAAATATTTAGTCATGAATTTTTCCGCCATTTCAGCCCATGTAGTGATAGATCCTCTAAGAAAAGAGCCTAACCACTGCTTGGCCTTTGACCGCAAAGAAAAGGGAAATAGTCGTAATCGAATGGCGTCATCAGTAACGCTATTGATTTTGAAGGTATCACATATTTCAAGAAAATTTGAAAGATGTTGATTTGGATCTTCATCTGGTAAACCATCAAAAGTAACTGATTGTTGCACCATTTGGATGATGCTAGACTTAATCTCAAAATTATTATTAGCTATAGTAGGGCGAACAATACTAGATTGTGTCCCTTCCAAGTTCGGCCGTGCATAATAGGACATGATCCGTTGCTGGGCTTCATTAGGATTGGGGTCACCCATAATTGCTATATTAGTATCTCCGATAGATTCTTCAAAAATAATAGGTATATCCTGTCCACGAGATTGAAGGCGTCGCCTAAAGGTGCGCTCAATTTCTGGATCAAAATGGAATTCAGGATTATTCGAAGAACTTGCTCGAGTCATATACTAGAAGAAAAAAAACAAATGATTAAAGATGAGTTTAAATTTTTTTTCTTTTTGTTCTTTTTAGGCGGTTTTAGGTATATTATTAAGATATATATATATATTTTAGAAAAAAAGGAAAAATGATAAAATTAACAGTTATTTTTTTTTAAAATATCGACGCAAGTCCCTGGCAACGGCGCCAAAAACTTGATGGAGAAAATCCCGGAGGTGTTTTATGAAAGAGAGAAGATGAAGATGAAGATGAAGTTCTCCGAATCTATATTGGATAAAGGCAAGTGTACCTTATCGCTTATAGCATAGGATATAATATCAAGGTCGTATTAGAACCAAGGCGCGTCGATTACTTCTACTTCAAAGAGATTCCTGTTATTTTATCAATTAGATACTTTGATTTGGTTTGCAAATAAGAGAATGGTTATACAATAAAAGAGGATGATTAAAAAATAATTTAAAAGGTTAGTACTTGATCTTGAATCACCTTGGAATGAAAATGACCAAAAATAGATAAATCCTTAATTCTCTTTAACGAAGGTGCTTGGACCGTGGAGGTTCCCAGAATATGAACGCACCTCTTTCAAGGTTACGCCCAACTGAGTTTAGGTTGATCAACTGAACTTTCGTTCTATAATTGAAACCCCTAAAACTCGCTTTATGTGGTGAACCCCTCTATTGGATTTGACTCCAATCTGGGAAATTTACGTCGTCCTCTTTTAAGGATTGAATTCAACTCCCTTTACCCATGAGCGATCAATCCATACGCATGATCCTTTCAGCTACTAGAGTGTGGAAATAGAAGAGAAAATCATATATCGATGATATGACATCTCTATAAATTAATCAAGGGTAAATCCTAAACATTTGTTCAATGAGAAAGAGATGATATTGATTAAGAAAAAGAGATCATTTCATTCCTCGGATCATTTCGATCAAGTACTAAACAAAGTTTAGTTACTCATAATATACAAAATGAATATCATGTTAAGAATATGCAAAAAAGAAAGAGAAAGAGGGAAAGGGAATAACAAACTAATTTATTTCTTATTGAAAAGAAGTTACAAAAGATTTCGAAAAAGACATTATAAGGAGAGTTTGCAAGAAGATTACAAGTACGATAAAAGAAATTGTAAGAACATTAAAGCATGAAAATATTAAACTAAAATACTCTACAAACAAACTCTAAAGGCTCTCTACAATGCTCAAAATAAAGTAGGAAGGATGATCCTTTCCTCCCTTCCTTCATGCCTATTTATAGGGCCAAAACCAAGGGGGTAGAGTTGGAATTTGGCATGAGAATGAAGTTTCCATGAAGCATCCCTTGGTCAAAAAGCACATGTTTGTTTAAAGTTTAAAGGTGGCAAGCCTCTTTCACACTTGTCATGAAAAGCATGATAAGAAATTGGCTAGTTTTCTCTCTTTCCAAGAAGTTTCCTTTAAGGACACATGTTGAATATATAGTCAAAGGTGGCTAGCCTATTTCACATTTGTCATTAAAAGCATGATAAGAAGCTTCTCTTAAGAACACATGTTTAATTCATTGTCAAAGGTTGCTAGCTCCTTTCATACTTAGGAGAAATATATCATCGGACCATTGTGGCTTCATTCCCTTCTTGAATATACTTCACAACATGGTGGCATGACTGTACTCGATATTTAGTTTGACACAACATAACTGATGGCATGTTCTCTTAGAATTTATAATGCAATTTGTCTCAGGATCCTCGGTTCATGCTCAAACCCGAGAATCATACATGCAGGAAATCTGCTGGACAACAACTTCGACCGGGGATTCCCGAACCTACATAAATCCGATGAAGGCATGTAACCATCCGTTCCGAGGGCTACAAATATTGTGTTCAGCACAAGATCTGAATCTGGCTTTAACATGCCCGAAAGTGATCCCGAAGTTCGCTGCAGGAAATCTGCTGGACAGCAACTTCAACCGGGGATTCCCAAATCTACGTGAATCTGATGAAGACGTGTAACTATCCGTTGGAAAGGTATTTCCGAGGGCTACAACTTTTGTGTTCAGCCGAATATATGAATATGGCTATAACATGTCCGAAAGCGGCCCTGAAGTTCGCTGCACGTACAAAACATAGTAAAATAGGCATGGTTATGATAGAATTATAAAAAATTTGATTTAGAGGATAAAATAAACAATATAAATATATTTATATTAGATTATTTAGATTTTTATATTAATAATTTAGGTAAGATTATGCATCATCAAATTCCCCCAGACTTATTATTTTGCTTGTCCTCAAGCAAAGACATACGAGCTAGAAAAAATAAAAAAAACCAACCAAACAAATTGGCTATGCCAAACACAAGTACGATGCGAAATTAAGGTAGAGGAATTATAAAAAGAAAACAAAATATTTTTACTTAGTCTTGGCATAGAATTTTACAATTTTCACTAGCATAAAAAAATAAATCATCCCATGTTTTTAAACAAAACTAAAAATTGAGTAATGTGATTAATAAAAAGGATATTGAGATGCTACTAAAATCTAAGAGACATTTTATATTCATACCAATCTAAATCAAAGATCAATACTACTACCTAAGAACTTACTCAATTTACTTTCTCGCTACCGTACTAAAAATAAACCTCAGAAGCATGAATCAAAAGGACTTTCATTAGGTCTAAATTTTTGGCTTAGGTTTTAAGGGTGTGGAGTTCAAAAGATAAACATGATGGGTAAAGCAAACTTAAAACAAAAAGAAGAGCTTTGCAAATAACTTATTTCTAGAAAATAAAATTTTGACACCCCAAGTCATTTTGCAATATAAAGTTGGGGTTAAGAGGTCATTCATAATTTTTTTTTCATATATAGATAAATATATATCATATCTTTTCCTTCTTTTGAAGCAATTGAGTTTTTCCCTTTTTTTCTTTTTCCTCTTTTGTAGCAATTGAGATATAATACAAATCTCCACCATTTTCACAAAATATAGTACACACAAGTGACATAAAGCTCAAAAAGTTTGAAGTGTGCGACATGGGTAAGCTATATGGCTTTGGTGAAAAATAAGTGGGACTTATAAAAAGGAAATGGAAAAGGCACAACGTGGCTAGCAATGGTTAGGAATTTAAGGTTCGGGATGCAAAAGTTCAAACTAATCAAAAAGTTGCCTAGATCATCTTCATGCTCTTAAGTCTACTCAAAGCAAGGTATTAAAAAATTCAAGAGACTCAAATTCTAGATAGACAATAGAGATAATTGACTTTTCATGAAAAATGAAGATAATAAGCATCTTAGATTAGTTCGCATCTACTATACTTAACACTAATCAATCATTTCAAATATTTTTAAAAGAGAAAACAAGGGAAGGTAGATTTTATAAAAGTGAAAAAACATAAAAAATGGCTATAAAAAGTGCAAATATTTAAGAATGTTTTTCAAAAATAACATGTTACCTTAATTAGGAACACTACATGAGTCAACATATTACTCATGAAACATAGACAAAATGAAATTTAGTTTAATTTATTTCAACTAAATAAGTACATAAATGATTAAAAACAAGAAAATGCAAAGTCATGGGGTACTAAATGATTTAGCAAAGATTAACTCAAATTATTAATTATTTTATATAAGTTTTAACATCTCTTTTTTGGTATATATATTAAAGACAAAAGAAAGAAATATATATATATTTTTGAATTTTTGGAATTTATATTTTTTTAAAATTTTATTATTTAAGAACTTATACCCCCATACTTAATGTTAAACATTGTCCCCAATGTTTAAAACTAAGTATGAAGTAATAAAAATGCTATAAAAGAAGAAGTGCGGAAAGTGGACATCCCTGATGGTGAAATCGAGGAGGCTAGAAGGAAACCTGCAAATACATGTTAAAACAAAGAAAATAGTAATAAGAAGATAAAGTTTGGGGTGCCTCCCAAAAGAGCTTTGTTTACCGTCGCGTAGCTTGACTAATTGGCATGGAAGATTATATGGTGAGGGTCTCAATATTGGTGGCTGAAGTATCATTAGAGAAATAAAATTTTAATTGGTGGCCGTTCACTTTAAAGGAGCCGAGTTCTGGGTTGGAAATAAGAATGGTACCATATGGCCAAACCTCTTTGACGACAAAGGGGCCGGACCATCGAGATTTTAACTTTCCTGGAAAAAGACGAAGGCGTGAGTTGTAAAGAAGGACTAGATCCCCCGGTGAAAAACTTTTAGGAATTTTAATATTTTTATCATGGTAGAACTTTGAGCGCTCCTTATAAAACTTATTATTTTCATAGGTGTTAGCACGCCATTCATCTAGTTCGTTCAGTTGGAATTTTCTTTGCTCGGAGGACAAAGTATAATCAAGATTGAGGAATTTTAGCGCCCAATAGGCACGGTGCTCTAACTCAACTGGAAGTTGGCAAGCTTTGTCGTAGACTAATCGGTATGGTGTACAACCAATGACGGTCTTGTATGCCGTCCGATAAGCCCATAGAGCATCATCGAGCTTCAAAGACCAGTCCTTCCTATTAAAAGAGATAGTCTTATCCAAAATCCGCTTGAGCTCGCGGTTCACTACCTCCACTTGGCCACTAGTTTGTGGGTGATAGGCGGTGGAGAGTTTGTGTGTAACGCCATATTTTGCTAAAATTTTAGCAAACTAGCTATTGCAGAAGTGTGTGCCCCTATCACTAACTATAGCACGAGGCGTGCCAAAACGAGAGAATAATTTCTTCAAAAATTTAATGACCACTCTTGCATCGTTGGATGGGAGAGCTTGTGCTTCCGCCCACCTCGATACGTAGTCGACTGCGACAAGAATATATTTATTATTAAATGAGCGAGGGAGAGGACCTACGAAATCGATATCCCATAGATCAAAAATTTCACACTCCATAAAGGAGTTTTGGGGCATTTCGTCTCGGCGAGATATGTTACCTGACCTTTGGCACCTGTCGTATCCACTTACAAAAGAGTCAGCATCCTTAAAGATGGAGGTCCAGTAGAAACCGACCTCCAGTACTTTCCTTGCGGTCCGTCTTGCTTGATAATGTCCGCCGGTTGGTCCTTCATGACAGTGCCGCAATATTTGCAAGCCTTCCTCGCTCGATACACATCTTCTTACCACTTGATCTGCGCAGATACGAAATAAGTAGGGGTCCTCCCAAAAGTAGTTCTTCGCGTCGGAAAAGAATTTCTTCTTTTGATGACTTGAAAAACCTTTTGGCAGGACCCGAGCCACTCGATAGTTGGCCAAATCCGCAAACCAAGGGGTAGAAGAATTCGTTAATTTTTCGATGGCGAGGAGGCGCTCTTCAGGGAATTTGTCATCAATATCAGATTCCGCCAGCGTATCCGTTGCAGGGTTTTCTAAGCGGGAGAGATGATCGGACGCCAAGTTCTCCGCTCCTTTCTTGTCCCAGATCTCCAAGTCAAATTCTTGCAGTAGGAGGATCCATCTTAATAATCGGGGCTTGGCGTCTACCTTGTTTAGTAGGTACCTAAGGGCAGAATGATCAGTAAACACAATGACTTTAGAGAGTGTAATATAAGACCTAAACTTATCAAACGCAAAAACATTTGCCAGAAGTTCTATCTCTATAGTTGTGTTATTGGCCTGTGCGGATGTGAGTGTTTTGCTTGCATAATAAATTAGGTGAAAATACTTGTTCACCCGTTGGCCTAACACTGCGCCTACAGCAATGTCACTTGCATCGCACATTATCTTGAATGGAAAGGACCAATCTGGTGCTACTAGAATTGGCGAGTTGATAAGCTTATCTTTGATAATATTAAAAGCTGCTAAACATTCATTATCAAAAATGAAAGAAGACTCTTTTTCTAACAAGTGTGTTAACGACTTTGTAATTTTGGAAAAATTTTGTATAAACCGTCGATAAAAACCTGCGTGACCAAGGAAACTTCTAATAGATTTTACATTTGTGGGAGGGGGAAGTTTCTCAATCACCTCGATCTTGGCCTTATCAACCTCGATTCCTTTACCCGATATTTTATGACCGAGTACCAACCCTTCTCGGACCATGAAATGACATTTTTCCCAATTTAGGGCTAGATTCGTATCTTCACAACATTGAAGAACACGTTCAAGATTAGCTAAGCATGATTTAAAAGAATTTCCAAATATGAAAAAGTCATCCATGAAGACTTCCATCACATCCTCAACCAACTCATCAAAGATGGCCAACATACATCTTTGGAATGTAGCTGGTGCATTGCAAAGGCCAAATGGCATCCTTCTATAAGCAAATGTGCCGAAGGGACAAGTAAAGGTTGTTTTCTCCTGGTCCTCGGGTGAGATTGGTATTTGGAAATATCCCGATAAACCATCAAGAAAGCAATAGTTGGAGTGACTGGAAAGGCGTTCTAAAATTTGACCAATGAATGGCAAGGGAAAGTGGTCTTTTCGGGTGGCATCATTTAATTTTCTATAGTCGATGCACATCCGCCAACCCATAACAGTACGAGTTAGAATTAGTTCATTGTTCTCATTAACCACTACTGTCATGCCGCCTTTCTTTGGTACTACTTGCACGGGGCTAACCCACGGGCTATCCGAAATCGAGTAGATAATTCCTGCATCTAATAGTTTAATAACTTCAGCCTTAACGACGTCTTTCATGTTGGGATTAAGTCGTCGCTGAGGCTGTACACTGTTGCGAGAATTATTTTCAAGTAATATTTTGTGTGTGTAGAAGGAGGGGCTTATCCCTTTAATATTAAATAATTGCCCAGCTATAGCTCAGCGATGCCTATTTAAGATTTGAATTAATTCGAAAATTTCCGAATCACACAAAGTAGAAGAAATGATGACCGGCAATTTAGAGTCTTTTTCTAAAAAGACATATCTTAGGTGCTCTGGAAGTTGCTTAAGCTCAAGAGTAGGTGGTACTTCGTAAGAGGTCGTAATTTTAATACTCTCTAAGCCAATTGGCTCAGGAGGCGAAGAACGAGATAATTTCTTAAAACAAAATAATTCATCATGTTCTGCATCATCACAAGATGTGGGACCAGAATTAGAAAATGAAGAAAAATCTTCTTCAAATGATGCATCTAGATGGTAACAAGAATCATCATTTGAAAGAGAATTGCGCATTGAGGGGTTGATACTGAAAGTAACTTCATCATCTCCAACACGAAGGAGGAGTTTTCCGTTACTCACATCTATTATTGTGCGGGAGGTGGCAAGGAAGGGGCGGCCGAGTATGAGTGGTACTTCAGCATTCTCTTCGATGTCAAGAATGACAAAGTCCACCGGAAAGATGAACTTATCAACCTTGACTTACACGTCTTCCACTACCCCTACTGGATACTTAACAGAACGATCTGCTAGTTGTATACTTATTTTTGTTGGGATTGGATCTCCTAACCCCAATTTCTTAAATAAAGAGTAAGGCATTAGATTTATGCTAGCACCTAGGTCGTCGAGGGCATGCTTTACTAATAAATTGCCAAAGAGGCACGGGATAGAAAACCGTCCCGGATCATTCAATTTTTGAGGCAATTTATTTAATAAAGCTGCTGAGCATTCTGCATTGAGGGAAACACGTGAGATATCATCAAGTTTCTTTTTGTTGGAGAGTAACTCCTTGAGATATTTTGGGTATTTAGGCATTTGAGAGATTGCCTCGCAGAAGGGAACATTTATATGAATTTATTTTAAAATTTCTAAATTTTTTTGTATTGCTCCTCTACTCGCTCATTTTTAATTTTAGATGGATAAGGGGGTGCAGAAGTAGAAACAAGAGGAGATTTTGAAGCATTCGGAGAATTAGAAAATAAAACTGGAGGGGGTAAAATAGAAATAGTTACCTCGGGTTCAATCCTACTTGGAGAGGTTACCTCCTTTCCACTGTGAAGGTTGATAGCATTTGCATTCTCCCTTGGATTCGTCTCAGTGTTGCCCGACAAAGCTCCATGCGGGCGCTCGGCAATCATTTTGGCAAGCTGGCCAATTTGATTCTCTAAGTTCTCTACAGACCCGGTGAGATTCTGGATGTTGGATTCGTTCGAGGCAACATATTTAGAAAATACCTCTTCAATCGAAGAGCGCTTTGGTGGTGGTGGAAGAAAACTAGGTGGGTTCATATTAGGAGGGCGCTAAGCATTAATTTGGTTGCTCCATGAGAAATTCGGGTGGTTCCTATAACCTGGATTATAAGCATTGTTATACGGAGCGTTGTTCGGGTTAAAGGAAGGATGAGTAAGATTCCCCATGAAATCAACCTGTTCTTCATTAAAAGTATTACTAGTATTATTTGCCCAAGAAGGAGTGGCAGAGGAAACAGACATCTCTGCCACTTGCTTGCTTAAACGTTCAAGTTGTAAAGCTAAATTAGCTGTCATATCAACTTCATAAAGTCCTACCGGCTTGCTAGGGCGCGCTTGGGTCACATTCTACTGATAGGCATTCATGGCCATTTCCTCAAAAAGCTCTTGAGCGGCCTCTGTGGTTTTATTATTGAGAGTACCCCCAGCGGCTGCATCAATCATCTGCCTTATTTGGAAATTTATGCCATTTTAAAAAATTTGTACTTATTGCCAAGTAGGAAGTGCATGGTGAGGAAATCTACACAAAAGCTCCTTGAAGCGCTCCCATGTATCGTAGAGAGTCTCTGAGTCGATTTGCATAAATGAAGAGATATCAGTACGTAATTTGGCGGTCTTTGCAGGAGGAAAATATTTAGTCATGAATTTTTCCGCCATTTCAGCCCATGTAGTGATAGATCCTCTGGGAAGAGAGCCTAACCACTGCTTGGCCTTTGACCACAAAGAAAAGGGAAATAGTCGTAATCGAATGGCGTCATCAGTAACGCCATTGATTTTGAAGGTATCACAGATTTCAAGAAAATTTGAAAGATGTTGATTTGGATCTTCATCTGGTAAACCATCAAAAGTAACTGATTGTTGCACTATTTGGATGATGCTAGACTTAATCTCAAAATTATTATTAGCTAAAGTAGGGCGAATAATACTAGATTGTGTCCCTTCCAAGTTCGGCCATGCATAATAGGACATGGTCCGTTGCTGGGCTTCATTAGGATTGGGGTCACCCATAGTTGCTATATTAGTATCTCCGATAGATTCTTCAAAAATAATTGGTAAATCCTGTCCACGAGATTGAAGGCGTCGCCTAAAGGTGCGCTCAATTTCTGGATCAAAATGGAATTCAGGATTATTCGAAGAACTTGCTCGAGTCATATACTAGAAGAAAAAAAAACAAATGATTAAAGATGAGTATAAAATTAGTAATGGAATTTTTTTTTCTTTTTGTTCTTTTTAGGCGGTTTTAGGTATATTATTAAGATATATATATATATTTTAGAAAAAAAAGGAAAAATGATAAAATTAATAGTTATCTTTTTTTTTGAAATATTGACGCAAGTCCCCGGCAACGGCGCCAAAAACTTGATGGAGAAAATCCTGGAGGTGTTTTATGAAAGTGAGAAGATGAAGATGAAGATGAAGTTCTCTGAATCTATATTCGATAAAGGCAAGTGTACCTTATCGCTTATAGCATAGGATATAATATAAAGGTGTATTAGAACCAAGACGCGTCGATTACTTCTACTTCAGAGAGACTCCTGTTATTTAATCAATTAGATACTTTGATTTGATTTGCAAATAAGAGAATGGTTATACAATAAAAGAGGATGATTAAGAAATAATTTAAAAGGTTAGTACTTGATCTTGAATCAACTTGGAATGAAAATGACCAAAAATAGATAAATCCCTAATTCTCTTTAACGAAGGTGCTTGGACCGTGGAGGTTCCCAGAATATGAATGCACCTCTTTCAAGGCTACGCCCAAATGAGTTTAGGTTGATCAACCGAACTTTCGTTCTATAATTGAAACCCCTAAAACTCGCTTTATGTGGTGAACCCCTCTATTGGATTTGACTCCAATCCGGGAAATTTACGTTGTCCTCTTTCAAGGATTGCATTCAACTCCCTTTACCCATGAGCAATCAATCCATACGCATGATCCTTTCGGCTACTAGGGCATGGAAACAGAAGAGAAAATCATATATCGATGATATGACATCTCTATAAATTAATCAAGGGTAAATCCTAAACATTTGTTCAATGAGAAAGAGATGATATTGATTAAGAAAAAGAGATCATTTCATTCCTCGGATCATTTCGATCAAGTACTAAACAAAGTTTAGTTACTCATAATATAGAAAATGAAAATCATGTTAAGAATATGCAAAAAAGAAAGAGAAAGAGGGAAAGGGAATAACAAACTAATTTATTTCTTATTGAAAAGAAGTTACAAAAGATTTCGAAAAAGATATTATAAGGAGAGTTTGCAAGAAGATTACAAGTACGATAAAAGAAATTGCAAGAACATTAAAGCATGAAAATATTAAACTAAAATACTCTATAAACAAACTCTAAAGGTTCTCTACAACGCTCAAAATGAAGTAGGAAGGATGATCCTTTCCTCCCTTCCTTCATGCCTATTTATAGGGCCAAAACAAAGGGGGTAGAGTTGGAATTTGGCATGAGTATGAAGTTTACATGAAGCATCCCTTGGTCAAAAAGCACATGTTGGTTTAAAATTTAAAGGTGGCTAGCCTCTTTCACACTTGTCATGAAAAGCATGATAAGAAATTGGCTAGTTTTCTCTCTTTCCAAGAAGTTTCTTTAAGGACACATGTTTAATATATAGTCAAAGGTGGCTAGCATATTTCACATTTGTCATGAAAAGCATGATAAGAAGCTTCTCTTAAGAACACATGTTTAATTCATTGTCATAGGTTGCTAGCTCCTTTCATACTTAGGAGAAATATATCATCAGACCATTGTGGCTTCATTCCCTTCTTGAATATAGTTCACAACATGGTGGCATGACTGTACTCGATATTTAGTTTGACACAACATAACTGATGGCATGTTCTCTTAGAATTTATAATGCAATTTGTCTCGGGATCCTCGGTTAATGCTCAAACCCGAGAATCATACATGCAGGAAATCTGCTAGATAGCAACTTCGGCCGGGGATTCCCGAACCTACGTAAATCCAATGAAGGCGTGTAACCATCCGTTGGAAAGGTATTTCCGAGGGCTACAAATTTTGTGTTCAGCCCAAGATCTGAATCTAGCTTTAACATGCCCGAAAGTGATCCCGAAGTTCACTGCAGGAAATCTGCTGGACAGCAACTTCGACCGGGGATTCCTGAATCTACGTGATTTCGATGGAGACGTGTAACTATCCGTTGGAAAGGTATTTCCGAGGGCTACAACTTTTGTGTTCAGCCGAATATATGAATATGGCTATAACATGTCCGAAAGCGGCCCCGAACTTTGCTGCACGTAGAAAACATAGTAAAATAGGCATGGTTATGATAGAATTATAAAAAATTCGATTTAGAGGATAAAATTAACAATATAAATATATTTATATTAGATTATTTAGATTTTTATATTAATAATTTAGGTAAAATTATGCATCATCACTACCTGAAGCAGATCTACTGGTGGCAGGGCACCTGATCAAAAACCTGTAGTAGATTCCTACCAGGGTTATAGAAGAGTGGATTTACCCAATTGGGGAACCACTATAAAGCTCTTGTGTTGTTTGTTGCTTATTTTAATCATTACTCTGTGGCTGTGATAGTTTAAACTAGGTTGCTAGTTGCTGTGTTAGGATAAAAGTTCAACTGAAAATTCAGTGAGCTTCTCTTTTATTCACTACACTCAGTTAGGCTTTAGGTTTAAAGCTTTAATTTTCATATTCCGCAAATAGTTCTAAGAGAAGTGTTTAGAGTCTTTTGAATACTCTATTCACCCCCCTCTAGAGTAGTAAGAATATTATCTCCTCACTTTCAATTGGTATTAGAGGGAGGTTAGTTATTCAACAACTAAATCCTTATCAGATTGATTTATTGAACAGGCTAACACCTGAACCATAAGATCTTGTGATAAGATACTTTGATACCATATTCACTCACATAAGATTCATGGCCCAGTACAAAGATTACTCTAGCACCAGACCTCCAGTATGCAACTTAGCCAAGTTTGGCATCTGGAAGGCAAGAATTAGACTTTACATGAACTCTATTGATGAAGATATTTTTTTCCTCTATCTTAACAGGGCCACCAATACCACCTGCTGCAGCTACTGCTACAACATCTACAAATCTCAGTGCAGTGCCACCTCCTGACTATAATGAAACTTACAAGAAGGCCAAGATAGCTGATATAAAAGCTATGAATATTCTGGCTCATACTATGTCTGATGAAACATTCCAGAAAGTGGCTGATTGCACCTCAGCAAAAGCCATGTGGGACTCACTGAATCAGATTGTAGCTGGTTCAGCTGATGAGAGGAAGGAGAGAAGGTCCAACCTCATATCCCAATATGAGAACTTCAAGAAGGAAGAAGTAGAAACAGTAGAAGCTATGTACACAAGGCTCAACTCCATTATCAATGAGCTAAGGACACTTGATAAGGAGATCACATTGACAGAAGTCAATGATAAAATACTGATGTGCTTCCCCAGCACATGGGATCTAAGAATCTGGCCAATCAAGGAGTCCAGAAGTACAACAGAGATTTCAACTGAAGCTCTCTTTGGCAAGCTCAAATCATTTGAGCAAGTACTGAAGACCAGGGAAGCTGAAGCTGATGCCAAAGCATCTACTCCAATAAGGAAAGAGCAACACCTTGCTCTTAAGGC
Organism: Platanthera zijinensis; assembly: GCA_039513925.1. Taxonomy (NCBI): domain Eukaryota; kingdom Viridiplantae; phylum Streptophyta; class Magnoliopsida; order Asparagales; family Orchidaceae; genus Platanthera; species Platanthera zijinensis. The sequence continues at coordinate 20,641,120 of CM077097.1, read as the reverse complement.
TGATGATGAGTCCAAAGTGACTCAATCAAATGAAGAACTGATGGCACTCTTTGCCAAGAGGTTCTACAAGATGGGAAGAAAGGACAACAGAAGAAAGTCATCAAAATATGATGAAAAGCCAAGGTATGATAAAACCCCATCTAAAGAAATTGTTTGTTATGGATGCAGGAAGCCTGGACACATTCTCCCTGAGTGTCCAGAGACAAACCATAAGGAAAGGAGAAAGGAGAAGGAACATGAGAAGCACTATTCCAAGACATCTTCCCACAAATATAAGAAGAAAGAGAAAGGTCTTGTTGCAAAGACCTGGAGTGATACTGAGGAAGACTCCTCTTCCTCCAGCTCCAGTGAAGATGATGAAGAAGAGAAGAAAGCTAAGGAGATTTGCCTTATGGCAATCAATGCCTGCAACAGTAACTCAGCTGCAGAGATTACTGAAGATGAGGAGGATGAATTATCTGATGAAGACCAGGTAATTGCATCTTATGATTTTACCTCTGATGAATTTAAGCATGAATTTAAAACTCTTTGCCTAGATTTACTTAGCTCAGAAAAGGAGATTAAGTTGCTTAGAGATAAACTAGTTGGATCAGAATCTCTATCTAATGAAAACATTAGGTTAGAATCTGAACTCACTAGAGCATCTGAAGAAATCAAATTTCTTAAATTAGAACTAGCTAAAGCTAAGAGGTTCGAAGATTCACTTAATGGCAGAAGCCTTAAGTTGCTAGAAATCACAAGCACTGCCAACACTAGGACATGCAACAATAAGTTGGGCTTAGGTGCCTCACCTAGTGAACCCCCATTGCTCCTTGAATACAATCTGTCTACTCTAGTAAAGTTTGTTTCTGAAAAAGGAATACACAACACTGAGGTTATTCAAAAAGATAAGAAAACCTTAAATAAGATTAAGAGAGACAAAAGGAAATAGAAATTCATAGAAATACAAAAATCGTCGAACGCCCATCGACGATCGCTGCACCCATCGTCGAACGACAATCGACGATCTCTGAACTCACCTGCTGGGTATAACAACTTAGCAATAAGTGATCGATGATCTCAGCCTGAGTCATCTAACAGAGATTGACGATCGTTGAATCCAGAATCCTTTTCTGTAAACAAAGATCGATGATCTGGGTACCGATCATCGAACATCAATCGACGATCAGAACTAAATTTCCAGAATCACAACAATGCTCACAGAAACAATAAGTTTAATAGCAACCCTAGCTCTGCTAATTAGATTATCTCACCTAGGAGATCTCATCCCTTAGGATATCACCCTAACCCTGCATATTCTTTCATTTCTAGTTTTTCTTATGTGAAGAACAATGGACCCAAGGTTACCTGGGTCCACAATGTTTAATCTATCTTATTGCAGGTGAAGACCTATCTTATCACTCAGGACAAGTGGTATTTGGATAGTGGATGCTCCAAGCATATGACTGGAAACAAAGAGAACCTTTCAAGATTCAAAGCCAAGTTGGGACCAAAGGTAGTCTTTGGTGATTCCAGCTGTGGTCAGACTGAAGGATATGGTAAATTCACCATAGGGTCAATTACTTTCAAGAAGGTAGCTTATGTCACAGGACTGAAGCATAATCTCATTTCTATAAGTCAGCTTTGTGATTCTAGCTACCAGGTTTGGTTTTCTAATACTCTGTGCAATATTACTTTGAATAATAAAGTTGTATTAGTAGGCATTAGGCAAGGAAATATTTATCTTGTAGATTTTAATTCCACCTCTTCTGAAATTTGTTTATTTAATGAGGTGAGTAGTAATAATACTTTGTGGCATAAGAGGCTAGGTCATGTTAACCTTAAGAATATATCTAGGTTATCTAAATACAGCCTTGTCAGAGGTTTGCCCTCTTGCCCCTTAGGAAGGCCTATGCAAGGCTAATCAGTTAGGTAAGCAAACTAAAAATAGTTTCAAAGCTGTAAATTAAAGTGATTCACCTAGAATCCTGTACCTATTGCACTTGGATCTCTTTGGTCCAATAGTTGTACAGAGTCTAGGAGGGAAATTCTATACCCTAGTAATTGTAGATGATTACTCTAGGTTCACTTGGGTGTTCTTCTTGAGAACTAAATCTGATAACTTTAAAGTTCTTACAGATTTTCTACTTTGTATACAGACTGAGTACTCTACTCAAGTTGCCATGATCAGAAGTGATCATGGTACTGAGTTTGAATCTCTTCATATTCAAGAATTCTGTGAGAAAGAAGGTATCAGGCATAGCTTCTCTGCTCCTAGAACTCCTCAACAAAATGGGGTAGTGGAAAGGAAAAACAGAATCCTGATTGAAGCTGCAAGAACATTATTAGCAGATGCTAATATGCCTCTATCCTTTTGGGCAGAAGTAGTAGCACAGTTAACTATGTACTGAATAGGAGTCTGATATATAAACTAAAGGGGAAGACTCCCTATGAATTGTTTAAAGAAAAGAAACCTAAAATAGATTATTTTAGAGTTTTTGGCTGTGTAGTTTACATTCACAACAATAACAAAGATTACATTAGAAAGTTTGAAGCAAAGGCTTCAATGAGAATCTTTCTAGGATATTCCCAAGTAAGCAAAGCTTATAGGGTATTTAATAAATCCACTTTGAAAATTGAAGAGTCGGTACATGTATCTTTTGATGAAACTACCATGTTTTACAGAGAGAAGGAAACTTCTTCCAGTAAATCTTTGCAGGTACTTGACTTGTGCAAGCATTTGGATGAGCTGAAACTCACTAAGGAGATTCAACCTCAAAAAACTCTTCAAATAGCTGATTCAGACAGTGATAAAGACCCAGTAGAAGTGATTGCAACTCTACCAACAACCAATCTAATTCCACCTGAGGAATTGATTCCAACTACTGTTGAAGATCACATACCACCAACTGATTATGTCACACTTAGAGATCATCCTACATCTCAAGTGATTGGAGACATTTCAACTGGTGTGCAAACTAGACATCAACTAAGTCAAGATGTGATGCTTGCTTGTTTTCTTTCTCAGATTAAGCCCCTAACCATAAAAGATGCTGAGCAAGATCCCCACTGGATCATTGCTATGCAAGAAGAGCTAAACCAGTTTGAAAGGTGTAAAGTTTGGAATTTGGTCCCTAGACCAAAAGGTCAGCTGGTTATAGGCACCAAATTGGTGTTTAGAAACAAGTTGGATGCTCAAGGAATTATTATAAGGAATAAAGAAAGGCTTGTAACACAGGGCTACAGAAAGAAAGAAGGCATAGATTATGATCAGACATTTCCTTCTGTTGCAAGGCTAGAGGCAATAAGGATCTTTCTAGCCTATGAATCCTACATGAAGTTTAAGGTGTTCCAAATGTATGTAAAGAGTGCATTCCTGAATGGAGAGCTAAAGGAAGAGGTATTTGTTGAAAAACCCCCTGGTTTTATTTCTTTAACTTATCCCTCACATGTTTTTAAGTTGCAAAAAGCTCTATATGGATATAAGCAGACTCCTAGAGCATGGTATGATACTCTAGCTAGTTTTCTATTAGAACATAAGTTTGTTAGAGGCATAGTTGATAGAACCCTTTTTATTAAGCACCACAAGGACAAGATCCTGTTAGTTCAAATTTATGTGGATGACATTATATTTGGTTCAACTGATCCCAAACTATGCAAAAGATTCTCAGAACTAATGCATTCTAAGTTTGAGATGAGTAGTATGGGTGAGCTGTCTTATTTCCTTGGTCCCCAAGTGAAACAAGATGCTGATGGCATCTTCATCTCTCAATCTAAGTATGCCAAGGAATTGGTAAAGAAGTTTGGGATGGCATATGCTTCAGCAAGTAACACTCCTATGGCTACTAATTTAGTTATTGATTCTGATGAAAAGGGAAAGTCTGTTGATCAGAAATATTATAGGGCCATTGTTGATTCCCTATTATATCTAACTTCAAGTAGGCCTTATATAATGTTTGCCACATGCCTCTGTGCTAGATTTCAAGTCAACCCCAAGGAATCTCACTTGACTCTTCTTAAGAGAATCTTAAGATACTTGAAGGGATGCCCAAATTTAGGAATTTGGTACCCAGCTGAATCATAATTTGAGTTTATTGGATACTCAGATGCTGACTATGCTGGCTGTATAGTTGACAGGAAGAGCACCTCAGGGACTTGTCAGTTCCTAGGTGAGAGATTAGTCTCTTGGTTTTGCAAGAATCAGTCTTCTATTTCAACTTCAACTGCAGAGGCTGAATATATAGCAGCTGCTAGTTGCTGTTTACAGATACTGTGGATTAAAAATCAACTCTTGGATTTTGGGCACACACACAAAAACACCAAAATTATGTGTGACAGTACCAGTGCTATTTCCATAGCACAAAATCCTGTGCACCATTTTAGAGCTAAGCATATAGACATTAGACACCATTTTCTTAGAGACTGTGTTGAAAAGAATAAAATAAATCTCGAGTTTATACCCACAGATCTTCAGAGAAGTGATATATTTACAAAACTGTTAGATGAAAAGAAACATCTATTCTTTTTGAATAAACTAGGCATGATGAATGGATCAGACTAAGTGTAAAAATCTGCTAGGTTGAAATCTGTTCTGAAATTGTCGAACGGTGTTCGAAGATCGTCGAACAGGTTGAGCTAAATCGTCGACCCTTTGTCTACGACAACTCTTTACTTTTAGAGACAGAAATCGTCGATCGACGATCGACGACTCTGCTTCAGAAATCGATCGTCGATCGACGGTCGACGACCGATTCTCCTGATCTTCATTCAGAGATCGACGATTCTAGTTTATTTATAGACGATCGTCTTTTTAGGTCTGAAGATCGTCGACGGAGCTCGTCGTTTCGTATTCTGCTTTCAGGACTATTTCGAGCTCTCGCCCCGCCCTTTCTCTCTCTCTTTTCTTGTGATTTCTCTCGTCGACTCCATGGCGATTTCCTCTGCAACCCTGTCTGTGATGAAGTTTGATGCCGGTTTCAGTGTTGATTTTGATTCTTTCAACGACTGCGAACAAGTTTTCCGAGAGATGCTGTAGTTATATGATGATCAAGGCCTCAAGAAACTCATGTCTACAAAAATCAAACTCCACCTATCAGAAATAAAGGAATGGGTCTATACATCTTCTTCAGATGATAAAGCAATGACAGGAACCATCAACGGTGTGGAGGTAACTCTTACTCCCGAAATTCTGACTGAAATCTTTGAGTTAAAGAATGGATCTGATGAGTATGAGCAAGATGCTATTGAGTATGGTAAGATGCTGTTAGAGATGGGACATGCAGAAGGCATTCCATCTAAGCTCATGAAAGTAAATCTATCTGTTGGTTGTAAGTTATTGGCTGACTTGGTTGGAAAAGTGTTGCTTGGAAAGCATTCAGCCCATGACAACATCAATAGGCAACAATTTGCCTTGATGTCAGCGATATTGAATAAGAAATCAATCAACTGGGCTGGATTGATATTTGAATTGCTCAGGAAGAAGAACAACAAGAAAGAGGTAACTCAAGGTAGGTTGATTGGGTTCTTTCTATCCAAGAAAGCTTCCTAGTTGTTAGGCTCTGCTCCTATAGCAATCAATGCCAGTAAGAGAATTGATCCTTCTCTGTTTATTAAGTGGAAAAGGACCATCTAGAAACCATCAAAGACTGGGTCTGCCCCTTAAACATCTGAGGGCACAAGGGCTCCTGAAGCCACTTTCCACCCTAGTGAAGAAATTCCTTCTTCATCCTCCTCATCACTCACAATCTACTTCTCCAACTCCAGCTCATCTAGCTGAGATACCACACTTCAACATAGATTCCATGTTCAATCTACTCACTCCATCTCCTCATCACTCCCCAGCTACTTCAAAATCATCAATCATCCACAAATGATCATCCATCTCATCACAATTCCCCAATTGATGAAGCCCTAGCTCAGAATGCTTCCCCATCTATCATTCCTCCATCATTTCATATTACACCAGAATTCATTAACAATATCCTAGACCTCATTACTTCATCCATCAAAACAATGATAGCTGAAGCCATTGCCCCCCTTGCTAAATCCATCTCTTCACTTGCTGCTTCCATCACTGCCCTCTCAGCCCTTTCTTCATCTAGGGGCCTGGGTTTAGTTCCCACTGAACCCAGGCAGGGGGAGATGCTCAATGATGATGATTCAGGCTCTACTTTGGCTCGTCAGATTGTGCAATCTCCAGCAGTAGTGGAGCTAGAAACATATTTAGATACAGTTCCAGATGAAGTCTTTCCAGAATCAGTCCAGAGGATATTTGTAGATATAGATGCTCCAGTAGTTCCAGATGAACTGGAGGCATATCATGATTCAGATGATGAGTCCTCTCTCTCATCCCTTGGAGGCCATTATATCTGTTTGTCCTCCCCTTGTTGATTTGATCCCCTTCAGGCCATTGTGTGCTATCAAAGGCCAATGAGCCTTCAGATTTTGGACAATTTTATTATTTCTGAAGCAATAGCTGAAGCAGCCCTTGCCTTCAAATTTTTTCTTGAGGAGATTTCCACTCCTGTAGTTGCCAGACATCTAGAAGGGATTATTACCTCCTTCTTAGAAGATAAGTGGAATTCAGTAGAGTCTTCAGATAAAGGTTTATCAGTTGCTATTCTAGAAGTTGAGTCTGCTGTATCTTCTGCGCCCTCTACTATTTGGGATGACACCCCAGGTCCAGATTTAGACTCTCTCTTGGCACAAGATATATTAGAAGAAGAAAGAAAAAAGGCTCTGATGAAAGCTAAAGAACAAGAGGAAGCTATGCTAAAAGATATTGATGATATGTATGCAAAACCTCAGTCCTCACAGTCTGAGGATGAGGATGAAGATTCTGATGATTCAAAAGGTTATAAGAAAAAGAAAAGGACTGCTCAAAAGAAAAGGAAGGCCATTGCTCCAGCACCTCCTAATCCAGACCATGATATTCCATACTATATTCTGAAAGGAATTGATCCTAAATCTAAGAATTTTGATGCTTGGATTTGGTACTCTAAAAATTCTTAGAAAGTAAGGAAGAAGAGCAGGAAGAACTCTCCTCCTCCTAAGGGGATTCAAAGAGGTCCTCCTCCTCCTCCTCCCTCTGCTGGTGCTTCAGGAAATGCTGCTCCAAGGTCTTCTATTCCTTCTACCAGACTAAATCAACCATACATCTATCAGAGGAAGGGCAGGCAGCCTCCTCCCAGCAGATCTCATGATCAGAGGTAGACTAGGCATTCAGATCGTCAAAGAGAGCAAGTAAAAGAAGTTGTATATCAACAACCCACTTTCTCTCCTCCTTCAGCCCCTAGGTCTCCTCTCAAAGCAAAGTTGTCACCTTCAAAGGAAAAACTTGCTCAGGCCAAGCTAGCAGATGTCAAAAGAAAAAGAGTTATATATTCTGACAAATCAAGCAAGAAATATGCTGTGTTAGCTCCTCCATCTAGTCTTATGATTCAAGAGCCAAAAGATTCAAATATCAAGCCACCTCAAGAGCAAACTGAGAGTTTTCTAACTCAATCAGTTAAATTTAAGGCTGTAAATCCATTGAATCCAGATGATGAAAACACTTATGAAAGTCAAGAGCTTGATCCTAACTTCAAAATGGCTAGACTTTTAGAATTGGTGGGAACTGCTCAGATCAAGAAAGCTAAAGCTAAAGGTAAAGATATCACAGGATTTTCTACTATGTCAACATACAGAAAGAAAGAATTGGACAAATTCCAAGTCAGCTCAGAAGTTTTTGATGCCTCAAAGTATATGGAAAAAACATCCTGAAGCTGTTCTACCCAAAGATGGAGAATTAAATATTATTGGAGAGCAAGACTTGAAGTTATCAAAGAAGGATCCTTGTGATCCTAGAAGAAAAATCACTTTCTCTCCTGCTACTTCTATTCCTCCTTCAGACTCTGTTGATAAATGTCTGTGATGTTTGTTCTGACTATCTATTTTATTCTAATCTGTTTGTTGTTGTTTATTCTTATCTACTTGTATTAGATTTGTTTTTGTTTGAGTGACATCACCCAAATAGGGGGAGATTGATGGTTCCCTAGTTTTGATTTGGGCCATGTCATCTCAATTAGGCTTAATTGACCCAAGAATTATCTATGGTCAATGGTTAGACTAAAGGTTAGTCTACCCTTAAGTAAGATTAGTTGAGAATGAATTGAAATGAAAATGGTTAAGTAGAATTGTGCTCGACGATAGTCGATTGGTGCTCGATGATCTTCGAATGATGATCGACGATCTCAGAGTTATATGAACTCTGAAGTAGGTCGACGATCTGCTTATTCAGATCGACGATCGTGTAGCCTTGGTCGACGATTTCTGTGAAGACAGTTTTTCTTCAGGTCGACGATCTGCTTGTTCAGATCGACGATCTTCGATCTCTGGTCGACGCTTTTTGTCTGCTTTTATCTATAGCTATTTCATTAAATCATTGGTTTATTTCCTCTTATTGAAGACATATTTTATTCAGTATATTCTGCTCAATTTAATGCTTATATTCTTTTGCTTATTTGCAATATTCTTTTTTGCATTAATTGAGAGATTTAGCAGAATAAAGCCGTTTGTTTTATCAGAGGAAATCGTGCTTTTCTATAGCTGTAATATAGCCGTTAGGCTTGGTTTCCTGTGCCAATTTGTAAATTCAAATTGATAGGATATTTTTTAACATCCTTAATTCCTTTTTGGGAATGACAGAAAAGATTGTAGATGCAGGTTTCCTTATTTTGTTTTATTCTATTATTTGGAAAGTTTTTTTAGTGCAGGGCTCGAGGATTTTTCAAAAGAAGAGAAGTTTCTATATTATCAATGCAGTCGGCTGAAGACAAAGACACTAACTCACTCATAACTCAGAATACAGAGAATAACACATACAAACTCTCAGCAGACACAGAACCAGATAATCAAAAGAGAAAAGAAAAGTTCTTCTTCTTCCTGAGTTCATCCTGTCTTCAGGAAAATCAATACTCAGAGCTCAAGCTTTCAAGAAGAAGAACCTCCCAGATTGCTGAACATTCTTTGTTGCAAACTCTCCCAGATTGCAAAAGCTGCTGAAGAAGAACATTCATTCAAAATCTAGAGTCTTCTTCAAGGCTGCATCAGATAGTCTTCTCAAGCAATTTTGAGATCCAACACCCTGAAGTAAAGCTTCTTCCTGGACATTCTCTAAGCTAGGGGGAGCTTTGATATTTTCAGAGCCATCCACTAGCTTCTCTGAACACAAAGAAGACATCTTAATTCTCTTTTTCAACCTCCTGTAAAAGGGTTATTACTCCCTTCAAAAGTGAACCATTGGTGGCAGGGCACCTGATCAAAAACCTGTGTGTTTGGTTTTTAGGCACATGATAAAAAGCCTGAAGGGTCTTTAGATCTACCTGAAGCAGATATACTGGTGGCAGGGCACCTGATCAAAAACCTGTAGTGGATTCCTACCAGGGTGGTAGAAGAGTGGATGTACCCAATTGGGGAACCACTATAAAGCTCTTGTGTTGTCTGTTGCTTATTTTAATCATTGCTCTGTGGTTGTGATAGTTTTACCTAAGTTGCTAGTTGCTGTGTTTGGATAAAAGTTTAACTGAAAATTTAGTGAGCTTCTCTTTTATTCACTACACTAAGTTAGGCTTTAGGTTTAAAGCTTTTATTTTTATATTCCGCAAATAGCTCTAAGAGAAGTGTTTAAAGTCTTTTGAATACTCTATTCACCCCCCCTCTGGAGTAGTAAGTATCTTATCCCCTCACTTTCATTAACCATCCTTCAAATATCATACAAACTTATAAGTTAAGGGTCTTTTGCAAGTCTCTCATCATATAAAAAATCTCATATCGATTTATATGATGGGGTGTAAGGTTTATATGCAAGTATGAGTGTAGTGCTATTTTATGTCATGGTTCATGCAAGTGCAACACACACACGACTCTATGCGCACAGACCTTTAGATCCCCCCTTTTGGGCAGCTAGCTTTAGTCCGAGGAACCTCCGATGGAAAATGAAGACATTGGGTCGGGCCCCCACTCCTAGGAGGGTATCCACACTACCAAGACTAGCCCTTATGTACCCCTCTAGAAGGACATAACCTAGAGTCACCATATACTAATGCTGGTCAAATCCACCAGACTTCCTTTGCCTAAGTGTAAACAACACTAGCCGAGTCAGCGTATCAATATCGGTGTGAACAACAATCCATTACCGAATACCCACCACCATTTATCTTATGCATATGTAATAGTATTATATTCTCCCACCGAGCCAAAGCTCCCCAGACTATCCCGTCCATCATAATTATCTACCGAGCCATCGGCTCGCCAGGCTAACCTGCCCACCACTAAAACCATCGAGCCAACCGCTCATGAGACCCAACCTAACTCCCATAACACCGGGTAGTGTGAATGTAAGTGTAACCCTAGATATACTAGTTACTCTTAATATTGATTATTCTTATGGTTTAGGTTAGCCCAGGACTGCCCTAGGTATTCCTAGTGAAGGGCTCTCACAGGGTACAAGGAACTATGATGGTAGCTGAATCCCATCATTCCCTTTCGCAAGGTACTTACTTTTATTGGTTAATACCCAATCCATGATCCCTTTTAATTTTATATTGTTTCTAACCCTAGTGTATTTGACTCTTCCTCTCCACAGAAAGACTATATTTCGTAATTCCCGCACACCACATAACACAAGTCAACCCAGCACTTTCCTAATCATGATTCCTAATGATGAACTTATTTCCACTCACTAAAACAAGTAAACCATTAAACCCCAACTCCCTAAGCTCATTTCACATGCTATCCCAATTTACTATACGCCGACCAACCTAAGCTATATGATGTACATGATTGGAGGTACTCCTTTTATCCAAAATCCTTAAGATATTTAATGGGGGTCTATTATTACATGTTTAGCCTTAATCCAGAAACTTATAATTTTCCTAATTAATTTGGCATTTATTTAATTTTTCCAAAAGTTAGGCCATGGGTAATTTTGAACATGAAGTACTAGATTTTCTTAAGTTATGGTCACCCAAAATTTATGAACACTACAAGATGCTAAAATATCAGAGAGCACCAAAGTTCACTAATTTTCATAAAAGATTTAACCTATAATTAATTAATCAAATATTATACCAATAAATTGATGTAAAGAAGGAAGCATCACTAAACGTAATCGAAAAATTATACAGGAAATTACCAGGGATTTAATATGATCACAAACCATTACTGATTAAGTTTCATAACATTCAAAGTTATTTTAATCATTATTTTATCAAAATCATCAATAGAGGCAACACAAAGATTAAAACTACAAGTATAAGCTACTGTCTTCCAAACATTCTACAATAATATCTAGAGACTCATATTGTTATAAAAACCTTATGCCAAAATTTTCTAAGAATCCAAGGTCATATGACTCCTCAATAATTTCCTAAAAGGTATAAGCCTAAACTAACCCTAATTAGTTTAAGTTATGTGCCTAGGTCTAAATTGTCACCAAATTCCTCCCTAGGGAATTTCACCACCCTAGAATCACATGGACTAAACACAAAGTCCATACAAGGACATATCACCATATGTCCTTCACAAACCCCCAAAGTTCAATCTTAGGGTTTCAACTAGGGTCCTAGGGCTAACCCACCCCACTCTATCTCAACTCCATGAGAGGGTGTTTTTACTGAACATGGGGCTCTGGCAAATGTCCCAACCCATTTGGCTGAGAATTGGCCCCTCCATGCCCTAAAGACTATTTTGCCCTAATTTACCCCTTAGGGGAAAAACTTTGTTCACACCAAAATCTGTTCAAATCAAACCCAATTGGGCTGAGATTTTTATCCGGGTTAAATAATGACCCTAAGAGACAGCCACTAAAATTTTGGGTACATTTGAGGTAATTAGACCCTAAAATTCAATCATTTATGGTTTATTAAATATTTGCAAAACCTATAGGAAATTTATTTGCATAAATTCCCATTTTTGGACATGTTTTTGGTATAGATAATAGTGACCCCCAGTCCAAATTTCAAGTCATTTGAATTGTTGAAATGAAGGGGGCACTCAAATCAACCTCTGCTCAACCTTATGTATAGACCTCACAAAATTGGGTGATGTGGTCAAACCACTTACCTAAATGAGTTGAAATAAATTTTAAATTAAACTAGACTTCAAGAGATACAATTTTAATGTTGGCCATTTTTTTAGTAGGGGACCCTAGGTATTTTTTATATTTAATTTAAGACAGCCCAGTAAACAGGATAGAAAATACAGAAATAAAAATTAAATAAATAGAATCCAACATAGATCTTTAAGCAGATCAGAGGGCTCCTGGTCATCTTCTTCCTCCAACAAAGGGCTATGATCAGCCCGACCTGGAGCATCTCCCAAGACATTTTCCCAGCCACCCATCCCTCTCCCCGACCGGCTACCACCGCCACCACCTTCGTTGATGTGGGGGCTATTGCCGGGCAGTGGCACGACCGCCAGAGGGGCGGTTTCCGGCGATCCATCAAGGTTGAAAATCCATGGAAATTTCTGAAAATATCCTCTCCAATCGGGCTCAATTGAGCCCGATTTCTCTCCTAAAATACTTTAGGATCTAGCCCACGAAGAGAGGAGTAGAGGAGGAACTTTAACCGGGCTTGCCGGCGAGTGTGGTGGTGGTGCGCCATGGTCGGTGGTGGTGTCGTTGGGTATGTTGCAATCACACAGTGGGAGGGCTCGATTCCTTCAGAAAAATATGGAAACTCCTCCCCACTGCCTGGTGAAGCTTTTAAAACACTCAAATGGGGGAGGGGAAGGGCTTAAGCTTAAATGGCCTTTAATGACCATTAAATGTATTTTCGGACATGGTGGTGGGGGGTGAACCTGGGCTCAATTTGGCCGAGAAATGGCTGGAAACTCCTCCTCTTCCCCAGAGGAGTTGAATCCAGCAATAGAGGGTGGACCTTGCCATCCCTATGCCATGGATGGCCTTCTCCCTCATTTTCTATCTCCTCCATTAAAGGGGAAAAATGAAGATTTCTCTCTTCTGATCATTAAGGCTGAATTTGATGACTACTCCAGCCTAGTGGCAGCCCATTAACTCATAATATTAGATAATTAACATTAGGTTAGCCCAAGTGGATAGGGCTTGAGCTTGGGTTAGCCCATTTAGGCTAGTTTGACCTAAACCTTGACTAGGGTTGACCTTGGTCAATTTACCCTTTGGGTTACCCACAATGGGTCCTTGGTGACCCATTGGCCTCCCCTAGGGTCTAGATAGGGTTAGGTAGGGTTGACATGGCACTTTGGAGGTCACTTGCCCCTTATAACCACTTCAAATATGAACATTGGCGATGTTTTTTTGATGCTTTGGCGACATTTTTCAAACGTCGCTAATTCTTTCGCGATGTTTTTACAAATGCCGCACAGGAGTCGCAAATACAAGTGTCGCTAAAAGTATTGGCGACGTTTTTATATCCCCATCTCCAATAGGGTTATGAAATTAGCGATGCTTACATTAATAAACGTGGCGAGCTTTACAAACATTTTTTTCTAAAAAACGTTGGAATTTCCCCGCCACCTATTTAAGCTTTGGCAACGTTTATTAAAAAAAAACGCCGCCAATATTGTTTTTTATATATAAAAAAATCATATAATATTTTTTATTGCCAATTTTGTATTCTGCTCCCATATATTTTTTTACTACCTCTACACCCTCTTGGATATCATATTAATCAATAATTTTTGCAAGCACATCAAAATATTTAACAGTAAGTATCATAAGATCCTATATAGTATTATAGCATATAGATTATGTAACATAAATGATATAAATGCACTTTCAAACACATCGAAGGAATGACTTCTTCAAAAGTTAAAATGTTCCATATACATGAAGAAACAAACATTCAAATCCTGATGAAAACATGATCCCACTCATACAAAAATAATAATAAGATGTTGCATAGTAATGTTATCCGTTCATACTCATCAAGCCAACTTTATTCCTGGCATGCAAATATCCATTTTTCCATCCTATCTAGAATGTCTTTCTAGTGTGTAGCTTGCTCTTGAGCAATGGAAATTTAATTATCCATATCAGCCGCCAATATAGAGAGATCTGCTTTCCATGAAAACATCAAAAATAAATAGATGTTACATAGCATATTAAACCTGTCGATCAAACAATTATCATCATAAAATCCACTAATATAATACAATTTCAAATTCATGGTTTAGGGCTGAGAAGATTCCACAGAAGAATCCAATTGTTCAATCTCAGCATTAGCTTTCAACTCGAACACTTGTAAAGTTTGTATTGTAGCCAGAAATCAAAGAATTGCGCATTTTATATTTCCATTGTTGAATTTCAGCAAACAAAGGAGTAGATTCTAAAGCAAGGAAATTGGCAAAATTAGCAACCATAGCAAGCTTTACAAAAAAATCTTGGTTGCATCTTGTTGACCTTCTCCTCCATACGGGCAATGATAGTGGCTGAACTTTTGGTTGTAATTAAGCAAATTCTTAATTGAGGAACTATCCATTCCTTGAAGATTCAGTTACTTGCACCACCTTCCTTCCTCCATGGATGAAATGGAACTGAATAATCTCGAGTAATCTTTGATTCTATTCAGGTTAGAGGAATAAGTTTATATAATGTAAATGGGTATACCTTAATATATAATGTTGATGGAATTCTACAAAAATACGCTCAAACTTGGAGTTAACTATTAGGAAAAGTCAAAAGTAGAGTTACCTAATTGGAAAACTCAAAATTTGATTTCTACAAGTTTTAAACTCAAATTTGGAGTTAACTATTAGGAAAACTCTGCACAATTGAAGATGGGTCTATTTTATGTTAGGAAAACTAAGTTAACTATTAGGAAAACTCTTCCATCATATTTTTTCCTTCAAATTCTTTGATATTTTTCTCCTCCCATGCTGAAATATTTGAAGCTTGCAAATGCAGTATAGATTTTGGCACAGTGGGAATAACATAAATAGTATTCATACGATGAAATCAAAACAATGGAAGAACAACGTTTATAATGCAGGTAAAAATCACAATTTTCTTTCAAGACTCCACATTTATGGCATTTCAATGCCTACAACATACCCCAAGTGATAAATGTAATTGGAAGAACTAATAAACCATATTTTATCCCACTTAATTAGAACAATTTCTAATTATGTGAATGCAAACAGATTCACTTCTTCATGGATTAACTGTTTTATTTATTGGTGTAACTCCTTCTCCACTTGCTAGAAAAATCTCCTGCAGATAAAGATAGGAATTTGGTGTGATAATTTTTGTAAGCGTCTTTTGATATTGTGCTTTTTAGACAAATAATGCCAAAAGATACTTGCACATGGCTCATTTTTCTCCCAATATTGTGATCTTTAATTTGAAGTTGTAAACTAAGATTAATAGAATGTAAACAAAATGAGATTGGAATAGGATTAGATTGGAGTTAGCTTGCTCCAACTTATCTAAAATTTTACAAAATTTTCACCATCAATTTTGCTGAACATCCCTGGCAGTGAGTAAAGTAGGCCTGAATGATCCAGTCACCTCCTTCTGCCTTCAATTCCTGCAAGCAATACAAAATAGGTAGAAGTTGTAGCAATAAAATCCTATTATATATGTAATTGATGGATAGAGTTGGTGAGGCTTCATATGTCCTGACCTGAAGTTAATGATTTGCAAGAGAAGGATGAGGTAACTTTGGTTCGATCAGTGTTGGGTTGATGGAACAGAAAATGAAAACAAAAAAGGAAACTAAAAACAAATCAGGCCACCATATATGACAGTGAAGCACAGTCGAGTTGATTACCGAATATTTCTTGACGGTATGCTGTAGATATCGGTGGAGAGTACTTTGACGGAGGTTGTCTTCAGTGGTGTGCTTCGGCTAGCATCATTGATTGACGATAGACGGACGGTGCCCTAGCAGATCATCTTAAGAGGTGAGATTCAACCATCGTCGTTGGTTTGGTGGAGATTGGAGATGCTTACCTTCAAAGGGATGGAACTAGAATGGCTAATTGAAGACGACAAGCTGGCGTTATCGTCATCGATGTTCATCGAGCGATTGTTTATCTCCATTGCTTGATCAATGGCAGGGAGGATCCGACGGTGGAAGAATCCGACGCTCGATCGATGTCAGGGGAGGCTCCGTCGACAATAAATTGGTCTGTGCAGAATGAGGAAGAGAGGCTTTAGGTTAGCATGAAGATTAGGAAGGCGACTGTCATTGTTTTAGGTTAGATATCGAGAGAGCGGCGCCTACCATGGTTTAGGTTAGAAGATTTGGAAATAAATAATTAACCAACCCAAAATATTAGCGCCAAGATTTGTCGCCATAATTAATAAAATCGGGGGTTGCGCTCCATGTATAAGATTTGGGAAAATTATTAGATACGTTTTTGTGTGAAAAACTTTGTAAAAAATAAAAACAATGACAACGTTTAAACAAACGTCGCCGAAAAAATGTGGCTATAAATCATAATTGTGTCAACTAGCCACTTGGGTTGACTTTGGTCAACCTAGCCTCTTGGGTTAACCCCAATGGGTACTTGGTGACCCATTGACCTCACTTTAGGGTCAGGAAGGCATGTGTGGGGTCCACTTACCTAGGGGAGGTCAATTGGCCCTAAGTAGGCCAGTTTGACCCATTTAGGGTTAAGGTGGGCTTAGTTCAACTTAACCACTTTGATTGCCCCCAATGGGTCCTTAGTGACCCTATGGAGCACCCAAGGAGTTAGAGGTGTTGTGGTGGGGTCATGAAGTCAAGTTGAAGCCCTAAGGTCAAACCCTAAGTCTGGTGGTGAGGCTGTGCTATAGGCAGACCAAGGTGATTTTCACCTTGGCCCTTGTTCACTTGGTACTTTGAGCTTCTTATGGTTTTGTCATGACCTAGTCGTGACAATACCACTCCTAGGGGTCTAGTTGTTTGAGGGATGTTACATGATCCAATAATAAAAAATGCATATGTTTACCAACGGATAATGACATGTGATCTAAAGAGAAAATAAAAAAACAACGAAGAGACTAAACAACTTTTAGATCAAATTTAAAACTTAGAGAACAATCATAATAAATTAAATTTTCCTAAGAATCTTAAAGCATAAAGTGCATATAAATGGAATCGAAAGATTGTAATCAAATTACTACAAAATTAAAGCTAATTAGAATAAAAAATGAAAAAATGTTAAAAAATTTTCTCTAAACAAATTGAATTTATAAGATATTTCTTAAAATTAAATCACCTAAGAATTAAATCTAATTAACTAATTAAATAAAAGTCTAGAAAATCAAAAATTATTAAAATTCTTATAAATAAACTCAAACAACATTTTTGAGAATAATAAAGAAATTAAGTAAGAGTTTATTATATTTTTTGATTTTTCTCTAAGGTTTTTCAAATATATATATATTTTTTGAAATGTGATTTTTATTTTATTTGATAAGTGTTTTTGGATGAAGAAGTGCTTTTCGAAAAGGTTGAAAAGTAAGTGACAAGTGACTTTTCCAAAAGATGAGAAATTGGAGTTTTTCGCGGTAGCTTTTCCCACCGATAGACAATCCAAATGGTCTCTTAAGTGTGGTAGCATTTTCCAAAAAATGAAAATGAGTTAAAAAGCCATCCCAAAAAGGCCCTAAATGGGATGAAATGAAAAGTAGCGGTAGCAAATATTTAAAGAGGGTGACGTGGCCTTGCATGGTTCGCCCTGCATGCAAAAGTGACTGTGGATTAAAATGTCGGAGAGGGTGGAGGCCATGTTGAGGGCGGACATGTTGAGAGTTGGAAAAGATGGCGTGGTAGCAGGCAATTATTTGGACAAGTGTGGCTCAAACGGGCGCGGCTAACGTGCCAACTAAAGCAAAAATGTCAACTTCTAACATTACGAGCGCAGTCACCACATTAAACCTACAAAATAAAAAATAAATATAAATTAGCGACCAAAATATAAAAAAGTGATTTATAAATGTAAAAAAAAAATATATTATTAATTTATATTAAATTTTATAATAAAATATATACTAAAAATAAGTATAAATCCTACAAAATAAATAAAACTTAAAATATTAAACAAATATTAAAAAAAAATATTTATTAAACAAAATAAATAAAATATAATTAATTAACACTAAATATTATAATTAAAATGTGCATAAATACTACTTATCAGATGACAAGGTACTTAGATAGGTACATCAGGATCAAAAACACTTTGTAAAAGGGGACCTGGTCCTCAAAAAGATCGATGTCGCAGGAAGGGGGCAGCCGTCAGCAAGCTCCACCCTAACTGGCAAGGACTCTTTTTAATACTCGAAGCACTTACCTCAGAGAGCTACCGCCTCTAGAACATTGAGGGAGAACCCCTTAATAATACTTGGAGCGGTGATGACGTGAAGTATTTTTACCCATAAAATAAACAAGCAGAATTCTCTCCTCTCAAAACGTCTTTTCATTTTTTTCATCATAACTCGACGATTATGAACCAAAGCACCCCCCGATAAGATCCCGCTAACCGAGCTACCACAAGCTGGAAGGACAGGCAGGTCGCTAAGGTAGAAGGTTGAGAGGAGATCCGAACCAAAGCACCCTCCGATAGGATCCCCCTGACCAGGCTACCACAAGCCAACAGGGCAGGCAGGTCACTTGGGTGGAAGGTTAATAAAAGATCGATTATGTACCAAAACACCCAAAAAAGGATCCCACTGACTGGGCTACCACAAGATGATAGAGCAAGCAGGTTGCTTGGGTGGAAGGTTGACATGAGATCGATTCCGAACACAAACACCCCTGATAGGATCCCGCTTACCGAGCTACCATAAGCCGGCAGGGTAGGCATATTGCTCGAGTAAAAGGTTGAGATGAGATTGATTCCGAACCAAATCACCGCCGATAGGATCCCCCTCACCGGGCTAAAACAAGCTGGCAGGGCAAACATGTCGCTTGGGTGGAAGGTTGAGATGAGATTGATTCCTAAACAAAGCCCCCCAATAGAATCCCGCTAATAAGGCTACCATAAGTCGGCAAGGGAGGTAGGTCACTCAGATAGAAGATTGAGATGAGATTGATTCTGAACCAAAGCACCATTGATAGGATCCCACTGACTAGGCTACCACAAGCCGGCAGGGCAGGCAGGTCGCTCGGGTGGAAGGTTGAGAAGGGATTGATTCCAAACCAAAGCACCCATGATAAGATCCCACAGACCGGGCTATTACAAGTCGGCAGGGCAGTCAGGTTGCTCAAGTGGAAGGTGTAAATGAGATCAATTCTAAAACAAAGCTCCCCTGATAGAATCCCGCTGATCGGGCTATTACAAGCTGGAAGGGAGGGTATATCGCTCGGGTGGAAGGTTGAGATGGGATTGATTCCATAATAAAGCACCCCCTATAGGATCTCGCTGATCGGGCTACCACAAGCCGCCCGACAAGCAGGTCGCTCGGGTAGAAGATTGAGATGAGTGTTGGAACCCTTATTTGTATTTGATCTAGGTCTACTCTTAGGTTGTTGACCCACCTGTATAGCCAGAGTCAAGGTCTAGATCAAAGTTAGTCTCATTAGGTTAGACTTCACAAGACCATCTTTGGATCTATTCAAGAACTCAGACTTAGAAGAATTCTGTGATATATATATATATATATCAGTTTGACTTTCGTTGAACTCAACTCGGTGATCGTTGATCTCCCATCAATGATCTCAGAGTTTATTCTCTGAACTGAGCTCGACGATCTAAGAGCTTAGGTCGACGATTTCTTATCTCTTCACAGTTTTCTCAATTCGAAGATAGCTGAACTCAGCTCGACAATCTCTTAGCTCAGATCAACGATTTTATCCCGTGTTTGACTACTTGTATACAACATCAGTCTTGAGGATTTAAATCTTATTTTTTTTAATTCTATTTATGACAAATTTGTTGTGGTAGTTAATGCTAAAATTCTCAAGGCTTATAGTCATTCCTTTGCAACATTAACTACGGTATTCATAGAGTTATTGTTTTGTCTTATTTACCAAGACAGTTGAGGAGATAATTAAATGCCAACATTCTAGTCGTTCTCTCCTCGATCTCTGCAGTAAATTAAGTATTATTTTTGAAATTCAAAGCAGTAGTATTATTCGATTCTTCAAGGACATAGAGACAAACACACAAACTTATTTCAGTGAAAAAAACCTATAGAGAGTTCTTCTCATTCTACAGTTCTAAATTTCTCTCTCAGATTTCTTCAGTCTCCAGAACTCTTACTTCTCTCAGGAAATAGAAGAAGAATGCCAAAAACCTCATCTTGAGTTTTCTTCAATTTTCATCTTTAGAAACCTACAGAGACAGCAATCATAATCAATCAACAGATTCTGAAGATTATAACTCCAGTCCATTGAAGACCTACTCCCTGGACAAAGCTTCAATCTTCTTAAACCTACTCAATATCTCAGGGGGAGCTTTGGCAATACAAAAATCCACTAAGTCTTCTCATTTTCTTTGAGAAAGAGAAGACTACCACCAACTTTTTTCCTTTTACCTTTTTCTGTACAGGGTTTTTCTACTCCCTTCAAAAGTGAACTTTTTGGTGATATGGCACCTGATCAAAAACCTATTAGTTTTTAGGCACCTGATCAAAATCCTGAAGGGTCTCTAGATCTACCTGAAGAAGATCTTGTGGTGATAGGACACCTGATCAAAAACCTAAGTGGATTCCTACCAGGGTGGTAGAAGAGTGGAGTACCCAGATTTAGAGAACCACTATAATTTTTTGTGTCGTATGGTAGCTCATCTTTCTTTATTTTCTGCTGTGTTGTGATTGCTTGTGATTTATTTTTCTCTTACTTATAAGTAACATTTATCTTAATTCCGCAATAAAAATTACTTAAAA
Source organism: Platanthera zijinensis (assembly GCA_039513925.1). Classification (NCBI taxonomy): domain Eukaryota; kingdom Viridiplantae; phylum Streptophyta; class Magnoliopsida; order Asparagales; family Orchidaceae; genus Platanthera; species Platanthera zijinensis. The sequence continues at coordinate 20,620,302 of CM077097.1, read as the reverse complement.
GATTTTAATACTCTATTCACCCCCCGCCCTCTAGAGTAAATCAAATTTATCCCCTCACTTTCAATTGGTATCAGAGGGTCATTTCTCTTGGTTGTACAAGCTAACACCTGAACCTAAAGATCCTTGATAGATCTCCTTCTCTTTTTTTTTCATGGCATAGAATAAAGACTATGCAAGCACTAGACCTCCTGTCTGCAACTTGAATAAGTTTGCTATCTGGAAGGCAAGAATCAAACTATATATGAATTCAATTGATGAGGATATTTTCAACTCTATTTTGTCCGGTCCACCAGCTCCAGTGGCAATTACCTCAACAACATCAATAATCTTGAATGTTGTTCCTCCTCCAGACAATACTGATGAATAGAAAAAGACAAAGATTGTTGATGCAAGGGCCATGAACATTCTGGCCCAAATCATGTCAGATGAAATCTTCCAAAAGGTTGCTGAATGCACTTCAGCCAAGGCCATCTAGGATTCCTTAAACCAGATGGTTGTTGGATCTGTAGATGAAAGAAAAGATAGGAGAGCTCATCTTATCTCTCAGTATGAAAACTTCAAGAAAGCTGAAACTGAGCAAGTAACTGAGATGTATAATAGACTCAGCATAATTGTAAATGAGATGAAAACCTTGGACAAGGACATCTCACTAACTGAGATTAATGACAATATTCTCATGTGCTTCCCCAGCTCATGTGATTCCAGAATCTAGCCAATCAAAAAAGGCAGGAGTCTAAATGAGATTTCTACTTAATCTCTATTGGGAAAGTTCAAGTCCTATGAGTAGCTCCTAAAGACAAGAGAGTTAGATGAATAGAAGACTCCTACACCAGCAAGGAAGGAACAAAGCATAGCCTTCAAAGCCTCTGAAGAATCAGAAGCAACACCCTCAAATGAAGAACAAATGAGTCTGTTTGCTAAGAGATTCTTCAAAATGGGTAGAAAAGACTTCAGGAGGAAGTCATCCAGGAATGAAGACACGCCAAGGTATGATAAAACTCCAACTAAAGAGATTATATGCTTTGGTTGCAGGAAGCCTGGACACATTCTATAAGAGTGTCCAAAGAAACAACACAAAGAAAGGAGAAAGGAAAATGAATCCAGGAAACACTTCAGCAAGCGATCCTCCAACAAGTATAAGAGGAAAGAAAAGTTCTTTGTAGCTGACACCTGGAGTGAGATAGAAGAAGAATCCTCTTCCTCTAGCTCTATTGAGGATGAAGAAGAAACCAAGGCCAGAGAATTATGTATAATGTCCATAATAATTCAAGCCCTAAATCAGAAGCAGAAGATTCAAGAGAAGACTCAGACTGTGATCAGGTAATATCTTCATTTGATTTTAATTCTACAGATTTTAAAATTGAATTTAAATCACTGTGCAATGATCTTATAAAATCTGAGAAGGAAATCAAACTTCTCAGAGATAGACAACCTGACTATGAAAACTTACTCTCTAAAAACTTAAGAATGAAAGATGAATGAACTGAGTATAGCAAATAAATCATCTTCCTGAAAACTAAACTAGGCAGAGCTAAACAACTTGAAGAAACCTTGAATGAAAGAAGCCTACAGATGGTTAAAATCACTAGTACACAAAATGCTAGGATTAACAATAGTGAACTAGGTTTAGGTGCATCAACTAATGAACCACCATTTATCTATAAAAATATCTTATCTCAACCTGTAAATTTTATTTCAGATAAGGGTAAGAAGAATACAAAACAGGTAGAGAAAGTTAATAAAGTATTAAAATAAATTGAAGTAAAGAAGAAGAGACAAGCTCAGAATAATAAGTCTAAACAGAAGTCATCGATCCAAGATCGATGATCGCAGTATTATATGTCGAACGTCAATTGACGATCTCTGAACCCAGAGTTTGGGTTTAATTACTCAGCAAAGGGAGATTGACGATACCATCAAATTTCGTCGAGTAGAGATCGACGATCGTGGAACACATATAGCAGCCATTATTATTCTGTGAACCGAGATCGACGAGATCAATACTAGTCGTCGAATGCAGATCAACGATCTCAATATAAATAGTCGAACCCAGATCAGTTTTTCCAAAACTATAACTGTAACAAAAATCTTAATAATAACCAGAAACCAAAATCTGTTAATCCATTTTCACATTGGGTAATTCCACCTAGAAAATTTCACCCCTTAGGTTATAAATGCCAACCTGAATGCTCTTTTATTTCTAGTTTCATTTATGAAAAGAGAAAAGGACCCAAGGTTACCTGAGTCCAGAACATATGAGTTGTTTACTTGCAGGTGAAGAACTATCCTTCCACACATGATAAGTGGTATCTGGATAGTGGGTGCTCAAAGCACATAACAGGAAGCAAGGACAAGCTAATTAACGATAAGTCCAAGCTAGGTACAAAGGTAATCTTTGGTGATTACAGCTTTGGTCAGACAGAAGGATATGGAGATTTCAGTAATAGAGCTGTTACATTCAGCAAGGTAGCTTTTGTGAATGGTTTGAAACATAACATGATATACATAAGTCAATTATGTGATGCAGGTTATCAGGTATGCTTCACTGAATCCCAATGCATTATTTCTTTAAAAAGCAAAATTGTTTTAACAGGATTTAGACAAGATAACATTTATCTAGTTAACTTTAATTCTGCTAGCTCAGAAATTTGCCTTTTCAATCAGGTCAGTAATAATAATACTCTTTGGCATAAAAGACTAGGTCATGTAAACCTTAGAAATATTGCTAAGTTATCCAAAGACAACCTTGTTAGAGGATTACCTTCTTGCCCCTACAAGAAGGAAAGCCTTTGCAGGGCTTGTCAAGTAGGCAAGCAAACTAAAAATAGTTTTAAATTAGTTAATAAGAGTGATTCACCTAGGATTCTGTACTTGCTTCACTTGGATCTTTTTGGACCCATTGTTGTACAGAGCTTAGGAGGGAATTATAATACTTTGGTTATTGTAGATGACTTCTCAAGATTTAATTGGGTTTTCTTCTTGAGATACAAGTCTGATAACTTCAAAGTTCTTACAGACTTTCTTAAAGGCATAAGGATTGAGTATTCTACTCCTGTTGTTTTGATCAGAAGTGATCATGGTATTGAGTTTGAATCTCTTCCCATGCAAATATTTTGTGAGATGGAAGGCATCAGGCATTATTTCTATGCTCCTATAACTCCTCAAAAAAATGGGGTAGTCTAAAGGAAAAATAGAACACTCATTGAAGCTACAAGCACATTACTTGTTGATGCTTTCATGCCACTCTCCTATTGGGCAGAGGCTGTGAGCATAACAAACTATGTCCTGAATTGAAGTTTGATACACAAACTTAAGGGCAAGACTCCCTATGAACTACTCAAAGGGAAGAAACCTAAAATAGATTATTTTAGAATATTTGGTTGCATTTGTTATATTCACAACAACAACAAGAAATATCTTAGAAATTTTGAAGCCAAAGCTGTAATGTAATTTTTCTAGGATATTCCCAAGTCAGCAAGGCATATAGGGTTTTTAACAAATCAACTTTGAAAATGAAAGAGTTAGTTCACATTTCTTTTGATGAAGCTAACATGTTTTACAAGGAGAAGGAAGTTTCTACCAATAACTTTTTGCAGGTACCTTAACTTTGTGAAAATTTTATGATCTCAACCTTACTCAAAAGGTTACATCTCATTCCTCCTCACAAGTTGATGAAGAAAGTGAAGAAGAAAATTTGGAAGTGGCTGAACTTCCTCCAACAGCTAATACAATTCCACAAGAGGAATTGTTTTCCCGAGCCGTTGTTGAACCAATTATACTAACTGAATTTGTCACACTTAGAGAACATCCTACATCTCAAGTGATTGGAGACATATCAGCTGGTGTGCAGATAAGGCATCAACTAAACCAAGACTTGATGCATGCTTGCTTCATATCTCAAATTGAGCCCCAATCCATTAAAGATTCTGAGTAAGATCCACATTGGATTATTGCAATGCAAGAGGAGCTCAACAAATTTGAGAGATATAAACTTTGGGATCTTGTTCCAAGACCCAAAAACAAAACAATCATTGGAACCAAATGGGTCTTCAGGAACAAGTTGGATGCACAAGGAACTATTATCAGAAACAAGATAAGACTATTTACTCAAGGCTATAGGCAAGAGGAAGGAATTAACTATGATCAAACCTTTGCTCCTATTACAAGGCTGGAAGCAATCAGAATCTTTCTTACTTATGCTGCTAATAAAAAATTTAAAGTGTACCAGATGGATGTCAAAAGTGCTTTTCTAAATGGAGAACTTAAAGAAGAAGTGTATGTTGAACAACCATCAGGTTTTATCTCTTCAACTCATCCCTCTTATGTCTTTAGATTGCATAAAGCTCTTTATTATCTAAAGCAAGCTCCAAGAGCTTGGTATGAAACCTTAGCTAGTTTTGTTATAGAGCATAAATTTTTGAGAGGCATAGTAGATAGGACTTTATTTATTAGACATCATCATGATAAAATCTTGTTAGTACAAATCTATGTAGAAGATATTATTTTTGGCTCTACTGATCCCAAACTATGCAAAAGGTTTCTTGCCTTATGCATTCAAAGTTTGAGATGAGAAGCATGGGTGAACTTCAATATTTCCTTGGTCTCCAAGTGAAACAATCATCTGATGGTATCTTCATCTCCCAATCTAAATATTCTAAGGAGATTGTTAAAAGATTTTGGATGTGTGATTCCTCAGCAATGAAGACACCTATGACAGCAAATGCCGTGATAGATTCTGATGAGCATGGAAAATCTGTTGATCAAAAAATTTATAGGGTCATTGATGGGTCTCCATTATATCTTACAGCAAGTAAACAAGACATCATGTTCTCTACATGTCTTTGTGCTAGGTTCCAGGTGAACCCTAAAGAATATCACTATATTTTGCTAAGAAGAACTTTAAGATATATAAAGGGTTGCCCTGATCTAGGACTTTGGTATCCAACAGAGTTAGAGTTTGAGTTAACTAGATACTCAGATGCTGACTATGCTGGATGCAGAGTAGAAAGGAAAAGCACATCAGGAACATGTCAGTTCTTTGGTGATAGGCTTGTGTCTTGGTTCGGTAAATAGCAAACATCAGTGTCCACTTCATCTACAGAGGCTGAATACATTGCAGCTAGTAGTTATTGTTCACAAATTTTGTGGATACAAAACCAACTATTGGATTATTGATGCAACTTAAATAATTCAACTATATTTTGCGATAGTACCATTGCTATATCCATAGCACAAAATCTAGTGCATCATAGTAGGACTAAGAATATAGAAATAAGGCATCATTTCATTAGAGAGTGTGTAGACAAAAAATAATAATCTTAACTTTATCTCCATTGATTTTCAAAGAGAAGATATCTTCACCAAGCCTTTGGATGAAAAGAAACATCTATTCTTCCTAAATCAGCTTGGAATGTTAAATGGAATGGATTAATTTAATTTCTGTCTAAGGTAGAAGATTTGTTCACAAATCGTCGAATGGAGATAGACGATCTACGAACTCCTCTTGAGCTCTATCATCGATCTGAGATCGATGACAGCTCTATGTAAAGTTAAAATCGTCGAACGGAGATCGACGACTTTACTTCAAAAAATACATCATCGACCTGAGATCGATGATCTATTTTCCCTTCTTCATTCAAAGGCCGACGATAGTATTTGTCTATAAATTTCTCGTCGACTTAAGATCAAAGTTTTCTTTCTTTTTTATCGTAGGACAGAGCTCGTCCTTTCGCATTCCAAAAACCTATATTGAGGTTTCTTTTCGATCTCTATCTTGTGCTTTCCAAATCCCCTTGCACTTGATCTCTCTCACTTTTGCAGAAATCCATGGCGATTCTAGCCGTGATCCTGTCAGTGATGAAGTTCGATGCTTGCTTCGACATCGACTTCGACTCTTTCTGTTATTGTGATCAAATCTTCACGGACATGCTGAAGCTTTGTGAAGATCAAGGCCTGAGTAAGATCATGACTACAAGGATCAAATTTCCAGTAAAAGAAATACAAGAATGAGTTTATACGTCAACCACTCCTGATGACTCGTCTTTGGTTGGGACCATCTCAGGTCAATAGGTTATTCTTTCCCCAGTTATTATTTCTGAACTGTTTGAACTAGTTAATGGATAAAACACTCTAGAAAAAGATATTTTTGAGTACAGTAGCATGCTAGTTAGGATGGGTCATCCAGAGGGAATACCATCCATGTTGCTTAAGAAAAATTTATTTGTAGAATACAAGTTCTTAGCAGATGTAGTGGGCAAGGTACTGATGGTCCAGCACTCTACCCATGATAATATTAACAGGCAGCAGTTCTCAATCATGTGTGAATTGGTCAATAAAAAATCCATCAACTAGGCTGAGTTGTTCTTTAATTTGATAAAAAGGAAGAACTCCAAGAAGGAGGTTTACTTTGGGAGGATTCTGGGAATCTTCCTCCAGTCTAAGGCTTCTGAATTAATGTCTTTCAGACCATATTTATTAATGCCAGTAAGAGGTTGGACTCCTCCATGTTTAGTAAATGGGAAAGAACAATCCCAAAGCCATCCCAGGACTCCACCTCTTCTAGAACAGCTCAATACACTAGGGCGATCACAACCTCTCCTCACCCTGATGAGGCATTCCCTGCTCCTCCTTCTCCAGCCAACCCTCCTACTGTCCATCAACCTTCCACCTTAATTCAAACACCACCATAATCTCCAGCACTTCACACTACCCCTCCACATTATCCTTCTCCACCACATCTTGCTACAACTCCATCCATCAACATCATAACCCTCCTAAACTTCAATCTTCTCACGCCTCCTCAATCCCCAATCAAATCTCATATATCCCCTAAACATCATTCCCATCAGAATTCCCCTATTCACCTTGATTCAACACCAATTCCTACTCCACCAAATTCTCCATTACAGGATGAAATCATGACAGATTTCACTCTTCTCATCTCTCACTCATCTGTATTAACTCAAACCCCTCCTGAGTTCATGCAAATGGACTCTCCTTCCATCACCACTCTCTTGGAGCTTATCACTCCATCCCTCAAATCCATGATAGCAGAGGCAATCTCACCTCTGGCTGCTTCTATTTCATCCATTGCTGCCCTTCTTGCTGCCTCCTCTAGCCCTTCTTCATCCAGGGGCCTTGTTCTAGTATTTACTAAAAATAGGCAGGGGGAGATGTCCTATGAAGCTGTTCTAGGTACAGCAATAGCAGTTTCAGTTCCAGCATTGACCTTTCCAGCAATAGCAGCAGCAGTTTCAGAGTCAGAACCAGGTTCAGAAGATACTGAAATGGTTTGTACAGAATTGGTTTCAGTAGAAGTTTTTCAAGAGGAAATCCCAGAAGTTGTCACTTATGTGAATTATTCTATCAATCCCTCAGTAAACTTATCTGATTTACTTGATTATTTTGATCCCCTTAATTCTTTATACAAAGATTGTTTACCTCTTGTTGCATATAAATTATCTAAGGCCCTCATTTGTTATACAAACCCAATAAGTCCTGAAGTTGTGGAACAACTAAAGGCAAGTTTTGCAACACCTGTATGTGCATGTTTGATAGTTGAAGTCCCAGAACATCAAACTCCATTGGATATGGAAGTTCTAGAACCATCATCAGTGCAGTATGATTTTCTTATAGATACAGTTTTGTCATCTCCTATGGCAGTTGAATCAGAAGCCTTTTTAGCAGAAAAGGTTGATTCCCCTATTCCCAGGTCATTTTGTGCATCCTATGTTATGGATGTCAGCCCTATGCCAAGTCTAGATGACTTGCTTTCTCAGGACATTGCTCAAGAGATAGCAAATGCTCCTACTTCAGCTGGTACATTGGATGAGATTGTACAGCTTTCAGTCCAAGATAAAGATCATTCTGAACTTCTTAAATAGCTTGATGATATCTATGATCATCCTCCTGTATCTAATGATGATGATGATGAGGATGAAGATGATTCCTGCTCAAATAAGAAGAAAGTTTCAAAGAATAGAAAAGCACCTCCCAAGGCTGCTCCTTTACCTAATCCAAAAAATGATACACAGTATTATATTCTGAATAATATCAAACCTTACCAAGGTATGCCTCATTGGATATTGCAATCTAGAAATCAGCAAAAGGCTAAGAAAAAGAGCATAAGGTACTCTCCTCCTCCTCAAAGGTTCAGGAGAGATCCTCCTCCTCCTCCTCCTACTGCAGGAGCCTTAGGGAATGTGTCTCAAAGATCAAATATCACTCAGTCCCCAAGATCAGTAGCCTCTCAGCCTCAGAAGCAAGCACCCTCTTAAGCCTAGAAGCCAGCCTCCTCTCAGTCTCAGAGGCTTGCCTTCTCTCATAAGCCTAAAGGCAAGTTTAGTGAAGCTCCACCTCCTAAATCACTTTACTCTAGACAGAAGCAGCAGAATCCTATTGCAACAAATTTCCAAGTCCAGTCTATTCAATTCAGAAATCTCTCTCCGAAGTTACCTCAGGATGCTCAAGGACTAAATCGAGAGAGACCTCCCTCTCCTCCTTTTAATCCAGAGCTTGATCTCAATTTCAGGATGGCTATACTTAATGAACTGATTGGACAATCTCAGATGAATAAATCCAGAAAATAAGGTCAAGACCCCTCACATTTTTCTACCATGTCTTCTTGTAGAGAAAAAGAACTTGAAAAGTTGCAGGTCAGTAAGAAAGTTTTCAATTCAGAAGAGTATATGACTCTTCATCCTGAAGCAGTTGTACCAAGAGCTGCTACTCAGAAAACTCTTAGTGAGCAAGAACTGAAGATGTCAAAAAGGGAAGTAGAAGACCCATCAAGGAAGATTGTTTTTGCTAAAACTTTTTCTCCTCCTCCTGCTGCTAATCCTTAATTTACTTTCTGCACATTACTGTTTTATTGTTTTACCTGAACTTTATGTGCATTACATTACTATATTATATCTACTGATAGTTTACATTGTATCAGATATCTATGGCAGTGTATTTTAGGTTTTATGCTTTGTTGAGTGACCTCACCCAAATAGGGGAAGATTGTTGGAACCCTTGTTTGGATTTGGGTTAGGTCTACTCTTAGGTTTTTGACCCACCTGTATAGTTAGGGTCAAGGTCTAGGTCTAAGTTAGTCTCATTAGGTCAAAATTTACAAGTCCATCTTTGGATTTCATTCAAGAACTCGGACTTAGAAGAATTCTGTGATATATATATATATATATATATATCAGTACGACTTTTGTCGAACTCAGCTCGACGATCGTTGATCTCCCATAGACGATCTCATAGTTTATTCTCTGAGCTGAGCTCGATAATCTAAGATCTCAGGTCGACGATTTTTTATCTCTTCACAGTTTTCTCAGTTCGAAGATAGATGAACTCAGCTCGATGATCTCCTAACTCAGATCAACGATTTTATCCTGTGTTCGACTACTTGTCTACAACATCATTCTTGAAGATTTAAATCTTATTTTCTTAATTCTATTTATGACAAATAATCTATGGTAGTTAATGCTAATATTATCAAGGCTTATAGCCGTTCCTTTGCAATATTAACTATGGTATTCATAGAGTTATTGTTTTGTCTTATTTACCAAGACAGTTGAGGAGATAATTAAATGTCAGCAATTATAGCCGTTCTCTCCTCGATCTCTGCAGTAAATTAAGTATTGCTTTTGAAATTCAAAGCAGCAGTATTATTCGATTCTTCAAGGACATAGAGATAGACACACAGACTGATTTCAGTGAGAAAAACCTATAGAGAGTTCTTCTCATTCTACAGTTCTAAATTTCTCTCTCAGATTTCTTTCAGTCTTCAAGACTCAAACTGTTTTTAGGAAACAGAAGAAGAACACCAAAAACCTCATCTTGAGTCTTCTTCAGTTTTCATCTTCAGAAACCTATAGAGACAACAATCATTATCAATCTACAGATTCTGAAGATCATAACTCAAGTCCATTGAAGCCCTACTCCATGGACAAAGCTTCCATCTTCCTGAACCTACTCAATATCTCAGGGGGAGCTTTGGCAATACAAAAATCCACTAAGTTTTCTCATTTTGTTTTAGAAAGAGAAGACTGCCATCAACTTTTTTCCATTTACCTTTTTCTGTACAGGGTTTTTCTACTCCCTTCAAAAGTGAACTCCATGTGATAGGGCACCTGATCAATAACCTATTGGTTTTTAGGCACCTGATCAAAAGCCTTAAGGGTCTCTAGATCTACCTGAAGAAGACCTTGTGGTGATAGGGCACCTGATCAAAAATTTAAGTGGATTCATACCAGGGTGGTAGAAGAGTGGAGTACCCAGATTTGGGGAACCATTATAATTTTCTTGTGTTGTCTTGTTGCTCATCTTTCTTTATTTTCTGATGTGTTGTGATTGCTTGTGATTTATTTTTCTCTTACTTATACGTAACACTTATCTTAATTTCACAATAAAAATTACTTAAAAGATTTTAATACTCTTTTCACCCTCCCTAGAGTAAATCAGATCTATCCCCTCACTTTCAATGAGATTGATTCTTAACCAAAGCATCCCTGTTAGGTTCCTGATGACAGGGCTCTCACAAGCCGACAGGGCAGGAAGGTCGTTCGGGTGGAAGGTTGAACAAATGTAGAGGGAAAATAAAATCAGGGTTAATCCACCAAGGTCCTAGGAGTTGGGTCTCTTGGGAGACAGATTTAAAGTAAGCATACCAAAGAAATAAAATGGAAATTAGAGTGAGATGAAAAGGGGGCGGGTGTAATCATTCTCCCCCCCACCCACCTCATGCATTCCTCACTCGCCCAACTTCGAGGGAGGAGCGGCGGCTTAGGGAGTTCCCAAACCATGCGAGGATCTCATGCACCTCCTATGTAGGTGGTACTTATGGGCTCCAGGGGTCGTAATTCGCCATCCCTTTTTTGGAAAGTCATGAGCGCACCAAGTTCGCGGGGTTTGGTTCTCGCGAGCCGTGTGTAACATCCAATTTCCAACTAGACCCTTAAGAGTTGTTTTGTCATGACTAGGTCATGACAAAACCCTAGGAAGCCCAAGAAGACCAACTGAGCTTAGCCATGAAGTTGGAAATCACCATGGTCTGTAAAGAGTAGAATTCTAAACAATAGTTTAGAATGACCATAGGGCTTCACCATGACTCCATGACCCCACCACAACATCCCTAACCCATTAGAGGGTCCATTAGAGCAATAGAGATCCATTGAGGTCAACCCAAAGTGATGGAGATATTGCTGATGCGATCGTCAATATCCCCGTTTGAGAGAGTTCGTGGATTTGGACGATCGTTGTCGCAAGCTCGAGGATGGGACTCTACCACGACGCCAACGCCACCATCGCTATTAAATAAAATATATAATTATAAATAAAATAATTATAATTATATATTTTTATCAAATTATTATTATTTTATCAATTGTTATTTTAAACAATTTTATTTCATGCATTTTATTTTGTTGAATTTAATTAATGTAGTTTAATTCTTGTATGATGGGTGCCTATAACCATCAAGAGTATTTTAATTTCATGCATTTAAATTTTGTATTGTTTTTATTTCATGATGAGTGCATATAACCATCATAGTTTCATTTTGAATTTTGAATTGGAGGAGATGGAGTGGTGTAGGCTATATATAACCATGTTATGAAGGATATTATTAGAGAATGAATGATAAGACTTTGAATCCCTAAAATCTTTCTTGAGATCTTTTCACCCTCCTTTTCAAATTTCGGCTCCTCCTATCCTCCTCCCCTCTTTTTTGCCACCGGCCACCATCTCCTGCCTCTCTCTACTCGGCTCCTCTCCACCTTCTCCTCCCTCTCCTTTCTCCACCCCAAAAGCCGAACATCTTCAACCCTACAAAATCTGACCACCCTCATTCACTACCAAAAACCGACCTACATTTTTTCCATTTGGGTGAAATTCGGCAATGGCAAAGATCCCCCTTGTGGATTCTAACCCCGGCGTGAAGCGACGAAGGCGGACGAGTTTTCTCTCCATCCGGCATGACTCCGGCAGAGCAGTTGAAGGATGATTCAGAAAATAGTGAATCGGAATCATCCATTCCGATTGAGTAACGAAACCTTTCTACTTTTGGTGTTTTCCCTCTAGATTTACATTGCGGTGGATACTTTGGCGTGATCTTTAAAACGTTGAATTTATCGTGGTTTCTTCGTTTGATTTTGTTGCTTATCCTTATTTTATTTAAGTTCGAAAGGTTTGATGAACCTTCGTTTTCATTTTGTTGGGAGAGATCTACCGTTTCCGAATCGTAATTTTTTGATAGATCTCTTTTGGTACAACCTTCGCTCGATCGGACCGGGTGGGTCCTTTTAGCTGAAAATAACATTGGCCTATATTCTTTATTCCCACCCTATTCAGTTTGGCTACCCATACACTAGCATTTAATTGATATAATTGCTTAGTATGTGTGCTGCGTTGGAATTTGTGCGAGTGTAAGATTTGATCGTAGAGAGACAATTGTGCTTAGTCCATAGATTTATGGTGTCAACGTATGAACATACATCAATTTGGTATTATAGGGAGGTTCACATCAATTTCCTTATTGGCCCCCTCTCCCCCTTTTATTAATTTTTTCCCAACATGCACTTGCCCGTTTCATTGCACAACATATAAATCAATTTTTAAATTTTTGGTTTACAAATAGCGGTCTAAAATTTCAGTTTTTCTCAAAATTCAAAAAAATAAAATTCTGGAAATTCTCCATCATTTTCTTAGCAAGAAATCCAAAAAAAATTATTTTTTAATTAAGTCATTATTTTTATTAAGTCGTTATAAAATTTAATTGTTTGTCTGCAAATAGCAGCCTATATTTATATTTTTTTAGCAAAAAATAAAAAAAAATTATTTAATAATCTTCATATTATTTCCAGCAAGAAAATAAAAAAAAAATATACATTTATCTTAAGTAATTAGCTGGAACAATTTCATCTTTGAAAATTAAGCAGGGTCGGGTTATTTATTCATTGAATGTGCACTAGTTCCGTGTGAGATATTCTCTCCGGTTCTCACTAAAATGGCCTATGGCATTAACGTTTCCCGAGTAAAATATTTTGGTTCTATGACGAACATTAGGAAACTAGTACGGTCCCCTGTAGGGGATGAGATTAAGGTTTTGATTGCACAACTAAAGGCTAGCTAAGTAGCACCACCACCCTCTAGTCCACACCACATTTATCCTACTTATGACGGTTTAGGATGTCCACAAATTTTTAGAGATTGGCTTAAGGGATTAGAAAATTATTTTAATTGTCACTTATGGGATGACCATAAAATGGTTAACATTTCCTGAGAGCGATTAGTAGGTCAAGCCCAGTTGTTTTAGTTAAACGAAGAGCATCGTGTTGGTAGATATCGTTATGCTTGGCCAAACATGCGTAGCATACTCTCGGATCAATTTGATCCCGACTACCTACGTACTAATAGTACCACACCCATTAGTAAGAATTGTTATGGCACTAGACCCGTATCTGCTTATAAGAGTGACCCTACGCCTTAGGATAGATCCTATCCCTAGATAGGTAGTAATACCAAAAGTATGCCTATCCCCACCTCAAGGGAACCTAAGACAATTAGACCCCAAAATTTGAATTCGAAAGAGGTTACTACTAGGGTGTCTGCTCCTTTAGTATCGATGAATAATCCCATTGAGATAGTGACTGATACCTTTGATGATTCTGATGTGGATATTGAATCTCTGGATGCTGAAGTTGGCAAGTTAGTTGATAGTATTCCTTCTCATACGATAGTGCATGATGAATCTAATGATTCTGAAATTGAAGGCAAACCTAGTGATCTAGAAGATGATGTTTGGGATGATGATGATAGTCCAATCTGTGAGAGTATCTCTTTGTTTATTACGTGCCCTACTAGAGTTGTGTCTGTTCATCCTAGTATTGAGTGCCCTCTCAAGGATACGATCCCCATTACGTTAGAGCCTATGACTACACCCATTGAGACTTTATCTTACTTACCTGAGGAGCCTGGGAGTGAGGATTTCTCTATTTTCATTGATGACCCTGACTTAATGGATGTCCTTACTGATTGGGAAGACTCACCTTATGTGAGAAGGTTATGTTTGGATAATTTTTGCGCTACGAACCCGAAAAATAATTATTTGATGTTACCACCATTGTCTGAAGCTCAATCTGAATTAAAATTTTCGTCGGGTTTGATTTTGACCCTTTTTGAGACCGTTACTGATTCTAAATTAAATGACTTGTGTAGTATGTTGGAAGAAATTACAAGCGAGGAAGTGGTATTTTTGGACAATTTTTTTGTTTTACCCCCGGCTGAGAGTTCATTGATGTTAGCACCGATAGGTAAAATTAATTTTGATTTGGATTTTATCCCAAGTTAGATTTTACCGACCCTTCCTCCTATCTTTGTGCCCACATTAGTTAGCATTTTAGGATGTGAAATCGATAGTCCTAGACTAAGTTGTTGTGATGCGCCCACTATATTAGTTCCTACATTAGTGTTGTCTCAGCGCTTAGATCTTAGTAAGTTGAGCGTGCTAGTTTTTGGTCTGTTCACTGCACCGCATAGATCTGACTACGCGTCACATTTGACTATTCCTTTCTTTGCATGTCCGGCTATGGTTCTATCCTCATCTATTTCTGCTTCTTTGGTTATTGTGCCTCTGGATGTGGTGTCTCCTTCACATAGTTATATACCAAACTCGGTCACACAAATTTATCCATCGCCTTTTGATGACCCTCATTTCCACACGTTGGTGACCACAGTCAGGCCCCATGAGTTGTATTGCTCGCACATCTTTTCACATACGAGAGCGTCCAACACTATTATTTATAATGAGCAGTTCTTCTTGGCATATCTTCATGCCCAGCGTGAATATATTAAATATAAAATTATAACTGCGAATTTGGAGCCTATGAAAATCATCCTTGATTATAAGGCTCTCGTGCCCCCTGACTTAACTCCTTTATCCACCATATTTGGGTTGAGTCATGTAGCACATGGGTTCACTCCTCATGATAGTAAGATCCTTAGGTGCACATTTAAAAAATTAATCACTCAATTTACGTCCTATTTCTTACATGCAAGCTTATCACCGAATGAGATCTTGCACAGATATAAAACATCAGTGCATGTTGACTGTATTTCGTTATCGCCATATTATAGGTCAAGTCAATTCGCACAAGATTTTATCTCTCATGTTCAAAATTTATATAAGCACATTAGTGAAGCGCTAGCGACACATTATACATCTTATCAATTTCATGCTAACTTACATAAAAGAGCATCTCACTTTAAGGTTGGCGATTTAGTTTTTGTGCATCTCATCCTTGAACGGATGCCTTCAGACACTATAGAAAAGTTGGCAAATCGGCGAACTAGACCTTTCGGATATTAAATAAATAAGGAGAAAACACATATCTTTTGAAGTTACCCACTTATTGGGGTATTTCACCTATTTTTAATGCTTCTGATTTAACGTCATATATTTCTCCACCACTTGAATTATCTGCCCGTCAGTTTAGTTCTACTGTATTTTCTAATGGGTTGGGGGGTGAGTTTGTTTTTGTATCGCTCTCTTCATCAGTCTTCACTGGAGGTACATTGGTTGTTGATGTAGAAACTTTTTCTCCTTTTTTGCCTAATGCTTTTCTAATGTTCCCCAGGACCACCTTTTTGCATGACAGGATACTCCAAGATGAAGTGATATCCTCCCCACGTGGTGATGTTTGCCTCTACTTGATTCGACGACGTGATCGTCCGGCCTCTAAATACTCTTAGTTTCTTTATTCGAAGGTGGCTTTTATGGATGATGCTCTCCCGCACCAGTACATTCAGATCAACTCATCGGAGATAAGTACTTTTGAGCTGGGAGAATTGATGGAGATGTTGCTGATGTGGCCGCCATTGATCCCCGTTTGAGAGAGTTCGTGGATTGGGATGATTGTTGCCGCAAGCTCGAGGATGGGACTCTACCACGATGCCAACGCCATCATCGCTATTAAATAAATTATATAATTATAAATTATATAATTATAATTATATATTTTATCAAATTATTATTTTATCAATTGTTATTTTAAACAATTTTATTTCATGAATTTTATTTTATTGCATTTAATTATTGTAGTTTAATTCTTGTATGATGGGTGCCCATCAAGAGTACTATTTTAATTTCTTGCATTTAAATTTTGTATTGTTTTTATTTCAAGATGGGTGCATATAACCATCATAGTTTCATTTTGAATTTTGAATTGGAGGAGATGGAGTGGTGTAGGCTATATATAGCCATGTTATGAAGGATTTTATTAGAGAATAAATGATAAGAATTTGAATCCCTAAAATCATTCTTGAGATCTTTTCCCCCACCTTTTCAAATTTCGGCTCCTCCTATCCTCCTCCTCTCTTTGTGTCTGTCGGCCACCATCTCCTCCCTCTCTCTACTCGGCTCCTCTCCACCTTCTCCTCCCTCTCGTTTCTCCACCCCAAAAGCCGACCATCTTCAACCCTACAAAATCCGACCACCCTCATTCCCTACCAAAACCGATCTACATTTTTTCAATTTGGGTGAAATTCGGCCAAGGAAAAGATCCCCCTTATGGATTCCAACCTCAGCGTGAAGCGACGAAGGCAGACGAGTTTTCTCTCCATCTGGCGTGACTCCGGCGGAGCCGTTGAAGGACGATCTAGAAAATAGTGAATCAGAATCATCCATTCCGATTGGGTAACGAAACCTTTCTACTTTTGGTGTTTTCCCTTTAGATTTTCATTGTGGTGGATACTTTGGTGTGATCTTTGATACGTTGAATTTATCGTGGTTTCTTCATTTGATTTTGTTTTTATCCTTATTTTATTTAAGTTCGAAAGGTTTGGCGAACCTTCGTTTACATTTTGTTGGGAGAGATCTACCGTTTCCGAATTGTAATTTTTTGGTACAACCTTCGCTCGATCAGACCGAGTTGGTCCTTTTAGCCGAAAAAATATTGGCCTATAGCCTTTATTTCTATCCTAATCGGTTTGGCTACCCGTATGTTAGCGTTTAATTGATATAATTGCTTTGCATGTGCGCTACGTTGGAATTTGTGTGATTGTATGATTTGATCGTAGAGAGACAATCGTGCTTAGTCCATAGATTTTACGGTGTCAACGTGTGAGCCTGCATCACAAAGTGGTCAAATTGACCTAAGACCACCATAGGCCTAAATTGGGCAAGGTGCCCTAACTAAGGTCAATTGGCCTCTAATGTACCCAACCAACCCTACCCAAGTCTTCTTAGACCTTAGGAGATTCCATTGAGTCACTAAGGACCCATTGGAGTCAACCCAAAAGGTCAAATTGACCAAGGTCAACTCTACTCAAATGTTAGGTCAAGTTGGCTCAAATGGGCTAACTCAAGCTCAAACCAAAATCCACTTGGGCTAACCTCATTTTAATTATTCATATGGGTTAATGGGGTGCTTTTGGCTTAAATAATCATCAAAATTCGGCCATGGTGACTAGGAGAGAGAAAATGAGAGTTCCCCCAATTTCTAGAGAGAGAAAGTGAGATTTAATGGCTATGGAAGGCCAAGGGGCCTCCTCCCTTCTTCTCTAATGGCTTGATTCATCTTTCCCCCATCAATTAGAGGAGATCAAGAGGTTTTCTAGGCTGTAAAATGGCTGCATTCACTGGATTCTTCCATGGCCGAAATTGAGCTCTTGTGGCCATTAATGGCATTGAAGCCATGACCCCTCCACTCCCCCTTTTGGCTCTTTTAAAATCTTCCCCAAGGTTAGAGGAATTGTTTCCACCATTTTCCTGAAGAAACCGAGCCCTCTGGATACACAGTTGTAGAGCACAAAAAAGCTTCACCGCCGGAAATGGCGACGCGGCGGCCAGCAAGGAAACAACTCTCCACTAAGGTCCTCCTCTACTCCTCTCTTCGTGGGCAAGATCCTTAGATATTTTAGGAGAGAAATAGGGCTCAATTAAGCCTGATTGAAGAGGATATTTTCAAAAAATTTCATTGATTTTCAACCTTGCGAGATCGCCGGAAACTGCCCCTCCGGCGGCCGTGCCGCCGCCCGGCGATAGCCCCCACCTTAACGAAGGTGGTGGCTGGCCGGGGAAGGGGATGGGTGGCTGGTAAAATGTCTTGGGAGATGCTCCAGGTCAGGTTGATCACAGCCCTTGGATGGAGAAAGAAGATGACCAGGATCCCTTTGATCTGCTTTAAGATCTGTGCTGGATCCTATTTATTTAATTTTGATTTTTGTAGTTTTTGTCCTGTTTACTGGGCTGTCTTAAATTAAATATTGAAAATAACTAGGTCCCAATACAAAACAAATATACAACCTGAAAATTATAGCCCTTGCAGTCTAGTTTAATTTAAAATTTATTTCAACCCATTTAGGTAAGTGGTTTGACCACAGCACTCATTTTCGTGAGGTCTATACATAGGGTTGAGCAGAGGTTGATTTGAGTGCCCCCATCAATTCAGCAATCCAAATGTCTTGAAATTTGGACTGGGGGTCACTATTATCACTACCAACAACATATCCAAAAATGAGAATTTTTGGATATAAGTTTTCTATAGTGTTTGCAAATACTTAATAAACCATAAATGATTGAATTTTAGGGTCTAATTACCTCAAATGTACCCAAAATTTTGGTGGCCGACTCTTAGGTTCATTATTTGACCCTAATAAAAATATCAACCCAATTGGATTTGATTTGTATAGGTTTTATTGTGACCAAAGTTTGGTATCCTAAGGGGTAAATTAGGACAAAAGAGTGTTTGGGGGGCATGGAGGGGCCAATTCTCACCCAAATGGGTTGGGACTTTGGCCAGAGCCCCATAGTAAGTAAAAATACCCTCTCATGGAGTTTGAGATGGATTGGGGTGGGTTAGCCCTAGGACCCTAGTTCAAATACTAAGGTTGAACTTTAGGGGTTTGTGAAGGACATTGGGTGATATGTCCTTGTATGGACTTGGTGTTTAGTCCATGTGGTTCTATGGTGGTGAAATGCCCTAGGGAGGAATAATGATAAGGAAAGTGTTGGGTTGACCGGTGTTAAGTGGTGCATGGGATCGACAAAATATCGTCTTTCCTGTGGAGAGAAAGAGTCAAATACACTAGGGTTAGATCTAATATATCATTTAAAGGGATCATGAATTGAGTATTAACCAATAAAAGTAAGTGCCTTGCGAAAGGGAACGATGGGCTTAAGCTACCATCAAATTTCCTAGTGCCCTGTGAGAGCCCTTCACCGGGAATACCTAGGGAAGTCCAATGTTAACGTAAACCATAAGAGTAATTAGAAATACTATAGGATTGCACTTACACTCACACTCCCGGTGTTGTGGGAGTTAGGATGGGTGTCACGAGCGGTAGGCTCGGTGGTTGTGGAAATGGGTAGGTTAGTCTGGCGAGCCAATGGCTCGGTAGATAATTGTGATGGACGAGATAGTCTAGGGAGCTTTAGCTCGATGGGAGAATATAATACTATTACATGTGTATAAGATAAAAGGTGGTGGGTCTTCGGTATTGCACTGTCGTTCACACCGACGTCGATACACTGACTCGGCGGGTGTGGTTTTCACTTAACTAAAAGAAGTCTTGTGGATATGGCCAACATTAGTACTCGGTGACTCTGGGTAGTTTCCTTCCAGAGGCGTATGTAAGGGCTAGGCCTGGTGGTGTGGATACCCGCCTAGGAGTGGGGGCCCTGACCCACTATCTCTGTTTGCCACTACGGAGGTTCCTCAGACTGAAGCTAGCTACCCAAAAGGGGGAACTAAAGGTCTGTGCGCATAGATTCGTGTGTGTGTGTTGCACTTGCATGAACCATGAAATAAAATAGCACTACACTCATACTTGCATATAAACCTGACACCCCATCGTATAATTCGGTATGAGACTTTTTATATGATGGGAGCCTTGCAAAAGACCCCTTAACATATTAGTTTGTATGGGCATTAATATAAGTTAAGGTTTCTTGTTTCTTAGTTTACCTTTCAAGTACTTATTGCTAATCTACTTGTTTACACTATTTGCTTACTTATAATTGATGTGGCTTTATACTCATGATAGACTAGTTCCACTGTCACCTGCTTTCTTTGAACTCTCCACCTTCATTATCTTCCCTTTCCTTCTCCCCGCTCGGTGCCTAGGAGCCATGGGGGAGGGGTGGGGGACGATAGGACTTAGTCTTTTTGACTAACGGTCGATAAACACAACATTTCAAGGACTCCGGATGGGAGACAGGGAGCAGCAACAGGGGATATAGCACCAACGGAGTACGGTGCTCATGGAGGTGGGCCAGTCTAGTACAGGAGCACCAACTACTTGCTCCATGAGTGATTAATTTATTTAGCTTCCGTGAGAGTTTGAAGTGAGGATTGATGTATCGGTCTTGAGCCCGTTTATATTTCTTTGTACTGTTTTACTTCAGCACTTTTATTATCTTGTGGACTTTTCATGGTTTCATATTATATGTGATTGTGGACTTAGTTTTATCTGAACTATGCATAAGCTTCTTTCTCTTTGGCGACCGTAAAGGTCGGTAGGATCGACGTTTTGTAGTGGCGACCTTCTCGAGTGTCAGTGTCACTGCAAAACGACGATTTTGGGCATAAGACCCCGGTGGTTTAAAAAGAAAAAAAATGGGATCTTACACCGTTATAAGGCCCCTCGATTGTCCTGGTGAGTCGCCTAGACCTAAAGGGCAAGCACTCGACAACAATCTGAAGTAAAATAAACACTATGCATAACAAATACGAAAAAAACACGGAGGAATATTTAGATAACCCTTCATGTATAACAAAAATATCATTGGCAAGGTATTCATTACATCACAAAAAAATATCAAAACATTCAAAGCTCTCAGCTCGTAGGTGGATCCAAGGGCGGGTGTGTAACGCCCACGATTTTTCGATAATATTATTTGAATTGGTATCGTCATATTTATGATGTCAATATGTTATTTCTTTTTTACGTCATGTTGGCGGCGCTGCACCGTTAGTGCATTCTCGCGTCCGTTGGGTCAATTTGACAAGATTTTTTGGATTTTGATTGAATTGAATGTTTTCCTTGATTAAAAGGGATGAAGTTTGAGGTTTTGGACTTGTCCAATTTTATTGCGATCCGAGCATTTTGGAGTCTCAGCGCGTGTTTGGATCTTTGTGATGATTTTTACTTATTTAAGCATTTGATGATAGTGTCCCAAGAATGGTGCATCAGATTCTAGGATTATCTTCGCTGATAAATTCATTAAATTTGACGAGGATTTGGGCCTCTATTTTGAATAAGTATTTCCTTGTACAAACTATTTATATATGATTATTATTATATTAAAGCCTTATGATTGATTTGATTCTTGGGGAGCCGTGCCTAAGGATAGGTTTTCGTCGATTAGAGGAGGGAGACGAAATTTTGGGCGCTGTCTGGAGTTCAACAAATGTCGAACGGAGTTCGACGAAGCGTCAAACGGTTATGGGTTTGACGAACTTCAAGCAGAATTCGTCAAACGGGTTTTGTGTTAAACGAACTTCGAGCAGAATTCGTCGAACAGGGTTATTCTTCCCTCTTGTTCTCGAGAAGACTTGTAGCTCTCAAGAATTCTTCCCTTTAGTTCTCGAGAAGCCCTTGCTTGTTCTCGAGAAATCTATTCTCATCTCTCAAGAAATCTATTCTTAGTTCTTGAGAAGAATCTTTTCTATTCTCTGGAATTGCAGCCTTGTTCTCGTGAAAGACTTCTTATTCTCGAGAACTGCCTCTTTATACTCGAGATGTCTTGTCTTACTGCTCTCGAGAAGCTGTTTAGCACGTGAGAAGTCTCTTCTAGTACTCGAGATCTGCCCTATTCTCGAGAAGGCC
Source organism: Platanthera zijinensis (assembly GCA_039513925.1). NCBI lineage: Eukaryota > Viridiplantae > Streptophyta > Magnoliopsida > Asparagales > Orchidaceae > Platanthera > Platanthera zijinensis. The sequence continues at coordinate 20,598,483 of CM077097.1, read as the reverse complement.
TCGTCTTGTTCTCGAGAAATGTCTGGTTGTTCTCGAGAAACCCTTACCTTCTTCTTCTTCCTCCTTCATTTAAACTGAATTTCCAGTTCATCCCCCGAACCAGAGCGGCATGAGCGAGAGAGAGAAAGTTTTTCCATGATTCTTCTGGTGGCCGTTGACGGTGCTCCGGTGCTCGAAATGTTGAACCGATCATTGATCCTGAAAGCTCTCAGTGAGATCTTCGTTATCGTGGTAAAATCTTTCCCATTTCTTGAGTTTTTCTCATTAGAGATTTTGGCCCTAACCTCTTCTTTTGGCTATTCTTGTTAGATTTCGGCTTCCCTCATCTTCTTTAGCCCCAATCTACGACAAGGAGCGATTTGGATATTTTTTCCGATAAAACCAAGACAAGTGGTTGTTTTACTCCCCTCTTCCCTTCTTTCTCCCGATTTGCTGAAATTTCTAACTTCTTTTGTCGTTATCATTAATAACTTGCTGATTATAGTGTTGTCTTAACCCTTTTTTTAAAACACTTGTATTATCATGATCTTAATTTTGCTAATCTAACCTTGTATAGTGGTATATGTTTTGATGATGCGGTTGAATCTTGCTCTTTTAACCGTCCCTTAACTATTATGTAAGACGTGTTAGAGTTTACCTAGGATTGTAAATCCTTCCTAAAGGTTGATCAACCGTTTCTTAATCTAGAATCGTCTAGTAGAATCCGATGTGCCAAGTCTTGAGATTTTTATCATGGTTTACCTTTGTTGCGGGTGTTAGTGGATGAAACTACCGCCGCAAGGTTTGTTCCCTTTATTTGTACCTTATAGAACTCTACCGAGTGTTTGGGCATCTGTGGTGAATGGTGGAGTGTATGAGTGTCCCTGCAGTTAGACGGATATTATATTTGTGAGGGTGTGTCCGGATGAGCAACCACCCCGCCTGTGTTTTTGGGTAGAGTTGACCACATGTTGCTAATAAAGTTTTGAGAATTCTTTATTATGATTTAATCATGCTTTCCACCTTTTTAGCCTTGTGCATCTGGTGTGATTTATTGTACGTGACGATTCACGTAAGTTCTATTTTCTGATTTTGGCACTTTACTTATGTACTTTACTTCAGTACTTTTGGTCTTGGGTTGGCACCCCTTTTGACCATTGTTTACATTTTGGCTTACTTTTCTGCCACCGCTTGTACCTTCTTGCTGAGGTGTTCTGTCTTTGGAATGCCTCAGGTCCGGAGCTTTAGCAGGTAGTGTAGCTGGTTTTTGGAGTTCTTGGGCAGCAGTGTTAGCTGAGATTTTCACATCGTCGTTGCAAGGTAGTTTGTTATTTCAGTTTACTTTACTTAGTTCAGACATACTTTTGTTTTATGTGGGTTTGTTTCAGATCGTTGACTCCTACATGATAGTTGATTTTGGACACATTGCTAGCTGCTAGTTGTTTTCCTCCTGATTATATTGGATTACTTTCTCTTTGGGATGTTTTATGCTAGGATTGCATGTTAAATATTTTTAACTTATAAAATCCTATTATTAGTATATCATACATGTCATCTCTTTCAAAATCAAGTGACTACATTCTGGTTAGCGAAAGGAATTTTAGTTATACTTATTATAAATCTAGGGTCTTGCATAGCATGAGTTGTCTATCGTGGACATTTACACTCATGTAGGATGTTTAATCTCATAAAAAAGTATTTTCTATAGCGTATAACTATTTTCCCGGTGAACTAGATGAGTCACTAAGTCGAGGGATATGACTAACTGCTTAACTTAAACTGGATTTTTCTCTAAATAACTTAAAAATCTTTCTTTATTGTTAAGTAGGAGTTTTGCCTTAGCATCCACAGTTATCCCCTACAGACGTGCCATCATGACGCGAATTTTCCCTTACTCTGATATATCGTTAAAGGTGGTGAAAATGCAGGTTGTGATAGTTTGTATCATAGGGAGGTTAGTTTGACAAGTTGGTCAAACCAGCCACCCATTGTAGAATTAATTTCCCTTCATTCATTATCATACACACACTGATGTGTCATCAGTACGTCTTAGCCTAAGCATAGTCACTACACTCATAGCATGACAAGAAGTATACGGGGCATATTATATAGTAAGGGATGCATAATATGTGTTTGTATATGGATCCACAATAGGTGGCAACATATGGCGGTTATGTAGTATGAGATGCATAACCACCATCACATGGGTGCCCATTAGCACATTTTCTTTTCTCATTACATGCGATGTTATATAGTATGGGATGCATAACATTTCATGTGTACATCGCTCATAGCATGCATTAAGGCTTTTTTATAGAATGCATACCACTGCATATATAGCATATCATCGCATAAGCACGCATGCTAAGTTAAGGTTTATATGATGACACATGTAAACACATGATTTTAAATAAGAATAAAGAATCCATGCATTCATATCATTAGTACATGAGTCAATAGGATGAGTGGATATCATCCTAAGTAGGACATAACATCATTGTAAAGTCCCAAAGCAAGTTGCAGCATAAGCAAGTGTCTTTTAAGTATGGTCTGAACTAAGTTATGTGGCATGGTCGTAATCTAGGATTTTGATTAGTTGTGCATTGCCTTTTTAGAAATGCCGCCAAAGCATCCTGCGACGGGGTTGATACCCAGTCGGAGAGTGAGTCGTCAGGTGCGTAGAGCGATGCGTTGATCGAGGGTTTGCGTCAGAGCAACGAGGCTCTGTCGAGGCAAGTAGTTACGATTCAATCAAAAATTTAGATTTTGTTGTCCGCCTCTCCTGCATAGAAACCCTTAGTGAATGATCTTGTTGTGGATCAAGCCATTCCCATTTCTACTGCTCCTTTGGTGCCCCTGGTGACGCTACCACCAGAGAAGAATTTTATCTCACATTTCTAGTGATTGGGACCTCCCACTTATGATGTGAGAGCTGACTTTATGGTTCTGAATGATTGGATCATTGTTATCGAGGAAATGTTCTCATATTCGGGGATTGCAGAAGCCCGGAAGGTAATGATTGTATCCTATCAGCTAAAAGGAATGTCAAAGAGTTGGTGGATTTGGGATAAGGTGAGCCTGAATGAAGGATGCTCGTTGGAATATTTTAAGAAGATGTTGTTGAAAAAGTTTTTACCTTCGGTCGAGCAGGACCGCCTGATAAATAATTTCCTGCATCTGAAGCAGAGACATCTCACGGTGAGCGATTATGAGATTGATTTCAGCAAGCTGAGCAGATTTGCTCCTGATTTGGTAGCTATAGAGGCGGGAAGAGTGAAGCATTTCCTAGGAGGACTAAGAAGCGATATCCAATCATGGGCATGCGCTTATAGAGCTGAAAGTTATGTTGAAGAAGTGGAAGCTGCTTTGAAAGTTGAGGCGATTGAAAATTCCAAGAATTGAGGTGCCACGGTGAGAAAAGAGGAGAGGAAAGGTGATGAGGATGGAAGCTCTAGGGCATCTGTCCCTTCTTCGAAGAGGAAAAGTTGAGAAATATGTAGCTTCTGTGGTCAATCCAGCCACCCTTATGAAAGGTGTTTCAAAAGGACTGCCACTTTGAAGAACCAACAGGTGCTCGCCATCCAAGGCGCACCCAATGGAGATTTGATGTTCACATTTTGTACAAAGAAGGGACATGACGTGAGTTGTTGCTGGTCGAAGGATAAAGCTTGCTTCTAGTGTGGGCAGAAGGGGCACCTGAAGTCTTCATGCCCCTAGGCTCAGTCCCCACTACAGCCTACCCTGCTTCGGGCTCTACCGCCGCCGCCAAACTAGGACAAAGGGAAAGGAAAGCTAAATGTGGTGACCAGAGAGGAAGCTCAGACCTCTACCCAAGTGATATCAGGTTAGATTCTAGTTTAACGTTTACTCTCCATTGTTTGTCCTTGTTTTCATTCGTTTAGTTATGTATGCTAAGATTTAAGGGGAGTTTAAGGTCAAGAATAGGAGGGTGCACATTCTTTTCGATTCAGGTGCCACCCATTACTTTGTGGCATGGAGTTTCGTAGATAAACATTGTTTTAACGTGGACCAATTAGGAAATTCCTTCAACGTCAAGCTTCCCTCCGGAGATCTGGTGGAATCAAATCAAGGAATTCATAGATGCCCTATTTATTTAGGTGATTTCCTAGCTTTTGTGGATCTGATGGTGTTGGTCTTGGCAGATTTCGACGTGATTTTGGGCATGCACTGGTTTTCCAAGTATGATGCGATCATCTAATGCAAGACAAATCGACTGGACTTCAAGATGGACAACAACCAACCTAAAGTGTCTATAGTTTTCAGGACAAGGGTCCCCTCAATATTTCTATGGTATGTGCGTGTCGATCTCTAGAGTCTGGTTGCGATGCGTATCTTATTTCTATTTATATTTTGGAAACAGCTTTTTTTACACCACGTCTTAAGGATATCTAGGTGGTGCGAGAGTTTCCAGATGTCTTTCCTAATAGTCTTACAGGACATACTCCCGAGAGGGAGGTAGAGATCGTGATAGACCTCGAGCCAGGTACTCGCCCTATTGCTTAGGCACTATACCGTATGGCTCCGCGTGAGTTAGAAGAGTTGCGCACTCAGTTGGATGAGTTATTATAGTGTAGCTTTATTAGGCCGAGTTCTTCTTCATGGGGTGCCCCTGTTTTGTTCGTAAAGAAGAAGGACGGTTCCAAGATGCTCTGCATAGATTATTGAGAGTTAAATAAGGTAACCATCAAGAACAGATATCTTTTGCCTCAGATTGATGATCTATTTGATCAGTTGTGGGGATGCGCTATGTTTTCGAAGATTGACCTTCGATCAGGCTAGCACCAGTTGCGAGTCCATGAGGCTGATATACCATGGACGGCTTTTCATTCCCGGCATGGGCATTTTGAGTTCTTGGTGATGTCCTTTGTTTTGAAAAATTCCCCCTCTACTTTTATGGACTTAATGAATAGAGTGTTCAAGGATTTCTTGGACCATTTCATGGTCGTGTTCATAGATGACGTTCTCGTGTATTCCCGCAGTGTTGAGGAGCATGCTCAACACTTACGTATAGTTTTTTCAACCCTGAAGGAGCACAAACTCTATGCCAAGCTGAGTAACTGTGAATTCTGGTTACCCCAGGTGTCTTTTATGGGCCATGTTGTGGGCAAGGACTTTATTTCCGTAGACCCGACAAAGATTTCTGCTGTGATGGAATGGAAGAGACCTTCTACACCTAAGTAGATTAGGAGCTTCTTATGCCTGATCGACAATTATAGAAGGTTCGTGGAAGGGTTCTCTGTGTTGTCTGCACCTCTAATTAGACTTACATAGAAGAACACCACATTCATTTGGAGCGACAAGTGTGAAGAAGCTTTCCAAGAATTGAAGAAGAGATTGTGTACTGCTCTAGTTTTAACTTTGCCTACGGAAGGAGTCGAGTACACTGTGTATGTGGTTGCATCACACATTGGACTTTGTTGTGTTTTGATGACAGAAGGGAAGGTGATAGCGTACAGATCAAGGCAATTAAAGATTCATGAAAGGAACTATCCTATGCATGATTTAGAGTTTGCTGCTGTAATTTATGCGCTGAAGCTTTGGAGACATTTATTGTATGGCGTGTTGTGCAATATCTACACAGACCAAAAGAGTTTGAGGTACATCTTCACTCAGAAGGAGCTGAATTTGCGCCAGCGTAGGTGGTAAGAGTATTGGCTGATTATGAAGTGGAGATCCTGTATCACCCGTGAAAGGCTAACGTAGTAGTCGATGCCTTGAGTAGGAAGACCGCCAATATCTTCAATCAATCTGTGCAATCCCTGGTGGAATAATTCATGTTGATGGACATAAAAGTTTGGAGTAGTACTGGGCCTACTAGTTTGGAAGCAGAAGAACCCTCTTGGATTTCCCTTACCAGAGTGCACCAAAAGGATGATCCTGATTTGTTGCATCTCCGGAATAGAACTGAGAAGGAAAAGCTACCTGATTTCTCTTTGGACGAGTTAGATACTCTAAAATATCGGGGTAGATTTTGCATCCCCGCTTTCGGTGACATTCGGGCTAAGATTTTCAAGGAAGCTCATGGTTCCAGTATTGCATACCATCCTGGTTCCACCAAAATGTATAAAGATCTGAAGCAAATTATTTGTTAGCCGGGAATGAAGAATGATATAACAAAGTTTGTGTCAGAATGTTGCTCGCGTTAGAGTGTTAAGGCAGACCACAGAAGGCCTGGTGGTAAACTGGCACCGCTTGATATTCCAAGTTTGAAATGGGAGAGTATTTCGATGGATTTCATCACCGGTTAACCAAAATCTCCCCATGGGCACGATTTTATTTGAGTGATAGTTGATAGATTGACTAAGTGTGCTCACTTTGTGCCCTTTAAGATTGGGTATTCTATGAAGAAGTTAGCTAAGTTATATCTCGATGAAGTCATTAGATTGCATGGAGTGCCTGTTAGTACTCTATCGTATCGAGACTCCAGATTTATGTCTCGTTTTTGGAAGAGTTTATAAGAGGGGTTGGGTACTGATTTAAGGTATTCCACCCCCTATCATCCGCAGACAAATAGGCAGATGGAAAGGGTAAATCAAATCGTGGAGGATATGATCAAGTGTTACATATTTGATCACAGTGGTGCTTGGGATGACTGTCTCAGACTCATGGAATTCGTATACAATAATAGTTATCAAGAGAGTCTATAGATGGCCCTGTTTGAGGCCTTATACAGAAGGCATTGTACGACACCTTTGTTTTGGGCTGAGGTTAGTGAGAGACCGCTGCTACGTATGGAAGCCCTTGAAGAGATGAATTGTGTTGTGACTTATATTTGAGAAAAGCTCCATATATCACAAGAGTGTTATGAGAAATATACTAATCTACGAAGGGTTGATCTGGAGTTCGACGTTGAGAACATGGTTTTTCTAAAAGTCTCTCCGATGTCAGGTGTTAAAAGGTTTGGAAGGAACCACAAGTTAGAACCTCGGTATGTGGGACCTTTTCAGATTCTTGAGTGCATCGGAGTGTCAGCTTATAGACTGGATTTACTTGCTACCTTCCCTGGGGTCCATGATGTGTTCCATGTGAGGCAGTTGTAGAAGTGTGTTCGTAATGATCATCAAGTCCTTGACTCGATACCTCAGATTTAGCCCAACCTTTCGTATGTGGAAGAGCCTATACGTGTTTTGGAATCTCAAGATCGAGTGTTGTGGAGAAAGACCATTCCCATTGTCAAAGTTCTTTGGAGAAATCAAGATGTCGAGAGCGCGACGTGGGAATTGGAGTCGGCGATGAGGGAATCTCATCCTCATCTCTTCTCTTAGTTTCTAGTATGTCTCCCTATTTTTGTTGAATGTTGGTTTTTCTCGTTTTGGTTTGATTTTGAAGTTGTGATAAGTTTTAGGAAGAAACTTATTTTTAGGGGGAGTGACTGTAACGCCCCCGATTTTCCGATAATATTATTTGAATTGGAATCGTCAAATTTATGACGTCAAGGCATTACTTTTTTTTGCGTCATGTTGGCGGCGCTACACCGTTAGTGCGTTCTCGCGTCCATTGGGTCTGTTTGACTAGATTTTTGGGATTTTGATTGAATTGAATGTTTTCCTTGATTGAAAGGGATGAAGTTTGAGGTTTTGGACTTGTCCAGTTTTATTGTGATTTTAGCATTTTGGAGTCTAGGCACGTGTTTGGATCTTTGTGATGATTTTTTCTTGTGTGAGCGTTTGATGATAGTGTCCCAAGAATGGTGCATCCGATTCTAGGGTTGTCTTTGCTGTTAAATTCATTAAATTCGACGTGCATTTGAGCCTCCGTTTTGAACTAATATTTCCTTGTTCAAACTATTTGTATATGATTATTATTATATTAAAGCCTTATGCTTAATTTGATTCTCGGGGAGCCATCCTTAAGTATAGGTTTTCGTCGATCATAGGCGGGAGATGAAATTTTGGGTGCTTCCTGGTGTTTGACGAAGCGTCGAATGGAGTTCAATGATCGTCGAATGGATTTTGACGAAGCGTCGAACGACATTCTACGAACGTCGAACGGAGTTCGACGAAGCGTCGAATGGTTCTGGGTTCGATGAACTTCGAGCAGAATTTGTAAAACGGGTTTTGTGTTCAATGAACTTTTAGCAAAATTCATCGAAAGGGGGTTATTCTTCCCTCTTGTTCTCTTGAAGAACTGTAGCTCTCGAGAAATCTTCCCTTTAGTTCTCGAGAAGCCCTTGCTTGTTCTTGAGAAATCTATTCTCAGCTCTCGAGAAATCCATTCTTAGTTCGCGTGAAGAATCTTTTCTGTTCTCGGGAATTGCAGCCTTGTTCTCGAGAAAGCCTTCTTGTTCTCGAGAACTGCCTTTTTGTACTCGATATGTCTTGTCTTGCTGCTCTCGAGAAGCCTTTTAGTATACGATATGTCACTTGTAGTACTTGAGATCTGCCCAGTTCTCGATAAGGCCTCATCTTTTTCTCGAGAAATGTTTTATTGTTCTCGAGAAACCCTTACCTTCTTCTCGAGAAGCCCGGTTCAGTCGATCCTAGTTCGTTTTCTTAAGTATTGTTATTCTAATATTACCCTTAGTATATATACCTACTTCTTCCTCCTTCATTTATACTGAATTTCCTATTCATCTCCCGAACCAGAGCGGCATGAGCGAGAGAGAGAAAGTTTTTCTGTGATTCTTTTGGTGGCTGCCGACGTTGCTCCGGCGATCGAAATCTTAAACCGATCATAGATCTTGAAAGCTCTCAGCGAGAGCTTCGTCGTCTTGGTAAAATCTTCCCCATTTCTTGAGTTTTTCTCGTTAGGGGTTTTGGCCCTAACCTCTTCTTTGGCTATTCTTGTTAGATTTCGACTTCCCTCGTATTCTTTAGCCCCGATCTACGATAAGGAGCCATTTGGAGAGTTTTTCCGGTAAAACGAAGGAAAGTGGTGGTTTCACTCCCCTCTTCCCTTGTTTCTCCCAATCTGCTTAAATTTCTAACTTATTTTGTCATTATCATTAATAACTTGATGATTATAGTGTTGTCTTAACCCTTTGTTTATAAACACTTGTATTATCATGATCTTGATTTTGCTAATCTAACCTTGTATAGTGGTATATGTTTTGATGATGTGGTTGAATCTTGCTCTTTTAACCGTCCCTTAACTATTATTTAGGACATGTTAGAGTTTACCTAGGATTGTAAATCCTTCCTAAAGGTTGATCAACTGTTTCTTAATCTAGAATCTTCTAGTAGAATCTGATGTGCCAAGTCTTTATATTTATATCATAGTTTACCTTTATTACGGTGTTAGTGGACGAAACCACCGCCGCAAGGTTTGTTCCCTTTAATAGTACCTCGTGGAACTCTACCGTGTGTTTGGGCATCTACGATGAATGGTGGAGTGCATGAGTCTCCCCCGCAGTTATACAGATATTATATCTGTGAGGGTGTGTCCAGACGAGCGACCACCTCACCTATGTTTTTAGGTAGAGTTGACCACATGTGGCTAATAAAGTTTTGAGAATTATTTCTTATGATTTAATCATGATTTCCACCTTTTTAGCCTTGTGCATCTTGTGTGATTTGTTGTACGTGACGATTCACGTAAGCTCTATTTTCTGATTTTGGCACTTTACTTCTGTACTTTACTTCAGTAATTTTGGTCTTGGGTTGGTACCCCTTTTGAACTTTGTTTACTTTTTGGCTTACTTTTCTTCCACCGCTTGTACCTTCTTGCTGAGGTGTTATGTCTTTGGAATGTCTCAGGTTTGGAGCTTTAACAGGTAGTTGAGCTGGTTTTGGGAGTTTTTGGGCAGTAGTGTTGGCTGTGGTTTTCACCTTGCCGTTGCGAGATATTTTGTTGTTTCAGTTTACTTTACTTAGTTCAGACATACTTTTGTTTTATGTGGGTTCGTGTCAGATTGTTGACGCCCACAGGATAGTTGATTTTGGTCACGTTGCTAGCTGCTAGTTGTTTTCCTCCTGATTATATTGGATTACTTGCTCTCTGGGATGTTTTATGCTAGGATTGCATGTTAGATATTTTTAACTTATAAAACCCTATTATTAGTATATCATAAATGCCATCTCTTTCAAAATAAAGTCACTACTTTCTAGTTAGCGTAAAGAATTTTGGCTATACTTATTATAAATCGAGGGTTTTGAATAGCTCAGGTCCTAGGGACAATGTGGGCAGCAATTGAAGCTGTTGAGCCTATAGTGCCCAGCTAAAAATGCCATAGACCGAACGAGAAAGGGGAGGCAGACCCACATCCTGTCATGGGGCTTGATTGCTTCGGCTTTCGTTAATGACATGGCAATTTGAGAAACTAAAAAAGCTAAACTGTACCCGCATTATGTCATTCTGGGCTATATCGTCGAAAGTAAATGGCTTTTATCGTTGGCATAATGAGAGTCTTATGACTTGAGTCGAAAAGACTAGGAATGTTCAAGTGTGTACCATCAAGTCTGGGACTGTGTATGCTGGTGGTACTCAGGAATTCCGGTACACCGAGAATGTGCCCTGAGTGCACGGGGCGTGTGGCCGATCGAGCCTTCGTCTATGGCAAATTATGCTTAAATGCATATTATTGTTGTCGAAAGATATATATGTTGTTGTTTGTCGAGAAGGAGAACTGCTATCCCGAGTAAGGGGTGGGGTCATTATAATTTGGTCAGCTAATGCTGACCGTTGCTTTGTTTGCCACATTTTGGTGGGCCGTGTTATGGAGGTGTTGGAGAGCCAAGTGGAAAGTAGCGGGCTGAAGCCCTTGTGCTGCGATTGTCTAGCCCTCGAAGGCCCAAAGGAGAACATTTACTATTTTCATGTGTGGTCGGCCTGTGTGCTAATATATGAAAGACACATTTTGTAAAGGAAATAGTGTAAGGCCTTAAGGCAAGAATATGCTGTGTATTTTGATATATCATTCCTATATGTATAGTGGATATTCCTGGTTATGGGTTCTACAACTATAAACTACTTTTGTTAAAATGCACACTGAGTAAGGATGCGTATAAAATAGTATGGTCACAATGAGTAACTTCGCTGAATGTCCGTAGAATATAGCATGGGGGCCCGATCAGACCTTCTGTTATATTCTATTTGACAGATGGAGGTGTTACAATTTGGTATCAGCTTCTGGTGTCGGTCTTTCTAATTCGAATTAGTGGTTGAATTCTTTTAAGAGGTGGTGAGCACATGCATGTGTATTACCATGATAACATGAATGAACCCATGAATGCCCACTTAAGAATGAAAATAGACATGTTGAAGGAACTTGCGTGTTCCTATAATTGCTTTTGGCAATATTGTGAGTTGTTTAAATATGTGTTTCACGATTATAGACGACTAAAAGTGGTGCTGGGCAGCATGAATCCCAGTGCTTTGTGGATAGTAATGCACCAACTGAGGTGTTAACACCTCCTTCTTCTACGAAAACTATACGGTTGGTTGCTGAAGCCGTGTTCATATTAATCAATGTGCAACCAGGAGGGCAATGAAAACCTCCTAACCCTGAGTTATTCCAGGAACTGGTTGGCAAAGTTGAGCATGTGGTGGTAAGAAAAGTGGCCCTTGAGCCAGTGACTCCAAGGAAATCAATGAAAAAGCAATTGAAACACGTAATGAGTTTCAATCATCCTGTGTTTGCGGGTACTGGAATCCCGACACAAGCCAAAAATTGGCTCTCGAGAATAAAGAGAATCAGGTTGGCAACTGAAATGGAGGATTGGAAGAAAGTCACTATAACTACCTTCTTGTTAGATGGTTAGGCGAAGCTATGGTAGGATGAGTTAGAGATGCACCAGTTTGTTGGTCGGCCATTGATTGAGATCTCAATGGAGGAATACTCGGGGTGTTTTCTAGAGAGATATATTCTATCTGCACAGCAGATTGCAATGGAAAACTATTAGGAATATTACCCTTAATGTTCCATAGGTTTGATTTGAAGAGGCATCACCATCAACGCTAAGAGCATAGTTGTATTTGATGTTGTCCAAGCTCATCATGTGCAGGATGTTCCATGGAATAAGTTTAGACAGCTTCTCTAAGTGGTTGTGACAGGTGGTCACAAGGTAGAAAGGTGGAGAGACAGAAATCTGTCTAAGTCCACACAGACATTGAGTGAAGCCAGTTCACTCAATGCCATATGCTAAGAAAGGATGCTGGAAAGACTGAAAATTATCTAAGTCAACAAGCATTGAGTGAAGCCAGTTCACTCAATGCAAGATTCAAAAAAAGTCGAGTAAAGAGTGGACAGTCAAAGCCCAGTAGTTTGCAAGAAAGAAATGCGGCTAAGTCCACATGCATTGAATGATGGTTTTTCAATCAATGCTATATAACAAGAGGCTTCAAGTATAGATGTGTCTATCAAAGATCCAGCAGTGGCAAACAAGAAAATCGACCAATTCTAGAATCATTGAGTGAGGACAGCTCACTCACTGCTTGAAGAGAAGCGTTGAGTCAAGCTCAAGCATTTGAAGGTTCTATCAAGAATTCTAGCTAAGTCTAGAATCGTTGAGTGAGGATAGCTCACTCAATGCTAAAGAAGAAGGTATCGATAGAGCAATGATCAGTCAAATCCTAAAGAGATATAGACAGAAAAATCTAAGTCCAGATGCGTTGAGTGAGGACAACTAACTCAACGCAAGCTCATCAAGAAGATCGGCTAAGTACAAAAGCGTTGAGTGAAGGCAGTTCACTCCACGCCTTATCAACAAGGAGCCAGGAAAAGGCAGAAGCATTGAGTGATGAAGTCTCACTCAACACATTCATAAAGAAAGTTGCGGATAAGTACAGAAGCGTTGAGTGCAGCAAGTTCACTCATCGCCTCAGCAAAAAGGCAGGCATTCAGAGAAGCAGCTAAGTCCAGGGGTGTTGATTGATGAAGGTTCACTCATCAAACTCAAGGCCTAACAGTTTAGAAGGAATTGGCTAAGTCCAGATTTGTTGAGTGAAGACAGTTCACTCAACGCACTCAACACCTGGAATAAAACCGAGAAAATGGCTAAGTCCACAGATGCTGACATCATCATGAGTTAGTGAAAGTATATAGTATCTACCTAAATCACCCATAGGGTGTGAAAAGGTGATGTATGTGTCTTTTCGCGGAATAAAAATCACTTTAAAAACAAACACACAAACGTAGAGATTTATAGTGGTTCCCCGAGTTGGGTATGTCCACTTTCCCGCCTCACCTATCTACTATGAAGGAATAGATTCGGTAACTTCACCAATCTCAGATTTCCACAATCTTACATCTCAGAGTAATAACTCCTACAACTTAGAGACGACGCTCGTACCCCTCAATCCAAGACCGGGTCTACAAACTCGATCCACAAATGGATCTACAAACTCGTTCTGCAAACAGATCTACAAAATTGATCCACAAATGGATCTATAAACTCGGAGGAATACTCTCCTATAATAGAATGAATATTACAAAACAAAAATGATTAAAAGTCTTCACTCCAATGTCCTTCGAAAAAGTAGATCTTGAATCTTGGAGAACTTGAAGAAATGAAATCTTGAAGACCTTGAATCGTGAACCTTAAATCGATATGATCTGGAGGAGTAAAGATCTTCTAAGAGAGTATCGATCCAGTCACATATGTCAGATCATTATAGGAATTTAACAAGTTTCAGGTAAAGAAAAATTTATTTGATCCAAATGATTTCATGTAGCTCCATCTAGAGGCAGTTGTGCCCAGAGCAATTTCTCAGAAATTTCTTGGCATTCAAGACCTGAAGATGACCCAAAGAGAAGCAGAAGATCCTACAAGAAAATTGATCTTCATTAATCCATCTTTTGATTCTCCTTCTGAAGTTCCTAAGAAAGATCCTTGAATCTTATTTATGGTTTTGAACTATTTTCTTACTATTTGTTTAAAAAATTGCTTAGCTCTATCATATATCTATTGAATGTGTTATTTCTGCAAGATATATCTTTTTTGCTTTATGTTATATTCTGTATAAATAGTGACCTCACCCAAATAGGGGGAGATTGTTGGAACCCAACCTTATTTAGGGTTAATTTGGGTTAGGTTCACTATTAGGATTCTCAGATAACCCACATGTATAGTCTAGGGTCATAAGTATTTTTCTAGATTTAGGTCAAGTCAACAAACCTAGAGTGATTGGTTTTCACATTCAGAAGACTTAGAGACAGAAGACCTCCAAAGAAAAGGAGATTTCTAAGAGTCAAAAAAAGCATTCGACGATAGCTGAACTCAACTCTATGATCGCCGATCTCAGATCGACGAACTCAGGATTTCTTCTCTGAGTTGAGCTCGATAAAAGTTCAGCTGAGATCAATGATTTGTCAGCTTATATAAGAAACTCAGCTCGACGAAGTGTTATCTTAGCTCGACGAAGTTGGAGATCTGTTCGATGATTTTCTACTGCTTGTCTGTCTTATTCAGCTCGACGATATTGAATCTCAGATAGACAAAATTTGTTGAGTTGTACTATTTTATGACAGATTCAGTTCGACTATCTTTCTCTGCAGCTTTCCAAGTATTGACCATGGAATTTTGATTTCAAATTTATTATTATATGCCTATAATGATCTGATAATTAATGCTCCATATTCTCTAGAATATAGCCGTTCTAAGGCAGCATTAATTATGTTATTAACAGAGCAATTATTTGGCATATTTAATGGGACAGTTGAGGAAACAAATTTAAGGCTTTTTTAGCCGTTCAACTCTCAGGATTTTGGCAGTAAATCAAGGATAAGATTTAAAATTCAAAAGCTTTTTTTTCTACAAAGGATATATAAGGTTTCTTCTTCTTCTTTAACAACAAGAAAGAGAGATAATACTCAACAGAAAATACAAAACCATTTTGAATTGTATATACAGAAAACTGAAAGAAGAACACAGCTCAAATACATCTTCAGTTTTCCTTCAGGAATTTCAAGAGACAGAAAAACTTCATCTTTTTAAAAGTTTCCTCAAGATCAATCCTAAATCTGAAGGCCTACACCCTGAACAAAGCTCTCATTCTCCTGAACTCTTCTACATCTCAGGTGGAGATTTAACAATAACACAATCCACTAGTCTTCTCTCTGATTGTTTACAGAGAAGACATCATATTTATTTTCTTTCTTTCACCACTGTACAAAGGGTTTCTGAACTCCCTTCAAAAGTTATTCCTTTTGGTTGTCATGTCTCCTAATCAAAAGACTTGGTTTTGTTTTTGGGCACCTGGTCAAAAGCTCAAAGGGTGCTATATCTCCCTTAGAAAATATATATTCTGGTGGCAGAGCACCTGATCAAAAAGTTGTAGTGGATTCCTACCAGGGTGGTAGAAGAGTGGATGCACCCAAGTTTAGGGGAACCACTATAAATTCTGTGTCGTCTGGATTGCTCTATTATTTATTTCTATGTGTTATGATTGTTTTTGTTTTCATTTCTCTTTATACATATACTTATCACTTTTTTTAATCCATTGTAAAAATTAATCAAAGTTTTTTTAAATACTTTATTTACCCCCCCCCCTCTAGAGTAAGATAGATATATCCCTTCTCTTTCAATTGGTATCAGAGGGTATGGTTGTTTGGTTTCTCAAGCTAACACCTGAACCAAAAGATCTTCGATAGATCCCATTTTCTCTATTGTCTTTTTCTATCATGGCACATAATAAAAAATACTCAAGCACCCGACCTCCAGTGTGCAATCTGAACAAGTTTGCACTTTGGAAGGCAAGGATTAGTTTATATATGAATTCAGTTGATGAAGACATCTATAATTCAATCTTGACAGTTCCCCCTGAAAGTGAGGGTAAGATCTACCATTACTCTAGAGGGGGGGGGGGTGAATAGAGTATATTAAGATAATTTTCAATTTTAAAAAATTATTTAGCAGTGGAATACTTGATTTATATATATGTGTATTGTGCTTGTAGTAAATAAAAACTAAGTAAGCAAGAAACAAATCACAGCACACAGCAAATCAAACACAGCAACCAGAAGACACAAGGATCTATAGTGGTTCCCCAATCAACCTGGGTACATCCACTCTTCTACCACCCTAGGTAGGAATCCACTGCAGGAATAGTTGATCAGGTGTCCTGGGCACCAATGAGTTTTTGATAAGGTGCTCAAAAACCAAATCAGATTTTTGATCAGGTGTCTTGCCACCACTGAGTTTTGACAATGTCTGAGAAACCAACCAAAAAACTTTTGAAGGGAGTTTTGAGTAACCCTTTTACAGCAGAATAAAGGAAAAGAAAGAGTTGATGTTCTTCTCTGTCAACAGTCAAAGAGAAGACTAGTGGATTGTTGTTGTCAAAGCTCCCCCTAAGATTTGTAGTTGTTCAGGAAGAGAAGCTTTGCATAGGGTGATAGGCCTTTAGTATGTTTGAGAACTCCAGCAAAGAATTATTTCAACAAAGGTTGAAATGTGATGTGTCTGGAGTCCTTGATTGATGAAGCCTTGAACACTTGAATCAAAAGAGATCTTGAAAGAATAGAGGAATTCTTTTCTTTATGGTGATCTCCTTCACTGTTGTATTCCTTGTGTTCTGTAAGAATTCTAACTTGTAATCCTGTAGAACTTGTGTCTCAAAATCTATTCCTTAGAATAATGATGTCCCTATCTCAATTACTTTGAGATGATATATTGAAATTCAGTATTCTAGATAACCGTTAGCCAGTCATAAATGACTTCCTTAAATGATATTTGTCTCTAGAGGAAAGTCCTAAGAGACAATCCATTTAGTCTTCCTTAAAACTTGCTCCAGATTGATTGAAACGGCTACAAAATCCTTTGAAATAAATGCTGGATATGAATCAGATTGAATTCCATAACTGACTGAATTTGAATTCTGTAATCGTCGATCTCTCAAGAAAAGTCATCGATCTGAGCTCGACTATCGTCGACCTGAGCTCAGAGACGTGAATTAGACTTGAGACAGAAATTTAAGCTCGGAGATCGTCAAACCGAGTTCGACGACTAGTTGAACTGAGCTCAGAGATAGTCGAACTGAGTTCGATGCCTCGTTGATCTGAGCTCGACGAGAATTGCCTTTAAACTTCTGCACTTGAATTCTGAACTAGAAGGTCTTGGGGGCAGCTTTCAAACCCAAGTTATAAGCCTTAGACCTATTCTAGTTGACCTTTAAAACTATTCAATGAGGTCAAGACATATTCCTAAGGACATAGTGATCCTTACCCAAATCAGTAATAGGGTGTTCCAACAGTCTCCCCCTATTTGGGTTAGGATTACTATTTACAAGACATAGGAATTAAAAAGCATATAAGCAGAAAAAAAGCAAATACAACAAGCAGAATAATGAAGTGCAGCATTGCAAAAGCAGATATAAAGTCACAGCAGATAGTCAGAAATAGATATATACTGTCAGCTTACATAATTACTCCTTTTCTTCTCTCTTTTTGAACAAGATTTCTCGGTTAGGATCTAGTGCTTCCTTCTTGGATCTTCTGTCATCAGCAGTACCTAGGGAGGTTTGAGATTTATGTCTGGGAACAACAGCCTCTGGGTGAAGCTTCATATAACTCTTTAGATCAAAGAATTTTATGGAGGAGTATCTTTCAAGTTCTTTCTTTCTTTGCTCAGATAAAGTGATGATGTTTTAGGTATCTCTCCCTTGTTCTCTTGCCTTCTTTATTTGATCTAAGGCAGCCAATTCTTTCATCCTTGCTGTCCAAGAAAGGGGATTGTTCTCTGGATCCTCAATGGGAACAGGAGGTTCATATCTGTTGATTGTATCAGCAGGAGGAGCTCTTGAAGTAACAATTTCTTTAAGCTTGTAAGGAAAAGGATCTGAAGTTGAATAGATGGGGCCTTGTCCTTCCCTGTGATAAGTATGTTGTCTTGGTTGTCCTCTGGAATAAACTTTGTGTCCTCTTTCGTTTCCTCTGTACTGGCCTCTCCTAGATTGGTAGCCTCTTTGTTGATACCCGCTTGATTGTGATTTATCTTGAGCTTGAGAGGAACTTTGAGTTTTAACATATGAGGATTGTGAAGCAGAACCTCCACCAGTTCCTGCATCTGGTGAAGGAGGAGGAGGAGGAGAATTATGGTGAGATGATCCTTTGTCATACTTTTTCTTCTTCTTCATTGCCTTTAGCTGGTTCTTTGAGAATTGCATCCATGGTTCAGTTATTAGGCAGTCATGCAGAATATAATAGGGAATGTCATTATCATCCTTTACTTTCTCCGGAGGAACTCTCTTTAAAGCTTTGCTTCTGGCTTTCCTCTTCCTCACAATGGTTGCAGAGGAGTCATCAGAATCAGTTCTGAATTTATCACTATCTGAGCTCTGAGGATTGTCATACAATTCATCAATCCTTTTGATATACTCTTTTTGTTGTTTGGATGGTTCAGTTGAAGCAGTAGCAGCAACAGTGACAGAAGCAGTACTTGCAGAAATAACAACACTGGCAGAAATAGAAGAGATAGCAACACTAACAATTGGAGCAGTAGCAACATTAGAAACAGAAATAATAGCAGTAGTTTTTGAAATAATAGCAGCAGTAACAACAGGCTCATTAATAAGAATATCAGGCTCTGAATCATTAGCCTCTGTCATCAACAAATCATTAGCAGTATCACAACTAACTTCATCAGCAGCAGAATCAGCAATCACAACATCAGTAGCAGTAACACTTTCCACAGCCTTTATAGAATTGATATATGAAGATATCAGGCTGGGATCACAACTGAAAATAGGCACAATGGCCTTAGTAAGGTCTTCAGCTTCTTGAGCTGGAAGATATCTACTATGGAGAGCATCAAATTATGAAAGTAGTGACTTGAGGTAAACTGCTAGAACTAGAGCTGGGGCTGGAATCTCTGGCACTTCTTCATCTGAAGCAGACATCATTTATTCTTTATGTGGCATCTCCCCCTGCCTAGATTTAGTATGTACTGGATCAAGGCACTCCACAGAAGAGATTGCCTGAGGAGGACAGAAAGAGGAGAGCCTGACAGATAAGTCCTGTATAGACTTAAGGAGTGGAGCCATGGAGGTCTCCAGCAAGAGTGCAAGCCTGGGAGCTAACATCTCATAGAGCTTATCTGCTAGAGCTGTAAGATCTACTTGCTCAAGGGATGCTTGAGTAGAGGTAGAGGATTTTGTGACAGAATTGTATGGTGTTGGAGGAGCTATAGTGATGTGGAGAAATGATGTGGATGGCAGTGAAATGGATGGTTGTGATATAGGGATGGTGGTGATGGAAGTCAATGGAATGGAAATGGATGGAGTGAAGGATGGTTGAGCTAGAATGTCTTGAAGTAATTGTTGTTAAGAGGTAGTATATGATGGGGGCTCAAGGGGTGAGGAATGAGAATCAACCATGAAGGAATCATCTAGTAGATTGAATGATGGAATGTAAATGAATGAATTAATGTCAAGGTGTGGATAATAGTGTAGAGGATGGAAATGGTCTTTAGTAGTTGCTGGTGGTGGTGAAGGAGTTGATATTGGAGATGAAATTGTGATGGGGGATGAAATTGAAGTGGTGATAGTGGATGTAGGGATGGTTTATGAAACAATGGTTGAAGATGGTGGAGATGAGGAGGAGGCAGGCAATTCTTCCAAGAGGGCAGTTGCCTGAGGGGAAGTGACTTGTACAGTCCTTGTGCCTGAAGTTGAAATCACTGTAGGAGCCCTGCTGGGTTTGGCAATTTTCCTGTCCC
Organism: Platanthera zijinensis; assembly: GCA_039513925.1. Lineage (NCBI taxonomy): Eukaryota > Viridiplantae > Streptophyta > Magnoliopsida > Asparagales > Orchidaceae > Platanthera > Platanthera zijinensis. Next base: position 20,578,891 of record CM077097.1, on the reverse strand, counting down.
ACTTTCCAAAGAGGGCACAAGATAGTCTCTTAGAGGCATTGATGCGCATGCCACTGGAAACAAGCAGTTGAGGGCATTTGTTATGCAGAAACAGTCCTAGAATCCTCCCAAAATTAACAAGGTTCTTGTTTATCTTTTTATTAATTAAATCAAAGAATATCTCTCCCCAATTCAAATGCTTCTTATCAACTAATGCACCCATCAAACAAAATTAATACCTAGAGATGGTATCATGAGCAAAATTCTTTGCCAACAGTACCTTTCCCACAACATCAGCTAAAAATCTATACTCCATTGAAAGATTTTTCTTAAGCAACTTATTAGGATTTGCTGCTGAGTGACCCATTCTATCCAGCATACTGGCAGTTTCCTCTCCAGATAACTCTAAAGAATCATGCCCTGTACTCAATTGGAAGACTTCTGATAGGAGAGCAGGAGTTAGGGATACCTGTGTTCCCGATATTGTTCCAATCACTGTGTTCTGATCCAAGTTGTGTGTAGTATACACCCATTCCTTGATTTCATCTACAGCTAATTTCATTCTTGTGGTCATGATAAGAACCAATTGTTGCTCTTTGAACAATTCCAGAATATCCTTGAAGACTTGATCACGGCCTTCGAATGAGTCCATGTTGATGTCGAAACCCGTGTCAAACTTCATCGCTGCTAAGACTGCAACAGAGACGGCCATTATTACCTGCAAAAATGAACAAACAAGACCGAGTGCAGAGATGTTTGGAGGGAAAGAAAATCTCTGCATAAAGTATGAAAGCGCAAAAGAGAACGACGGCCGAAAAATGAGTTTTATATTAGGGTTTGACGCAGAATAGGAAAGATCGTTGAATGCAGTTTGACGATCTCGGCTTCTAAAGGAATCTGAAAGGTCTTCAACATCGTCGATCTCCGTTCGACGATATTGGAGAGCGTCGAGCTCCGTTCGATGATCTTTGACCGGAAAGAGATAGCCTAACACTATCTGGAAAACGCTGAACTCCGGTCGATGATTTCTAAGAACGTCGATTTCCGTTCGACGGTCTTGGGGAAAAACGTCGAGTGCAGTTCAGAGATCAGAAATGACCTATAGACACTAGAAAAATCAAGTTTTTAGCCTAGTCTTGGTCAATTTTAAGGTTTTTAAAATCTTGGATCTTAATTTAAACTTCCTCCATCTAACATTCCTAACTTATTCAGGAAGAATGTGTGTTTCTTTTCATCCAAGGGTTTGGTGAAAATATCTCCCCTTTGCAAATCAGTTGGGATATATTGAAGTTCAATTTTATTCTTCTCAACATTATCTCTTAAAAAGTGATGCCGAATCTCTATATGTTTTGTCCTACTATGAAAGAATGGACTATAGAAATAGCACTGGTGTTATCACAAAATATTTTTGACTTATCTAAGTTGTAACCATAGTCTAGGAGCTGATTTTGAATCCACAAAATCTGTGAGTAATAGCTACCTGCTGTCATGTATTTAGCTTCAGCAGTTGATGTGGACATAGATGTTTGTTTCTTATAAAACCAGGAGATAAGTCTGTCACCAAGAAACTGGCAAGTTCCACTGGTGCTTTTCCTGTCTACTCTACATCTAGCATAATCAGCATCTGAAAATCCAGTTAATTCAAATCCTGAATCTTTTGGATACTAGAGACCTAGATTTGGACAACTTTTCACATACCTAATAATCCTTTTTACTAATGTTAGGTGTGACTCTCTATGGCTTACTTGGAATCTGGCACATATGCATGTAGCAAATATTATGTAAGGTCTACTAGCTGTAAGGTACAATAAAGATCCAATCATTGCTCTATATATTATCTGATCAATAGGTTTCCCATGCTCATCAGCATCTAATACAGCATTAGTAGGCATAGGTGTTTTCATGCATGATGCTTCAGACATACCAAATTTTTTAACCAACTCTTTTGCATACTTGGTTTGAGAAATGAATATGCCATCAGCATGCTATTTGACTTGCAATCCTAGAAAGAAGGAAAGCTCACCCATGCTACTCATTTAAAATTTAGAATGCAATAGGTTGGAAAACCTTTTGCACAAATTTGAATCAGTAGATCCAAAGATAATATCATCTACATAAATTTGTACTAGTAGGATATTGTACTTATGGGTTCTAATAAAAAGAGTTTGGTCTACTCTACCTCTTATAACATTATTTTTCAAAAGAAAGCATGCTAAGGTCTCATACTATGCTCTAGGAGCTTGCTTAAGACCATATAATGTTTTATGCAATTTAAAAACATAATAAGGATGAGTTGGAGAGATAAAACCTGGGGGTTATCTAACATAGACTTCTTCCTTGATATCTCCATTGAGAAATGCACTCTTTACATCCATTTGATAGACCTTGAATCCCTTGTGTGCTGCATAAGCTAGAAAAATTCTTATAGCCTCCAACCTTGTAACTGGTGCAAAGGTCTGGTCATAATCTATTCCTTCTTCTTGTGAGTATCCTTGTGCAACTAGCCTTGTCTTGTTCCTTACAATGATTCCTTGATCATCCAGTTTGTTCCTGAACACCCATTTTGTTCCAACAATGGAGTGATCCTTTGGCCTTGGCACTAGCTCCCAAACTTTGTTCCTTTCAAATTGATGTAACTCCTCTTGCATTGCAATGATCCAGTGTGGATGTTGTTCTGCATCTTGTATGGATTGAGGCTCAATTTGATATAAAAAAGCAGGTGTGCATCAGATTTTGGTTGACCTGATTTCTTATTTGCACACCAGCTAAGATTTTTCCAATCACTTGGGAGATTGGATGATCTCTTGATGTTACTAAATCAGCAGGGGGTGTTGATTGTTCACCAACCTGTGTTATTGTTTCCTCTTGTGGAACAACAACTGGCTCTTCAATGTGGTTCTCACCAAGATGTTGAGTGTCCTCTTCATCTTCACTACTTCCACCTCTTTGTTGGATAGGTGAATGTGTTGTATCCTTTTCTATAATGTGTAACCTGTCCAAATTTTCTGAAAAAGAATGTACCTGCAAAGGTTCTATGGTAGAAGTATTCTTCTCCTTATAAGACATGTTAGTTTCATTAAAAGATACATGTACAGATTCTTCAATTTTAAGAGAAGATTTATTATACATCCTATAAGCTTTACTGATCATGGAGTATCCCAGAAACACTCCTTTATCAGCTTTGGCTTGAAATTTTGTTATGTACTTCTTTTCATTATTGTGTATGTAACAAATACAACCAAAAATCTTGAAATAATCTACTTTAGGTTTCTTCCCTTTGAGTAATTCATAGGGAGTCTTGCCCTTTAGCTTATGTATAAAACTTCTATTCAATACATAGTTTGAGGTGCTTACTGCCTCTGCCCAAAAGGATAGAGGAAGGTGAGCATCTGTCAACAATGTAGTAGCAGATTCAATAAGGGTTCTATTTTTCCTTTCAGCTACCCCATTTTGTTGAGGAGTTCTAGGAGCTGAGAAAGTGTGTCTGATCCCTTCACTCTGACAGAACTCTTGCATAAGAAGAGAATCAAACTCTATCCCATGAAATCTTTTGATCAGGGCAATATAAGTATTGAACTCAATCTATATGCATTTGAGAAACTCTGTCAAACACTTAAAGTTATGAGACTTCTTCCTCAGAAAGAACACCCATGTGAATTTAGAGAAGTCATCTACAACCACTAAAGTGTAAGATTTCCCTCCTAAGCCTTGTACTGTAATGGGTCCAAAAAGATCCATGTATAACAGATACAAGATCCTAGGTTAATCACTCTTATTAAGTGACTTAAAGCTATTTTTAGTTTGCTTGCCTGATTGACAAGCCCTGTAAAGTCCTTCCTTCTTGTAGGGGCTAGAAGGTAGTCCTCTAACAAGGTTGTCCTTGGATAGCCTAGCAATGGTTCTAAGGTTTATATGCCCTAATCTCTTATGCCATAGTTCATTTGGTTTACTAATAGAGTTGAACAAGCAAATATCTACCTTAGTTGAATGAAAATATACAAGATAGATGTTACCTTTCCTTTTACCTATCAACACAGTTGTGTTGTCCTCTGATTTTATTTTGCATGAGGATTTGTTGAATATCACCTGGTAGCCTTCATCACATAGTTGACTGATGCTGATTAGATTATGCTTCAGTCCTTCCACATAAGCTACCTTCTTGAATGTGACTGAGCCTATTTGAACTGCACCATATCCCTTGGTTTTTCTAAAGTTTGAATCTCCAAATATTACTTTGGGTCCAAGCTTAGCTTTGAAGGATGTAAGATTCTCCTTGCTTCCTATCATGTGCTTTAAGCACCCACTATCCAGATACCATTGTTGGTTTATTGTTGGATAGGTCTTCACCTGCATACATAATAATTTACTTGTTTTTGACCCAGTTTACCTTGGGCCTAGGTTGATAACCTTTAAATTCTTGAAATAAAAGACATCACTGGTTGACTCTTATAACCTTTAGGATGATATCTCCTAGGAGGTATTATCCATTCAGTATAAGGGTTAAAGCTTTGGGATGTGGGACAACTAGGATTGAAGTTTGATTTACCTTTGAAACCTTCTCAAAGCTCTGATCTCTATTCGACGATATCTGAGCTGAGTTCGACGATCTTGGGTCAGATCGTCGAGCTCTATTCGAAGATCGACTTTGCGAGAGTTCAGAGTTCAGAGATCGTCGACCTGAGTTCGATGATTCAGCTTGAGATTTTTGAGCTCTAATCCGCGATCATCGAGCTCTGTTCGACGTTTTCTATTGAACTTTGTTTTTCTTAGGTAAATCAGGATTCTTCCTAGCTACCTCTACAACTCCCTTTCCTCTATCTGAGATAAACTTAATTGGGGTTGTTAACACTATAGGTTAGCTGGATGAAGCACCCAAGCCCAGTGTACTGTTAAGTCTTGAAGTCACTGTGCTTGTGATGTCCATCAGTCTGATGCTTCTCCCATTAAGGGATTCTTCAAACTTCTTTGCCTGGGTTTGTTCACTTTTCAGTAAAGTTATCTCCTCCCTATAATATTCCAACTCCTCAGAGAGTTTGAGGTTATCTGATTTTAAAATGCTATTTTCAGGCAATTGATTTCTGAGAGAGATAATCTCTTTCTCAGACTTTAGCAGGTCTAAACAAAGTGCCTTAAATTCAGATCTAAAGTCCTCTTAATTGAAATCAAAAGAATCTATTACCTGATCTTCTTCAGCTTCATGTTCAGATTCAGATTCTGACTCTTGTTCTGCATCAGAATTATGTTGAGAGGCATTGATAGCCATCATGAAGAACTCCTTCTCTTAAGCATCATTTTCATCATCACTTGAACTTGATGATGCCTCTGATTCTTCTTCAGTTTCACTCTAGGTTTCAGCTACAAATCCCTTTCTGGTGTGTTTGTTCTTGCTGGAGGACGATTTGTCATTATTTTTTCTTCTGAAGTCTTTATCTCTTCTCCTGTCTTTCTTATCTTTCTTGTCCTTATTTTGATTCTCTGGACAATCAGGCACAATATGGCCTGGTTTCCTGCATCCAAAACAAATAATTTCTTTGTTACTGTACTTGTCATACCTTGGCTTTTCATGGCCTCTGGATGACCTTTTCCTGAAATCTTTTCTAGCCATCTTGTAGAATCTTTTGGCTAGTAGACTCATTAACTCTTCATTGCCTATGACCTTGTCTTGAGGCAGTTCTTCTGTAGCTTTGAAAGCAATTGCCTTCTCCTTCCTTGTTGCTGGAGAAGCTATCTTTTGCTCTTCTTCTCTATTCTTGATAAGCAGCTCATAAGACTTGAGCTTGCCAAATAGAGCTTTATTCGTGATCTCATTTAGGCTTCTGGCATCCTTGATTGTCCAGATCCTTGAATCCCAAGTGCTGGGGAAGCACATTAGGATCTTATCATTGAGTTCAGTCAATGAGATCTCCTTATCCAAGGTCTTCAGTTAACTTACAATTAGACTGAGTCTGTTGTACATGTCAACAACTGACTCAGTTTCTCCCTTCTTCAAATTCTCATACTGGGTTATGAGATGGGATCTTCTATCCTTTATTTCATCAGCTGATCTAGACACAAGCTCAGATAGCTTGTCCCAAATTTCTTTTGCTGAGTTGCATTCAGCCACTTTTTGAAATATGTCATCAAACATAGTCTGAGCCAATATGTTCATTACCTTGACATCAGCAACTTTCCACTTTTTGATTTCTATATTTGTTCCTGAGGGGGTGGAACAACACTTATACTTGTAGTTACTGGAGGTCCTGAACACACTATCAAAAAAGAATTAAAGATGTCCTCATCAAGAGAATTCATGTATAATTTAATCCTTGCCTTCCAAAGTGCAAACTTAGAAAGATTGCACACTGGAGGTCTGGTGCTAGCATAATCTTTGTTCTGTGCCATGGTTTTATATGAAAATAAATATAATAAAAGTAATAACCCTCTATTAAAGGTTGATCTTATCAGAGATCTTTTGGTTCAGGTGTTAGCCTGTCATACAAATAATCTGATGAGGATTTAGTTGTTGAATAACAAACCTGGCTCTGATACAAATTGAAAGTGAGGGTAAGATCTACCTTTACTCTAAAGGGCGGGGGGGGGGGGGGGTGAATAGAGTATATTAAAATAATTTTCTAATTTAAAAAATTATTCAGCAGTGGAAGACTTGATTTATATATATGTGTATTGTGCTTGCAGTAAATAAAAACTAAGTAAGCAAGAAACAAATCACAGCACACAGCAAATCAAACACAGCAACTAGAAGACACAAGGATCTATAGTGGTTCCCCAATCAACCTGGGTACATCCACTCTTCTACCACCCTAGGTAGGAATCTACTGCAGGAATAGTTGATCAGGTTTCCTGGCACCAATGAGCTTTTGATAAGGTGCTCAAAAACCAAATTAGATTTTTGATCAGGTGTCTTGCCACCACTGAGTTTTGACAAGGTCTCAGAAACCAACCACAAAACTTTTGAAGGGAGTTTTGAGTAACCCTTTTACAGCAGAATAAAGGAAAAGAAAGAGTTGATGTTCTTCTCTGTCAACAGTCAAAGAGAAGACTAGTGAATTGTTGTTGTCAAAACTCCCCCTGAGATTAGTAGTTGTTCAGGAAGAGAAGCTTTGCACAGGGTGATAGGCCTTCAGTATGTTTGAGATCTCCAACAAAGAATGATTTCAACAATGGTTGAAATATGATGTGTCAGGAGTCCTTGATTGATGAAGCCTTGAACACTTGAATCAAAAGAGATCTTGAAAGAATAGAGGAATTCTTTTCTGTGTGGCGATCTCCTTCACTGTTGTATTCCTTGTGTTCTGTAAGAATTCTAACTTGTAACCCTGTAGAACTTGTGTCTCAAAATCTATTCCTTAGAATAATGATGTTCCTGTCTCAATTACTCTAAGATGATATATTGAAATTCTGTCTTCTAGATAACCGTTAGCCAGTCATAAATGACTTCCTTAAATGATATTTGTCTCTGGAGGAAAGTCCTAAGAGACATTCCATTTAGTCTTCCTTGAAACTTGCTCCAGATATATTGAAACGACTACAAAATCCTTTGAAATAAATGCTGGATAAGAATATGATTGAATTCCATAACTGAATGAATTTGAATTCTGAAATCGTCGATCTCTCAAGAAAAGTCGTCGATCTGAGCACGACTATCGTCGACATGAGCTCAAAAATTGGAATTAGACTTGAGACAGAAATCATCGATCTGAGCTCGGAGATCGTCGAACCGAGTTCGATGACTCGTTGAACTGAGCTTAGAGATAGTCGAACTGAGTTCGACGCCTCGTCGATCTGAGCTCGACGAGAATTTCCTTAAAACTTCTGCACTTGAATTCTTAACTAGAAGGTCTTTGGGGCAGCTTTCAAACCTAAGTTCTAAGCCTTAGATCTATTCTAGTTGACCATTAAAACTATACAATGAGGTCAAGACATATTCCTAAGGACATAGTGATCCTTACCCAAATCAGTAATAGGGTGTTCCAACACCCCTACTCCTTCTACAATAACATCTACAAGCACCAGTGCAGTTCCACCACCTGAGTGGACTGAGGCACAAAAGAAAGCAAAGGTTGCAGATGCTAGAGCAATGAATATTCTGTCACAAACAATGTCAGATGATATATTTCAGAAGGTTGCTGAATGCACTTCAGCTAAGAACATCTGGGATTCCCTAAAAGTAATGGTTGCTGGTTCAGCAGATGAAAGAAAGGACATATGGTCTCACTTGATTTCTCTATAAGAGAATTTCAAGAAGGGTGAATCAGAATCAGTTGCTGAAATATACATCGGACTCAGTCTTATCATCAATGAGCTGAAGACTCATGAAAAGGACATCTCATTGACAGAAGTCAATGATAAGATCCTTATGTGCTTCCTTAGCACATAGGACTCAAGTATCAGGTCAATCAAAGAAGCCAGAAGCCTAAATAAGATTTTAACTGAAACCCTGTTAGGCAAGCTCAAATCCTATGAGCAGCTGATCAAGACAAGAGAAGCTGCTGAACAGAAGACTCCTACCTCAGCAAGGAAGGAGCAAAGTATTTCATTTAAATCTTTTTAAGAATCAGAAACTCTATCGGCAAATGAAGAGTTGATGAGTCTCTTAGCCAAGAGATTCTAAAAAATGGCTAAGATGGACTTCAAAAGAATGTCTTCCAGAAATGAAGATAGACCAAGGTATGACAAGACTCCTACCAAGGAGATTATCTGTTATGGTTGTAGGAAGCCTGGACACATTCTAACTGAGTGTCCAGAGAAGCAGAAGAAGGATAAAAGGAAAAAAAAGGACTCTAAGAAATACTACAGCAAGCCTTCTTCCAGCAAGCATAAGAAAAAAGAAAGAGGGTTTGTTGTTGAGACTTGGAGTGAGTCTGAAGAAGAGTCTTCATCTTCCATCTCTAGTGAGGATAAAGAAGAGGCAAAAGCCAGAGAGATTTGCCTGATGGAAATTGATGCTTCATGCAGTCATTCAGCAACTGATGAATGAGCAAAGAATCGGAATCAGAAGAGGATCAGGTAATATCCTTTTCTGATTTCAATTCTAATCATTTTAAAGCTGAATTCAAACTTTTGGGTAATGATTAAATTAAGTCTGAGAAGGAAATCAAACTTCTCAGAGATAAACAAATTGAATTTGATAACTTGTTTTCTGAAAACAGAAAACTAAAAGATGAACTAGTTATAGATTCTAAACTAATTATTTGTTTAAAAACTGAACTAAATGAGGCTAAACAATTTGAAGTATCTCTAAATGGGAGAATTATTAAATTAATGGACATAACTAGCACAGCAAATGCTAGGCTTAATAGTAAATAAGGCTTAGGAGCTTCATCTAGTCAGCCACCTTATGAAATATATTCTTTCAACGCCTATCAAATTCATATCAGAAAAGGGAAAAGAAAAATTAGATGAAAATAATCAACTGATTGAAGTATTTCAGAAATCCAAACAAAAGAAAAGAAAAAAATAAAAATTTCAATAAAAACCATTTTCAACATTTTTTGTCAAACTCAGATCGACGAAATGTATATCATTTGTGTTGGGAATTGTCTCCACAATACCCCAGATTTGTAGGAAGTCAGACCTTGAACTAAGATGAATTAAGTTGTATTTGATGTTGTGTTTGAGTTGTATGTATGCAGGACTTTATTCCGCTTTTGGACCACATCTCACCTATTCACCCCCCTCTAGGTGATTTTGGTAGACAACTTATCTCTTTCAATTAGTATCAGAGGGAGGTTGATCGTTAAAAGGTTAACACCTTGATCTAATCCTTCCCAAGTTGTCTTTAGTAAAGTATAAAGCATGAGTAAGACCAAGAATTTTGCTAAGCTCCCCATATGCACCAAGAATAATTTTCCTATATGGAAGGAAAGAGTTAAACTGTTCATGGAAGCTGTGGATCCTCGGATCTTCATGATTGTTGAAGAAGGTTCGTATGTTCCTATGACTACATCCACAATAGATCCAACCAAAAAGATCCCAAAGAAGTTGATGGATTTGGATATGGACGAGATTACACTTGTCTCCCTGGACAAGAAAGCTAAAAATATTATAGCAAGTGCAGTCGATGACTCGATGCTGCAAAATTTGATTCATTGCCAATCTTCCAAGGAGATGTGGCAATCCCTGGTGACCATGATGGAAGGCACTGAAGAAGTTAGGGATGATCAGATATCCCTTCTAAATCAGAAGTATGAAGCCTTCAGGCAAGGTCACAAGGAAGCCATAGCTGATACCTTTGAGAACTTTTTAAAGATAGTAAATGGCCTAAGAGTTTATGGCCGAGTCTTCACTAACAGGAAACTGAATGACAAATTCTTAAGATCCCTGACCAAGGAATGGGATATTAAGGTATGCTCCATTCAGGAGTTCGGAAGGTTAGTAGAGACGGACCCGCAGAATTTGTTCGGAAAGCTTATGTCTTACGAGCTTCAAATCAACTCAAGAAAAGCTGAAGAAGAGATGAGCAGGTCTGCTTCCAAGGAGAAGTCTGTCGCTCTGAAGGCAGATAGCTCAAGGAAGACAAATGCTGGCCCTCCTCCCCAGTTCATGAAGTTGATAAAGAAGAATCATCTGAGCCAAGATCATCTGGCTCAGAGCTATCTGATGGAGAGTTTTCTCTACTCTCAAGGCAGTCAAGAAATTCTTGAACAAAAAGAAGTAATGGAAAGGCAAGGATGCTTCCTATAGAAGATCACGCAATGATGGTGATTATCATAGAAAAGGCTCAAGCAGTCACGACAGGTATGGTTCTAAACCGAACAAACATCATTCGACTGACCTTGTTTGTTATTATTGTAATAAGCAAGGTCACGTCATTGCGGATTGCCCCCGCAAGAAGAAAGAGGGTGGCAAAAGAGAAGAGAAGAAGTCCTACACCAAAAAGAGGACAGAAAAGAGCCATCTAGCCAAGAAGGGCAAAACCCTCAGTGACTCTTACTCATCTGAGTCGAGTGCAGAAGAGGAAGAAGCCTACTTTGGGAAAATGGCTCTAACTGATGATGAAAAAGTCCCCCAGTTCACTGGGGAGGTAAAATCTCACACTCCTCTTTCAGAATCTGATGATGATAATGAGCAAGAGGGCTATCCCTCTGAGGATGAATCTGAACTCATGGGACAATATAAGGAGTTACTCAAGGCTTACGACAAATGTCGCCGAGTCGTGAAAACTCAAGCTATAGAGATAAAATCTCTAAAAGCTATAGAGTGCACCTTAAGAGAAGAAGTCTCTAAGACTGACTCTCTCAAGGAAGACTTCAATAGATCTATTGAAGAATATAACAAGGTTCTTGAGCATCTTGACTTTAAGGAGAAAATCATTATGGAGTTGGAAGAACAACTCTCGGCTGAAAATAAACTTGTGGAAGGTTTCTGTATGCCTAAGACTGTACTTCCTCTGATTGTTGAATTCTCAGCTAAGGCCAAGGGTGCTGGTCTAGGCCACCAAGGTGGTCCTAGTAAATCCTCTAGGAGAAACAAGGCCAAGAGAAAGAATAAGAATGCCAAGAAGGCCTTAGCCGAGGAAAAAGGGAAGGCTCCTTTGGAGCCAGTATCGTTCAAGAAAGTTATCTTTCCTACGAACGAATTCGACTATGAGTCCACCTATGGACACTTCTCTAGGCTGATCCCGGAGAAGGCCAAGTCAAGGTACCAATGTTGGACCCGCCCCCGTAACTTTGGCAAAAGTGTCTTCAAGGCACCCTATGAAGAGATTCAACTTAAGAGTTATGGACCATATGCTCATGGTCATAACATCAAGAAGACACCAAAGGTAAAACCTGTTGTGGAAAAGACTCTAAAGGAGAAGACTTCATATAGCTGTCATCATCATGAAGCTTCTTCCTCCAAGAATGCTACCCCGGCTGGACCTCCTCCCAAGAAGGTCAAGCAGGAGTTTGGAAGACAAAGATACAAAAGATTTGACTGTTGGTGTTGTGGTAGGGTCTGTCACTTTGTAATAGATTGTTGGTTCAATCCTAAAAATACTGCAACTACTCAAGTTAGCAACGTGAAAATGACCACTCATGAGGCTAATACTCATAGGGGGAGTATTCTAACTCGAGACCAAGGACCCAAACGTGTTTGGGTTCCTAAGGCTAAGTGATTATAATTGCAGGTACGTCCAAAGGCCATTAAAACGCCAATCTGGTATTTGGACAGTGGAAGTTCTCCGCATATGACCTGGACAAGGAGCCTACTCCAGAACTTTTCAACGGTATTGAACGGACCAAAGGTCATCTTTGGAGGTTCAGACCGAGGAATTACCAAAGGCTACAGTATGATTACTAACAGTAACGTATCCTTTTCAGATGTAGCCTATGTTGAAGGATTGGAACACAATCTCATCAGCATAAGCCAACTATGCGACAAAGGATACGTGGTTGAATTCCACGCTGACAAGTGTTTGATAAAATCGGTTGACAACATGGAAACTATTTTATCAGGCACACGAAGCAGAAATATTTTCTGTTTAAATTTCATCTGTATTGACTCCTCTACACCAGTATATCTTTTAGCAAAAAGTAGTGCATCTCTTACTGACCAATGGCACAAGAGACTAGCACATATTAATTTCAAAACTATTAATAAACTATTCTCTCAGAACTTAGTGCGTGATGCCCCTAACGTCAAGTGCGTTAAGGACAACCCTTTTCATGCCTGTATACAAGGCAAGCAAACAAGGAGTTCATTTAAAAGCATTATAGGCAAAGATTCTGATAGAAGCTTACAGCTTCTTCATATGGACTTGTTTAGTTCACTGCAAGTTACAAGTTTGGGAGGTAAGGAGTATACGTTGGTTATTGTTGATGATTACTCGCGCTTTGCGTGGGTGTTCTTTCTGAAACACAAGTCAGATACCTTCAACATTTTCACTAATTTTGTTAGCCAAGTCCAGAATGAATACAACTGCTCCGTAGTCAAAATCAGAAGTGACAATGGAACTAGATTAAAGTCTTGGGCCATGACAGAATACTGTGAAAGTCAAGGTATCTTTCATGAGTTTTCCTCTCCTCACACTCCACAGCAAAATGGAGTAGATGAGAGAAGGAACAGAACACTCATAGAGGCTTGCTGGACCATGTTGAGTGATGCCTCACTTCCAGAGAACTTCTGGGCTTAAGCCGTCAACACCGCTTGTCACGTGCAAAATCGAGAACTCATCAACAAGAACCATGATGAGACTCCTTACAAACTTCTAAAAGGCAGGAAACCAACCATTTCATATTTTAGAATCTTTGGTTATAAGTTCTTCGTACTTAACAATGACAATTATCACACTACCAAGTTTAGCGAGAAAAGCTTTGAAGGTATTTTTGTAGGTTATAGTAGTCATAGTAAGGCCTATAAAGTATTTAATAGAAAAACTCTGGTGGTAGAAGAATAAATAAACATTGTATTTGATGAGACGAGCTTGCTGCAAAGCAACTCCTCTAGTGTGCTCATTGAAGATGCATGTACAAAGATAAAGGAACTCAGACTGGATGAACCTACTGAAGATAAAGATGAAAAGTTCATAAAGATCACCTCTACAACCCCGATTGGAGAGGTAGATGATCAAGATGAAGAACTCATTCCAGCTGAAGATGCAACTCCAGTGGCTGAAGAGATCCTAGATGCAAGGACTCTAGAGCTCAGACACCTGAAGGATCATCCCTTGGACCAAATCATAGGAGATCCCTGGGGTAGTGTCAGGACTCGGAGAGGTACAATTAACGATAATTTATTCTTAAGTTTTCTATCACAGGTTGAACCTAAGAAGTTTGAGGAAGCAAACTCGGATGCATCCTAGATTCTAGCAATGGAAGAAGAGTTAAATCAGTTCAAACGTTTCAAAGTTTGGACACTTGTTCCTAGACCCAAGAGAAAGAACGTCATCGGGAAAAAATGGATCTACCGAAACAAGATGGATGAAGATGGAACGATTATAAAGAATAAAGCCAGACTCATCGCCAAGGGCTATCGTCAAGAAGAAGGAATCGACTTCGATCAAACGTATGCTCCAGTGGCAAGACTGGAGGCGATCAGGTTATTCCTTGCTTATGCTGCATTTAAGGGCTTTACCGTCTATTAGATGGATGTAAAGTCCGCCTTCCTTAATGGTGACATAAAGGAAGAAGTGTATGTAGAGCAACCACAAAGTTTTGTTGGGATTTGTCTCCACAAAACCTCAGATTTGTAGGAAGTCAGACCTTGAACTAAGATGAATTAAGCTGTATTTGATATTGTGTTTGAGTTGTATGTGTGCAGGTTCTTATTGCCAAGTGTAGACCAATGTCAGTCTATAATGGGCCACCAAACACAGGACCATACAATGTAATTCCTCATTGTGTGATCCAAGGTGTTGGCTCATGTATAGCCTCTCTATTGGGACACACTTCATCAACACACACTTGGACCTATGGAGTATTAAAGTCAATCTCAGAAGAAATTTTCTAAGTCCATATACTCGAGTACTTCTTTAGTATACTCGAGTAAGTGAGCCTGTACTCGAGTAGGTTGGGCTACTTACTCGAGTGGATTCTCTATATACTCAAGTATGAAAGCTTATATTCGAGTAGATTTTCTTTCACTCGAGTAAGTGATACCTTATACTCGAGTAGATGGTTAGTTACTCGAGTAAGCGTTTTGTTTGAACTCGAGTAGATCTAGACTTCTTATCCTAGAAAGTTTCTAAGTCCACATACTCGAGTAGTTCTCTGAAATACTCGAGTAAATAACTCTGTACTCGAGTATATTGATTTTCATACTCGAGTAGGTTAGTGATCACTCGAGTAGTTTTCCTAAGATACTCGAGTAGTCTATCTTCCCCATACTCGAGTATATCAAACTCTTATACTCGAGTAGCTCTTCAAGTTTTATCTGAGAAATTTTTCCAAATGTTTATACTCGAGTATATTTGCTCATACTCGAGTAGGTTCTCTAAGTCACTCGAGTTTTGATCCCTGCAGCACTCGAGTAATTTCTATCTTTATACTCGAGTATATCCCTCATATCCACTCGAGTATGTAACCTCTTACTCGAGTATGTCTCTGTCTCTCGAGTGTGTCTGTTCGAATTCCTGAATTTCTCTAAGTCATGTTTCTTTGTGTATTTTCAAAAAGTCCTTTCTGATTGGTCCACGTGACATCCTTAATTATGCTTATGACCGTTGGAGACCGCCTATAAATAGGTCTTTTCAGACTTGACTAAATACACGCTTTTACAGAGATTATTTTTAAGAAAGACAAAATCCCGAAAACCCTAATCTTTTCATCCGCCGCCATTAAAGTTTTCGGAAGAAGCTCTGGATCATCTTCTCTCTACCGCAGCTATCGATCTCTAATTCTCAAGCGATCCAGACTCAAGAAGAATCATCCGATCTCTCTGTGCTTCATCGTCTCTGGTTTATTTTCTTGATCGTGGTGATTCCAGATCTCAGAATTGTGGATCTCTCTCAAGTCTTCTTCAATTGTTTCTGTTCAAACCGAAAATCTCTCAAGAAGAAGATAAAGTCAAAGATCCAGATCTGTGCTAATTATTGTTTGTGTTTTTCTTTTCAAACAAATTTCATTGTAGGAGATCTATCTCCGAGTGGTAGGAAGTTTTATCTTCCGAGTGTAGATCCGTTTGGGATCGAGTTTTGTAGGAACATAGTTCCGAGGTGTAGGATTGGTTTGCAATCCGAGATAGTGGAGTAGCCAAGTCTAGTGATTTGCTAGATCGGTGAGGAAAGTGGACGTACCCAAGATTGGGGAACCACTATAAATCTCTTGTCGTCTGTGTGATTGCTTGATTACTTATCTGTGCTATGTTAATTTTTTTTATTCTTCATTTGGAACGCATTTCACCTATTCACCCCCCTCTAGGTGATTTTGGTCGACAACTTAGTTCTCTCAATTGGTATCAGAGGGAGGTTTATCGTTAAAAGGTTAACACCTTGATCTAATCCTCACCAAGTTGTCTCTAGAGAAGTATCAAGCATGAGTAAGACCAAGGATTTTGCTAAGCTCTCTATATGCACCAAGAACAATTTTCCTATGTGGAAGGAAAGAGTTAAGTTCTTCATGGAAGCAGTAGATCCCCGGATCTTCATGATTGTGGAAGAAGGTCCGCATGTTCCTATGACTGCATCAACAATAGACCCAACCAAAAAGGTCCCAAAGAAGTTGATGGACTAGGATAAGGACGAGATTGCACTTGTCTCCCTAGACAAGAAAGCTACAAATATTATCGCAAGTGCAGTCGATGACTCAATGCTGCAAAATCTTATACATTGCCAATCTGCCAAGGAGATGTGGCAATCCCTGGTGACTCTGATGGAAGGGACTGAGGAAGTTAGGGATGATCGGAGATCCCTCTTAAATTAGAAGTATGAAGCCTTCCGACAAGGTCACAAGGAACCCATAGCTTACACATTTGAAAACTTCTTTAAGATAGTCAATGGACTGAGAGTGTATGGCCGAGTCTTTACTAATGGGGAGCTGAATGATAAGTTTCTGAGAACTCTAACCAAAGAATGGGACAACAATGTCTGTGTCATCCGAGAGTTTGGCAGACTAGCAGTGACAGATCCACAGAATATATTTGGCAAGCTGATGTCCTATGAACTACAGATCAACTCTAGAAAAGCCGAAGAAGAGAAAAGTCGCTTCTCCTCAAAAGAGAAGTCGGTTGCTTTAAAGGCTGATAGTTCAAGGAAGGGCAAAGTTGCCTCGCCAGCATCTCCTCAAGAAGTAAGTGAAGAAGAAGGCTATGAGCAAAGCACCTCAGGCTCATAACTATCTGAAGGAGAGTTCTCACTGCTTTCACGGCAGTTCTAGAAATTCTTGAATAAAAAGAAGCAATGGAGAGGCAAGGATGCCTCATACAGAAGATCATGACATGACGGTGATCAGCGAAAGAATGGCTCAAGTAGCCATGACAGGTATAACTCCAAACCGAACAAACAGATTTCAACTGACATCGTTTGCTATTGTTGTAATAATCCAGGTCATGTCATCGCGGACTGCCCTCACAAGAAGAAAGAGGGTGGCAGAAGAGAGGAAAAGAAATCCTCATACCACAAGAAGAGGACAGAGAAGAGCTTATTAGCCAAGAAGAGCAAAACTCTCAGCGACTCCGACTCATCTGAGTCGAGTGAAGAAGAGGAAGCCTACTTCGGGCTCATGGCTCACTCTGATGATGAACAAGTCCCCCAGTTCACTAGGGAGGTAAAAACTCACACTCCTCTCTCTTAATCTGATGATGATAATGAGCAAGAGGGCTATTCCTCTGAGGATGAATCTGAACTCATGGGACAATATAAGGAGTTACTCACGGCTTACGAAAAATGTCGCAGAGTCGTGAAAACTCAAGCCAAAGAGATAAAATCTCTACAAGCTAGTGAGAGCAGCTTGAGAGAAGAAGTCACCAAGACTAACACTCTTCAAGAGAACTTCAATGCTGTTATGTAAGAATACAATCGAGCTCTTAAGCATCTCGACCTTAAAGAGGAAATCATCAAAGAATTGGAACAACAACTCAAGGCCGAGAAGAAACTTGTTGAGAGTTTCTCCAAGCCTAAGACAGTTTTTCCACTCGTTGCTGAGTTCTCACCTAAGGCCAAGGGTGCTGGTATAGGCCACATTGGTGCTTCTAGTAGATCTTCTAGGAGAAACAAGGCCAAGAGAAAGAATAAGGCTGCCCAGAAGGCTCTAGCTGAAGAAAAAAGGGAAAGCTCCCTTGGAACCAGTATTCTTCAAGAAAGTTATCTTTCCTACGAACGAATTCGACTATGAGTCCACCTATGGACACTTCTCTAGGCCGATCCCCGAGAAGCCTAAGTCAAGATACCAAGGTTGGACTCGTCCTCGTAACTTTGGCGAGAGTGTCTTCAAGGCACCTTATGAAGAGATTCAACTTCAGAACTATAGACCATATGCTCATGGTCATAACATCAAGAAGACACCAAAGGTAAAACCTATTGTGGAAAAGCCTATGAAGGAGAAGACTTCATGTAGCTGCCACCATCATGAAGCTTCCTCCTCCAAGAGTGAAGTTCCTGCTAGACCATCACTTCAGAAAATCAAGCAGGAATACACTAGGCAAAGATACAACAGGTTCGACTGTTGGTGCTGTGGCAGAATTGATCATTTTGCCATCGATTGTTGGTTTAATCCTAGAAATGCTACAACCCCTCAAGTTAGCAACGTAAGAATGACCACTCATGAGGCTAATGCTCGTAGGGGGAGTATTCTAACTCGAGACCAAGGACCCAAACTTGTTTGGGTTCCTAAGTCTAAGTGATTGTAATTGCAGGTATGTCCAAAGACCACCAAAGTGCTAATCTGGTACTTGGACAGTGGATGTTCTCGGCACATGACCGGGACAAGGAGCCTACTCCAGAACATCACCTTAGTCTGCAACGGACCAAAGGTCATCTTTGGAGGTTCAAGTCGAGGAATAACTAAAGGCTACGATATGATTACTAACGGTAGCGTATCCTTTTCGGATGTAGCCTATGTTGAAGGATTGGAACACAATCTCATCAGCATAAGCCAACTATGCGACAGAGGATACATGGTTGAATTTCATGCTGACAAGTGTTTGATAAAATCGATTGATAACATGGAAACTTTTTTATCAGGCACTCGAAGCAGAAATATTTTCTGTTTAAATTTCATTTGTATAGACTCTTCCACACCAGTGTGTTTTTAGCAAAAAGTAGTGCATCTCTAGCTGACCAATGGCACAAGAGACTAGCACATATTAATCTCAAAACTATTAATAAACTATTCTCTCAAAACTTAGTACGTGATGCACCTTATGTCAAGTGCGTTACAGATATTCTTTATCACGCCTGTATCAAAGGCAAGCAAACAAGGAGTTCATTTAAAAGCATAATAGGCAAGGATTCCAATAGAAGCTTACAGCTTCTCCATATGGACTTGTTTGGTCCACTGCAAGTTAGATGTTTGGGAGGTAAGGAATATACGTTGGTTATTGTGGATGATTACTCGCGCTTTGCGTGGGTGTTCTTTCTGAAACACAAGTCAAATACCTTCAGTACTATCACTAGTTTTGTTAGGCAAATCCAGAATGAATACAACTTTTTCGTAGTCAAAATCAGAAGTGACAATGGAACGGAATTCAAGTCTGGAGCCATGGAAGAATTGTGCGAAAGTCAAGGTATCTTTCATGAGTTTTCCCCTCCTCGCACTCCACAGCAAAATGGAGTAGCTGAGAGAAGGAACAGAACACTCATAGAGGCTTACCGGACCATGTTGAGTGATGCCTCACTTCTAGAGTATTTCTGGGCTGAAGCCGTCAACACCGCTTGTCACGTGCAAAATCGAGCTCTCATCAACAAGAAACATGATAAGACTCCTTACGAACTTCTAAAAGGCAGGAAACCAACCATTTCATATTTTAGAATCTTTGGTTGTAAGTGCTTCGTACTTAACAACGGCAAGTATCACACTACCAAGTTTAGCGAAAAAAGCTTTGAAGATATTTTTGTAGGTTATAGTAGCCATAGTAAGGCCTATAGAGTATTTAATAGAAAAACTCTGGTGCTAGAAGAGTCGGTACACATTGTATTTGATGAGACGAGTCTGCTGCAAAGCAACTCTTCTAGTATGCCTATTGAAGATGCAGGTACAAAGATGAAGGAACTCAGCTTGGATGAATCTACTCAAGATAAAGAGAGACGTTCATCAAGATCATATCTACAACCCCTAGTGGAGAGGTAGATGATCAAGATGAAGAACACATCCAAGCTGAAGATGCAACTCTAGTGGCTGAAGAGATCCCAGATGCAAGGACTCTAGAGTTCAGACACGTGAAGGATCATCCCTTAGACCAAATCATAAGAGATCCTCGGGATGGCGTCAGAACTCGTCGAGGTACAACTAACGAAAATTTACACTTAAGTTTTCTTTCACAGGTTGAACCAAAAAAATTTGAGGAAGCCAACTCCGACGCATCCTGGATTCTAGCCATTGAAGATGAGCTGAATCAGTTCAAACGATGCAAAGTTTGGACACTTGTCCCTAGACCCAAGAGGAAGAACGTCATTGGGACAAAGTGGGTCTACCGGAACAAGATGGACGAAGATGGAACAATTATAAAGAATAAAGCCAGACTTGTCGCCAAGGGCTATCGTCAAGAAGAAGGAATTGACTTTGACACAACATATGCTCCAGTGGCAAGACTGGAGGCGATCAGGTTATTCCTTGCCTACGCTGCAATTAAGGGCTTTACCGTCTATCAGATGGACGTCAAGTCCGCCTTCCTGAATGGCGACATAAAGGAAGAAGTGTATGTAGAGAAACCGCCAGGTTTCGTTGACTCAACTTTTCCTAATCATATTTATTTACTGCAAAAAGCCTTATATGGTCTTAAACAAGCTCCTCGAGCTTGGTATGAAACGTTGTCTACCTTTCTTCTTGAAAACAAGTTCACAAGAGGAAAGATAGACAAGACACTATTTCTTAGGGAAATAAAAGGCAAGATTTTGCTAGTGCAAATCTATGTCGATGACATTATTTTTGGCTCTACAGACAACAACCTCTGCAAGAAGTTTTCTAAACTTATGCAAGGGAAGTTTGAAATGAGCAGTATGGGAGAGCTGAAGTATTTCTTAGTGCTTCAAGTGAAACAATCTGAGGATGGAATCTTCATCTCACAGACCAAGTTCACCAAAGAGCTACTTAAGAAATTCGGAATGGAGAATGCAACCTCTATGAGGACTCCAATGGCCTCAGCTATGTCTCTGGACAAGGATGAGAAAGGGAAACCTTTTGATGAAACCAAGTACAGAAGCATAATTGGGTCCCTGCTCTACCTTATCGCAAGTAGACCAGACGTAATGTTTTCCACATATGTATGTGCTAGATTTCAGGTGAACTCTAAGGAATCTCACTACATTACTGCAAAGCGAATCTTGAGATACCTCAAAGGAACACCAAATCTTGGCTTATGGTACCCAAGAAGTAATGATAGTGAACTAATTGGATTTTCAGATGCAGATTTTGCAGGAAGCAAAGACGACAGGAAAAGTACTTCCGGGACTTGCCAATTTCTCGGAAGGAGACTTATTTCCTGGAACAGTAAGAAGCAGAACTGTGTAGCCATCTCAACTGCAGAATCAGAGTATATCTCTGCAGGCAGCTGTTGTGCACAGCTTCTATGGATCAAGAATCAGTTTGAAGACTATAACATGAAGTTCCAGAACGTTCCTCTGTTCAGCGACTCATCCAGCGCAATAGCAATCGCCAACAACCCAGTCTCCCACAGCCGGACAAAGCACATAGAGCTTCGATATCACTTCATCCGGGAGCATATGGAAAACGGAGACATAGATCTACAATATGTCTCCACAGACAGGCAAGTTGCCGATATATTCACCAAACTGCTGGAGGAGTCCAAGTTTTCATTCTTCAAAACGAAACTCGGGCTACTCAACAAAGAGGAATAGTGATGGTGGATTCAAAGACATGCTCAGAGTTGAAGATATCAGTGGTAGTAAAATTCTGCCAAGCAAATCGTCCTTCAAAATGATATACTCGAATATATAGAGACTTATACACGAGTAAACAGAAAATACTCGAGTAACAAAATTTCCATACTCGAGTAGTTGGTAATCTACTCATGTATGTACTCGACCTACTCGTGTATACTCCATCTCATACTCGTGTATACTCCATCTCATACTCGTGTATACTCCATCTCATACTCGTGTATGGCGAAATATACTCGAGTATACGGCAATCAGTAATTTGAAAATCTCCTTTCTTTTTCTTATTCGCACCAAAGTGTTTGCCGCTCCGTAACAGGTATGATTTTATCCTTATCACTCCGACTTAAACCTAATTAGGGTCATATATATATTTAGAAAAATCGGAAATCCTTTCCACTCCTCATTCTCCCGAGTAGCCGTCGTCGCTTCATATTCTGGAACCCGCAGAGCTCTGTTGTTTTTGTCTCTTCCGTACTCCAGAATCGTCGATGGCTCCCTCCTCCAAGATCGGAATCGGCTCAGAGCTCGACCCTGAAGGTATAGCCGACCTCTCTGATGATTTCCGAAACCTGCTAATTTTGTTCGACACCGCCGGACACTCGTTCATCCTCCAGACACCGTGCAAAGTCATTTTCCCTGCAGTCGAGGAATTCTACAAAAATCTGAAGGTCAAGCGCAATGGTACAGTTCTAAAATCCAAGGTCAGTGGGATCAAAATCCGTCTGGACAAAACTTCCTTAGCTACTCTGCTAAAATTATCAGTTGTTGATTAAGAAGATGATCTGACTCCTAAAGATTCCGATAGAACCAGCCTCTTCTGTGGAACAAACTCGTATGAAGCATATTCGTTCCGTCGTGCAGATTACAATTCAGAGGGCAAATTTCTTGTGGATGTGATTGCCAAAGTTCTTCTATGCAAAACCTATTCCCTCAGAGAAATTTCCCAAAATCTTTTTGACGTTATGCAAGACATAGTCTACCGAAAGAAATTCCAGTTTGGAATGATGATACTGGACAAAATCAGAGAAAGTGTGAAAAAACCAAGCTATGCCAGGATTATCTCACTCCTCCTCCATGAGATTAATCCTACAGTGTTTGATTTATCTAAAGGCACTCCCCTCCATCATATGAAGAAAGTATCCATCCTCTCAATCCAAAGATATGAAATCAAACTCCTCAACACTGCTCAAGCCTCAAAAGCAGCTGTTACCTCAGAAGATGAGCCTAGAGAGCCCCTTGTCTCAGATGACAGGATTCCATCTCCTCCTTTACATCACACTATTACCACCTCGGGTGCAATAGTTGAGGGGGAGCCTGCCTCATCTAATCCTCAGCACAAAGCTTCAGAAGACTCTTCTCAGCAAGATCTGATCCAAGATCCTACTCCTCCTCCTTCTCCACCTCCAGAAGATCTCACCTCAGAAGTTCAAGCTCAAGAAAACCTTCTCTCTACTGCTGAAGATATTAATAGACTGATTGATGAACTCAGGTCCGATGCTCCAGTGTTTCAAGATGATTCAGTTATGCTATCTACTGAGGATCACTCTCAAGCAGATCCTTCCCGTTCTAAGGATCCTTCTCCCTCCCCTGCAAAGGATCCTTCTCCCTCCCCTGCAAAGGTACCCCCTACCTCTCCTGCTCAGTCCCCTGATAAACAGCAAGGTCAGCCAGAGATTAATCTACTGTTTGATGATGAGGACATGTCTCTAGAACCAGTGGATGCTCCTTCGAGGACACTAGACTTCTCTCTTCCCTCTTTCATCAATACAGAAGATTCAATTGTGATACCACCCTTCAAGAGAGCTGAAAGCTCAGTTGTGATTACTGAAATTCCCCCCTGGGTTGCTCATGTTCCCTCAGCCTCTGCCCCAGCCTCAGATCCCTCTAGCTCCTCAGATTTAGTCAGTCAGATTGGGCAAATGTTCCATGAACAGAGAAAATACTTTGATGATTCTCTGGCATCAGTGAACAACAAGATCTCTACTCTTAAAACTGAGATTAGTAGAGGCTTTGCTGAAATTCAAGAAAACACTGATGAGCTCAAGAGACTATTTCAGTTGGGTGGCAAAGCCCTAGATCATACTATCACCAATATAGGTGTACTCAAAGATCAAGCTGAAACAGTTGCAAATAATCAGATTCAATTGGAAAAGGATGTTGCCGCAAATGTTATGAAAGTTTGTGACGAAGTTGGAACCTTTAAAGATGAAGCAATTGCCCAACTCTCAGTAGATATCACCAAGGGGGAGAAGATAGTCAAAGAAGTGGTTGAAAAAATATCTGAACAATCTCAAGCATCTGTGGATAGTCTAGTCAAAGAAATGAAAGCAGACATCCTTGCTCAACTTCAATCTGTAAAATTCTATATCTATGATACTGCTATATGGGTGCATAATCAGAACTTTCCTAACTCCCAACTTAACCCTGCCATTATTCCAAAGGTCCTAGATCCTCTTGAAGAACATCCTCCCTCAGGTGCTCCAGATCAGGCTAACTTTCCAGCTCAGGCCAACATTCTAGAGTATGTGCCAGTCTTCTCACCTAGGCCTATTGGTGATATGACTGAGCCTCTTCTTTCTTATGCTGATATGTGGCAAGATGAGTTTCCTCCAAGTTCTCAGGGTGCCCCTAGAAAGAAAAGGAAATATGGTGACGGCGCTTCTGCTAGCCGTTCTGTACCAAGGAGAGAGCCTGCCCCAGATACAGAAGGTAGACCAGAAGTTGTTCATGCAGAAGTTTGGAGTCCTACCTCCAAGTCTCTTATCCTTGATACCTTGAAGCTGGTAACAGATTTTGGTGAAAATAGAGATCACTACTATAACAACGCAGAATGGAAAGCATATGATGTATCTCAAATCAAAATCAGATTGCATGACAGAAATTGGGGATATAACAATCTAGTTGCTCCTCCAAGGCCCAAGACCTATTTTCCCAAACCTTTCAGCTACCTGGAGAGGAAAGAGCTTAAAAGAGAAAGACTGTATAAAGGAGCCCCTTCTTGAGTGAATGAGGATGTGGATATGGACATTTAATCTTTTGAAATCATTTTTATATATATATATTTGATTCTAATTATGGCCATCTTTATTATTCCTATTTCATTTTTTTTCAGTATATATTTTGTTGTTCTTTTTACTCTAAGTAATTCATCTTAGTGTAGAGGGTGCTGATATCTACAAATATGGGGAGATTGTTGGGATTTGTCTCCACAATACCTCAGATTTGTAGGAAGTCAGACCTTGAACTAAGATGAATTAAGGTGTATTTGATATTGTGTTTGAGTTGTATGTGTGCAGGTTCTTATTGCCAAGTGTAGACCAATGTCAGTCTATAATGGGCCACCAAACACAGGACCATACAATGTAATTCCTCATTGTGTGATCCAAGGTATTGGTTTATGTATAGCCTCTCTATTGGGACACACTTCATCAACACGCACTTGGACCTATGGAGTATTGAAGTCTATCTCAGAAGAAATTTTCTAAGTCCACATACTCGAGTACTTCTTTAGTATACTCGAGTAAGTGAGTCTATACTCGAGTAGGTTGGGCTACTTACTCGAGTGGATTCTCTATATACTCAAGTATGAAAGCTTATACTCGAGTAGATTTTCTTTCACTCGAGTAAGTGATACCTTATACTCGAGTAGATGGTTAGTTACTCAAGTAAGCATTCTGTTTGAACTCGAGTAGATCTGGACTTCTTATCCTAGAAAGTTTCTAAGTCCACGTACTCGAGTAGTTCTCTGAAATAATCGAGTAAGTAACTCTGTACTCAAGTAGATTGATTTTCATACTCGAGTAGGTTAGTGATCACTCGAGTAGTTTTACTAAGATACTCGAGTAGTCTATCTTCCCCATACTCGAGTATATCAAACTCTTATACTCGAGTAGCTCTTCAAGTTTTATCTGAGAAATTTTTCCAAGTGTTTATACTCGAGTATATTTGCTCATACTCGAGTAGGTTCTCTAAGTCACTCGAGTATTGATCCCTGCAGCACTCGAGTAATTTCTATCTTTATACTCGAGTATATCCCTCATATCCACTCGAGTATGTAACCTCTTACTCGAGTATGTCTCTGTCTCTCGAGTGTGTCTGTTCGAATTCCTAAATTTCTCTAAGTCAAGTTTCTTTGTGTATTTTCAAAAAGTCCTTTCTGATTGGTCCACGTGTCATCCTTAATTATGCTTATGACCGTTGGAGACCGCCTATAAATAGGTCTTTTCAGACTTGACTAAATACACGCGTTTTCAGAGATTAATTTTAAGAAAGAAAAAATCCCGAAAACCCTAATCTTTTCATCCGTCGCCATTAAAGTTTTCGAAAGAAGCTCTGGATCGTCTTCTCTCTACCGCAGCTATCGATCTCTAATTCTCAAGCGATCTAGACTCAAGAAGAATCATTCGATCTCTCCGTGCTTCATCATCTCTGATTTATTTTCTTGATCGTGGTGATTCCAGATCTCAGAATCGTGGATCTCTCTCAAGTCTTCTTCAACTGTTTCTGTTCAAACTGAAAAGCTCTCAAGAAGAAGATAAAGTCAAAGATCCAGATCTGTGCTAATTGTTGTTTGTGTTTTTCTTTTCAAACAAATTTCATTGTAGGAGATCTGTCTCCGAGTGGTAGGAAGTTTTATCTTCCGAGTGTAGATCCGTTTGGGATCGAGTTTTGTAGGAACATAGTTCCGAGGTGTAGGATTGGTTTGCAATCCGAGATAGTGGAGTAGCCGAGTATAGTGATTTGCTAGATCGGTGAGGAAAGTGGACGTACCCAAGATTGGGGAACCACTATAAATCTCTTGTCGTCTGTGTGATCGGTTGATTACTTATCTGTGCTGTGTTAATTTTTTTTAATCTGCATTTGGCACGCATTTCACCTATTCACCCCCCTCTAGGTGATTTAGGTCGACAACTTAGTTCTCTCAGGTTTCATTGACTCAACTTTCCCTAATCATGTTTATTTACTGCAGAAAGCTTTATATGTTCTTAAACAAGCTCCTCGAGCTTGGTATGAGATGTTGTCTAGCTTTCTTATTGAGAACAAGTTCACAAGTGGAAAGATAGGCAAGACATTATTTCTTAGGGAAATAAAAGGCAAGATTTTGCTAGTGCAAATCTATGTCGATGGCATTATTTTTGGCTCTACGGATGACAACCTCTGCAAGAAGTTTTATAAACTTATGCAAGGGAAGTTTGAAATGAGCAGTATGGGAGAGCTGAAGTATTTCTTAGGGCTTCAAGTGAAACAATCTGAGGATGGAATTTTCATCTCACAGACCAAGTTCACCAAAGAGCTACTTAAGAAATTCAGAATGGAGAATGCAACCTCTATGAGGACTCCTATGGCCTCAGCTATGTCTCTAGACAAGGATGAGAAAGGAAAACCTTTTGATGAAACCAAGTACAGAAGCATAATTGGGTCCTTGCTCAACCTTACCGCAAGTAGACCAGATATAATGTTTTCAACATATGTATGCGCTAGATTCCAGGTGAACTCTAAGGAATCTCACTATATTGCTGCAAAGCGAATTTTGAGATATCTTAAAGGGACACCAAATCTTGGCTTATGTTACCCAAGAAGTAATGATAATGAACTGATTGGATTTTCAGATGCAGATTTTGCAGGAAGCAAAGATGACAGGAAAAGCACTTCCAGGACTTGCCAATTCCTGGGAAGGAGACTTATTTCCTGGAGCAGTAAGAAGCAGAACTGTGTAGCCATCTCAACGGTTGAATCAGAGTATATCTCTGCAGGCAGCTATTGTGCACAACTTCTGTGGATCAAGAATCAATTTGAAGACTACAACATGAAGTTCCAGAACATTCCTCTATTTTGCGACTCGTCCAATGTAATAGCGATCGCCAACAACCCAGTCTCCCACAGCCGGACAAAGCACATAGAGCTTCGATATCTTTTCATCCGGGAGTATTTGGAGAATGGAGACATAAACTTACAATATGTCTCCACAGACAGGCAAGTAGCAGATATATTCACTAAGCCGCTGGATGAGACCAAGTTTTAGTTCTTCAAAACGGCACTCGGGATGCTAAACAAAGAAGAATAGTGATGGTGGATTCATTCAAGGCTCAGAGTTAAAGAAATCGGTGAAGGTAAAAATATTTCCTCCAAGAAAAATAAATTTCAAAGTGCTATACTCGAGTAAGTGCTTTCACATACTCGAGTACATAGAAACATACTCGAGTACTTAAGGAACTACTCGAGTAGTTTTAAAAACTACTCGTGTATGTCTTCGACCCACTCGGGTATGTTCCAAAATAATACTCGTGTATGCCGAAATCTACTCGAGTATACGGAAATTCCAGAACTTTGAAAATTTCATTTTTCTCTTTTCGCACACCGAGACTTTTGCCACCCCCAGCAGGTATGATTTACATTCTAATACCTCATTGAACCTAATTATGGTTATATATAAATAGAATATAAACGGTAATCCATTCCACGGTAGTCATTCTCTCGGGTAATCAGTCGGCGCTTCGCCTCCCAGTTCCAAACAGTCGAGATTCTACAGTAATCGATGGCTCCCTCCTCAAAGATCGGAATCGGCTCAGAACTTGTTCCCTAAGGAATCGCCGATCTCTCAGATGATTTCCAAAATATCCTTATTCTTCTCGATACCGCTGGACTCACTTTTCTCCTACAGACTCCATGCAAGATCTTGTTTCCAGCAGTTGAAGAATTCTACAAGAATCTAAAGATCAAGAGAAACGACAAGGTACTGAAAACCAAAGTGCAAGGAGTAAAAATCCATTTGGACAAAACCTCCATGGCTACTCTATTAAGACTGCCAGTGGTAGATGAAGAGGATGCCCTAGGTCCTGCAGATTCCGATAGAACTACATTATTCTGTGGAATAGACCCGGAAAGCATTTCTTTCACCAGAGCAGATTGCAACGTCGAAGAGAAATTCTTGATGGACGTAATCTCTAAGGTAATTCTATGCAAGACCTATTCAATCAGAGAGATTTCAAGGAATATGTTTGACATAATGCAAGCGATCGTCTGCCGCAAGAAGTTCCAGTTTGGGATAATGCTATTGGACAAGATCAGAGACAGTATGAAGCAACCAAATTTTGCTTGGATTATTTCTCTCCTTATCCATGAGATTAATCCTGAAGTTTTCAACTTATCCAAAGGAACACCCCTCCACCATATGAAAAAGGTGTAACACCTCTACCCATCAAGAAGAATATAATAGAGGATCCGGCCGAGGCCCCACACCATATTCCACAAACAGGCGGAGACGCTACGAAATACTATCAAAACCAACGCATCCTAACACAGAGCATTCTAGCGGAAGCTTCACGGTTAAAAACTTGAACTCAAGAGTAACAAGAACTGTCCACTAACATAGGAATGTATACAACCAAAGTATCTAGCCTTAAGGCCTTACAAATTTCTCTTAATAAGGTATGGTTTACAGACATCGGCACGCAGGCCGGCCACACATGAACAAGAAGAAACAAAATAAAGCCTTCTAGGGCAGCAACGCAGCTTGGGCTTCAGCCCACAAAGTCCCGCTCGGACCAGCACCTCCTGTACCTGCAAGAACCAATCCACCAAGCAGTGGTAAACAGGGCAATGGTCAGCATTCAGCTGACCAATTATAACGACCCTTCCCCTGGCACGGGGCAGCGGAATTCCATCCCTGCAAAGCATGTTTCAACAGTATGTATAGCAACCCACGCAAGACGTGCACGACCACACAGTCAATACATATCACAAACGCTGGCACGATGGCCCGAGCTCCGTGCACTCAGGGCACATTCGGGTGTACCGGAAACACCAGATCCCACCAATGAGCATTTAGTATGGCATGTAGGCCCAAGACTCTCATTATGCCGCTGACAAAAGCCCAATGCATTGGCGCGCTCATGTCCAGCCTACATAATGCAGGTACGGATCAGCCACCCCCCCCCCCCCCCCCCCCCCCCCCCGTTGCTCAAACCGCCTTGCCACTACCAAGTACATCGTACCTGAGGCCACAAATAAATGTGCGGGTCGGTTTCACCTTGACTGTTCGGCACGAAGCCTCATTTTATATAGTTGCAGCCCAACGGCTCAACACCACGTAAAGTAACAACTCACGGTCACAAGAGTTGAACCAACTCTCACAATTTCCTGGACTTCCTCTAGTACTTTCTGCTGCACCAAGCGATAGGTATGAACCACAGATTGCACACAAACAATCAACAGATTGCACACAAACAATCAAATACTCGGAGATTCCTCCGAATGCAAACAAGCATCACCAATCCAGACCAGCACGTCCAGATGGGCTTCACACAGCATGCCTAGATCCGTACTCCAATTTCGGACTCTAACAAGGGAGAATTCATATATCTACCCCAAGGGACACCACAACCCACCGCACACTCGCGGGGACGGGTTTTCCCTATGCAAATGCAGGAAAGTAGGACTTCATATGTCCAAGACGGAAATCGTTACCCTTGGAAGTCGCCTCGTAGCCATGGAGAGAATTGAGACGGATGAAAGCCTTCGCAACAGCTTTGCCTTCGTAAATCCGAACTCGGCTCGCGATTTGGACCACCGCAGCACCACCGGCGGCCGGATTCCTTTTATTCTTCCTTGCCTTGCTCTCCTCTCTCTCTTAACTTTAGAAAGAGAAAGATGAAACTCAAATGAGCTTTCCCCTCTTCAATCCCGGCCTTATCAACCCAGGGAAGAGCCCAGACAATTGGATCTTTGTCAAAGAAAATGAACGGCTCTGATCAGCCCTGAATTTGATTTCCTGGGCAAAATACGGGTTGTGACACGCCCGTGTCACAGGCCGTGTTCCTGAAGCGGTGCACAACTGACTAAAAATAAACCAGAACACGGGAATTGACACGCTCGTGTCAAGCCTAATATGCCTGTATCACCCAGTACACGGTCGTGTACCTGGCCGTGTCACCCCTGTAACATGATCTCCAAAATCACCCGAGCAGGACATGGCTAAGCACAAGCCCGTGTCCCTAGCCGTGCGCCAAACACGCCCCTGTGACACGCCCGTGTCACGGGCCGTATTCCACACTCGACGATCAGTTCTCGAGTACTCATCGAGAATAAGGACACGCCCTAGGACACGCCCGTATCCCAGGCCGTATACACCTGACACGCCCTGAGACACGCCCGTGTCTCAGGCCGTGTCAGCCAACCTAAATCCCACTTTGGCTTTTGAGATTTCTGGGGCGTTACAACCCTCCCCTCCTTAATAAAATTTCTTCCCGAAATTTGGATGCAGTAGGGAGATGCAAGCATGACATAAAAAGTGATACTTTTACATATAAAATGCAGCACCATACAGACGAGCAAACAATTTACACAAATAACTCGGGGAATTCAGCTCGAAAGGTCTGCTCCCACTCCCATGTTAGCTCTTCTTGGCCACAATTGTCCCACCAGACTTTGACCATCCCGATCGTTTTGTTCCGCAACTGTTTCTCGGCTCGTTCCTCGATCCGAATGGGCCTCACCTTTGTCTTTAGCCCATACTCAACCGGCACCCGATCATTCTCAATCACTTGAGCTGGGTCTTTGACTACTTTTCGTAGTACCGAGATGTGGAACACATCATGCAGTCCACCCAATTCCTATGAAAGAGCTAGCCGATAGGCAGCTTCCCAAACTCGCTCCACCACTTCAAACGGACCAAGGTATCGCGGACTTAGCTTTTTCAACCGCCGAATCCGAGATACGCCTTTGAAGGGTTTAATCTTTAAATAGACCCAGTCACCCACCACAAACTTCACGTTCCGGTGCTTAGCATTGTAATACTTGGCTTGCCGATCCTGGTCTATTAGTAGTCTCTCTCGAATAGACCGTATTGTTAAGTTAGCATCCTCGACTTCCTTTTGTCCCAAAAGTTTTGATTCGCCAGTTTCTGCCCAAGCTAACGGTGTATGACACTTGCGACCATACAAAGCTTCAAACGGTACCATACCGATACTCACTTGGTAGCTATTATTATAGGCAAACTCCACAATAACAAGATGATCTTCCCATTTCTTACCGAAGTCCAGGGCGCACATACAGAGCATATCCTCCATTGTTCTATTGGTTCGTTCAGTTTGGCCATCCGTTTGCGGATGAAAGTCCGTACTGAATGCTAACTTTGTGCCCAACAGCTGATGAATTAGCCTCCAATCTTTCGAAGTAAATCGCCCATCTCGGTCACTTACGATGCTCTGGGGAACACCGTGCAATCGAACAATCTGCTCCACATAGAGCTTTGCCAACATTTCCACAGAATCGTCCCGCTTGTTCGTTAGAAAGTGAGCCACCTTTGTCAACCGGTCTACAATCACCCAGATTGAGTCATTCCCACGTTGATATCTCGACAATCCGTGCACGAAATCCATAGAAATATCCTCAAACTTCCACTGCGAAACCGACAACGATTTCAGGAAACCACTCGGCCGTTGACATTCTGCCTTTACCAAAGCACAAGTACTACACTTAGCCATATACACGGCTATGTCCTTCTTTAAATCAGGCCACCAGAACAATTTCTTCATGTCCTTGTACATTTTTGTGCTCCCAGGGTGAATTGAGTACTTTGTAAAGTGTGCTTCATATAACAATTCTTCTCGCAATTTACCCGCACAAGGGATGCACAATAGGCCATCCTTCCATAATAAACCATCATCCCAGGAGAATTGGTCACCAGACCCCTCCTTTGCATAGCGCTGGAGACTTTCATCAAACTCTGTTTCCCGTCAAACCCTGTCCGCAATGTCATATTGAACCTCCATCCAGTTCAAGTATGCATCGGCCGAAGAATCCCTTTCCACACAATATATCTCCAACGCTTCAAACTCCTGGATTAGACGCTCATCATATATCCGCAACCAACTTGGTCACACCGGAGTCCGACAACTCAAGGGATCAGCGACCATATTTCCCTTTCTGGGAACATAGTGAATGTCGAAGGTATAATCCCCTAGGAATTCCATTCACCTCCTTTGTCGCATATTCAAGTCCTTTTGATCGAGAAGATACTTTAGGCTTTTATAATCTGTATAAATATCTACCTTCACGCCATAAATATAGTGCCGCCACAACTTTAGTGAAAAGATCACCAACGCCAACTCCAAGTCGTGGACGTTGTAATTACGTTCATGCACTTTCAATTGACGTGATCCATAAGTGATCACCTTGCCAAACTGCAGGAGAACGCAACCTAAGTCGCTTCCCGACGCATCGCTGTATATCTCAAAACCGTCTGTACCACATGGCGACGTCAAAACAGGCGCCGTGGTCAAACGACCTTTTAGCTCCTCAAAAGCTCGCGCACACTCCGGCGTCCAAATGAACTTCTTATCTTTTCTCATCAATATAGTCAAAGGAAAAGCAATCCGGGAGAAGTTCGCCACAAATCGTCTATAGTAGCCTGCCAGTCCAAGAAAACTCCTGACTTTGGCCACCGAAGACATCACTGGCCAATCACGAATGGCACTTATCTTTGCCGGATCCACCGCTATGCCCTCTCCACTTACCACATGGCCCAGAAAAGCCACCGACGAGAGCTAGAACTCACACTTAGAGAACTTGGCATACACCTTATTTCTCCGCAAGGTATGCAATAACAACCGCAAATGGTTTGCATGATCTTCCTCTGACTGTGAGTACATGAGGATATCATCAATGAACACAATCACAAACAGATCCAAGTATTCGCGGAACGTTCGATGCATGAGATCCATGAATACCGAAGGCGCATTACATAAGCCGAACAACATCACTGTGAACTTATAGTGACTGTAGCGTGTGCCAAACGCTGTCTTGGGAATGTCACCTTCCCTAATCCGCAATTGGTAATACCCGGATTTCAAATCCAACTTGGACAAGATGGTTGAGCCCGCTAGCTGATCGAACAAGTCATCGATTCGTGGAATCGGATACTTGTTTTTCTCCGTCAGCTTATTCAGTTCGTGATAATCAATGCATAGCCGCAAACTACCATATTTCTTTTTCACAAAAAGAACAGGCGCACTCCAAGGTGACATACTTGGGAGTATGTATCCCTGCTCCAACAGCTCTTGCAACTGAACTTTCAGTTCAGCCATCTCTTTTGGCGCTACCTAATACGGTGAGCAGGCCACAGGTTTCGCACCCGACACCAACTCGATAGCGAAGTCGATTTCCCTTTGGGGAGGTAACCCCGGAAGGTCCTTTGGAAACACATCAGCATACTCCGACACAATCGCCATTTTACTCACATTGGCCTTCGGCTCCACCGCCTCTACGAGTGTGAAGAACAACTTCGCACCCTTCCGAACTTCCTTAACGACTTGGAGAGCAGATAACAACATCCCACTCATCCCTTGTATACCAATGAACTTGGTCTCTTGTTCGGTATTATGCCCGAGTGTGACCTCTTTTGAGGTGCAATCTATACAGGTATGCTGCTCTGACAGCCAGTCCATATCAAATATTATATCAAATTCCTTGATCGGCAATACTAATGTTTCCACCTTGAACTCCCGACTCCCTATCTTGACCTCAAGACCGCAAGATTTATCCGCGCACATCAAACATCTGTTAGGTAACAACACCTTTACACTATCTGTCGTGGTCCGGATAGGTACCCCGACACGAAAGACGAAATCTTCAGACAAAAACGAATGTGAAGCACCTGTGTCAAATAGTGCTCGCGCCAGATACTCTCGTATAAGGACAAACCCTAAAACATCACAATCAAAATAAGCACAGCACATAGTATAAAATAACATTAAAAATTGCGTGCACCTGTGACGACATCCACCTGCTTAATGGCCTCCTGTTGTCCAAGGTTGAAGACCCTGGGCTGCGCGTGCGAGGCAGAAGACTCCACCACAGTCTTCCCTTTCTCCGCATAAGACGCTCCCGTCTTCTTGCCACCCTTTGGAGGACCAACTCGGCAATCACGTGTAAAGTGTCCCAACTTCCTGCATGTAAAACAAGCGCGAGATCCATTCCCAGATGTCTTTGTCACAGTCTTAGAAGGAGCTTTTCCAGTAGACTTGGACTTCTTTCCCCGTCTCTTACAGTACCCAAACTTATTCGGACGCGGCGGCTTGAACTCTGGCTTTGTCACAGCCAAGGTCCTTTTTTCCTGCCCTCTTCTCATGTCCGTCTCCAAAGACCGAGCCGTACAGACAAAGGCTTGAAATACCTGACTCACAGTACTCAAGAGTAAATACCGCAGCTCATCTCGCAGTCCCGCATAAAACCTACTAGTCTTGCGCTCTTCTTCGGCGAAGATTATACCCGCATATCTTCCCAAATGTGTGAACTCATGCAGATAATCATCCACACTACGATCTCCTTGGGTTAACCATTGAAATTCCATTTCCATCGATATCCTTTGCTGCTTTGGTAGATGTGGTGCCAAGAACAACCGAGAAAATTCGTCCATCAGGACCTTTGCAAGTTTTCTACCGGCCAAGTTATGCAGTTCAATCTCATCCCACCATAAACGATCCTCTCCTTCCAGTAGGAAAGTGGCCAACATAACCTTCTGTCCCTCCTCAACCTTGATCGCTCTGATGATCCTTTTGATCCTTGCAAGCCAATCCTCTGCTTGAGTCGGTGACCCAGCCCTAGTAAATTGTGGAGGATTGAAGCTCAAGAATTGCTTCTATTGTTGATCTTCTGCCCGCGGATCAACTACAGCTTCTACCGGTTCTTACCGTACCCCAGCATGCGTTGGCATCACTGCAGGACGTGCCTGCCCAACCTGCTGAGCAGTCATCACAGCAAGTACCGTTTCCGTGATGAAACGTACCATTTCAACCGATGGAGGAGGTGTGGGCACCTCAGCTGGTGCCGCACTTTCCACAGTATGTTGAGGTTCGGATTGACCCGCAACACTTCTAGTCACCTATATGTGTAAAATACATAATTTAGCGACCAAGTAAAATGGCAAACATACAAAAAGAATACACAGGTTCAACAAACAAGTGTATTTGCATTCCTAAGTGGACATTCTTGAGTTCAAGGTAAGTGTTACAATGACAGCACTGACACATGCTCGTCACCCCTCAAAAGAATTCGTCCGCGAATTCGGAAGAGATCGACCAACAAGCTGATACAAAATTGTAACACCTCTACCCGTCAAGAAGAATATAATAGAGGGTCCGGCCGGGGCCCCACACCATATTCCACAAACAGGCAGAGACGCTACAAAATAATATCAAAACAACTGCATCCTAACACAGAGCATTCTAGCGGAAGCTTCACGGTTGAAAACTTGAACTCAAGAGTAACAAGAACTGTCCACTAATATAGGAATGTATATAACCAAAGTATCTGGCCTTAAGGCCTTACAAATTTCTCTTAACAAGGTGTGGTTTACAGACATAGGCACGCAGGCCGGCCATACATGAACAAGAAAAAACAAAATAAAGCCTTCTAGGGCAGCAACACAGCTTGGGCTTCAGCCCGCTAAGTCCTGCTCGGACCAGCACCTCCTGCACCTGCAAGAACCAATCCACCAAGACGTGGTAAACAGGGCAACGGTCAGCATTAAGATGACCAATTATAACGACCCTGCGTCTGGCACAGGGCAGCGGAATTCCATCCCTGCAAAGCATGTTTCAATAGTATGTATAACAACCCACGCAAGACGTGCACGACCGCACAGTCAATACATATCACAAACGCCGGCACGACGGCCCGACGCTCCATGCACTCAGGGCACATTCGGGTGTACCGGAAACACCGGATCCCACTAATGAGCATTTAGTATGGCACGTAGGCCCAAGACTCCCATAAAGCCGTTGACGAAAGCCCAGTGCCTTGGCGCTCTCATGTCAAGCCTACATAACACAGGTACGGATCAGCCACCCCTCGTTACTCAAACCGCCTTGCCACTATAAAGTACATTGTACCTTAGGCCACAAATAAAGGCATCGGTCGGTTTCACCTTGCCTGTTCGGCACGAAGCCTCATTTTATATAGTTGCAGCCCAATGGCTCAACACCATGTAAAGTGACAACTCACGGTCACAAGAGTTGAACCAACTCTCACAATTTCCTGGACTTCCTCCAGTACTTCTTGCTGCACCAAGCGACAGGTATGCACCACAGATTGCACACAAACAATCAACAGATTACACACAAACAATCAAATACTCGGAGATTCCTCCGAATGCAAACAAGCATCACCAATCCAGACCAGCACGTCCAGATGGGCTTCACACAGCATGCCTAGATCTGTACTCCAATTCCGGACTCTAACAAGGGGGACATCACATATCTACCCCAAGGGACACCACAACCCACCGCACACTCGCGGGGACGGGTTTTCCCTATGCAAATACAGGAAAGTAGGACTTCACATGTCCAAGACGGAAATTGTTACCCTTAGAAGTCGCCTCGGAGCCATGGAGAGAATTGAGACGGATGAAAGCCTTCGCAGCAGCTTTTCCTTCGTAAATCCGAACTCATCTCGCGATTTGGACCACCGCAGCACCACCGGCGGCCGTATTCCTCATCTTCTTCCTTGTCTTGCTCTCCTCTCTCTATTAACTTTAGAAATAGAAAGATGAAACTCAAATGAGCTTTCTCCTCTTCAATCCCGGCCTTATAAACCCATAGAAGAGCCCAGACCATTGGATCTTGGTCAAAGAAAATGAACGGCTCTGATCAGCCCTGAATTTGATATACTGGGCCGAACACGGGTTGTGACACGCCCGTGTCACATGACATGTTCCTGGCCTGGATCGGTGCACAACCGACTGAAAATAAACCAGAACACGGGAATTGACACGCCCATGTCAAGCCTGACTCGCCCATGTCACCCATTAAACGGCCGTGTACCTAGCCGTGTCACACCTGTAACACGATCTACAAAATCACCCGAGCAGGACACGGCTAAGGCACACGCCAGTGTCCCTAGCCGTGTACCAAACACGCCCCTGTGACACGCCCGTGTCACAGGCCGTGTTCCACACTCGACAATCAGTTCTCGAGTACTCGTCAAGAATAGGGACATGCCCTGGGACACGCCCGTGTCCCAGGCCGTGTACACCTGACACACCCTAAGACACACCCGTATCTCAGGTCGTGTCAGCCAACCTGAATCCCACTTTGGCTTTTAAGATTTCTGGGGTGTTACAAAAGGTCTCCATCTCTTATATCCAGAGGTATGAGATAAAACTTCAAAACACTGCTCAGGCGTCTAAAGCCCCTATGATCCAAGAAGATATCCCCAGAGAACCAAGTGTTTCAGATGACAAGATTATTTCTCCTCCTCTACATCAAAATATTGACCCCTTGGGTGCAATAGTTGAGGGGGAGCCTACCTCATCTAGTATTCAGCATCCAGATTCAGTGTCTCCATCTCAGCAACCTCAGATCAGAGAACCATCCCATCCTCCTCCAGAAAATACTCCATCAGATGTACAAGTTAAACAAGACCTCTTATCCACTGCTACAGATATTGACAGATTCATTGATGAGTTAAGATTCGATGAACCCTTGTTTCTAGAAGCTTCAGTTACTCTCTCTCCTAAGCATCAACAGCCTGAAGATCAGATTCCTGTAAAGGATCCATCTCCCTCCCCTATTAGGTCTCCTGCTGAAGACCAAGACCAGCATGAGAGTTTCATCCTGTCCGATGACGAGGACATGTCCCCAGAGCATGTTGAGCAACCTCTGAGGACACTGGATTTCTCTATCCCCTCTTTCACAAATCCAGAAGATTCATTTGAGATTCCACCTACAAAGAGAGCTGTAAGCTCAGTTGTAATTGAAGAAATTCCTCTATGGGTAGCCTCTGTTTCTCAAGCCCCTGTCCCTTCCTCTGCTCCAACCTCTACTCCCTCCAGTTCTTCTGATATTCTAAGTAATATTGAGCAGATGTTCCTAGAACAGAGAAAGTACTTTGATGATTCTCTGAAATAAGTAAATAACAAGGTCTCTACTCTCGAGTCTGAGATGAGTAGAGGCTTTGCAGAAATCCAAGCAAATACTGATGAGTTAAGAAAACTATTTCAGTTGGGTGGAAAAGCTATAGACCATACTATCACTAGTATGGGTGAAGTGAGGAACCAAGCAGAAACAGTGGCACACAATCAAAATTTTTTGGACAAAAGAACTGAAGAGTATGTTATGAAGGTTTGTGAAGAAGTTTGAACTTTCAGAGATGAAGCTATTGATAAGCTATCTGTAGAAATCAGCAAGGGGGAGAAAATAGTGAAATAACAAGTTGAAAAAATCTCTGCCCAGTTCTCTGCCCAGTCTAAAGCTACCATGGATGAGCAAGTTAAAGAAATGAAAGCAGATATTCTAGCACAACTACAGTCAATCAAATTCTATATATTTGATACTGCAGTCTGGGTACACAATCAGAATTATCCAGATTTCCAGCTCAACGCTACCATCATTCTCAAAAGCCTAGATCCTCTTGAGGAAAATCCTCCGTCTGATGCTCAAGTTCATGCTACCATTCCAGAGGCTGTGCCAGTCTTCTCTCCCAGACCTGCTGGTGAGATGTCTGAGCCTCCTCTATCTTAATCTTATGTTTGGAAATATGACTTTCCTGCCAGCTCTCAGGGACACTTTAAACGAGGTACTTCTTCTTTTAGAAGACCTACTGATCAGGCTGCTCCCAGCAAGAAAAGGAAGTATGGTGACGATGCTTCTTCCAGCCGTTCTGCACCAAGAAGAGAGCAAGCCCCAACTCTAGAGGAAAGACCTGAGATAGTGCATGCAGAAGTTTGGAGTCCTACCTCCAAGTCTCTGATATTTGATACTCTGAAGTTGGTGACAGATTTTGGAGAAAGCAGAGACAAGTTTTACAGTTTTTCTGAATGGAAAGCATATGATGTATCCCAGATAAAGATCAGACTGCATGATAAACAATGGGGATTCAACAATCCAGCTGCTCCTCCAAGGCCCAGGACTTATTTTCCTAAACCTTTCAGCTACTTGGAGAGGCAAGAGCTAAAAAGAGCAAAATTTCATAGAGAGGCTTACCCTTGAGGGAATGATGATGTGGATATGGACTTTTCTATTCTATATATAATTCTGATTATGGTTTTTCCTTTTTATTATTTCTTTTCTAAGTAGTTTACTGCTTTACTTTTCATTGATATATGCTATCATTGTTCTTCTTACTCTAAGCAATTCACCTTAGTATAGAGGGTGCTGACTTCTACAAATAGGGGGAGATTGTTGGGAATTGTCTCGACAATACCACAGATTTGTAGGAAGTCATACCTTGAACTAAGATGAATTAAGTTGTATTTGATGTTGTGTTTGAGATGTATGTATGCAGGACTTTATTGCCAAGTGTATACCAATGTCAGTCTATAATGGGTCATCAAACACAGGACCATACAATGTAATCCCTCATTATGTTATCCAAGGTGTTGACTCATGTATAGCCTCTCTATTGGGGTACACTTCATCTACATGCACTTGGACTGATGGACTATGGAGTATTGAAGATCATTTCAGAGAAATTTTTTTAAGTCCACATACTCTAGTACTTCCTTCATATACTCGAGTGAGTGACTTAGTACTCGAGTAGATCCGTAGACATACTCGAGAAGACTCTGTATACTCAAGTATAAGAGTCTATACTCGAGTAGATTTTCATATACTCGAGTAAGTGATGTCTTATACTCGAGTAGATGCTTAGTCACTTGAGTAGGTCAATTATCTGCTCAAGTAGAGCTTTCTGTACTCAGCCTGGATTTTTCCAAGTCCACATACTCGAGTAACATCTTTCATATACTCGAGTAAGTGGCTAAGTACTCGAGTTGATCTGCTTTATACTCGAGTTGTCTGACTTAGTACTCGAGTAGATTTGGTTTATACTCGAGTAGTCTGTCTAAGTCACTCGAGTAGTTCTTCCTAGATACTTGAGTAGTTTTCTCTCTTACTCGAGTATATTCCTCTCTTATCTACTCGAGTAACAGACCTTCTATACTCGAGTATATTATTTCTCTCGAGTTTAATGGTTCAGAATTCCTGAATTTTTCTAAGTCCAGATTATACGAGTATTTTGAATTACTCTTTTCTTATTAGTCCACGTGTCGTCATTAATTATTATTATGACCGTTGGAGATCGCCTATAAATAGGTCATTTCAGATTTTACTAATTACATATAACACACAGAAACATAATCGATAACATTGTCTATCTTTATTAAGAAAGTTTTTCTGAAAACCTAAGCTCCCGTCTGCCGCCGCCATTACTGTTTTTCAAAGAAGCTCTAGATCATCGTTGTCTCAGTGCTGCTACCGATTCTAGCGATCCAGACTCAAGAAGAATCATCCGATCACTCTGTGCTTCATCGATCTCTTAAATATCTACTCGATCGTGGTGATTCCAAATTTCAGATCCGTGGATTTCTTTCAAGTCTTCTTCAACTATTTCTGTCCAAGCCAAAAGCTCTCAACGAAGAAGACAAAGCCAAAGATCCAGATCTGTGCTATTTTTGTTTGTATTTTTTGTTAAAACAATTTTCTTTGTAGGAGATTTATCTCCGAGTGGTAGGAAGTTTTATCTTCCAAGTGTAGATCCTTTGTGGATTGAGTTTTGTAGGAACGTGGTTCTGAGGTGTAGGATTGGTTTGCAATCCGAGATAGTGGAGTAGCCGAGTCTAGAGATTTGCTAGATCGGCGAGGAAAGTGGATGTACCCAAGATCGGGGAACAACTATAAATCTCTTGTCGTCTGTGTGATTGCTTGCTTACTTGCTTGTGTTTTTGGTTAATTTTTATTCCGCTTTTGGACCAAACCTCACCTATTCACCCCCCCCACCTCTAGTTGATTTAGGTAGACAACTTATCTCTTTCAGTTTATCGATTTTAGATCGACGAACTATGAACGCAAATTTTATATATAATAAATCGTCTAACTGCGATCGACGAAATCTATATAGATCGTCGAACCGCGATCGACGAAATTGGGGCACATGAAATGAATTCTTTCATTCTCTTAGCGGAGTTCGACAAACTCATCCCTATTCGTCGAACGCAGATCGACGAACTTACTGGAATTTGTCAACCTCAGGTAATTTCAACAGAAATCAAAATTTCTCCAGAAATATTAATCAACCAAAATCATTTGTTAATTCCTTTACCCAATGGATAATTCCACCAAGAAAATTCCATCCCTTAGGCTATAAGAGTCAACAAGAATTTTCTTATATTACTAGTTTTAAATCTTAAAAGAATCAAAGACCCAAGGTTACCTAGGTCAAGAACATCTAATTTTCTTTTATGCAGGTGAAGAACTATCCTACCACAGAGGAATAGTGGTACCTGGATAGTGGATGCTCAAAGAATATGATAGGAAGCAAGGACAACCTAACTAACTATAAGTCAAAGCTTGGGCAGAAGGTTATCTTTGGAGACTCCAACTGTGGCTAAACAGAAGGCTATGGGAATGTTAAAGTTGGAGTTGTTACATTTAAGAAGGTTGCATATGTGAGTTGTTTAAAACATAACCTGATATCCATAAGCAAGTTATTTGATGAAAGTTATCAGGTATCTTTTAACAAATCTTCATGTATTATTACTTCAATAGACAACAAAACTATTTTAACTGGACTTAGACAAGGAAATATTTATGTAGTTAATTTCAAGTCAGCTAGTTCAGAAATTTGTCTGTTCAATCAAGTTAGTAATAATAATGATTTATGACATAAAAGATTAGGACATATTAACCTTAAAAATATTGCTAAATTATCCAGGGACAACCTTGTTAGAGGATTGCCTTCTGGCCCCTATAAGAAGGAAAGTCTCTGCAGGGCTTGTCAATTAGGCAAGCAAACTAAAATTAGCTTTAAATCTATTAATATGAGTGATTCACCCAGGATTCTGTACTTACTACATATGGATCTTTTTGGACCCATTGCAGTACAGAGCTTGTGAGGGAAATCATATACTTTAGTTATTGTTGATGACTTCTCTAGATTCACTTGTGTGTTCTTTTTGAGAAATAAGTCAGATAACTTCAAAGTTCTTATAGACTTTCTTAAGAGCATTCAGATTGAGTACTCTACTCTAGTTGTATTGATCAGAAGTGATCATGGCACTGAGTTTGATTCTCTTTTCATGCAAGAATTCTGTTAGAAGGAAGGTATCAGGCATTGTCTTATCTGCTCCTTGAACTCCTCAACAAAATGGGGTAGTAGAAAGGAAAAAATAGAACTCTAATTGAATCTGCAGGGACATTAATTGCGGATGCTTACTTGCTCATATCTTTTTGTGCAGAGGCTGTAAGCACAGCAAACTATGTTCTGAATAGAAGTCTATTACATAAACTTAAGGGTAAGACTCCCTATGAACTGCTCAAAGGGAAACAACCTAAAATACATTATTTTAGAGTTTTTTGTTATAGATGTTACATACACAATAATAACAAGAAATATCTTAGAAAGTTTGAAGCCAAAGCTGCAGAGGGAATTTTTCTTGGATATTCCCAAATTAGCAAGGC
Organism: Platanthera zijinensis; assembly: GCA_039513925.1. Lineage (NCBI taxonomy): Eukaryota > Viridiplantae > Streptophyta > Magnoliopsida > Asparagales > Orchidaceae > Platanthera > Platanthera zijinensis. The sequence goes on along the minus strand of CM077097.1, from coordinate 20,535,985 downwards.
TTATAGGGTATTTAATAAATCAACTTTAAAAATGGAAGAATCTTTTCAGATATCTTTTGATGAAGCTAACATGTTTTATAAGGAGAAGGTTTCTTCTACCAGAGATTTATTTCAGGTACCCAAACTGTGTGAAAAATTGGATGATTTAAACCTAATCCAAGAGGTTATATCACATCCCTCTCCACAAGTTGATGAAGAGAGTGAAGAAGAAACTATTGGAATAGTTGAACCAACAACAGCAAACTTAATTCCACAAGAGGAATTAATTCCCCAAGCTGTTGATGAACCAACTCCTCCTACTGATCATGTCATACCTAAATATCATCCTATATCTCAAGTGATTGGAGACATGTTAGTTGGTGTGTAAACAAGGCATCAACTCAACCAAGACTTGATGTATGCTTGCTTTATATCTCAACTTGTGCCCCAATTCATAAAAGATGCAGAGCAAGATCCCCACTAGATTATTGCAATGCAAGAGGAGCTCAATCAATTTGAGAGATGCATAGTTTTGGATTTAGTTCCAAGACCCAAAGACTACCCAGTCATTAAAACTAAATGGGTATTTAGAAACAAATTGGATGCACAAGGAGCTATTATAAGGAATAAATCAAGGCTAATAGCACAAGGATATTCACAAGAGGAAGAATTGATTATGATCAAACCTTTGCACCTGTTGAAAGGTTAGAAACTATAAGAATATTCCTTGCTTATTTAGCCTACAAAAAGTTCAATGTCTACCAGATGGATGTCAAGAGTTCTTTCTTAAATGGTGAACTCAAAGAGGAAGTCTATGTGGAGAAACCACCGGGATTTATCTCTCCAACTCATCCCTTTTTTATTTTCAAATTGCATAAAGCTCTCTATGGTTTAAAGCAAGCTCCAAGAGCTTGGTATGAGACCCGAGCTAGCTTTCATTTAGAGCATAAGTTCTCTAGGGGCATCATAGATAGGACTTTATTTTTTAGGCATCATAAAAATGAAATTTTGTTAGTACAAATATATATAAATAACATCATTTTTGGCTATACTGATTCCAAACTATGCAAAAGGATTTCTGACCTGATGTATTCCAAATTTAAAATGAGTAGCATGGGTGAGCTTTCATACTTCCTTGGTCTTCAAGTGAAGCAGTCCCCTGATGGCATTTTCATCTCCCAATCTTAATATGCTAAGAAGCTAGTTTAAAGATTTGGGATGTCTGATGCCTCTGCTATGAAAACACTCATGGCTTCCAATGTTGTGATTGATTTTTATGAACAGGGCAAGCCAGTTGATCAGAAAACATATATGGTTATTGTTGGGTCCTTATTGTATCTCATAGCTAGTAGGCCAGATATAATGTTTACTACATGCCTTTGTGCATGGTTCCAAGTGAACCCTAAAGAATCTCACCTTATTTTCTAAAAAAGAATTTTGAGATATATAAAGGGTTGCCCAAATCTAGGACTTTGGTATCCAACTGAGTTAGAATTTGAATTAATTGGATTCTCAGATGCTGACTTTACTAGATGTAGAGTAGTCAGGAAAAGCACATCAGGAACATGCCAGATCTTTGGTTATAGGCTTGTGTCTTGGTTTTGTAAGAAATAAACATATGTGTCCACTTAAACTACAGAAGCTGAATACATTGCACCTGGCAGTTATTGTTCACAAATATTGTGGAATCAAAACCAACTCCTGGATTATGGTTACAATTTAAATAATTTAACTATATTTTGTGAAAGTACCAACACAATTTCATTTGCACAAAATCCAGTGCATCATAGTAGGACCAAGCATATAGAGATAATGTATTATTTCATTAGAGATTGTGTGGACAAAAAAAAACTTATCTTTATCTCTACTGATTTACAAAGAGCAGACATCTTCACTAAACCATTGGATGAGAAGAAAAATCTGTTCTTCTTAAATCAGCTAGGCATGAGCAATGGAGAACGCCAAATTTGATTTTTGTCTAAGGTCTAAGAATTAATCACTTTTTGTCGAACGGAGATCGACGATCTGTGAACACTTCTAGTGTTTTTTTTGTTGACAGTAGATCGACGAAATCTCTTTGAGAAATTTTTTTATCGAACTGAGATCGACGAATTTATTTCTAAAAATATTTCGTCGAACAGAGATCGACGATCTATTTTCCCACGCTTCTACCTTTGGTCGGCGACTTTTATCTCTTTATGGGTATTTTCGTCGACCTGAGCTCGAAGTTTTTCTTTTCGCAAGACGGAATTTGTTGCTTCACCTTCTAAAACCTTATATCTAGGTTTTCATCGAACTCCATCCCGCGCTTTCTAGTTCTCTTGCACTTGATCTCTTATTTCTTTTACAGAGCAATGTCGATCTCTCCAGCCCTCCTCTCAACCATGAAATTTGACGCTGGATTTGATATTGACCTTGAATCTTTCAGTCATTCGGATCAAGTATTAAAGGATATTCTATAGTTGTTTGAAACTCAAAATCTGCAAGATTTCATGACAACAAAGAATCAAGCTCCCAGTAATAGAGATAAAGGAATGGATGTTCATCGCAAAGCTTCGGAATACCTAAGCCATTGTTGGCTCCATCTCTAGTAACCAGGTTATTTTATCTCAAGAAGTTTTAACTGAAGTTTTTGGATTTATTAATGGGGAAGATGATATAGAGTTATCTAGTAGTGAGTTTAATGATATGTTAGATAGGTTAGGTCACTCCCAGGGAAACCCTAACCACTTACTCAAGAAAAATCTATCTATAGAATACAAATTTTTGGCAGATATTGTTGGCAAAGTGTTGATGGGAAAACACTCTGCTCGTGACTATATCACTAGGCACCAATTCAACTTGATGTGTGCTCTTGTCAATAAGAAGTCAGTAAACTGGGGAACAATTTTCTTTGATTCAATCAAGAAAAAGATTACATGAAAATCTGGAGGTTATGGAAGGATCCTAGGGATCTTCCTACAGGCTAAGTGTCGAGAACTATTGGTCTCCCAAACCATCTTTATCAATGCCTCTAAGAGGCTTACCTCTACCCTCTTTGGCAGATGGGAGAGGACTATTCCCATGCCCTCCAGGGCCTCCTCTTCCAGAGCTTCTGAGGACACAAGGGAAGTCACAGCCACTCCCCCACCCCCAGAAGAAGTTCTCCCTTCATCTCCTCCTCAACAATAACAACAACCTCATCACTCTATCTCTCTACCTGCTTCACCTATACCTGCTTCACCTCTTCCACCATCATCACCTCCATATTCACCTATTCCCATTCATGAGGATATAACACCACTATCTCCACCTCCTAGATCTCCCATTCCATCACACCTTGATGATATTCCATCTACCTCCTCCCAACCAAACTTCAATCTTCTATCACCTCAATCTCCTCAACCATCTCCTCACCACTCTCCAATTAAATCCCCCATCCAAGAAAACATCCATACTGACATTCCATCCAACATTCCATCATCATCATTTCCAGAATTCCTTCAATCTGATTTCCCTCAAGCCATGTCCATCTGTTCCAATTGTGGTCATCAATCCACATATACCCCTTCTTCTCCTTAACCTCTCTACCTAAACTTTTCTGACATAGAAAAAGATCTTCTAAAATTCATCTCTCCTACTCTTCAGCAGCTAATAGTTGAGGCTATTGCTCCTCTCTCTGCTTCTATCTCCACTCTCTCTGCCCAAATTGCTGCTCTCTCCTCTGTCCCTTCTTCTAGGGGCCTAGCTTCAGGACTTTCTGAAACCAGGCAGGGCGAGATGTTCCATGAAGAAGCTCCAGCTCCTCCAACAGTAGCAGCAGATCCAGATGCAGATCTTCCAGTAGATATCATTGAGATTATGGATGAAGATACAGAGATTTTTTCTTTTATAGATATAGAAATAACTGTTGCTGGTGATTTCATCATAAATCCCACAGTTGATTTAGCTTCTTTGCTATATTCTTTTGATTCTTTGTATAACAACATTCTACCAGCTCTTATTAACTCAGTACCAGATATGTCAAAAGCTATAATCTGTTATTCATCTGTTATGAGTCCTGAAGTTTTGTAAACACTTAGGACAAGTTTTTTTGTTTCTGATACTGTTATAGAGCCACAAATTGATTCAGAGCCAAAGGCCTTTTCCCCTTCAACTTTTAGATGGGCTAAGTTTCTCATGCGTGATCTAGATGAGATAATGTTTGATGATATGGAAGAGGGAAATGATTCTTTTCAGGATCAAGTGGTTTCAGAAGTTTCTTCAGATCCTGAAATTCAAGAACAACCTCATGCTCATCCAATTCTCACTGATGATATGCTGAAACAGATTCATGCTCTATATGATAATCCAGTAACTTCTGATGATGATGATGATGATGAAGATTTTGATGATTCTGAAGATACTAGTTCCAAGAAGAGAAAGGAAAAGAAGAAGACTACTTCAAAGGTTGCTCCAAAGCCCAATCCATCTGCTGATACTCCATACTATATTTTACATAATATAACTCTCACTCCAGATACCCTGAACTGGATGAGATACTATAAAAAATAAATGAAGGCTAGTAAGAAAAGAAGGAGGTTCTCTCCTCCACCTCCATTCAGGAGAGGTCCTCCTCCTCTAGAAGTTGGATCTTCAGGCTATGTTTCTCAACGACAAAGATCTACATCTCAATCCTATCAATCAAGATCTTCTTATAGCAGCAGAGGTAGACCATCCTGATCAAATTCTCAATATAGCAGTAAACAGTAGCAGCAGCAGCAAGCTCAAGATACTCACAAATCTAGTTCTAAAATACCCTTGCCCTAGTATATGAGCCAGAGCTAGACCCAAATTATAAGATGGCCAGATTTAATGAACTTATTGGTCTATCTCAGATCAATAAAGCCAAATCTGAAGGAAAAGACATTTATCAGTTCACAACTATGTCTTCCTATAGGCAGAAGGAATTTGACAAGTTTCAGGTAAAGAAAAATTTATTTGATCCTAATGCTTACATGCAGCTCCATCCCGAGGCAGATATGCCCAGAGCTATTTCTCAAAAATTTCTTGGCATTCAAGACCTGAAGATGACCCAAAGAGAAGAAGAAGATCCTACAAGAAAAGTGATCTTCATTAATCTATCTTCTGATTCTCCTTCTGAAGTTCCTAAGAAATATCCTTTACTCTTATTTATGGTTTTGAACTATTTTCTTACTGTTTGTTTAAAAACTTTCTTAGCTATATCATATATCTGTTGAATGTGTTATTTCTGCAAGATATATCTTTTTTGCTTTATGATATATTCTGTGTAAATAGTGACCTCACTTAAATAGGGGAAGATTGTTGGAACCCCACCTTGTTTAGGGTTGATTTGGGATAAGTTCACTATTAGGATTCTCAGATAACCCACATGTATATTTTAGGGTCATAAGTATTTTTATAGAACTAGGTTAAGTTGACAAACCTACAGTGATTGGTTTTCACATTAAGAAGACTTAGAGATAGAAGACCTCTAGAGAAAAGTTATTTTCTAAGTGTTAGAAAAAGCGTTCGATAATAGTTGAACTCAGCTCGACGATCGTTGATCTCAGATCGACGAACTCAGGATTTCTTCTCTGACTTAAGCTCGACGAAAGTTCAGCTGAGATCGACGATTTGTCAGCTTATATCAGAAACTCAGCCTGACGAAGTGTTATCTCAGCTCGATGAAGTTGGAGCTCTGTTCGATGATTTTCTACTTCTTGTCTGTCTTATTCATCTCGATGATATTGGATCTCAGATCGACGAAATATGTTGAGTTCAACTATTTTATGATAGATTCAGTTCGACTATCTTTCTCTGCAGCTTTCCAAGTATTAACCATGGAAATTTTATTTCAAATTTATTATTATGCCTATAATGCTCTTATAATTAATGCTCCATATTCTATAGGATATAGTCGTTCCAAAGCAGCATTAATTATGGTATTCATAGAGTAATTATTTGGCTTATTTAATGGGACAGTTGAGGAAACAAGTTTAAGGCTTTTTCTAGCCGTTCAACTCCGAGGATTTTGGCAGTAAATCAAGGATAAGATTTAAAATTCAAAAGCTTATTTTTTGCAAAGGAAATATAAGGTTTCTTATTCTTCTTCAACAACAAGAAAGAGAGATAATACTCAATGGAAAATACAGAAGCATTTTGAATTGTATATACAGAAAACTGAAAAAAGAACATAGCTCAAATACATCTTCAGTCTTCTTCAGTTTTCCTTTAGGAATTTCAAGAGACAAAAAACTTCATCAGTCTAAAAGTTTCCTGAAGATCAATCCTAAATCTGAAGGCCTATACCCTGAACAAAGCTCTCATTCTCCTAAACTCTTCTACATCTCAGGGGGTGCTTTGACAACAGCACAATCCACTAGTCTTCTCTCTGATTGTTTATAGAGAAGACATCATATTTATTTTCTTTCTTTCACCACTGTACAAAGGGTTTCTTAACTCTCTTCAAAAGTTATTCCTTTTGGTTGTCAAGTCTCCTGATCAAAAGACTTGGTTTGGTTTTTGGGCACATGGTAAAAAGCTCAAAGGGTTTCTATAGCTCCCTTAGAAAATAGATATTCTGGTGGCAAGGCGCCTAATCAAAAACCTATAGTGGAATCCTACCAGGGTGGTATAAAAGTGGATGTACCCAAGTTTAGGGGAACCACTAAAAATTCTGTGTCGTTTAGATTGCTCTATTGTTTATTTCTGTGTGCTGTGATTGTCTTTGTTTTCATTTCTCTTTATACATATACTTATCACTTATTTTAATCCGCTGTAAAAATTAATCAAAGTTTTTTAAATACTCTATTCACTCCCCTCTAGAGTAAGACAAATCTATCCCTTCTCTTTCAGAGTTCACCTAAAATCTAGCGCAGACGCATGTTGAAAATATTATATCTGGTCTACTGGCAGTGAGGTAGAGCAAGGATCCAATTAAGCTTCTTTACTTGGTTTCATCAAAAGGTTTCCCTTTCTCATCATTGTCTAGAGATGTAATTGAACCCATTGGAGTCCTCAGAGAGGTGGCATTCTCCATTCCAAATTTCTTAAGAATCTCCTTGGTCAAATTTGCCTAAGATATGAAAATTCCATCTTCAGATTGTTTCACCTGAAGTCATAAGAAATACTTCAGCTCTCCCATACTGCTCATTTTAAACTTTCCTTGCATAAGTTTGGAAAACTTCTTGCAAAGGTTGTCTTTTGTAGAGCCAAATATGATGTAATCTACATTGATCTGCACTAGCAGAATCTTGCCTTTTACTTTGCTAATAAATAATGTCTTGTCTATCTTCCCTCTTGTGAACTTGTTCTCAAGGAGGAATCTAGACAATGTCTCATACCAAGCTCGTGGAGCTTGCTTTAAGTCGTATATAACTTTATTTGAAAATTAAAATAATAAGGGAAATTGTAATTAACAAAACCTGGGGGTTGCACTACATATACTTCCTCTTTCACTTTCCCGTTTAGGAATGCTAACTTCAAGTCAATTTGGTAGACAATGAAGCCTTTGAGGGTAGCATAGGCAAGAAACAGCCTTATCTCCTCAAGCCTAGCCACTGGAGCAAAGGTCTGGTCAAAGTCGATCCCTTCTTCTTGTTTATATCCTTGAGCTACAAGCCTTTCTTTATTCTTGATAATGACTCCATTTTCGCCCAACTTGTTTTTGAAGATCCATTTTGTGCCAATCACGTTCTGTCACTTGGGCTTGGGTACAAACTCCCAGACTTTGCAACGTTCAAATTGATTTAGCTCCTCTCGCATTGCCAAAATCCAAGAAGCATCCTTGTTTGCCTCTTCAAATTTCTTTGGCTCAACCTGTGATAGAAAACAAAGATGCATAATCTCTTTAGCTATATCTTTTGTTGTTCAAACACCGTCGCCTAGCTCTCCAATTATTTGATCAACTCGATGATATCTTAAGTGTCTGAACCCTAGATTTCTTTCTCTCCCACCAGCGGGTTCTGCAGCATTCGGTGCATCCTATGGAGGTTGAGGCAATTCTTCCTCTAGTAGTTCTACATCAACCAAGCCTGGATCAACGATCTTGACCGAGCTTGGAGGTTCTTCCTTGACAGCTTCATCCAAGCTTAGTTCCTTGAACTTTGTACCTGAATCTGCACCAATAACGCTAGATGAGCTACTTTGGAGTAGGCTTGTCTCAGCAATTACAACATTTATTGACACTTCTACCACCAGAGTTTTCTTATTGAAAATCCTATATGCCTTACTATGGCTACTATAACCTGAAAAAATACCTTCAAAACATTTTTCACTAAACTTCGTGCGGTAATACTTCACATTATTAAGTACGAAGAATTTACTTCCAAAGATTCTAAAATAGGACACAGTCGGTTTTCTTCCCTTCAATAACTCATAGAGGGTCTTACGAAAGATTTTGTTGATAAGTGTTCTGTTTTGCACGTGACAAACTAAATTGACTGCTTCAGCCCAGAAGTACTTCGGAAGTGAAGCGTCGTTCAACATAGTTGTACATGCTTCAATTAGGATTCTATTCCTTCTCTCAACAACTCCATTTTATTGATGAGTACGCGGTGAGGAAAACTCATAAAAGATACCTAGGCTTCCACAGAATTCCTTCATGATACCAGACTCAAATTCTATTCCGTGGTCACTTTTGATTTTGACCACTGAGTAGTTCAATTTGTTCTGAATTTGCCAGGAAAAATTTGTGAATGTTTCGAAGGTGTCTGACTTGTCTTTCAAAAAGAACACCCAAGTAAAATGCGAGTAGTTGTCAACAATTACTAACGTGTAGACCTTACCTCATAAACTGTGAATAGGCATAGGACTAAATAAGTCCATATGAAGTTAGTATAAACTTCTTTAAGAATCCTTTTCAGCAATACCCTTGAAGGTAGCCCTTGTCTGCTTACCCATTTGGCATAAGTGACACGGACTCTCTTTAAGGCACTTAATGCTGGGGGCATCTCACACTAAGTTGTGAGAAAATAGCATATTTATTGTTTTGAAATTAATTTTTTTAATCTCTTGTGTCATTGGTCACAAAGAAACACAATATCTTTTGCATGAAAACATACTTGTGTAGAATTGTCTAAGCAAAGAAAATTTAAACAAAAAATATTTATGCTCCGAGTGCCTGTTAAGACCGTCTCAAATTTTGTAGATGAATTTATCAAACACTTCTCCTTGCAGAACTCAACGATGTATACTTTATCACATAGCAGACTTATGCTTATAAGATTATGGTGTAACCCTTCAATATAAGCCACATCTGTGAAAGAGACTACTCCGTTAGAGATCATACCATAGCCCTTTTGTAGTTCCCACGTCTAACCCTCCAAAGATGACTTTTGGTCCGTCTTTGACTGGGGTGAAATCAAGAAACAGGCTTCTTGTCCCGATCATATATCGAGAGCATCCGCTGTCCAAATACCAGATAGGATTTTTGTTGGCCTTTGGACATACTTGCAATTAGAAATCATTTTACCTTAAAAACCCAAACCTATTTGGGTCCTTGGTTCCTGGTCAGCTTAACACCACTAGGAACATTAACTCTGCGAGTGGTCGGTCTCGTATGGTTAACTCGTGGAGTTACAAAGTTAGTAGGGTTATACCAACAATCTATGCCAAAATGACCAATTTTGTCGCAGCACCAACTATCAAATCTGTTTTATCTTCTCTTATACTCCTACTTCACCTTTTGAATGCGAGGCCTAGTAGGGGAAACATACTTAGAGGTGGAATTCTCCTGATTACAGCATACATAGGGCTTCTCCATCTCCTTTGCCTTAGGTACAAAAGTGTTGTCTTTTGGTTCCCTCTTATGGTTAAGTCCATGATCATAAGGACCATAACTCTTGAGTTCAATCTATTCATAAGGTGCTTTGAAAACACTGGCAACATAGTCTCGGGGATGGGTCCATCCATGTTATCTCATCTTGGGCTCTACATAGATAGGCCTAGAAAAATGATCGTAGGACGACTCAAGGTCAAACTTGTTCGTCCGAAGGATTACCTTACTAAACGAGGGTTGACCTATAAGTGCCTTCCCCTTTTCCTTAGCACTGGATTTCATGGCAGCCTTACCTTTTCCAACTACGTGGCCAATACCACTACCCTTCTTTGGAGCTAAGAACTCATCAATGAGAGGGAGAAGAGTCTTCACCTTGGAGAAACTCTCAACAAGTTTTCTCTCCACCAAGAGCTTTTCTTCCAGCTCATCAAAATATTTCTCTTTCAGATGTAATATTTCAGCTAAGCTTTTCAATTCCTTTTATAAGGAGTGAACTTCACTTCTGAGATGAGTCAATTCTGCAATTTTCTCCCTCAGGCTTGATTCCACTACCATGAGAGAGGCAATCTCTTTTGCCTATTTTTTGACTACCTTATGACATTTGTCAAAAGCTTTCAAAAGGTTCTCATATTGAACCATTAACCAGAATCGCCTTCCTCAGAAGAATAGCCTTCATGACCATTAGATGACGTTTCTGATTCAGAGAGAATTGTGTGCGAGTTCAACTTCCTGCGATACACTGAGTCACCAATTTCCTCGTCTGATGGAGCCATGAGACCGAAGTAGGCTTCCTCATTCTTTGAGCTGGACTCGCTTAAGTCGTTGCCACTAAGAGTCTTGGACTTCTTGGCAACGAAGCTATTTTCTTCTTTTCTCTTGCCATTGAAGGATCTTTTATCCTCTTTCTTGGAGCCTTCCTTCTTCTTGTATGGGCTTCAGCAATCATGTGACCTGTCTTGTTGTAACAATAACACACAACGTCAGAGGACGAGTGTTTGTTCAGTTTAGATCTATACTTGTCCTCTCAGTTGTAGCTTTTTCTAGAACGATCACCATCATGATGAGATTTACTAAAGACAGATAAGGATGACTGATTCTTCATCTGTCTCCTCTTGCTGAGCAGTTTCTTGAACTGCTTGGATATAATAGAGAACTCACCATGCGATAGCTTAGAGACAGATGTCCTATGCTCGGAGTCTTCTAAACTATCAGGAGCACGAGTCCTTACTGGTAAGACAACTTTGGACTTTCTTTACCATTCCGCCTTTAGGGCCACCAACTTCTTTTTGCTGTAAGTCTTGCTATTCTGCTCCTCCTTCTTTTTAGTGTTCATTTGTAGTTCATTGGATAGCAATTTACCTAAGAGGTTTTGAGGGTCAGTCTCATGCAACTTCCCAAACTCCCTGATGGAAACCACTTTTGTGTCCCATTCCTTTGTCAGGGATCTGAGAAACTTGTTATTGAGATCGACATTAGTGAAGGTACGACCATAGTTCCTGAGGCCGTTAACAATCTTAAAGAACTTCTCGAAGCAGTCAGTAATACTATCACTTGATCCTTGCTTGAATGCTTCATATTCCTGATTCAGCAACAATCTGTGGTTGTCTCTGACTTCCTATGTCCCTTCTATCAGCACAACTAGGCAGTCCCACATTTCTTTGGCAGATTTATAGTGGAATAGATTATAAAGTATTGAGTCATTCACTACACTTGCGATGATGTTCTTTGCCTTCTTATCTAGGGAGACCAAGGCAATTTCATCCTTAGTTAAATCCATCAACTTCAGTGGGATCATGACTGCAGGATTCAGAGCTGATGGTTGAGTCGATATGTTGGGTCCTTCTTCCACAATCTGAAAAATTCTTGGATCAGCAGCTTCCATAAAGAAACTTACTCATTCTTTCCACATGGGAAAGTGTTCCTTTGTTCATACTGGGAGCTTCATAGAAGACATTTCTTTGCTTCGGTCCATGGTTACTAGACGGAATCTCTTGATGCTAGAATAGGGATCTTGTTCAAGGTGTTAACCTTATATCTAATAAAATGACTCTCTGATACCAATTGAAAGTATCTAGCGTCTACCTAAATCACCTAGAGGGGGGTGAATAGGTGATGTCTGTGTCTTTTTGCGGAATAAAAATCACTCTAAAAACAAGCACACAGACACAGAGATTTATAGTGGTTCCCCGAGTTGGGTACGTCCACTTTCCCGCCTAGCCTATCTACCACGAAGGGCTAGATTCAACTACTTCACCAATTTCAGATTTCCACAATCTTACACCTCGGAGCCATAAATCCTACAACTTGTAGACGATGCTCATACCAGTCGATCCACAAACGGATCTACAAACTCAGAGGAATACTCTCTTACAACAGTAAATGAATATTACAAAACACAAACGATTACAAGTCTTCACCCCAACGTTCTTCAAAAAAGTAGATCTTGAATCTTGAAGAACTTGGAGAAATGAAATCTTGAAGACCTTGAATCGTGAACCTTTAATCAACAAGATCTGGAGGAGTAAAGATCTTCTGAGAGAGAATCAATTCAGTCACGTGTGTAGAAGAAGATGAATTGCGCACAGTAAGTTGTTGGCGGTCGATCGGAAATCGCAAAGCGTACAGAGCGTCAGCCGATGGTTTCTTCGTTTGGAAAGTTTCTGTCGATTTGAAAGTGAGAGAATAACATGATTAGATGGAAGGAAATATCTCCTATGTATTTATAGAGATCTCCTTGCTAACGGTTATAAGAAAACTTCCAAAAATGAAACTTATAATTTAATGTGCATGGCCAATCAAAACCCAAACCAACGATTTTGAAAAATTCAGAAAAATGACCTAAGTCAAATTCGTCGAGTATCGTCGAGTATCACTAGTATACTCGCCGAATGTACCTTGATATACGACGAATAAGACTTGGACAAATAAGTCTTAGGCCAACCATTCACTCAATGCCAAAGCGGAGAGTCATACTCGACAAATTCGTCGAGTATCACTTGGTATACTCGACGAATTCGTCGAGTATAGCTAAATGACTCAATGCACTCAACGACGTTGCACTCTATGCCTTTTGTTCACTCGATGCCAAGGGCAGCAATCGATGAATATCATCGAGATGACTCCATGCTCTTGACGCCTTGAAATTCGATGAATAAGACATGAAACAAATCTAGAGAAGTAGCGTCCACTAGACTCGACAAATTCGGCGTGTATCACTTAGCATATTCGACGAATTCGACGAGTATCGTTAGATACATTCGACGAATTAGAAGAGTATGCACGACGATACTCGATGAATTTTACTTAACAGATTTTTCAATTCTTCAGCGAATTTACCCTGAGTATAAAAGATGGATTCGACGGGTATGAGTAGGTATACATGACGAATTCGACAAGTATCAAGCTAATACTTTACGAATTTGACGAGTATTCCAAACCATACTCGACAAATTTTACTTAGGAGAAATTTCTGTCATTCTGAATCTAAGACTTGACCATCCTTGAGCCTTCTCTTATACTTGGGATAGAAGTTAACCCCAATAGAGAGATTACACATGAGTCAACACATTGGCCTACACAATGAGGAATTATAATGTAAAGTCCTGTGTTTACTGACCCACTGTAAGCTGACATTGGTGTGCACTCAGTGAAAGTGAGAGAAAGATCTACCTTGACTTTAGAGGGGGGTGAATAGAGTATTTTAAAATAATGTTTACAATTAAAAATTATAAGGTAGTGGAAGATTAAGTTTAATTATATGTGTATAGTGTTTGTTGAAAAATAAAGTTAAAGCAAGAAATAAGAATCACATAGCACACAACAATAACAAACACACAGCAACCAGAAGACACAAGGATCTATAGTGGTTCCCCAAAACTTGGGTACATCCACTCTTCTACCACCCTTGGTAGGAATCCACTGCAGGATGAGTTGATGAGGTGTCCTGGGCACCAATGAGCTTTTGATAAGGTGCTCAAAAACTAGACCTAGATTTTTTGATAAGGTGTCTTGCCACCATTGAGTTTTGACAAGGCTCTCAGAACCAGATTCAGAACTTTTGAAGGGAGTTTTGATAACCCTTTTACAGCAGGAAAATAAAAAGAAAGAGATGATGATGTCTTCTCTGTCTCAAATCAAATGAGAGAAGACAAGTGGATTGTGGATGTTGTCAAAGCTCCCCCTGAGATGTAGAATGGTTCAGGAGTGAAAGCTTTGCTAGGGTGATAGGCCTTCAGAAGCTTCAGATCTACAGCAGAAGATGATTCCAGCAGATGCTGAAATATTTGGTGTCTGGAGTCCTTGATGTTGAAGCCTTTTAACACTTGAAGATTCAGTAGATTTGTAAATCACAGAAGTTGAAATCTTTATCAGAGCAATTGTGTTGTTCAATCTTCGGTAATGAAATCTAATTCTCCTGTATCTCTTTGTAGTGTCTGTCTTGATCATTGTGTCTTGTGCATGTTATTTTTCTTAAGAGTGAATACTGAAGGAGTATGCCAGATATTCTCTTAGACGACCGTTTAATCAGTCATAAATGACTTCCATAATAGACAACTGTATTTGGGGAAAGTCCTAAGCAATATTCCATTTAGTCTTTTCTTTGAAACTTGCATCAGATTGATTAAAACGGCTAGAAAATCCTGTGCAATTAATGCAAGAATTAATTCTGATTAAAATCCATAACTATCCTTGAATTTGAATTCTGAAGGCGTCGATCTCTCACAGAAATCGTCGATTTGAGCTCTACGATCGTTGAACTGAGCTAAGAGATTGGATTAACATAACAGACAGAAAACGTCGAACTGAGCTTTACGATCGTCGAACTGAGTTCAGCGACTGGGAAAAAAAATTGAAGACAGATCGTCGATCTGAGCTCGAAGATCGTCGACCAGAGATCGACAACTTAGCAGGGTTGAGCTCAGAGAGAGTCGAATGGAGTTTGATGTTTCGTCGAACTGAGGTCGACGAGAATTGTCTTTGTCTCAGCACTAAGTCTTGATATTGGAATGGGCCTAGGGGCAGCTTCAAACCTAAGTTCTAAGCCCTAGACTCATTCTAATTTGACCTTTTCAACAATACATCTAGGTCAAACCAAATTCCTAAAAACATAGTTATCCTTGCCCAAATTAGTAATAGGGTGTTCCAACAATCTCCCCTTATTTGGGTTAGGATTACTATTTACAGGACTCAGTAAGAAATACAAAAGCATAAAACAAACAAAATTTAAAACAATATAGCAGAATATATGACATAGCAGTATTCAGATAGACTATCAGCAAATGTTTAAAGATGAATGTACTTCCTGCTTACAAAATTAATCCTTCTCTTTGCTTTGCTTGAAGATGATATCTCTGTTAGGATTTAAAGCTTCCTTTTTTGATCTTCTATCATCATTTGCACCTAAGGTTATCTGCTGCTTTGTTCTTGGAACTATAGCCTCAGGATGCAGTCTCATATAACTTTCTGAATCAAAGAACTTGCTTAAAGCATACCTTTCTAGTTCCTTCCTTCTTTGATCTGAGAGAGTTAGGAAGCTGGAAGTATCTCTGGCTTGTCCTCTTGCTTTCCTAATTTGTTCTAGTGCAGCTGACTCTTTCATTCTGTCTATCCAGGAATTAGGATTATTCTCTAGATCTTCAAATGGCACAGGAGCTTCATATCTATTAGAAGTCACTTTAGCAGGGGTTCTGGTAGACACAATGTCTTTGAGTTTATAAGGAAAAGGGCCAGAAGAGGGATCTCTGGGGCCTTGTTCCCTTTGTCTTGAATAAAACCTTAAGTCTCTCTGATTACCTCTGAATTGACCTCTTCTAGGTTGGTAACCTCTAGAGTGGCCTCCCCTAGGCTGAGATCTGCCCTGGAACTGATAAGAGCCTTGGCCTCTTTGAGTAGATGAGAAGGCATAGCTGCCACCTGCACCTACATCAGGGGAGGAGGTGGAGAAGGGGGAAGATAAGACTTGGAAGATCCTTTGTCAAACTTTCTTTTCTTTTTCATTGCCTTAATCTTATTTCTGGAGTATTGCATCCAAGGTTCAGTGATTTCATAACTATGCAATATATAATAAGGTACATAATTTCATCTGTAACTTTTTCTGGAGGAACTCTTTTCATTGCTTTGCTTTTAGCTTTTCTTTTCCTTGCTATGGTAGCTGAGGAGTCATCACTATCTGTTCTGAACTGGTCACTGTCAGAGCTCTGGGGATCATCATATAGAGCATCTATTCTCTTAATGTATTCTTGTTGAAGATTTTTGGCTTTAGAGAGTACTGAAGCAGCAACAATAGGAGCAGCAACTTGAACAGGAGGAATAACACTTTTAGAAACAAGACTAGCAGAATCAGCAGGCTCATCAATACATGCCTCTGTCATCATAATATCTTTAGAAACAATTACAGAACTAATAACAGAATCAACTGAAATGACATAAACATTATCATTAGCAGCAGCAGCAGCAGTAGCCTTTTCCTCAGCTTGGACAAATTCTATAAAAGAAGCTTGCAAAATTGGCTCACATACTGGAATAGGCACAATTGCCTTGGAGAGATCTTCACACTGTTGAGCTTGTAGATAGTTGAAGTGAACAGCATCAAAAGCTGAGAGCAGGCTCTGGAGATCCACTAAAAAAACTAGAGTAGAACCTGAAGCTTCAGTAGCAGAAGGCAATTCCAAAACTTCATTAGGCTCTCCCCCTGCCTGGATTTAGTAAGAACTGGATCAAGGCACCCAGAGGAAGGGATTGCCTGAGAAGAGAGGAAGGAAGATAGCCTGTCAGACAGCTCCTGAACATGTTTCAGAAGTGGGGCCATTGTGGTCTCCAGCAATGAGGATAGCTTGGGGGCTATCAGCTCATACAACCTGTCTGCCAGTACAGGAAGATCTACATGCTCAAGATGGACTTGAGTAGAGGTAGGAGTTGATGTTGCTGGCATAATGTTTGATGGTGTGATGGTAGGAGGTATAGGGATGGATGGCTCAGGAGTATAGATTGTGGAGATGGATGGTACTGGAGTGGAGATGGATGATATAGGTGTGGAAATGGATGGAGTAAAGGATGGTTGTGAGAGTATATCCTGAAGAAGTTGTTGGTAGGAGGAGGTAGATGGAATCTCAGTAGGAGAGGAAGGAGAGTCATCAATAAAGGAGTCTTCCAAGAGGTGGAATGATGGAATGGTGAGAGGTGGATAATAATGGAGAGGGTGGAATGTTTCTGAAGTGGCTGGAGGAGATAAGGGTGATGAAATGGTAATGGGAGAAGAGATAAGTATGGTTTAGGTGATTGTTGTGGTTAATGTGGAGATGGTTGTAAAAACAGGTGGAGAGGAAGCAGGCAAATCTTCTGCTGGGGCAGAGACCTGAGGGGAAGTGAATGTAGCAGTCCTTGTGCCTGAAGATGGAATTGTTGTAGGTCTGCTGAGCTTGACAATCTGTCTATCCCATTTTCCAAATAAGGCACAAGTCAGCATCTTGGAAGCATTGATATGCATTCCACTTGAACGAACAACTCAGGGCACTTAGCATGAAGAAATAGCCCAATTATTCTACCAAAATTAACAAAACTCTTGTTTATTTTCTTTTTGATAAAATCAAAAAAGAGTTCTCCCAAGTTTAGGTGCTTTTTATCCACAAGAGCTCCCATTAAACAGAGCTGATACCTAGAAATTGTATCATGAGCAGAGTGCTTAGCTAAAAGCACTTTCCCTACCACATCTGCCAAAAATCTATATTCCACTGACAGATTTTTCTTAGAAAGCTTGTTGGGGTTAGCTGCTGTATGCCCCATCCTTTCAAGCATATTGGAGAATTCTTCTCCAGACAAATCAATGCAATCTTCTCCTGTACTCAACTAAAAAACTTCTGATAAAACCTTAGGTGAAAGTGATACCTGATTTCCCGATATCGTGCCGATGATGGTGTTGTTATTCAGATTCTGTGCTGTATATACCCATTCTTTAATTTCATCTGCTGCTATCTTGATTCTTGTTGTCATGATGTTCTCTAGTTGCTGTTCTTTGAAGAGCTCAAGTATGTCTTTGAATATTTGATCACTACTTTCAAAAGAGTCCATATCGATGTCAAATCTGGTGTCGAATTTCATTGCCGACAGAGCTGCAACTGAAACGGCCATTTGATCCTGCAAATATGAACAAACAAGGAACAAGTGCAGCAAATGTTTGGAGGGAAAAAGAGTTTTTCCGCAGAAACTATGAAAGCGCAAAAGAGAACGACGGCCGAAAAAAGATTTTTATATTAGGGTTCGACGGCGGAAAGGAAGGATCGTCGATCTCCGTTCGACGATCTGGGTTTCTAATGGAATCTGAAGAGTCTTCAATAACGTCGATCTCTGTTCGACGATACTGGAGAGCATCGAACTCCGTTCGACGATCGTTGACTAGAGGAAGATAGCCTAGCGCTGCCTGGAAAACGCTGAACTCCGGTCGACGCTTGTTGGAAAGAGTCGATCTCCGTTCGACGATTTTTGGAAAAATGTCGAGCGCAGTTCAGAGACAAAATAGAACCTATAGACAATAGAAAATATAAGTTTTTAGCCTAGTCTTGGTCTGTTTTTAGATTTTCAAAATCTTGGAATTTATTTTAGGCTTCCTCCATCTAACATTCCTAACTTATTAAGGAAGAAGGTATGTTTCTTTTCATCCAAGGGTTTGGTGAAAATATCTCCCTTTTGCAAATCAGTTGGGATATATTGAAGTTCAATTTTGTTTTTCTCAACATTATCCCTTAGAAAGTGATGCCTAATTTCTATGTGTTTTGTCCTACTATGGAGGACTTGATTTTGTGCTATGGATATAGCACTAGTATTGTCACAAAATATTTTAGACTTCTCTAAGTTGTAACCATAGTCTAGGAGTTGATTTTGTATCCACAAGATTTGTGAACAACAACTACCTGCAGCCATATATTCAGCTTCAGCAATTGAAGTTGACACAGATGTTTGTTTCTTACAAAACCATGAGACAAGTCTATCACCAAGAAACTGACAAGTTCCACTGGTGCTTTTCCTGTCTATTCTGCATCCAGCATAATCAGCATCTAAAAATCCAGTTAATTCAAATCCTGAGTCTTTTGGATACCAGAGACCTAGATTTGGACAACTTTTAACATATCTAAGAATCCTTTTAACTAAAATTTGGTGTGACTCTCTAGTGCTCACTTGGAACCTAGCACATATGCATGTAGCAAACATTATATCAGGTCTACTAGCTGTAAGGTACAATAGAGAGCCAATCATTGCTCTATATGTTGTCTGATCAACATGTTTTCCATGTTCATCAGTATCTAATACAACATTAGTAGGCGTAGGTGTTTTCATACAAGATGCTTCAGACATACCAAATTTCTTAACCAGTTCCTTTGCATACTTGGTTTGAGAAATGAATATGCCTTCAACATATTGTTTGACTTGCAATCCTAGAAAGAAGGAAAGCTCACCCATGCTACTCAATTCAAATTTAGAGTGCATCAGCTTGGAAAACTTTTTGCACAAATTTTAATCAGTAGATCCAAAGATAATGTCATCTACATATATTTGTACTAGTAGGGTATGGGACTTATGGGTTCCAATAAAAAGAGTTTGGTCTACTCTACCCCTTATAAAATCATTTTCCAGAAGAAAGCATGCTAGGGTCTCATACCATGCTCTATGAGCATGCTTTAGACCATATAATGCTTTATGTAGTTTGAAAACATAATAAGGATGAGTTAGAGAGAAAAAACCTGGAGGTTGTCTAACATAGACTTCCTCTTTGATGTCTCCATTGAGAAAAGCACTCTTCACATCCATTGGTAGACCTTGAATCCCTTGTGAGCGGCATAAGCTAGGAATATCCTGATGGCCTCTAACCTTGCAACTTGTGCAAAGGTCTGGTCATAGTCTATTCCTTTTTCTTGAGAGTAGCCTTGAGCAACTAGCCTTGCCTTGTTCCTTACAATGACTTCCTGATCATCCAACTTGTTCCTGAACACCCATTTTGTTCAAACAATGGAATGATCCTTTGGCTTAGGCACTAGTTCCCAAAATTTGTTTCTTTCAAATTGATGCAACTCCTCTTGCATTGCAATGATCCAGTGTGGATCTTGCTCTGCATCTTGAAAGGATTGAGGTTCAATATGAGAGAGAAAGCAAGTGTGCATCAGGTTTTGGTTGACCTGATTTGCGGTTTGCACACCAGCTGAGATGTCTCCAATTACTTGGGAAATTGGATGATCTCTTGTTATTACTAGATCAACAGGGGGTGTTGATTGTTCACCAACCATTGTTGTTGCTTCCTCTTGTGGAATAGCAACTGGCTTTTCAAGAAGATTTTCTTCCAGATATAGAGCAACTTCTTCATCTTCACTACTTTCATCCTTTTGCTGGGTAGGTAGAAAAGCTGTATCCTTTTCTTTAACCTGTAATCTGTCCATTCTTTCTGAAAGAGAGTGTACCTGCAATGGTTTTATGGTAGAAGAAGACTTCTCCTTATAAAACATGTTAGTCTCATCAAAAGAAACATGAACAGATTCTTTTATTTTAAAAGTGGATTTATTATATACCCTATAAGCCTTGCTGATCATGGAGTATCCCAGAAACACCCCTTCATTAGCTTTAGCCAAGAATTTTGCTAAATATTTCTTGTCATTATTGTGTATATAACAAATGCAACCAAAAATTTTGAAGTAGTCTACTTTAGGTTTCTTCCCTTTGAGTAATTCATAGGGAGTCTTTCCCTTCAATTTATGTATTAGGCTTCTATTCAACACATAGTTGGAGGTGTTCACTGCCTACGCCCAAAAGGATAGAGGTAGGTGAGCATCTGTCAACAATGTAGTAGCAGATTCAATTAGGGTTCTATTTTTCCTTTCATCTACCCCATTTTGTTGAGGAGTTCTAGGAGCTGAGAAAGTATGCCTGATCCCTTCACTCTGATAGAACTCTTGCATAAGAAGAGAATCAAACTCTGTCCCATGATCACTTCTGATCAGGGCAATGTGAGTATTGAACTTTATCTATATACATTTGAGAAACTCTGTCAGACACTTAAAGTTATCAGACTTCTTCCTCAGAAAGAATACCCAAGTGAATCTGGAGAAGTCATCTACAATCACCAAAGTATAAGATTTCCCTCCTAAGCTTTGTACTGTAATGGGTCCAAAAAGATCCTTGTGTAACAGATACAAAATCCTAGGTGAATCGCTCTTATTAAGTGACTTAAAACTGTTTTTAGTTTGCTTGCCTAATTGACAAGCCTTGCAAAGTCCTTCCTTCTTGTAGGGGCCAGAAGGTAGTCCTCTAACAAGGCTGTCCTTGGATAGCCTAGCAATAGTTCTAAGGTTAATATGCCCTAGTCTCTTATTCCATAGTATATTAGGTCTAGATATGGAATTGAACAAACAGTTATCTACTTTAGATGAATGAAAATATACTAAGTAAATGTTACCTTTTCTATTACCTGTTAACACATTTGTGTTATCCTCTGACATGATCTTGCATATAGCTTTGTTGAAAGTCACTTGATATCCTTCATCACAAAGTTGACTGATACTTATCAAGTTGTGCTTGAGTCCTTCAATATAAGCTACTTTCTTGAAGGTGACTGCTCCAATTTGGACTGCACCATATCCTTTTGTTGTTCCAAAGTTTGAATCACCAAAAATTACTTTGGGTCCAAGTTTGGTTATGAAGGATGATAGATTCTCCTTGTTCCCTGTCATGTGCTTTGAGCACCCACTATCCCGATACCATTATTGGTTTGATGTTGGATACGTCTTCACCTGCACATAGACAGCTTATATGTTTTTGACCCAGTTTACCTTGGGTCTAGGTTGATAGCCTTTAAATTCAGAAATGAAAGACATCCCTGGCTGACTCTTATATCATTCACGATGGTATCTCCTAGGAGGTACTATCCATTAAGTATAAGGGTTGAAGCTTTGGGATGAGGGACTTTTAGGATTGACTTGAGATTTACCTCTGAAAGAAGGTTAAAATCTCTGAGCTCCGTTCGACGATCGTCGACCTGAGTTCGACGATCTTGGGTCAGATCGTCGAGCTCCATTCGAAGATCGACTATACCAGAGTTCAGAGTTCAGAAGTCGTCGATCTGAGTTTGACGATCCAGCCTTAGATCGCCGAGCTCTGTTCGACGATCGTCGAGCTCTGTTCGATATTTTCTATTGAACTTGATTTTCCTTAGGTAAATCAAGATTCTTCCTAGCTACCTCTACAACACCCTTTCCTTTATCAGAGATAAATTTAATTGGGGTTATTAATACTATAGGTTGGCTGGATGAAGCACCCAAGCCCAGTGTACTGTTGAATCTTGAGTTCACTGTGCTTGTAATGTCCATCAGTCTGATGCTTCTCCCATTAAGGCATTCTTCAAACTGCTTGGCCTTGGATAGTTCACTTTTCAGTACAGCTATCTCCTCCCTATAGCACTCTAACTCCTCAGAGAGTTTGAGGTTATTTGATTTTAGGACACTATAGTAAGATAATTGATTTCTGAGAGAGATTATCTCTTTCTTAGACCTTAGTAAATCTAAACACAGTGTCTTAAATTCAATTTTAAAGTCCTCTGAAGTAAATTCAAAAGAGTTTATTACCTCATCCTCTTCAGATCCAGTTTCAGCTTCAGAATCAGACTCTTGTTCTGTATCAGAGTTTTGCTGGGAGGCATTGATTCCCATCATGCAGAATTCTTTTTCCTTAGCATCATCCTCATCATCACTTGAGCTGGATGAGGCTTCTGATTCTTCTTCAGTGTCACTCCAGCTTTCTGCTAGAAATCCCTTCCTTGTATGTTTATTTTTGTTGGATGAGGATCTGTTACTGTTGTTCTTTCTGAAGTCCTTGTCTCTTCTTCTCTCATTTCTGTCCTTCTTGTCCTTATTTTTATTCTCTGGACAGTCAGGAATAATGTGGCTAGGCTTCTCATGCCCTTTGAATGACTTCTTTCTAAAGTCCTTCCTGGCCATCTTATAGAATCTTTTGGCAAGTAGACTTAGGAGCTCATCATTTCCTATAGCTTTGTCTTCAGGCTCCTCTTCTGTAGATTTGAAGGCTATGGTCTTCTCCTTTCTAATGACTGGAGAAGTGGCTTTTTTTCTTCTTTCCTATTCTTGATGAGCAGCTCATAAGATTTGAGCTTGCCCAGAAGAGCCTCTGTGGTAATTTCACTTAGGCTTTTGGCATCTTTAATTGGCCAGATCCTTGAATCCTAAGTGCTGGGGAAGCACATTAGGATCTTGTCAATTAGTTCAGTGAGTGTGATTTCCTTGTCCAATGACTTTAACTCACTAACTATCAAACTGAGCCTGGTGTACATGTCTGCAATTGAGTCAACTTCACCTTTCTTGAAGTTCTTATATTGGGATATGAGATGAGATCTCATGTCCTTTCTTTCATCAGCAGATCCTGATACAATTTCTGAAAGCTTATCCCATATGTCTTTAGCTGAGCAACATTCAGATACATTTTTGAATATCTCATCAGACATAGTCTGAGCAAGAATATTCATGGCCTTTGCATCTGCAGTTTTCCACTTCTTTATTTCAGCATCTGTTCCTGAGGGAGGTGGAACAACACTTGTGCTTGTGGTCTCTGGAGGTCTTGGACACACTGTCAAAACAGAATTGAAAATGTCCTCATCAATAGAATTCATGTATAATCTAATCCTTGCCTTCCAAAGTGCAAACTTGGAAAGATTGCACACTGGAGGTCTGGTGCTAGCATAGTCTTTGTTCTATGCCATGTCTTTATATAAAAGAAAAAATAATGAAAATAACCCTCTTAAAGGATTGATCTTATCAAGGATCTTTTGGTTTAGGTGTTAGCCTGCATGAACAACCAACCTCCCTCTGATACCAATTGAAAGTGAGAAAGATCTACCTTGACTCTAAAGGGGGGGTGAATAGAGTATTTTAAAATAATGTTTACAATTAAAAATTGTAAGGCAGTGGAAGATTAAGTTTAATTATATGTGCATAGTGCTTGTTGAAAAATAAAGTTAAAGCAAGAAATAAGAATCACACAGCACACAACAATAACAAACACACAGCAACTAGAAGACACAAGGATCTATAGTGGTTCCCCAAAACATGGGTACATCCACTCTTCTATCACCCTTGGTTGGAATCCACTGCAGGATGAGTTGATCAGGTGTCCTGGGCACCAATGAGCTTTTGATAAGGTGCTCAAAAACCAGATCTAGATTTTTTGATAAGGTGTCTTGCCACCACTGATTTTTGATAAGGCTCTCAGAACCAAATTCAGAACTTTTGAAGGGAGTTTTGATAACCCTTTTACAGCAGGAAAAGAAAAAGAAAGAGTTGATTATTTCTTCTCTGTCTCAAATCAAATGAGAGAAGACAAGTGGATTGTTGATGTTGTCAAAGCTCCCCCTGAGATATAGAATGGTTCAGGAGTGAAAGCTTTGCTAGGGTGATAGGCCTTCAGAAGCTTCGGATCTCCAGCAGAAGATGATTCCAGCAGATGCTAAAATATTTGGTGTGGAGTCCTTGATGTTGAAGCCTTTTAACACTTGAAGATTCAGTAGATTTGTAAATCACAGAAGTTGAAATCTTTATCAGAGCAATTGTGTTGTTCAATCTTCTGTAATGAAATCTAATTCTCCTGTATCTCTTTGTATTGTCTGTCTTGATCACTGTGTCTTGTGCATGTTATTTTTCTTAAGAGTGAATAATGAAGGAGTATGTCAGATATTCTCTTAGACGACCATTTAATCAGTCATAAATGACTTCCATAATAGACAACTGTATTTGGGGAAAGTCCTAAGCAATATTCCATTTAGTCTTTCCTTGAAACTTGCATCAGATTGATTGAAACGGCTAGAAAATCCTTTGCAATTAATGCAGGAATTAATTCTGATTAAAATCCATAACTGTCCTTGAATTTGAATTCTGAAGGCGTCGATCTCTCACAGAAATCGTCGATCTGAGCTCTATGATCGTTGAACTGAGCTAAGAGATTGGATTAACACAGCAGACAGAAAACGTCGAACTGAGCTCTACGATCGTCGAACTGAGCTCAGCGACTCGGAAAAATAATAACTGAAGACAGATCGTCGATCTAAGCTCGAAGATCATCGACCGGAGATCGACGACTTAGCAGGGTTGAGCTCAGAGAGCGTCGAACGGAGTTCAACATTTCATCGAACTGAGGTCGACAAGAATTGTCTTTGTCTCAGCACTAAGTCTTGATCTTTGAATGGACCTGGGGGCAGCTTCAAACCTAAGTTCTAAGCCCTAGACTCATTCTAATTTGACCTTTTCAACTATACATCTAGGTCAAACTAAATTCCTAAAAACATAGTGATCCTTGCCCAAATTAGTAATAGGGTGTTCCAAAACTCAGCAATGAAAACCTGCAAGTACATAACTCAAAAGGCAACATCAAATACAGTTACAATTCATCTTAGCTTAATTGGGCCCTTCTTCAAATCCAGGATATTATGGATGCAATACCCAACAGTCAGTAAAGTTTCAAATTATTGCGGGAAAGCTACAGTACACGACAAATGGCACTAAAGGCCTATTGTATGACTTTTCCTGTAAAAGCAAAGTTGCAGCCAATAACTTCTGTAGGGCCTATGGGTCAAATAACCATTGGATGGCGAAAGATAAAAGGGATAAGTTCAGCGGATGCAAAGCAACTTTTGGGGTTTGATAATTTTGCAAAGAGACAGAACTTCATCATCTTCTTCCTCGCCATTGTTGTAGAGCTTGAAGCTGAAGTTTTACACCCACTAAACTAAACGTTCTTACAGTTAGCTGTAGCAGTTTTCATTAGACGAATTAGAAGAGTATGCACGACGATACTCGATAAATTTTACTTAACATATTTTTCAATTCTTCAGCGAATTTACCCTGAGAATAAAAGATGGATTCGATGGGTATGAGTAGGTATACACGACGAATTCAACAAGTATCAAGCTAATACTTGACAAATTTGACGAGTATTCTAAACCATACACAACGATTTTTTAGGAGAAATTTTTGTCATTCTGAATCTAAGCCTTGACCATCCTTAGCCTTCTCTTGTACTTGGGATAGAAGTTAACCCCAATAGAGAGATTAAACGTGAGTCAACACATTAGACTACACAATGAGTAATTACAATGTAAAGTACTGTGTTTACTGACCCACTGTAAGTTGACATTGGTGTGCACTTAGTAATAAAAACCTGCAAGTACATAACTCAAAAGGAAACATCAAATACAGTCATAATTCATCTTAGCTTAATTGGGCCCTTATTCAAATCAAGGATATTGTGGATGCAATACCCAACAGTAAGTAAAGTTTCAAATTGTTGCAGGAAAGCTACAGTACACGACAAATGGCGTTGAAGGCCTACTGTATGACTTTTCCTGTAAAAGCAAAGTTGCAGCCAACAAATTCAGTGGGGTCCACGGGTCAAATAACCATTGGATGGCGAAAGATAAAAGGGATAAGTTCAGCGGATGGAAAATAACTTTTAGGGTTTGATCATTTTGCAAAGAGGCAGAACTTCATCATCTTCTTCCTCGCCATTGTTGTAGAGCTTGAAGCTGAAGTTTCAAACCCACTGAACTAAAAGTTTTTACAGTTAGCTGTAGTAGTTTTCATTAGCTACAGTAAGTTCAGAAAATCTTTCTAATAAAGAAGACTGAGCAGTGCCTTCAATTTTTTATAGTCAAGATTAGCTGATTGAAGATTTTAAAGAACTATCAATTCATTGTCTTCATCAGCAAGATAAGGAACTTGGTTTTTGAGTTTCTTCCAGCACAAGCATCAGTTTTCTAAAGATCTTTATCCTTATTGCTGATAAGAAGTTAGGGCTGGGATAACTCATCTCAGGAAGCAGTTGACTTAGAGAACTTCTCTAGAGTCATATCATCAATACCAAAACCCTTTCTTTTCTGTAGGATCTAAACAGATATTAGTGCAGGCCTGCTTTATAAAGGCTGAGTTAGTATCCAATTTTGGATCTGAGATAGCATAGTCTTGTGTGAGGAAGGTTCCTATGTGGATCTGAGTTATAAGGCCTTTATGCCTGAGGTAGGGAAATTTGTCTGAGGTAGGAGAGTCATTCTCTCTGAGTGTAGGACCTTTGGGTCTGAGGTAGGATCCACCTTTGGATCAGAGGTAGGGCCTTTATGCCTGAGCTGTAGGAGAGTCATTCTTTTTGAGGTAGTGCTATCCTCCTAGCTTGAGTGTAGGGAATCTTGTGTTCCTGAAGTAGGTGATCTGCTGATCACTAAGTAGTAGGAGCAAGCTTGCTCTGAGGTAGGGCTTTATGCCTGAGGTAAGTCTTGGAGGAGACTGAGAGATCCTATGGGATCTGTATTGTAAGTTCTGAGGAGCTGAGTTTTTAGAGAAGTGCCTTATCTAACAAATTATTAGAAAGATGGGAGGAAAAGTGGACGTACCCATAATCTGGGGAACCACTATAAATTCTATATGTGCTTTGTGTGGTGTGTCTTGAAAGCTTATAACTACTAACTCACAACACACTTCAAGAAGGAAATCTCAAAAGAGACCTAAAACCTATTCACCCCCCACCCTCTAGGTGTTTAGCTGCCCTTGAAATTAAAGACTTTCAAGTGATATCAGACGGAGGTTGCTCAAGAAGGACTTAATAGTCTGAGTATATCTCAAAGGGTAGCTAAAAGAAGTATACTTTTGGGTTCATGAGAGAACAATATGGAGCTAGGTTCTTTGAAGCTTCCTATCTACAGAAAGGGGATTTTGAAATATAGAAGGAGAGGGTAAGACTGTTTATGGAAGCATTTGACTCTAGGATCTTTATCACTGTCAAAGATGGACCTTTCATCCATATGAAAGTCCCAGCTCTAGATGCAACAGTCAAGACACCAAAGACATATTCTGAAATGACCAAGGATGAGGTCATATTAACTACACTATTCAAGAGGGAACAGAACATAATAGCTAGTGCCATAGATGATTCTACCTTTCAAAATCTGGTCCACTACAAGACATCCAAATAGATGTGGGACACTCTCGTGGTCTACATAGAGGGAACTAAAGAGGTCAGAGATGATAGGAAGTTCATGCTCAACAAGGAGTATGAGGCTTTCAGGCAATTCAAGTGAAAATACATAGCTGATTGCTATAAAAGATTCTTCAGGATAGTGAATGAGTTGAAGACAAATGGGAGGGTATTCATTCATTATGATCTAAATAACACGTTCCTGAGGTCTCTCACTAAAGACTAGGACACCAAGATTTGTGCTATCAGAGAGGTGGCAAAGCTAACTGATACTCCACCTTATACACTGTTTGGAAAGTTGATCTTTTATGAGATGCAGCTGGCTACAAGGAAAGAGGAGGAGACCAACATCAAATCCCAGTCCAAGGAAAAGTCTTTGGCCTTCAGAGCAGACAGTACTAGGAAGAGCAAGGAGAGGATTCCCTCTCCTCCAAGAAGGCCTAATGATTCAGACAGCACAGGGCCAAGCTCATCAGACTGTAGTATATCTGATGAAGACTTTGCTGCCTTCTCTAGGCAATTTTAGAAGCTGATGAAGTGGAAGAAGTGAAGGAGAATAACTTCCTCCTCTCATCATAGGAAGAACCACTCCAAGGGAGACAAGTATGATTCAAAACCAAGTTAATCCCCTAAAGTTGTTTGTTACTACTGCAACAAACCTGTGCATGTGATAGCTGACTGCCCAGTCAAAAGAAGAGAGGCTGGTGAGAAAAAGGTCCACCAATATAAGGGAAAGAAGGAGAAGACCTTCATTGTAAAGAAGGAAAAGAGGTGGAGTGAGAGTGACTCATCTACTTCAGACTCTGAAGTAGAAGAAGCTTTTATTGGGCTGATGGCTACTATGGAAGATGAAGCTGAAGTCTATCCTGATGCTAGGATAAGTTACAGGGCCCCTCTGTCACATTTAAATTGTGACTCAGGGAGGAGGATGAGGATGAAGATGCCTACAGCTGCTATGGGTTGATGGCAATGTCAGATGAAGAACCCAGCCAGGATCATCCTGGTCTAGAGAAGGTATATTCTCTATCTAGTTCTTCTTCTGAGTCTTGCTATGAGACTAGTCCCAGTTCAGAAGCTCCTTCATCCTGTGGTGAAGATGACTCTGAATCTGAAGAATATGTCAATCAATTTATTGAATGGTATGGTGAACTTTTGGATGCCTTTAACAAAAGCAAGAAGTTGACTAAGAAGCACGATGAGGAGAAAACCTCCCTTCAGCTAGCTGATTCCCAGTAGGTTGAGAGAACATCCTTGCTGGATTAGAAGGCTAGGGAAGTCAGCCAACTCAATAACATTACTCTCATCCATATTGGCACTATCAAGTACAAGTATAGTCTCATTAGAGATCTTAAAGAGAAGCTCCAGAGGGAGAAAATAAATGTGGTAAGTTACTCTAAGCCCAATATTATGTTGTCCTTGATAGACTCCTTCTCCTCTCAGAAGGGTAAGAAGGGATTGGGGTTTAAGGGAAACACTAGAGTTACCCCTTCCAAAGGGAATGGGAAAACTCCAGGCCAGCCTCTGGCTTCTAAGCCTCCCATCCCTTTTAAGAAGGTGATGTTTCCTTCAAACAAGTATGACCAAGAAAGCATTTATGGTCACTAGATGAATGGTAGTTCCACTAGTATGAACAAAGATGTTCACAGCTATGGTGGAAGGTATAGTAGGGGAATGAGTGCCTTTAAGGCTCCCCATGATGAAATTCAAATTGCCCATCCTGGATCATTTGTTTTTGGTACCCCAGCCACCACTCTCAAGAACAAGGCAGAAGCCTTCACTCAAGCTCATCCAGCAAAGGTTCAGACCAAGGGTAAGTCTATTAGCAAACCAAATCTAGCTATCTTTGATGCTATAAACAACATGTCATCTACAAAGAAGACTGCTGTAAATGGCAGTCAGAGCCAGCCAAGAAAGACTACTAAAAGGCTCACCTTTAGTAAGATCCTTGCTGAAAGGAACTTAAAGAAGGTTGTTGTACCTCTTCCTTCTATTCAGTCAGTAGTTAACAAAACTACAGGACATTCTCAGAAAAGAAGATACAACATTCATGAGTGTTGGTGTTGTGGTAAAGTGGGGCATTTTGCCTTAGATTGTTGGCACAATCCCACTGTGTTGAGAGCTAGTATTAGTCTTCCTGTCAAAAAATCTGTAGGAAGGCATGTAAATTTTTAGGCTAATCAGAACCTAGGACACAATAATTATTGGGGTCCTAAGGTAAGATAAACTATGTGTTTCAAGTTAGTCCAAGTGCTCATACCCTTATATGGTACTTGGATAGTGGTTATTCCAAGCACATGACTGGAATAAGGAGCAATTTAAAGGAGTACACTCCAGTGAAGGATGTACCCAAAGTTATCTTTGGTGGTTCAGATAGAGGAGTGACAAGAGGCTATTGTTAGATTACTAATGGCATAGTCACAATCTCAAAAGTGTCTTATGTTGAAGGGTTGCAACACAACCTTATAAGCATAAGCAAACTCTGTGATCTTAGCTATGTCATTTCCTTCCATAAGGATCAGTACCAAATTAAGAGGTCAAGTGACCAAGAGGTCATCTTGACAGGCACTAAGAGTGGAAATATTTACTACTTAAATTTCCTTTGTCTTAATAAAAACTCTCCTATTTGTCTAGTTGCAAATGAGAAAGTCTCATATTGTGTACAATGGCACAAGAGACTAACTCACTTGAATTATAAGACTATTGGCAAGCTCTTTAGTGAAGAGTTGGTTAAGAATGGTCCCAAGATGAAATGCACCAAGGAAGGCATTTGTTCAGGTTGCCAAATGGGCAAGCAGACCAAAGCTTCCTTCAAGGGCATTAGGACCAAAGATTCTATGAGGTGCTTATACCTCTTGCATATGGACTTGTTTGGTCTTATGCTAGTTCATAGTCTAGGTAGGAAAGTATACACCCTTATGGTGGTTAATGACTATTCTAGGTTTGCTTGGGTTTTCGTTCAGAAGAAAAAGTCTGAAACCCTTGACATCTTCAATACATTTGTCAAGCAAATTTAGAATGAGCTAGATAGCACTGTGGTCAAAATCAGAAGTGACCATGGGACTGAATTATAGTCTGAAATCATGATAAGGTTCTGTGAAGAGCAAGGGATTCATCAAGAATATTCTTCTCCAAGTACACCCTAGCAAAATAGGATTATTGAGAGGAAAAATAGAACACTCATAGAAGATGGAAGGACCTTGCATAATGACACATATTTCCTAGAATATTTCTGGGCTGAGGCAGTTAATACAGTATGTAACGACCCCATCCGTTACATGACGTATAATAGAAGGTCCGGCCGGGGCCCCACAAAATATGCCACAAACAGACGGTGAGGTCACAGGATAATACCAAACCATACACGAATCCTAACTCAGAGCATTCTAGCGGAAGCTTTAAGTTGTAATTTGAACTCTAACCAGGAATGTCCAATATATAAACCACTATTATATATAACCACGGAATGTATAACAAATGTTTGGCCTTAAGGCCTTACAGTTCCTCCTTCCATACAACATGGATTACAAACCTCGGCGCGCAGGCCGGCCATACATGAGGAAAACAAAACAAACAAAACCATTTGCTTAGCCTTCAAGGGCTAGCCGCAGCAGCAGCAGCAACAGCAGTAGGGCTTCAGCCCTTCACTTACCACTTGGCTCTCCAGCACCTGCATAGGGACAATCCACCCAACCGGTGGCAAACAATGCAACGGTCAGCATTCAGCTGACCCAATTATAACAATCCTACCCCTTTCTCGGGGCATTGGCATTCTTTCCCTGCATAGCATGGCATCATCATATAGCAACTATGTGCGCGTAGGCACATTCAAGCCATCACAACCATCGGCCACACGGCCCGACAGTCCGTGCAATCAGGGCACATTCTTGGTGTACCGGAATACCAGGGTCAACACCACCGTCTACACGGTATTATTTGAGCATTCTAGTCTTTCCGGCGCGTGGGCCTAAGACTCTCATTAGGCGCTCCAACAAAACCCATAACCAGGCTTCCAAGTCAGACGGACCTAACGCAGGTACGGATCAGCCACCCCCCGTTGCTCAAGTCACCGTGCCACCTCGAATACGGAAGTATCCATGGCTATTTATAGGCGCGGGTTGGTTTCACCTTTCCTGTTCGGCAATCTGCCTTTTCATCGAGTTGTAGCCCAACGGCTCAACCGCTCATAAAGTGGCAACGCACAACCACAAGAGTTGCATCCAACCCTCTTCATTTCCTGGACATCATCCAGTACTTCCTGCTGCCCCAAGCAACAGGTAGGCACAAGGCAACACAAGCCATAAACACGGAGCCTTCTCCGATATGCAAACAAGCATCACCAATCCAGACCATGTCCAGATGGGCTTCACACAGCATGCCTAGATCCGTACTCCAATTCCAGACTCTAACAAGGGGGACTTCACATATCTACCCCAAGGGACACCACAACCCACCGCACACTCGCGGGGAAGGGCTTTCCCTATGCAATGCAGAAAAGAAGGACTTCACATGTCCAAGAAGGGAGATCGTTACCCTTGTCGATCTCTTGGGAGCCATCGAAAACTAGCCGGTGAGAAAGAACCGCAGCAGCCTTGCCTTCACAACGCCGGCTTCGGATCACGAATCGGACCATGGGAACTCCGCCGGTGGCTTGATCTCCTCCTCCTTCTTCTTCTTCCTCTCTCTTTCTCTCTTCCTTAAGGAAATGAAGAATGACTTTCTTCATCCTCCTCTGCTGATTAAATCCAGCCAGGAATCACCTGAGCCCTTGGATCCAAAGAGAGAAATCTGAAAGGCCACGATTTGCCCAAAACTCATTTTTTTGGCTGACACGGCCTGTGACATGCCCGTGTCACAGGCCGTGTACCCTTAAGAGGCACACGCAGTATTTGTACCGACTGAGATTTACCAGAACACAGGCATCGACATGCCCGTGTCGAACCTGACATGCCTGTGTCATTCCTGAGACACGCCCGTGTCACCCATGCCTCATCGAGCTGCAAGCAGTCACGGGCGTGTCTCAGGAATGACACGGGCGTGTCAGGTTCGACACGGGCGTGTCGATGCCCGTGTTCTGGTAAATCTCAGTCGGTACGAATACCGCGTGTGCCACTTAAGGGTACACGGCCTGTGACACGGGCGTGTCACAGGCCGTGTCAGCCAAAAAAATGAGTTTTGGGCAAATCATGGCCATTCAGATTTCTCTCTTTGGATCCAAGGGCTCAGGTGATTCCTGGCTAGATTTAATCAGCAGAGGAGGATGAAGAAAGTCATTCTTCATTTCCTTAAGGAAGAGAGAAAGAGAGAGGAAGAAGAAGAAGGAGGAGGAGATCAAGCCACCGGCGGAGTTCCCGTGGTCCGATTCGTGATCCGAAGCCGGCGTTGTGAAGGCAAGGCTGCTGCGGTTCTTTCTCACCGGCTAGTTTTCTATGGCTCCCAAGAGATCGATAAGGGTAACGATCTCCCTTCTTGGACATGTGAAGTCCTTCTTTTCTGCATTGCATAGGGAAAGCCCTTCCCCGCGAGTGTGAGGTGGGTTGTGGTGTCCCTTGGGGTAGATATGTGAAGTCCCCCTTGTTAAAGTCCGGAATTGGAGTACGGATTTAGGCATGATGTGTGAAGCCCATCTGGACATGGTCTGGATTGGTGATGCTTGTTTGCATATCGGAGAAGGCTCCGTCTTTATGGCTTGTGTTACCTTGTGCCTACCTATTGCTTGGGTCAGCAGGAAGTACTGGATGATGTCCAGGAAATGAAGAGGGTTGGATGCAACTCTTGTGGTCGTGCGTTGCCACTTTATGAGCGGTTGAGTGAGGTAGCTTCTTCGACTTCCTTTTTCCCACTCAGCTTAGATTCGCCTGCTTCTGCCCAAGCTAACGGTGTACGGCATTTACGACCATATAAAGCCTCAAATGGTGCCATACCGATGCTCGCTTGGTAGCTATTATTATAGGCAAATTCGACAAGAAATATATAATCTTCCCATCTCTTACCAAAGTCTAGGGCGCACATGCGGAGCATATCCTCCATCGTCCTGTTGGTTCGTTCAGTCTGGCCATCCGTTTGGGGATGAAAGGTCGTACTAAATGCTAACTTTGTACCCAACATTTGATGAACGAGCCGCCAATCATTCGATGTGAACCGCCCATCACGGTCACTAACGATGCTCCGAGGAACACCGTGCAGTCGAACAACCTGCTCCACATAAAGCTTGGCCAAGGTTTCCACCGAATCGTCTCTTCTGTTTGGAAGGAAGTGCGCCACTTTTGTCAACCGGTCCACAATCACCCAGATTTAATCATGACCGCGTTGAGATCTCGGCAACCCGTGCACGAAATCCATCGAAATGTCATCGAACTTCCACTCCGGAATAGGTAACGACTTCAGGAAACTGCCAGGCTTCTGGCATTCCGCTTTCACCAACGCACAGGTATTGCATTCCGCCACATACCGTGCTACATCTTTCTTTAATCCGGGCCACCAGAACAGCTTTTTCAGATCTCTGTACATCTTTGTGCTCCCTGGGTGAACTGAGTACTTTGCAAAGTGAGCTTCGTACATCAACTCTTCCCTCAATTTACCCACACTTGGGACGCACACTCGACCATTTCTTCGTAACAAACTGTTATCCCAAGAGAATTGGTCATCCGGCCCATCTTTTGTATAGCGCTGGAGACTTTCATCAAGCTCCGTTGCTCGCCGAACTCTGTCCGTAAGGTCATATTGAACCTCCGTCCAGTTCAAGCATGCATCGGTCGACGAACCCTTGTCAACACAAGATATCTCCAATGCTTCCAATTCCTGGATTAAACGCTGATCATGCCTCTGCAACCAGCTTGCCCGTACCGGAGTCTTTCGACTCAAAGCATCAGCGACCACATTTCCCTTCCCGGGAGTATAATGAATCTCGAAGGTGGAGTCCCCAAGGAACTCCATCCATCTTCGTTGTCGCATATTCAGATCCTTCTGATCCAACAAATACTTTAGGCTTTTGTGATCTGTATAGATATCCACTTTAACGCCATAAAGATAGTGCCGCCACAACTTGAGCGCAAAGATTACCGCCGCCAACTCCAAATCATGGACGGGGTAATTCCGCTCATGCACTTTCAACTGGCGCGAGCCATAAGCAATCACTTTCCCAAACTGCAGAAGAACGCAGCCTAAGCCGCTCCCAGAAGCATCACTATAGATCTCATACCCATCGGTACCACATGGCGATGTCAGCACAGGCACCGTAGTCAAATGACTCTTCAAGTCTTCAAAAGCACGCGCACACTCCGGCGTCCAACTGAACTTTTGATCTTTTCTCGTCAGCGTGGTCAGAGGTAAAGCAATCCGTGAGAAGTTTTCCACAAACCGTCTATATTAGCCTGCAAGTCCAAGGAAACTCCTGACCTCGGCCACTGAATACATCACTGGCCAATCTCGATTGGCACTTATCTTCAACGGATCCACCGCGATACCCTCTCAGCTTACCACATGGCCAAAAAAGGCTACTGAAGAGAGCCAAAACTCATACTTTGAGAACTTGGCATAAAGCTTATTCCTCCGCAGGGTATGCAAGACCAACCGCAAATGGTTTGCATGATCCTCTTCCGACTGAGAGTATACTAAGATGTCATCGATAAACACAATCACGAACAAATCTAAGTACTCTCGGAACGTTCGATGCATTAGGTCCATGAATACCGAAGGCGCATTACATAGGCCAAACGACATTACCGTGAACTCATAATGACCGTAGTGTGTTCCAAACGCCATCTTGGGAATGTCACCTTCCCTAATCCTCAGCTGATAATATCCCGATTTCAAATCCAATTTGGAATAGACCGTTGATCCTGCCAGCTGATCAAAGAGGTCATCAATCCGTGGGATCGGATATTTGTTTTTCTCCGTCAGCTTATTCAACTCGCGGTAGTCAATACATAACCGTAAACTACCGTCTTTCTTTTTCACAAATAGTACAGGCGCGCTCCAAGGTGACATACTTGAGCGTATATATCCCTGCTCCAACAACTCTTGCAATTGGACTTTCAACTCAGCCATCTCTTTTGGCGTGACGCGATATGGTGAGCGGGCCACAGGTTTCGCACCTGGCACCAACTCAATAGAGAAGTCAATCTCCCGCTGGGGTGGTAACCCAGGAAGACCTTTAGGAAACACATCGGCAAACTCTGACACAACCCGAACTTCACCGACACTGGCCTTTGGCTCAACAGCCTGAATTAGCGTGAAGAATAACTCTG
Source organism: Platanthera zijinensis (assembly GCA_039513925.1). NCBI lineage: Eukaryota > Viridiplantae > Streptophyta > Magnoliopsida > Asparagales > Orchidaceae > Platanthera > Platanthera zijinensis. Next base: position 20,499,994 of record CM077097.1, on the reverse strand, counting down.
CACCCTTCCGAACAGCATTGACGACTTGAAGCGCAGACAACAAAGTCTCGCCAACTCCTCGCATACCAGCGAACTTTGTCACAAGTCCGGTATTCTGGCCTAGTGTAATCTCCTTGGAGTTGCAATCAATAAAGGCACGCTGCTCTGAGAGCCAGTCCATACCAAAGATCACATCAAACTCCGATAACGGTAACACCGCTGTACTCAAACCGAAATCCCAACTTCCTATTTGAATATCCACATCGCAAGCCCTATCCGCAAGCATCACACAGCCATTCGGCAATAGCACCCTTGTACTATCCACCGTCACATGGCTCGGTACCCCAATTCGAGATACGAACTCCTCAGACAGAAAAGAATGCGAAGCACCCGTATCAAACAGGGCTCTCGCCAAATTATTCCGAATCAGGACAAAGCCTGCAGCACACACACATCATGCACAAGCTATACATAACCAAAAGCAATATCACTTAAGCAAGTAAGCTAATTACTCGTACCTATGACGACGTCACTTTGCTTAATCGCCTCCTGCTGGCCAAGCTGATAGATTCGGGGCTGTGCCTGAGACGCAGAGGAATCAACCACCGCTTTGCCCTTCTCAGCATAAGACGCACCCGTCTTCTTGTCCCCTTTGGGCTGAACAACCCGACAGTCACGGGCTATATGCCCCACTCGGCCACAGTTATAGCATGTACGAGAATCCGGCCTTGATGTCTCTCCCGACACAACGGTCGTAGTCACTTGCCTAGACGGCTTGGACCTCTTGCCCCCTTTCTTCTGGTAGAACGATTTGCTCGGGCGAGGTGCTTGAACCTCTGGCTTTGACACAACCAAGCCCTTGTTCCCCTGCACCCGCCGCATGTCCTTCTCAAACGCACAAGCAGTATCAACCAACGCCTGAAACCCTTGGTTCACTGAACTCGAAAGCAGGAACCTCAACTCATCCCGCAATCCTTCATAGAACCTGTTCGTTTTCCTTTGATCATCCGCGAAGATTGTTCCCGCATACCGCCCCAATCTGGTAAACTCATGCAAGTAGATATCCACGCTATCTTCTCCTTGCTTTAACCGTTGGAACTCATTTTCCATGGCAATGCGTTGCGCCGCTGGGACATGCTTCGCTAGAAATATTCGAGAGAACTCCTCAATCGATACTTGCGTTAATTGTCTGCCCGCCAAATGGTGTAACTCAACCTCGTCCCACCACAACCGTGCCTCGCCTTCAAGCATGAAGGTGGCCAAGGTGACCTTCAGAGTTTCCTCCGCCCTGATCGCTGTCAATATCCGCTTGACACGCGATAACCAATCCTCTACCTGCGTTGGGGATCCTAGTCCCGTAAACGTAGGAGGACTAAAGCTCATGAATTGCTTCAACTGTCGGTCAGCTGCACGTGGATCTATAGCCTCAACCGGCTCGGGTCTGACAACAACACGAACTGGCTCGACTGCCGGCTACGCTTGCCCGGTCGGCTGAATCATGGCAAATAGCGCCTCAGCAACTAAGCGAACAGTTTCCGCAGATGGAGGAGGTGTTGGCACCTCAGCTGGTGCCGCACTCTCATCAGAGCGCTGGGGCTCAGACTGCCCAGCACCACTACGCGTCACCTATAAGTGGACAAGACACACATTAGCGATCGTATGCAAGCAAAACAACACAAAAAGGAACGCGCAGATTCCTCAAACAAGAGTATGTACATTCCTTAGTGGACATTCCAGAGTTCATTAGCGTTCCAGCAGGGCGCACAAACACACGCTCGCCACCCCACAAAAGAATTCGACCACGAATTCGAAGGAGGAAGACCGAACGAAGCTGATACCAAAATGTAACGACCCCATCCGTTACATGACGTATAATAGAAGGTCCGGCCGGGGCCCCACAAAATATGCCACAAACAGACGGTGAGGTCACAAGATAATACCAAACCATACACGAATCCTAACTCAGAGCATTCTAGCGGAAGCTTTAAGTTGTAATTTGAACTCTAACCAGGAATGTCCAATATATAAACCACTGTTATATATAACCACGGAATGTACAACAAATGTTTGGCCTTAAGGCCTTACAGTTCCTCCTTCCATACAACATGGATTACAAACCTCGGCGCGCAGGCCGGCCATACATGAGGAAAACAAAACAAACAAAACCATTTGCTTAGCCTTCAAGGGCTAGCCGCAGCAGCAGTAGCAACAGCAGTAGGGCTTCAGCCCTTCACTTACCACTTGGCTCTCCAGCACCTGCATAGGGACAATCCACCCAACCGGTGGCAAACAATGCAACGGTAAGCATTCAGCTGACCCAATTATAACAATCCTACCCCTTTCTCGGGGCATTAGCATTCTTTCCCTGCATAGCATGGCATCATCATATAGCAACTATGTGCGCGCAGGAACATTCAAGCCATCATAACCATCGGCCACACGGCCCGACAGTCCGTGCACTCTGGGCACATTCTTGGTGTACCGGAATACCAGGGTCAACACCACCGTCTATACGGTATTATTTGAGCATTCTAGTCTTTCCGGCGCGCGGGCCTAAGACTCTCATTAGGCGCTCCAACAAAACCCATAACCAGGCTTCCAAGTCGGACGGACCTAACGCAGGTACGGATCAGCCACCCCCCGTTGCTCAAGTCGCCGTGCCACCTCGAATACGGAAGTATCCATGGCTATTTATAGGCGCGGGTCGGTTTCACCTTTCCTGTTCGGCAATCTGCCTTTTCATCGAGTTGCAGCCCAACGGCTCAACCGCTCATAAAGTGGCAACGCATGACCACAAGAGTTGCATCCAACCCTCTTCATTTCCTGGACATCATCCAGTACTTCCTGCTGCCCCAAGCAACAGGTAGGCACAAGGCAACACAAGCCATAAACACGGAGCCTTCTCCAATATGCAAACAAGCATCACCAATCCAGACCATGTCCAGATGGGCTTCACACAGCATGTCTAGATCCGTACTCCAATTCCGGACTCTAACAAGGGGGACTTCACATGCTGGGGAGGCCGTTACACTGTATGTCATGTCATGTCCTTAATAGGGCCTCTACCACCAAGAGCCACAAGAAGAATCCCTATGAGATTATGAAGGGCAGAAAAACCAAACTTGGCCTATATCAGGATCTTTGGTTGCAGGTGCTATGTACAAAATAATGGGAAGTCCTATGTGACTAAGCTTGCTGCCAAGTCCTATGATGGGATCTTTGTTAGGTACAGCAATCATAGTAAGGCCTATAGGATCTACAACTTGGAAAGTCAAGTTGTAGAATATTCTGTTTATGTAGTTTTTGATGAATCAACTATGATTAATAGTGAGCTTCCAAGCTCCTATTCTAGTACTGTAGGTACGGAGCTGATGATGGACAAGCTAACTATCAAAGATGCTGCTCCATTAGTCCAAGATGGAGTGGATATTCAAGAAGAAGGGAAAGGCACGCTTGAAGTGGATGAAGACCAGTAAGAAGCTGATGCTGAAAGAAGATTGCCTCCAGTTGTCAGGAATCTGAGAGATCATCCAAGACACCAGATCATTGGTGATGCAAACCAAGGAGTGGTGGCAAGAAGCAAGAGCCTTAATACAGTAATGTATGTAAGTTTCCTGTCATAGGTTAAGCCCAAGAGATTTTAAGAGGCCAACATAGATTTGTTATGGATTGTAGCAATGCAAGAGGAATTGAACTAGTTTAAGAGATGTAAGGTTTAGAAGCTGGTTTCCAGACCAAAAGGACATAATGTCATTGGAGTCAAGTGGATTTACAGGAATAAATTTGATGAAAATAGCATTATAATCAAGAACAAGGCTAGGCTATTAGCTAAGGGGTACAAACAAGAAGAAGGTATTGACTTTTATCAAACCTTTGCCCCTGTAACAAAATTGGAAGTCATCAGACTCTTATTTACTTATGCAGCATACATAGGATTTAAAGTCTACCAGATGGATGTGAATTCAGCCTTTTAGAATGGTGACTTAAAGGAAGAAGTCTATGTTGAACAACCTCCAGGTTTTGTTGATTCTAACTCACCTGAATTTATTTATAGACTTCGGAAAGCTATATATGGGTTAAAGCAAGCCCCTAGAGCATGGTATGAGACATTGTCTAGCTTTCTCATTGAGAACAAATTCTCAAGGTGGAAGATAGACAAGACCCTATTCCTAAGGGAATCTAAGGGCTAGATCATCCAGTCTAAATTAATGTAGATGACGTAATTTTTGGGTCTACTGATGACAACCTTTGCATGAAGTTTGCCAAACTTATGCAAGGGAAGTTTGAGATGAGCAGTAAGGGTTAGCTAAAGTACTTCTTGAGCCTCCAAGTAAGGCATACTGAAGATGGATTGTCCATCTCATAGTCTAAGTTCACCAGGGAGTTGATCAAAAAGTTTGGTATCGAGAATGCCTCCTGATGGCGCCGCCATCCCCCGACATGTTGATTTGGAGCGTCCCCCACCGGACGACGTTGGTGATCCGGTACATGTCAAAGATCCACGTCATGTTGCCGAAGAAGATCCCCTTCTAGATGATTATGGTGACCCGGTACATGTCATAGATCCGCGTCATGTTGCTGCAGAAGATCCCCTTCCGGATGACTATGGTGACCCGGTTGATGTTGGTGCCGGCTCACACTTGATGTTCCCTCGCCTCCTTGAGATGATGATTTACTTGTTGGTGCCGTTGTTCGTCGCCATATGGAGCTTGAAGATCTTTATGACCGTGCCGCAAGTCGGAATTTGAAACTTTGCCGCGACATCCACCGCCATCGCCGCGTCATTTTAATGTTGGAACTTTGCCGCGACATCCACCGCCATCGCCGCGTCATTTAAATTATTATTTCAGATTTTATAATTATGTTTTAAATTGGCCTATGTTTAGCCAAAGTTTTAATTATTTGTCATTTCATTTTGGCCTTTGTTTAGCCACATTTGGGGTGCTTATAACCCTTGTCTTTGTAAAGCCTATATAAGGCTATGTTGTATTGGATTTTGAGTAGATTGAATGAAAAATTAAAAGCCCAATTTCAGATTTTGGAATTACCTCCTCCTCTTCCCTCTTCCTCTTGGCCGCCCCCTACCTTTCTCTTTCCCTCTTTGGCCGTCGGCCTCCCTCCTCCCCTTCCAAGGCTTCGACCACCTCCTCTCCTCCTCCCTTCCCTCTATCACCTTTCTCTACTCAAGGGTTACCCCTAGCCGCCTCCCCATCCTCATCCCAATACCATCCATAACCCTATCCTTACCAAAAACTGATTCCTTTGGTGAGATCCAAATCAGCCCCATCTTCTAATCCAAAAGAAGAATCAGCCAAAGCTTGAGGTGAATCTTGTGAAACTTCAACGGCGTCGGAAGGCAACGAAGAACTTGGAGTTTCCCTCTAACCGGCACGCTTTCGGTGGATCCGGAACGGAGTGATCCAAAGAGAGTTAAATCGGAATCATCCATTCCGGTTGGGTAACGAACGTCTCCACTCTTGTGTGTTTCTCTCTTAGATCTTTTCTTTGGGCATTTAGCATATCGTGTGATTTGTGATTGGTAGAATTTTCGTGGATAATATCTATTAAATTATTGTTATTGTTATTGATTCCCTTTTGAATTCGTGAGGCGTGGCGTCCCTCATTTTATTTTCGTTGGGAGAGAACCACCCTTTATCCGAATCCTTATTTTCGGTGGTGTCTCTTTTGGTACAAAGTACGCTCGACCGAACCGTGTGAGTTCATTTCGCTTGAGAGGATCTTGGCCTATAGCCTTGATATTATCTTAAGGGGCCTAGCGAACCCCCCGAATTCTATTAAATTAATTGTGGCAACTTGCGTAGTGGCTGCGTTTATTCTTCGTGTGAGCGCAATAGTAATTATAATTAAGCGAGCGTATGAACCCCTTAGCCGTTACGGTGTCGAAACCCGTGGCCTACATCAATTTGGTATCATAGGGAGGTTATTGTCGATTTCCTAATCGGCACCATCCTTCTATTTTTAGGTAGGCTAAAGAAAATATAAATTTCAAATTTCAAAATTCAAAATTTAAAATTCAAATTTCGAATTTCAAATTTCAAAATTCAAAATTCAAAATTCAAATTTCAAAATTTCAAATTTCAAATTTCAAAATTTAAAATTCAAAATTCGAATTTCAAATTTCAAATTTTAAATTTTAAATTTCAAATTTCAAATTTCAAATTTCGAATTTCAAATTTCAAATTTTCAAAATTTCAAAATTCAAATTTCAAAATTTCAAAATTCGAATTTCAAATTTCAAATTCAAAATTTCAAATTTCAAATTTCAAATTTCAAATTTCAAGATTTCAAATTTCAAATCTCAAATTTCAAATTTAAAATTTCAAAATTCAAAATTTCAAAATTTCAAATTTCAAATTTCGAAATTTCAAATTTTTCTCAAAATTTAAAAAAATAAAATTCTGGAAATTCTCTATCTTATTTTTAATAAGAAATAAAAAAAAATTTATTTTTAATTAAGTCATTATTTTTATTAAGTTATTTTAAAATTTAATAGTTGGTCTGCCAATAGCGGCCTGTATTTTTATTTTTTCAGCAAAATTCAAAAATAAAAATTTATTAATAATCTTCATATTTTTGTCAGCAAGACTATCAAAAAAAATATATATAGTATTTTGAAATATTAGCGGGAACAAATCGATCTTTGAAAATTAAATAGAAGCAGACTATATTTCTTTGTATTTGTGCACTTAATCCGAGTAGTCTATCCCCATTTTCCCGCTGGACATTAAAACAAAAAAATGGCCTACGATGTTCACGTTTCCCGAATGAAATCTTTAGGTTCCGTCATGAAAGTTAGAAAGCCAGTCCATTGCCCGGTAGTGGAAGAGATTAAGGGGTTGATTGGCCAACTAAAGGCTAATAAAGTTACACCGCGCACCTCTAGGCGTGTTAGGATTCCTGCTCCGACATATGATGGGCTAGGTGGACCGCGAGTGTTTCTATGTTGGGTGAACGACATGGAACATTATTTTGAGCAATATCATATTGTGGATCCCCACGGGATTCCCGTTGTGAGACTGCAATTATTTGGTCGAGCCCATACTTTCTGGCTCAATGAGGAAAGACGTTTAGGAATGCCCTCTGTCGACCCACGTATAGGTTGGCAGATTATGAAGAATTTATTAACGGATGAGTATTACCCTCCATACTGCCGTTCTCTATCTACTGATTATCTGAGTGAGTCGCCGCCCAAGATTTTGCCTACATCGAACCAGCATGTTCCCTCGTACTCCCGTATAAGGACGTCTCATGATTTTATTTCTCCCCGCCTGGGCACTAGACCCTTTCCTGTTTATGAGAGTGTTCCTATCAGCGTGAAAATGGTATCTGAGCTTACGATTACGAGTACGCCCGTCACTGAGGCCGATGCTGTTAACGTTGACAACATGAGTGACGATGAGGAGATTGGTTACCCGAGTGACTTGGATGAGGATTTCTCATTTGAGGAACCCTCTCCACTCCCTTTCGACGACATTTTGGAGCCATCCCCTTTGACTGTTGTGGAGCCTTTTGATGATCCTAAGTCGATTGCTATTCTAGCTGAGTCAGAAGAGTTACAGTCTGCTGATAGCTTACCTAGTCGTGATTCATTTGACGATCTGTTAGGACATGAGCTTGCTATTTCTAGTCCGAGACGTATCGAAGTGCCCATTTCTGAGATTTTCACTGTAACTGATGTTAGGACTGATGTGTTGGAAGATTGTTCTAGTAAAGGAGTTAAACTTTTGGAATACGATATTGAAGTGGAACCGGATGAGCATCCCCTAATGCTAACTCCTTTACCTAAACTTGAATGTGATTTTAACTCTCTACCGTTTGTAACGCCTGATCTCATTGTAGCATTGCCGATCTATGATCCGATCACTGAATCTGAAATACATGATTACCCACATGATTTAGAAGACATGTCGGATGATTTTTCCGTAAGAGCGAATCCACTGTTTGAACTTTCTTACGACTTTATTGGGTTGCGACCGGATGATCTTTATTGGAAGTCAAATCCGTGTTTTGAGGTTTCGAATTGGATTACTAGTGGTACCTTGGTGATGGTGCCTTATGACGTGATGTCCCCTCGACAAACTTATTTGCCAAGCTCGGTCGCACACATTTATCACCCGCCTTTTGATGACCCATGCACGCACACGCTAGCGAACGTAGTTGCGAATGTTCAGTTGTGTTGCTCGTACGTAATGTCAATTCCGGGAGCGCCCCGTCCTATATATAGTGATGAGTGTTTTCTGTTAGCTTTTATTCATGATGTTTTAAAATTTAAATTTAAGTTTAAATCTAAAACTATGACGTTGTATGGCGTTGATTTCACCACTGCTTTATTAGCACCCGTGCCACCTGACTTGGTCCCGTTACTGCCCACTGTTAAAGCAAGTCACGTTGCACATGGGTTCTCCCCACACAGTTCTAAGATTGTTTGTTGGAATCGGAGAGTATCCTACCGTTATATAAGTGATTTGGTTTTGGTTTGTCTCGTCCCTGAACGGATGCCTCCAGGCACCTCAGAAATATTTATGAACCGGCCAGTCCATTATTTGCGAATCTTATGGAAATTTAGTAGCATGACATTTCTTGTAGAATTTTCCATTGATTGGGGCATCGCTCCTATTTTCTAATTTTCATACTTTACGCGTCATGTTTCTATGCCCCTTGAAAAGTCTATCTCTCCGTTTACATATTCCACTATGCTTTCTATTGGGTTGGGTGATGATAGTTTGTTTGGATCGTTCTCTTCTCCGGTTTCCATCGGAGGTATGTTGGTTGACATTGTGGAAATACTTTGTTCTTATTTGTCTAATGCGTCTGTGAGGTCCCCCCCAAGACCACCTTTTGCTTTGCAGGTTCCTCTTCCTCAACGATTATACCCAGGACTACTCATCAGTGATGAGTATTTTTGAGAGGGGGAGGATTGATGGCGCCGCCATCCCCCGACATGTTGATTTGGAGCGTCCCCCACCGGACGACGTTGGTGATCCGGTACATGTCAAAGATCCACATCATGTTGCCGAAGAAGATCCCCTTCCAGATGATTATGGTGACCCGGTACATGTCATAGATCCGCGTCATGTTGCTGCAGAAGATCCCCTTCCGGATGACTATGGTGACCCGGTTGATGTTGGTGCCGGCTCACACTTGATGTTCCCTCGCCGCCTTGAGATGATGATTTACTTGTTGGTGCCGTTGTTCGTCGCCATATGGAGCTTGAAGATCTTTATGACCGTGCCGCAAGTCGGAATTTGAAACTTTGCCGCGACATCCACCGCCATCGCCGCGTCATTTTAATGTTGGAACTTTGCCGCGACATCCACCGCCATCGCCGCGTCATTTAAATTATTATTTCAGATTTTATAATTATGTTTTTAATTGGCCTATGTTTAGCCAAAGTTTTAATTATTTGTCATTTCATTTTGGCCTTTGTTTAGCCACATTTGGGGTGCTAATAACCCTTGTCTTTGTAAAGCCTATCCATCGGAGGTATGTTGGTTGACATTGTGGAAATACTTTGTTCTTATTTGTCTAATGCGTCTGTGAGGTCCCCCCCCAAGACCACCTTTTGCTTTGCAGGTTCCTCTTCCTCAACGATTATACCCAGGACTACTCATCAGTGATGAGTATTTTTGAGAGGGGGAGGATTGATGGCGCCGCCATCCCCCGACATGTTGATTTGGAGCGTCCCCCACCGGACGACGTTGGTGATCCGGTACATGTCAAAGATCCACGTCATGTTGCCGAAGAAGATCCCCTTCCAGATGATTATGGTGACCCGGTACATGTCATAGATCCGCGTCATGTTGCTGCAGAAGATCCCCTTCCGGATGACTATGGTGACCCGGTTGATGTTGGTGCCGGCTCACACTTGATGTTCCCTCGCCGCCTTGAGATGATGATTTACTTGTTGGTGCCGTTGTTCGTCGCCATATGGAGCTTGAAGATCTTTATGACCGTGCCGCAAGTCGGAATTTGAAACTTTGCCGCGACATCCACCGCCATCGCCGCGTCATTTTAATGTTGGAACTTTGCCGCGACATCCACCGCCATCGCCGCGTCATTTAAATTATTATTTCAGATTTTATAATTATGTTTTTAATTGGCCTATGTTTAGCCAAAGTTTTAATTATTTGTCATTTCATTTTGGCCTTTGTTTAGCCACATTTGGGGTGCTAATAACCCTTGTCTTTGTAAATCCTATATAAGGCTATGTTGTATTAGATTTTGAGTAGATTGAATGAAAAATTAAAAGCCCAATTTCAGATTTTGGAATTACCTCCTCCTCTTCCCTCTTCCTCTTGGCCGCCCCCTACCTTTCTCTTTCCCTCTTTGGCCGCCGGCCTCCCTCCTCCCCTTCCAAGGCTTCGGCAACCTCCTCTCCTCCTCCCATCCCTCTATCACCTTTCTCTACTCAAGGGTTACCCCTAGCCGCCTCCCCATCCTCATCCCAACACCATCCATAACCCTATCCTTACCAAAAACCGATTCCTTTGGTGAGATCCAAATCAGCCCCATCTTCTAATCCAAAAGAAAAATCAGCCAAAGCTTGAGGTGAATCTTGTGAAACTTCAACGGCGTCGGAAGGCAACGAAGAACTTGGAGTTTCCCTCCAACCGGCACGCTTTCGGTGGATCCGGAACGGAGTGATCCAAAGAGAGTTAAATCGGAATCATCCATTCCGGTTGGGTAACGAACGTCTCCACTCTTGTGTGTTTCTCTCTTAGATCTTTTCTTTGGGCATTTAGCATATCGTGTGATTTGTGATTGGTAGAATTTTCGTAGATAATATCTATTAAATTATTGTTATTGTTATTGATTCCCTTTTGAATTCGTGAGGCGTGGCGGCCCTCATTTTATTTTCGTTGGGAGAGAACCACCCGTTATCCGAATCCTTATTTTCGGTGGTGTCTCTTTTAGTACAACGTACGCTCGACCGAACCGTGTGGGTTCATTTCACTTGAGAGGATCTTGGCCTATAGCCTTGATATTATTTTAAGGGGCCTAGCGAACCCCCCGAATTCTATTAAATTAATTGTGGCAACTTGCGTAGTGGCTGCGTTTATTCTTCGTGTGAGCGCAATAGTAATTATAATTAAGCGAGCGTGTGAACCCCTTAGCCGTTACGGTGTCGAAACCCGTGGCCTACATCACCTCCACCATGAAAACTCCCATGGGTTCAAGTATGCTTATAGACAAAAATAAGGCAAGGAAACCTGTTGATGAAACTTTGTATAGAGGGATAATTGGCTCCTTCTATATCTTACTACCTGTAGGCCAGACATCATGTATGCTACATATGTTTGTGCTAGGTATCAGACAAGCCCTAAAGAATCTCACTACTCTACTGCAAAGAGGATTTTAAGGTGTCTTAAGGGCACACCTGATCTTGTCCTCTAGTACCCTGAAATTGTGAATTTGAACTAACATGCTCTTTAGATGCAGATTTTGAAGGCTACAAAGAGGACAGGAAGAGCACATCAGAAACCTGTCAGTTCATGGGAGGAAGACTAGTGTCTTTGAGCAGCAAGAAGCAAACCAGTGTTGCTATCTCAACAGCTGAGTCTGAGTATATCTCAGCAGGTAGCGGCTGTGCATAGTTGTTGTGGATCCAACATCAGCACCAGGACTATAACCTTCAGATATGTAGAACCCCCTTGTTCGATGATTCTACTAGTGCAATCTCAATTGCTAGGAATCCTATCTCTCATAACAAGAACTAAGCAAATTGAGATTAGGTATCATTTTATTAGGGAGCATGTGGAAAAAGAGATATCTGTCTTGAGTTTGTCCCCACAGACAAGCAAGTGGCTGATATCTTTACTAAGCCACTAGATGAAGTCAAGTTCAAGACCTTCTAGTTTGAATTGGGTATGTTGAATTGGTATAACTTCAATTGCTCCATATAATATTTCTGTGGCAGAACTCACCTTTATTGCAAGTAGATAAGACTTATAAGTGATATCAAGTGGAATTAATACTAAGATGGACTCAAGTGTCCAGTACAGAGAAGAGAGTAGATGCTCCAATTAAGGGGGAGCAAATCCAACAAGTTACACGAACAGTTTCAGCTTCCTATTAAGTGGCAGCCAGCAACTGCAGCAGTGAATCAAAGATTGTCACTACTGGTCAGGAAGTCCTCTGGACTATGCAAAGTCTAGGGGGAGAGATCCTCCCTAGTGGATTGTTGTTGCTGTGAAGTCACTGTTGTTGCTAAAAAGACATGTTGTTGTAGAAGAAGAGGAAAAGCCAGCAACTCCCTGACTATAACTGCATTCTGTAAAAAATTGCAGTAGTATGAGGAATGGCATTAGCTCAAGTGGACAACTAATAGTAGCCAGCTCTAGTAGATTAATGGACCACTCCAAATTCAAGTGGTTGTAGTTATGTGTTATATAAGTGGTATCAACACAAAAGGTATGACATATAGTCAAGTAGTTTGATCACTAGGATAATTTCTTAAGTGGCATCAATACAAGATGTTTACTAGGATCAAGAGTAAATTTCTCCCTTGATCCTATTACCTCCCTAATAAGGAAAATGTTTTTTTAAGAAGCCAGAAAGGGGGAGAGGTAGGCAATACCCTAAACATAGTCAACACCCTAACCCTAAAGGGGAAGGAGTAGAGCTTACTGAGTAAAATACTAAGCAGAGCATTACTTGCCAGATAAGGGGAGATGGCATGCCCAGGGGGAGATGTGGAAGCAATACTTTACATGACAAGGTCATGTTAAGTAAGTGCATGTTACTTGAAAATATTCAAGTAATATGAAGAGAGCAATGTTGAGCCATTGCATATTATGTTTCAACCCTCAATTAGTTTGAGGAAAGTCCTCCACTTAAGTGTTAAGTAGTGAGGAGTGTTGTAAGCCGCTTCAAATTTAAAAATGGTATGAGAAGGATTACAATTGCTTTTGAATTTATACACTTTATGAGAAAATGCTTCTTAGTATTGCTGGGTGATTTGCCTTCTTCAAATAGGGGGAGATTGTCGGGAATATTGCCCTCAATATTCCCTAGGTTTGATTTGAAGAGGCATCACCCTCAATACTAAGAGCATAGTTGTATTTCATATTGTTCAAGCTCATCATGTGCAGGATGTTCCATGGTAAAAGTTTAGACAGGTCGTCTAAGTGGTTGTGATAGGTGGTCACAAGGTAGAATGGTTGAGAGACAGAAATCTATCTAAGTCCATAAGCGTTGAGTGAAGCCAGATCACTTAATGCCAGATGCCAAGGAAGAATGCTAGAAAGACTGAAAATCATCTAAGTCCACGGGCATTGAGTGAAGCCAGTTCACTCAATGCTAGATTCCAAAAAAATGTCGAGTAAAGAGTGGACAATCAAAGCCCAGCAGTTTGCAATACAAAAATGTAGCTAAGTCCACAGGCATTGAGTAAAAGTTATTCACTCAACGCCATATAATAAGAGGAATCGAGTATAGCTGTGTCTGTCAAAGATCCAGTAGTGGCAAGTAAGAAAATAGATCAAGTACAGAATTGTTAAGTGAGGACAGCTCACTGAACGTCTAAATAGAAGCGTTGAGTCAAGCTCAAGCATTTGAAGGTTCTGTCAAGAATTCTATCTAAGTCTAGAATCGTTGAGTAAGGACAGCTCACTCAACGCCAAAGAAGAAGGTGTCGATAGAGCAATTATCAGTCAAATCTTAAAGAGAGATAGATAGAAAAATCTATCTCAGTACAGATACGATGAGTGAGGATAGCTCACTCAACGAAAGCTCATCAAGAAGATTGGCTAAGTACCGAAGCATTGAGTGAAGGAAATTCACTCAACACCTCATCAACAAGAAGCTAGGCAAAGGCAGAAGCATTGAGTGATGAAGGCTCACTCAACGAATTCATATAGAAAGTTATGGCTAAGTATAGAAGTATTGAGTGAAGACATTTCACTCAACGCCTCAGCAAGAAGGCAGACATTCAGAGAAGCAGCTAAGTTCAGGGTCGTTAGGTGATGAAGGTTCACTCAACACACTCAATTCCTGGGAGTGCAGAAGGAATTGGCAAAGTCCAGATTTGCTAAGTGAAGCTAGTTCACTCAACGCACTCAACGCACTCAACGCCTGAGATAAAACTGAGAAAATGGCTAAGTCCACAGATGCTGATATCAGCATGAGTCAGCAAAGTTTCAAATTATTACGGGAAAGCTACAGTACAGGACAATTGGCGTCGCAGGCCTACTTTATGACTTTTCCTATAAAAGCAAAGTAGTAGCCAACAACTTTAGTTGGACCCATGGGTCAAATATCCATTGGACGGTGGAAGATAAAAGGGATAAGTTCAGCAGATACAAAATAACTTTTAGGGTTTGATCATTTCGCAAGGAGGCTACAAAGATTTAGATCAGCTACAAAGAGTTTAGAAAAGCTTTCTGATAAAGAAGACTAAGTAGAGCCTTCAAATTTATGCAGTCAAGATTAGCTGATTGAAGAGTATAAAGAATTGTCAATTCATTGTCTTCATCAGCAAGATCAGGAACTTGGTTTCTGAGTTTCTTCCAGCACAAGCAGCAGTTATTTGAAGATTTTTATCCTTGTTGCTGAGAAGAAGTTAGGGCTGAGATAACTCAACTCAGGAAGCAGTTGACTCAGAGAACTTCTCTGGAGTCATATCATCAACAAAAAAACACTTTCTTTTCTATAAATTCTTAATAGATCTGAGTGTAGGCCTGATTTATAAAGGCTGAGGTAGGATCTAGTTTTGGATTTGAGGTTGGGCAGTCTTCCCTGAGGTAGGATTCTATATGGATCTGAGTTGTAGGGCCTTTATGCCTTAGTAGGGCAGTTTGCTTGAGGTAGGAGAGTCATTCTCTCTAAGTGTAGGACCTTTGGGTTTGAGGTAGAATCCAGCTTTGGATCTGAGGTAGGGCATTTGTGCCTAAGATAAAGGAGAGACACTCTCTTTGAGGTAGGGGTATTCTCCTAGCCTGAGTGTAGGGCATCTTGTGTGTATGAGGTAGGTGGTCTGCTTATCATTGAGTTTTAGGAGCAAGCTTGCTCTGAGGTAGGGCTTTCTTCCTAAGGTAAGTATTAGAGGAGATTGAGAGATCCTGTGGGATCTGTGTTGTATGCTCTAAGGAGCCGAGTTTTTGGAGAAGTGTCTTATCTAACACACTGCTAGAAAGAGGGAGGGAAAGTATATGTTCCCATAATCTGGGGAACCACTATAAATTCTTTGTGTACTTTGTGTGGTGTGGCTTGAAAGCATATAACTACTAACTCACAAAACAATTAAAGAAGGAAATCTCCAAAGAGACCTAAAACCTAATCACCCCCACACCACCTCTAGGTCTTTAGCTGCCCTTGAAACTAAAGACTTTCAAAAACCAATTTCAAAGGCTAACTCAAGGCGAGAGTTCTGTGGATGACTATTTGCATGAGTTTATGAGATTGGGAAGGTATGCAGATTTTATATTTCCATACGAGGAACGGAAAACACATCGGTTCTATGAAGGGCTGAGAGATGACCTGCGATTGCTTCTCTTAGGACCGATGATGCAAGATTTCCTACCTTGGTCAATATGTCCCATTCCCTCTAACAAGATATGAAGCGCGTGCATCGTAAGAATGAATTCACGGTAAAGAAATAAGATTTTAAAGTGTCGTGTTCTGCAGAATTTGAGTATTGAAAGAGGTGGTGAACAAAGTCTAGGTCTTCGGGACCTGCTTCTTCGAGCAAGCCTGAAGTGTAAGACCCCTTTTTTTTTCTTTTTCAACCACCGGGGTCTTAGGCCCAGAACCGCCGCTTTGCAGTGACACCTTCACGTCCTGAAGGGTCATCACCACAAGGCGCTGATTCTGCCGGCCAATTCGATCACAGAAAAGTAGCACAATTATTGAAGTAAGAACAATGCAGTCCACAATAATAAATCACATGTATATAATAAAAATCTCCACGAAGGGAGTGTCCACAGAAAAACATCAGAGTACTATAAATGCGAGCTTATGCCCGGTACAAAATGTCCTCACTAAAATATCACTCCTGCGGAAGCGAAACAAAAACTACTCAAGGTCGAGACTCACGGTCCCGGCTGTATGAACTCTGGAGCTAGACTGCCCCATCTCCAGGCGCACCGATCTCTGGGGCTGCTCCTCCATGCTGGGCTCCACGATCCCCTAAATGAAGCGGTTCGAAAACCGTTAGTCATAAAGACTAAGCCCTATCATCCCCTACCCCTTCCCCCATGGCTCCTAGGTACCGAGCAGGGAGGAAGAGAGGGAAGGACATGACGGTAGAGATTAATCAAGAAAACAGAGGGCAGCGGAACTAATCTAACAAGTTGTATTCGGTGAGCAGTTAATATAATTGTTATAATAGGTCCAGCAGTAAGAAAACAAATATATGATTTTAACCTTCACTTATGCGAGAACACATAAGCAAAAGGGATCTTTTGCAAGGCTCCCATCGTATAAGTGTCCCATACCACTTATACCTTGGGGTGTCGGTTATCAAACAGCAATGGTTGTTATATATTGAAATTAACCTTTGATTTATAAACTTGCCCACACAAGCTTATAGACCAAGGGGTCGTTTTGCAGGTCCTAATGTATAAGCGTCCCATACCACTTATACTTTAGGTGTCAGGGTTAAATGAATCGATTATGCTATGACATGCTAGTGGGTATGATGAAACATGCAAGTGCAACTCACACACCCGACTCTGTGCACACAAACTTTTAGTTCCCCCTTTCGGAGCCGTTACCTCCCAGGATACCTCCGTAGTGGCAGACGGAAGCGGTGGGTTGGGCCTCGCCCACCTCAAAACCAGTAAAAGCACCACTGGTCTGACCTATCGTACGCCTCAACGCTTGGTGCACTAAGCGGACGCCTGCGTACTCTTGCCGGCTGGCGCACCGGACTTCTGTTGGCGAAGTGCTAACCACCTCGCCGAGTCAACGATATCGGTGTCGGTGCAATCGAACTCCCCGATATCGAAAAACCCACCACCTTAATTTTTCCTATCTTATGCACATGCAAGTTTATACGAAAACACACCAAACCGAGCCGAAGCTCCCCGGACCAAAACGTCCGTCTCCAAACCAACCGAGCCGAAGCTCCCCGGACCAAAACGTCCGTCCCAAACCAACCGAGCCGAAGCTCCCAACAAACTCCCTGTGCCAACCGTGATTGTGAAAGGTGCAGCCATAGTTACTAAGTTACTCTTGTCGGTTTGTTATTACAGTTTACGTTAGCCCAGGACTGCCCCCTGTATTCCCCGTGAAGGGCTCTCAAGGGGCACTAGGAACCAAGACGGCGGCATTACGGCCTGAAGTTCCCTTTCGCAAGGCACTTAATATTATTGGTTTATCTCCCCTTAGCCCGGTACCCTTCTTATATTACGATAGACTATCCTAGGGTGATTTTTAACCTTCCTCTCTTCGGGAAAGGCGATCTTTCGCCGAACCCGAACACCTCTTAACTCTAGCTATCACCACTTCTCGCTACTCTTTTTATCTTCCTATTGCGATTTCCTCCACTATTGCCCACCCAAACAAAATGAATTATTTAACTCCAATGTCTTCCTCAGATCATGTCTCATTTCAATTCACAATTGCTATATGCAGACCGACCTAGACTTCATGTCGAACCGGTTATGCAATGGTCCAATACTCATCCAATTGCCCTAAACTATTTACTGGAGACTCACCATGATATAAATGACCTAAATCCAGAAAATGGAAATTTTCCTAATCTATTTGGCATTTAATTAAATTCCTCGAAAATCCCAAGGGCTACCGGTTTGAACATGAACTACCCTAAGTTCTCATGCAAGATGTCCAGCAAAGTTATGATAAATACTATGTTATCTCAATAGGTTAAATCCTAAGTATCATAATTTTTCTATCATTAAAAGGGCATGAAAACTATTTTAGAAATAATCTCTAACTTCTGTTGTTTATGAATCAAGTACAGAAACTATTCTTCAAAAAATTATAAATAATTTATGCCATGCAGATAAAGGCCTAAAATTAGCTCTGGCCAAGTCTCATAATTTTCCAGCAAGTATTTTATCCATAATTAATTTTTAAACATAAGAGCTCTTTCTATCATCTGTGAATAAAGTACTAGATTTACTCAACATAAAAATTCTATGAAAATCCAGAGATCAATGGTCTACTAGTCAAGACCTAAATCCAGAATTTTAACTGATTATAAGTAATTTAAAGCCTCCAAATAATTGAAACAACAAGTCGGGCAAATTATCCTTTAACACATGAAGTATAATAATTATCAATCATAAAATTCTAGGAAAATTATCATAAGTCTAAAACATCATAAAACTCCATCCTCCCGAGTTTCATAATTTTTGGATTAGATTTAGTGCTTAAAATATCTAAAATACATATTAATCCTAAACCAAAATCTCAACTTCCGAGGTACCTAATTACCTCCAATGCCTTCACCATTTCAACCAGAGAGTTTTCAGCATATCATGCCACTCTCCTCCAAATTTCAAGGGCATACAAGAGCTTTTGCTCCTATGTCCTTCACAAACCTCAAACTACCACACACTGGGTTTGAGCCGATCTCTTAGGATAAAATCCACCCTAATCCACACCATGTTACCCAAGAGGGTAGACATAGACTTAACAAATCAGTGGCCACAACTTCAGCCTCTTTTGAGGAGATTTGTCCACTCCATTTCCAATTGTACTTTTCCCCAAAGTACCCCTCACCAAGACCTATCTAGGACTTGATACTTCCCTATTCAAAACTCGACCAATTGAGTTGAAATTATGTACAGATCTTAACATTGATGCCAGGGACCACCACCCAAAATTTGGGGGAATTTGGAATTAATTTCATCTCCTAATTAATTTTATAATGTTTACTAAAATTTTACAAAAACTTTAGGCAAAAGTTCTCCAAAAATTCTCATTTTTGGACAGCCTCTCGAAATACATATTATAGACCTCCAGCCCAAATTTCAAGTCATTTGGACATCTTATGAACCGTGGGCAACCATTTCAATTTCTGGTTAGCCTAGGTCTTGATCCCACCAAAATGAGTGCTGTGGTCAAACCACTCAACTAAATTGAATAAAATCATTTTTAAATTAAAGTAGACCCAGAGGGCTACAACTTTTGTGACTTGTCATTTTTCCTAATTCGGCCTCTAAGTGCCTCGTTTTGCAGCCTCAAAATATATTCAAATAATCTATTTTTCCATTATGTAATATATAATAATCTAGGTATTATAATATTGGTTCTAATGTTCATCTTCTTCATGAACCCGAAAACAGACAGAAAACCATTTTTCTTGTAAGCATTCCGTGATCCGTCGCCGGCAGTCCGGTCACTTCCCTGGCCAGCCACCACCACCACCACCTCCGTTGAGGCGATGGCTAGCGGTCGGCGGTGGTTTGGCCGCCGGAGGTGGCGGTTTCCGGTGAACTCAAAAATACCTTTTTCATGGTTTTCCCATGAAAACGAGAGATGGGTCCGGCTCCGTTGAGCGCGAACCTCCTTTCTAAGAATCCTAAGATCTACCCATGAAAGAGAAGGAGCAGAGGACGACCTTGTTCGCGGTTTGAAGGCGAGAAGAACGACGGGGTGCCATGGAGCGATGGTAGCGTTGCTGAACTTCTCCTACAGCAAGAACAAGGCTCTGATCCGTTTACTTGAGCGTGTAAACTTCTCCTCTGGTTCCAGGTGGGCTTTTATAAGTCAGAAAGTGGGAAGGTGAATGGGTAAAGCCTTTATGGCCATGAAGGTTCTCCCCTTAACGTTTCGGTTACAGTGAAGGGATAAGAAGCGGTGGAAACTGAACAGGTGTGTCCAGCTGGCGGCTTCCTATTGGACCATATCTTCCTCATTTATTATATAATTACAGAAGGAAAACGGCCTGAAATTACTCCTGGTGTAACTTCCCACACCAGCATTTATTTCCACGCGTGTTAGAATAATTTCGGCCCTGAACCGTCATTTCGGCCAATGTCATGGGCGTGACACATTTGTCACGGGCGTGGCAGGCCCAGATAGCCAATTCTGGGCTCGACGATCGTCGAACTGAGATCGACGATCGTCGAAGGATGGTCACGGGCGTGACACTTGGGTCACGGGCGTGACAGGCCCGGGTGGTTAATTCTGGGCCGACGATCGTCGATTTGAGATCGACGGTCATCGAATGGTGGTCACGCCCTAAGTCACGGGCGTGACACCTAGGTCACGGGCGTGACAGGCCCGAACGGCAATTTCTGAGGTCGACGAGCGTCGAACTGAGCTCGACGGTCGCCGAAGGCTGGTCATGCCCTAGGTCACGGGCGTGACACTTATGTCACGGGCGTGACATGCCCGGGCTGCAAGGTCAACGATCGTCTCACGACGATCGACGATCGTGGGAGGAGTCACGCCCTTAGTCACGTGCGTGACACCTTGGTCACGGGCGTGACATGCCCAGGCAGCACGTTCGACGATCGTCTCGTGGAGATCGACGATCGTCGAAGTAGTCACGCCCAAGTCACGGGCGTGACGGGTCGGTCACGGGCGTGACCAACCCGTGACCCGAAAATATTGATCGCTTTATTTCAATTTTTGGGCTTCCTAGGGTTTTGTCACAACTAACCGACTCTTAGGGGTCTAGCCGGAAATGGGATGTTACAATTCCCAATAAACAAAACAAAAATTTCGTCCCCGAAATTGAGGTTGAACCTACGGGGATTTCTATCGGAATAAATTAAACTTGTAACATCCCATGCGATCTTTCTATTGGGTTCAGGCGACTGTTCGTTTGAAAACTAAGACAATCTCCCCAATAAACAAAAGATTAGCCCCTACCTTTCTGATTAAGTGCGCATGCCTAGGTCCTGGATTTTCCTTATCTAGTCTTAACAGTCCAAAACAAGAAGGCAATCTATAGTATACCGAGAGGTGGTGAGATGTACCTGACTGAACAACTCCGGGTATCTTTGCCTCATCAGATCCTGCGGTTCCCAGGTGTGCTCCTCTTGACCGTGGTTTCTCCACAGAACCTTGACTAAGGGGATCTTTTTGCGGCGCAAGATCCGTACTCCTTTGTCGTCGATCCGAACCGGCTCCAAGTAAACAGATCGGTCTGAAGCTACCGGCCCTTCGGTGGTCGAAATCCGCTGCTCCGGGCGTAGTAGAGCCCTTCTCAGCGAAGAAATATGGAAGACGTCGTGTAGAGCTGCCAGCTCTGGCGGCAACTCTAGTCTGTAGGCTAGGGGTCCGATCCGCTCCAAGATCCGGTAAGGGCCCATATACCTAGGGATGAGCATCTTCCTCCGACCGCGCACCCGTGAGACTCCGTGCATGGGCCGGATCTTCAAGAACACTCGATCCCCTACCCGAAACTCCACCTGACGATGCCGGGCATCATAGTATTTAGCCTGTCTGCTCTGCGCCTCCAACATCCTATCTCTGATCAGTCTCACCTGAGCCTCGGTGTCTTCAACAAAATCCGATCCCAACACCTTCGGATCCTCATCCTGAATCCAGGGAAACACAAGCCAATACTAATTTGCCCAATAAACAAAGGTTTAGCCCCCAATAAACAAAAGATCAGCCCCTACCTATCTTGGGCTAAGTATCCTGGATATCACCCTGTTACATCTGTCCTAGCTGGGTGCACAATTTCTAGGGCATCAATCTTCGACTTGGGGTTCCACCCTGAAACTCGTTAATATACTCCATACTTTAAACTCTCTGAGTCACATTTACGATAACTTTATCTGGGTCAAAATGTTCCCAATCCTACATGGGTATCTTCCGAACTTACATTCCTATCTGACCCTCAGTGTTTGTCTCGGTGGTTGCCTCTAGGTAATTTTGTTACTGGTGTTGAGGGTTAAGACTACTTGTATTTTACCATTCTGCTAATGTATGATTGGTCTCAATTCTCCTTAAAGTAGTCTACCGCTTCGAATAATCGTTGATTGGGATAGTAGGGACACCTGAGTTTTCATCTTAGGTAGTCATTCTCATGCTAAACTCCTCCTTCATTCTCATTGAGTATCTCCTTACCTTAACCAAATTCATACCCAAGGTCTATTTTGAACTAGGGTATACTACAGACTGTCCTGGTTAGTCACGAGTCCTAGTTGGTTGAGTCTAAATTGTAGACTAGAGAATTATGTGAAATGTTCTTTGCCGCCGGAGGTGTTCCCTGCTGGGGGCAGGGTAGGCCACAGGCTACAAAGAATGATTCCAATTAACGATGAAGTGGACTTTCACATGTGATTTCGCTTATGGGCACACCACTGCTTCCGCTGCTTAGTTTGTCCCCAAACTAAACTCGAGCGGGGGTGACCCAAGGTTAGTGGACTGCTACTTTTCCGATCGAGGTTCGCTCTAATACCACTTGTAAGACCCCTTTTTTTTCTTTTTCAACCACCGGGGTCTTAGGCCCAGAACCGCTGCTTTGCGGTGACACCTTCACGTCCTGAAGGGTCATCACCACAAGGCGCCGATTCTGCCGGCCAATTCGATCACAGAAAAGTAGCACAATTATTGAAGTAAGAAAAATGCAGTCCACAATAATAAATCACATGTATATAATAAAAATCTCCACGAAGGGAGTGTCCATAGAAAAACATCAGAGTACTATAAATGCGAGCTTATGCCCGGTACAAAATGTCCTCACTAGAATATCACTCCTGCGGAAGCGAAACAAAAACTACTCAAGGTCGAGACTCACGGTCCCGGCTGTATGAACTCCGGAGCTAGACTGCCCCATCTCCAGGCGCACCGATCTCTGGGGCTGCTCCTCCATGCTGGGCTCCACGATCCCCTAAATGATGCGGTTTGAAAACCGTTAGTCATAAAGACTAAGCCCTATCATCCCCTACCCCTTCCCCCATGGCTCCTAGGTACCGAGCGGGGAGGAAGAGAGGGAAGGACATGACGGTAGAGATTAATCAAGAAAACAGAGAGAAGTGGAACTAATCTAACAAGTTGTATTCGGTGAGCAGTTAATATAATTGTTATAATAGGTCCAGCAGTAAGAAAACAAATATATGATTTTAACCTTCACTTATGCGAGAACACATAAGCAAAAGGGATCTTTTGCAAGGCTCCCATCGTATAAGTGTCCCATACCACTTATACCTTGGGGTGTCGGTTATCAAACAGCAATGGTTGTTATATATTGAAATTAACCTTTGATTTATAAACTTGCCCACACAAGCTTATAGACCAAGGGGTCGTTTTGCAGGTCCTAATGTATAAGCGTCCCATACCACTTATACTTTAGGTGTCAGGGTTAAATGAATCGATTATGCTATGACATGCTAGTGGGTATGATGAAACATGCAAGTGCAACTCACACACCCGACTCTGTGCACACAGACCTTTAGTTCCCCCTTTCGGAGCCGTTACCTCCCAGGATACCTCCGTAGTGGCAGACGGAAGCGGTGGGTTGGGCCTCGCCCACCTCAAAACCAGTAAAAGCACCACTGGTCTGACCTATCGTACGCCTCAATGCTTGGTGCACTAAGCGGACGCCTGCGTACTCTTGCTGGCTGGCGCACCGGACTTCTGTTGGCGAAGTGCTAACCACCTCGCCGAGTCAACGATATCGGTGTCGGTGCAATCGAACTCCCCGATATCGAAAAACCCACCACCTTAATTTTTCCTATCTTATGCACATGCAAGTTTATACGAAAACACACCAAACCGAGCCGAAGCTCCCCGGACCAAAACGTCCGTCTCCAAACCAATCGAGCCGAAGCTCCCCGGACCAAAACGTCCGTCCCAAACCAACCGAGCCGAAGCTCCCAACAAACTCCCTGTGCCAAACCGTGATTGTGAAAGGTGCAGCCCTAGTTACTAAGTTACTCTTGTCGGTTTGTTATTACAGTTTACGTTAGCCCAGTACTGCCCCCGGTATTCCCCGTGAAGGGCTCTCAAGGGGCACTAGGAACCAAGACGGCGGCATTACGGCCCGAAGTTCCCTTTCGCAAGGCACTTAATATTATTGGTTTATCTCCCCTTAGCCCGGTTCCCTTCTCATATTACGATAGACTATCCTAGGGTGATTTTTAACCTTCCTCTCTTCGGGAAAAGGCGATCTTCGCCGAACCCGAACACCTCTTAACTCTAGCTATCACCACTTCTCGCTACTCTTTTTATCTTCCTATTGCGATTTCCTCCACTATTGCCCACCCAAACAAAATGAATTATTTAACTCCAATGTCTTCCTCAGATCATGTCTCATTTCAATTCACAATTGCTATATGCAGACCGACCTAGACTTCATGTCGAACCGGTTATGCAATGGTCCAATACTCATCCAATTGCCCTAAACTATTTACTGGAGACTCACCATGATATAAATGACCTAAATCCAGAAAATGGAAATTTTCCTATTCTATTTGGCATTTAATTAAATTCCTCGAAAATCCCAAGGGCTACCGGTTTGAACATGAACTACCCTAAGTTCTCATGCAAGATGTCCAGCAAATTTATGATAAATACTAGGTTATCTCAATAGGTTAAATCCTAAGTATCATAATTTTTCTATCATTAAAAGGGCATGAAAACTATTTTAGAAATAATCTCTAACTTCTGTTGTTTATGAATCAAGTACAGAAAATATTCTTCCAAAAATTATAAATAATTTATGCCATGCAGATAAAGGCCTAAAATTAGCACTGGCCAAGTCTCATAATTTTCCAGCAAGTATTTTATCCATAATTAATTTTTAAACATAAGAGCCCTTTCTATCATCTGTGAATAAAGTACTAGATTTACTCAACATAAAAATTCTATGAAAATCCATAGATCAATGTTCTACTAGTCAAGACCTAAATCCAGAATTTTAACTGATTATAATTAATTTAAAGCCTCCAAATAATTGAAACAACAAGTCGGGCAAATAATCCTTTAACACATGAAGTATAATAATTATCAATCATAAAATTCTAGGAAAATTATCATAAGTCTAAAACATCCTAAAACTCCCTCTTCCTGAGTTTCATAATTTTTGGATTAGATTTAGTGTTTAAAATATCTAAAATACATATTAATCCTAAACCAAAATCTCAACTTCCGAGGTACCTAATTACCTCCAATGCCTTCACCATTTCAACCAGAGAGTTCTCAGCATATCATGCCACTCTCCTCCAAATTTCAAAGGCATACAAGAGCTTTTGCTCCTATGTCCTTCACAAACCTCAAACTACCACACACTGGGTTTGAGCCGATCTCTTAGGGTAAAATCCACCCTAATCCACACCATGTTACCCAAGAGGGTAGACATAGACTTAACAAATCAGTGGCCACAACTTCAGCCTCTTTTGAGGAGATTTGTCCACTCCATTTCCAATTGTACTTTTCCCCAAAGTACCCCTCACCAAGACCTATCTAGGACTTGATACTTCCCTATTCAAAACTCGACCAATTGAGTTGAAATTTTGTACAGATCTTAACATTGATGCCAGGGACCACCACCCAAAATTTGGGGGAGTTTGGACTTAATTTCATCTCCTAATTAATTTTATAATGTTTACTAAAATTTTACAAAAACTTTAGGCAAAAGTTCTCCAAAAATTCTCATTTTTAGACAGCCTCTCGACATACATATTATAGACCTCCAGCCCAAATTTCATGTCATTTGGACATGTTATGAACTGTGGGCAACCATTTCAATTTCTGGTTAGCCTAGGTCTTGATCCCACCAAAATGAGTGCTGTGGTCAAACCACTCAACCAAATTGAATAAAATCAATTTTAAATTAAAGTAGACCCAGAGGGCTACAACTTTTGTGACTGGTCATTTTTCCTAATTCGGCCTCTAAGTGCCTCGTTTTGCAGCCTCAAAATATATTCAAATAATCTATTTTTCCATTATGTAATATATAATAATCTAGGTATTATAATATTGGTTCTACTGTTCATCTTCTTCATGAACCCGAAAACAGACAGAAAACCATTTTTCCTGTAAGCATTCCGTGATCCGTCGCCGGCAGTCCGGTCACTTCCCTGGCCAGCCACCACCACCACCACCTCCGTTGAGGCGATGGCTAGCGGTCGGCGGTGGTTTGGCCGCCGGAGGTGGCGGTTTCCGGCGAACTCAAAAATACCTTTTTCATGGTTTTCCCATGAAAACGAGAGATGGGTCCGGCTCCGTTGAGCGCGAACCTCCTTTCTAAGAATCCTAAGATCTACCCATGAAAGAGAAGGAGCAGAGGACGACCTTGTTCGCGGTTTGAAGGCGAGAAGAACGACGGGGTACCATGGCGCGGTGGTGGCGTTGCTGAACTTCTCCTACAGCAAGAACAAGGCTCTGATCCGTTTACTTGAGCGTGTAAAATTCTCCTCTGGTTCCAGGTGGGCTTTTATAAGTCAGAAAGTGGGAAGGTGAATGGGTAAAGCCTTTATGGCCATGAAGGTTCTCCCCTTAACGTTTCGGTTACAGTGAAGGGATAAGAAGCGGTGGAAACTGAACAGGTGTGTCCAGCTGGCGGCTTCCTATTGGACCATATCTTCCTCATTTATTATATAATTACAGAAGTAAAACGGCCTGAAATTACTCCTGGTGTAACTTCCCACACCAGCATTTATTTCCACGCGTGTTAGAATAATTTCGGCCCTGAACCGTCGTTTCGGCCAATGTCACGGGCGTGACACATGGGTCACGGGCGTGACAGGCTCGGATAGCCAATTCTGGGCTCGACGATCGTCGAACTGAGATCGACGATCGTCCAAGGATGGTCACGGGCGTGACACTTGGGTCACGGGCGTGACAGGCCCGGGTGGTTAATTCTGGGCCGACGATCGTCGATTTGAGATCGACGGTCATCGAATGGTGGTCACGCCCTAAGTCACGGGCGTGACACCTAGGTCACGGGCGTGACAGGCCCGAACGGCAATTTCTGAGGTCGACGAGCGTCGAACTGAGCTCGACGGTCGCCGAAGGCTAGTCACGCCCTAGGTCACGGACGTGAAACTTATGTCACGGGCGTGACATGCCCGGGCTGCAAGGTCGACGATCGTCTCACGACGATCGACGATCATGGGAGGAGTCACGCCCTTAGTCACGGGCGTGACACCTTGGTCACGGGCGTGACATGCCCAGGCAGCACGTTCGACGATCGTCTCGTGGAGATCGACGATCGTCGAAGTAGTCACGCCCAAGTCACGGGCGTGACGGGTCGGTCACGGGCGTGACCAACCCGTGACCCGAAAATATTGATCGCTTTATTTCAATTTTTGGGCTTCCTAGGGTTTTGTCACAACTAACCGACTCTTAGGGGTCTAGCTGGAAATGGGATATTACATGAAGTGATGACAGAAAAATTTCCATTCACTTGTTACACATGTGTTAAAGTAGGTCATATAGCTCAATATTTTTGGCAAGGTAGTCCAATGGGTGAGAAAAAGACGGGTGTGTCTTTTGCAGGGAAAGGCAGTGGTGGAGTCAACTGCATCCCAAGTGCAACCCCGAGTCTATAATCTTGGATAGCAGGAGGCCATAAAATAAAGTGACGTCGTAATAGGTATGAGTTAAGATACAGTTTTTACTACTTTCTATACTTGGTACCTTATGCGTTGCTTGTGTATGATTTGTTTGAATTAGTCTTTATCCTAATATTGGAATATCTGGTGAGAGCATTGTTCAATACCAATGCTTCTCATTCCTTTCTGTCTGAGGAATTTGTGGTGCATATCAGAGTACCTTCGTTTATATCGACAGATCGAGTGAATGTGTTGCTGCCTAAAAGGTGTTTGATGTGCTTAGATATAGCCTATTGTGTTGAAGTGCAGATAGGAAGTCATGATTTTGGTTTGGAAGCATCTGTGCTGCCAATATCTGAGTTTGATGTAATCATTGGTATGGACTGGCTCTTGGAGCAGTGTGCCCATATATATTGCAACTCTAAGGAAGTCATACTAGGGAAAAACACCAAATGTGAGACAAAGTTTGCGGGTATGTGAGGATCGAGAAAGATATTGATGTCTGCTCTAAAGGTAGTCTAAGTGGTTTGGAAGGTTGCGGAATTGTTTCTCACGCTATTGTAGGTTGTAGAGTCGAAGCCTAGTTTGAGTGACGTTCCTGTTGTATCAGAATTTGTAGATGTTTTTTCTAAGGATCTCCCTGGGCTTCCACCCCAGCAAGAGATTGACTTTGCTATTGAGCTGGTGCTAGGTGCTAAACCTATATAACGCTCACCGTACTGTGTGGTGCCAAAGGAAATGGCAGAGATAAAAGTTCAGTTAAATGATTGCTATAGAAAGGCTATATACGTCCAATTATATTACTGTGAAGTGTACTGGTTCTCTTTGTGAAAAAGAAGGACAAAAGCTTGCGTCTATGCATTGATTATCGTGAACTGAATAAGCTGACAGAAAAGAACAAGTATTTGATTCCACAACTTGATGATATGTTTGATCATCTGGTTGGACTGACTATCTACTCGAAGTTGGAGTTGAAGTCCGGCTATTGACTGTTGAGAATTCAGGAAAGTGATATTCCCAAAACAGTGTTTGGTACATGCTATAACATTATGAGTTTACTGTGATGCCTTTTGGACTCACTAATGAGCCATCAGTATTCGTGGATCTGATGCATAGGACTTTTCAAGAGAATTTGACCTGTTTGTGATTGTCTTTATTGACGACATAATGGTATACTCTCGGTCTGAAAACGAGCATGTGAAACATTTGAGGTTGGTTTTGCATACCTTTAGAAGGTATCGTTTATATGCCAAATTCTCTAAGTGTGAGTTTTGGATATCTTCGGTGACTTTTCTTTGTCATGTCGTAAGTGGAGAGCGTATTGTTGTGGACCCGAAAAAGATTGCTAAGATATGAGAGTTGCCTGTACTTACTTCGGTAGCAGAAGTCAGGAGTTTCCTAAGACTTGAATATTATTATAGGCGCTTCATATAAAGCTTTTTGAGTATTGCTATACCTCTCACAATATTAACAAGGAAGAATCAGAAGTCCGTTTGGACACCAGCGTGCACGCGAGCTTTTGAGGAGTTAAAGAGTCGGCTTACCACAACACTTGTGTTATGTTCGCCATGTGGTACAAAAGGCTTCGAGATTTATAGTGATGCATCGGGGTGTGGCTTAGGCTATATTCTTTTGCAATATGGGCATGTGATTGCTTATGGCTCCAGCCAACTAAAAGTGCATGAGTGGAATTTTCCGAATCACTACCTGGAATTGGCGGCCGTGATATTCGCTCTTAAGTTATGACGATACTATTTGTATGGCGTGAAGATTGATATTTTTACGGACCATCAGAGCCTAAAGTATTTATTGCATCAAAAAGATTGGAATATATGATAATGAAGATGGTCTGAAAAGGAGCATGTGAAACTTTTGAGGTTGGTTTTGCATACCTTTAGAAGGTATCGTTTATATGCCAAATTCTCTAAGTGTGAGTTTTGGATATCTTCGGTGACTTTTCTTGGTCATGTCGTAAGTGGAGAGGGTATTGTTGTGGACCCAAAAAAGATTGCTAAGATATGAGAGTGGCCTGTACTTACTTTGGTAGCAGAAGTCAGGAGTTTCCTAAGACTTGAATATTATTATAGGCGCTTCATATAAAGCTTTTCGAGTATTGTTATACCTCTCACAATATTAACAAGGAAGAATCAGAATTTTGTTTGGACACCAGCGTGCACGCAAGCTTTTGAGGAGTTAAAGAGTCGGCTGACCACAACACTTTTGATATGTTCTCCATGTTGTACAAAAGGCTTCGAGATTTATAGCGATGCATCGGGGTGTGGCTTAGCCTATATTCTTTTGCAATATGGGAATGTGATCGCTTATGGCTCCTGCCAACTAGAAGTGCATGAGTGGAATTTTCCGATTCACTACCTGGAATTGGCGACCGTGATATTCGCTCTTAAGTTATGAAGATACTATTTGTATGGCGTGAAGATTGATATCTTTACGGACCATCAGAGCCTAAAGTATTTATTGCATCAAAAATATCGGAATATGCGATAATGAAGATGGATGAAGTTCCTTAAGGACTACACCTTTGAGATTCATTACACTCCCGGAAAGGGAAACATAGTCATAGATGTTTTAAGTCGCAAGGCTCCAACACGAGAAAATTGGTTACATACACATAATGAGCATCTGATTCATGAGTTAGAGGCTCTATATATCTCTTATGTAGATAGGAGAATGAGCGTGAAAGCATGCTTGAACTGGACGGAGGTGCAATATGACCCCGTGGATAGGATTTTATAGGCATTGGAGATTGACGAAAGCATGAAGTGTTATATAGTGGAGATAGTGGATGGGTCAAATCCCTAATTTTCACTGAACGATGGTCTTTTGTGGAAATATGATCGATTGTGCATCTAAAATATTGGTAAGCTGCGGGAGGATTTGATGTACGAGGCACATTTTACCAAGTACTCAATCCACCCGAGGAGCACAAAAATGTTTAAAGATATGAAGAAATTATTCTGGTGGCCAGGGTTAAAGATATGTATGTGTTGAATTGCAAGACTTGCTCCTTGGTGAAGGCTGAATGTCAAAAACCTGGAGGTTTCCTGAAGTCATTACCAATACCAGAATGAAAGTTTTATGATATCTTAATGAATTTCTTGCTTGGATTGCAAAAATCACAATGCGAGAATGATTCCATTTGGGTGATCATAGATCAGTTTACCAAAAGTAGCACACTTCATTCCGAATCGAAGGGATGATTCAGTTGAAAAATTGGCTAAACTTTATGTGCAGTAGATCGTACGATTGAACGGTGTGTCTCGTAGCATCGTTAGCGATTGAGATGGGTGTTTCACATCGAATGATTGGAATCTTATTCATCAACTATTGGGTACCAAGCTGAAATTCAGTACGACCTATCATCCTCAAACGGGCGGTCAAACCGAGAGGGTACACATGATGATGGAATATATGATTTGCATGTGTGCCCTAGATTTTGGGAAGAGGTGCTAAGATCATCTCTTTATGATCGAGTTTGCCTATATAATAGCTACCAAGCGAGTGTACATATGACACCTTTTGAAGCCTTATATGGTAGATAGTGTCGTACTCCATTGGCATGGGTAGAAACAGGTGAATCGAAGCTGTATCAACGTACGAACATTGAAGATGCGACTTCAACAATACATGTAATTCAAGAGCGATTGCTAATTGCTCAAGATAGGCAAGCAAAATAATATAATGCTAAACACCGAAACATGTAGTTTGAAGTTGGTGATTGGGTCTACCTCAAGACTAAACCATTCAAGGGAGTATTGAGGATCCGACGCTTGAAAAAGCTGAGTCTGAGATACCTTGGGCCATTTGAAATCATTGAGAGGATTAGAGAAGCTGTCTATCGGTTAAAGCTTTCAGTTGAACTTAGTGGTTTGCACGATGTGTTTCACATATCGATGTTGTAGAAGGCTGTGCAAGATCAGATGCAAGTAGTTGTTGTGGAGTAAATTCTGATCAATATTGGGTTGATGATGAAGATCAAGCCCATTTGTATCAAGGACTCAGAAGTAAAACGACTATAGAACAAAGAAATTAGAATGGTCAAAGTCTGATGGGACAATTGTGGTCGTGAGAAGCTTTCATGGGAGCGTGAGCAGACCATGCGCAAAGAGTTCCTTGAACTGTTTCGTTGAGGTACATTTATGATGTTTTGTACTTATAAGATTTCGGGATGAAATCTCTTAAAGGAGGGGAGAATTTTAATGCCCCAAAGTCCCTAAAAATGTGAAGAAGTTGGTTTCTGTAAGTTACCGTCGGGCAGTAGCGTTAACGACGACAGTATCCAGTTGAATTAAATAAACATTTGTTTCAGGAAGGTACCGCGTAGCGGTCAAAAGATAGTGTGCAATGCTACCACTCGACGCACTCCATGAATCGTTGAGAAGACTAACGCGTGGCGATAGAAAGATATTGTGCCGTGATAGCATGACAAAGCGGTGCAATTTAGACTAAGCGGCCACCGCCTATGATGCCGCATGGTGGTAGGAAATATCGCGTGGCGGTAGCTCTTTGATAAAGGCTAGACATGAGATTGAGTTCTCAATTTCTCTCTCTCTCTCTCTCTCTCTCTTGGTTCTTGAAGTTCTTGAGGGAAAGATAAGGAAGAAGTCCAGGAGGCCAAGAGAAAAAGTGATCCAAGGTGTGCTTGTGATCGGAATTGCGAGTCGATGCCAGATTCGTGGAGAGGAAGCTGTGATGGTCAGTGTAATACCCCAGTTTTTCTAGATCATGAGCCTCTGGAAGCTATTGCGTGGCGATAGATAGCTATCTCCCGGCGATAGGCTTGTTTCGTTTAATCCAAGCATTGAGTGCTAGCGCACGGTGTTAGCTAGCTACCGCTCGGTAGTTGTTTGGCATTAAGTGTGTTGAGCGGCTGGCGTTGAGTGGAGGCGTTGAGTGGTAGGCGTTGAGTGAGTTACTGCGCAGCATCAATACTACCGCCATTGTAAGTGCGACATTATTTTTTTGCTGAGCACTCGGGAAGCTACCGCCCGGTGGTAGGTAGTTACCGCCCGACGATAGCGCAGGGAAGCAGTTCCGTCATTTGGCGTTTTAGCCGTCTTATTTCTCTTAGGATTTTATCCTATGGCTCAAGATGCTCTGCCAAAAGGTCATATAAGGCATGAAACGTTATAAACCCTCACTTCTTTTCATTTTGAGAAAGAGTTAGGGTTTGGGAGAGAGTTTGGAGGAGGAAGAAGAAGGCCTTTCTCCACCATTGACGAAGCTCCGGGGCTCTGATCGTCAATCTGAGGCCAAATCCGTGGAGAGGACTTGAAGGCGCACATTTTCATCAATGCAAGTCTAGTTTTCCATGGCAAGGAAGAGGAGTAGTAGGTAACAACACTTCTCCTCTCGGTCTTTAGGATGCGTGCATGGCATCCATGTTATCCTTGCTTTCTTTCAAGCATTTAGGCACTGGATCGCTAAAATGAGAGGGGTTCAGGTTGACATGGTTCAAGAGGAGCCACCGGGTCGATTGTGTCCATCCTCGGCATGATGTTGCATTAAAATCCTCTCTAATACTGGATTAGGAATTGTGGGTGAAGACGTGGTCGCGACCGTTAGTCCGACTCGGTGATGTTGCATAACATGTCTTATGGATTTTGCTAAAAAACCGTTTGCGGCAAGATGCCATTTGTGATGTGGTTTCACCCTTATTTTCGTGTGAGTACGAATGTTGGATTAGGGCGGGAAAGGCTTTTGATTGTGATGTGCTAAGGCATGACTTTGTCTTTATGGTCGGCTGGCTAGCCCGTTATGTTACAAAGTCACATGTGGAGGGTGTCCCAGCGAGACAAGTCCCCTTCTGTGAAACTGATGAGAATGCCAAGCTTTGGACAATCCCGGACGATGCCAGCTGGGTCCCGCTGGGTCTCCTTTGGTGGACTTGATCCTGATTTGGAGTCGTGCCTAGGTCATCGCGAGCGGGTTGGGTCTAGCAAGGGTTCTTTGTTGGAGCTAGTAAACCCGACTCCCCCTAAAGCTCGGATCTAAAGCTGCAGCTCACACTTACTCTTCTTGAACCACCCCCTGGATGAGAATCTCAAAGGAACAAACTGTGGGCTTCAGCGTGGAGGTCCCACCTCTTACCTGAAAGAATTATCAACTCTCCCCCTCCCTAGCCAATGCTGAGCTTGGTGTCTTAGAAGAAGAAAAGAAGGGGCAACAAACTTATAGAAGGCACCTTATCGGTCTATTTATAGGCCTCTGAATCTGAACTGCCAATAACCAAACTGAACCAACAGGAAATTACCAGAATACCCTTAGTCAGGTCTTCCAACAGCCAAACTCCGCTATTCTGAGGGGTTATATGCAGACCACCCAGGGTAAAAGTGTAAAATCATATGGGGCTAAAAAGGTAAACCCCTCTCTACCTGAACTGGCCCTTGACTGAACACTGAACCGGTCACTAGGCCTCTCGCTGAAATGGCACTTGGCAAGAGTGTCGTCTTGCGGGCGAGTGCTCCGACCTCTGGAGCCCTCTCACCTAGCGAGTTGGCTCTCGCCTCGGCCCCTCTCGCCTAGAGAGCAGCTCTCGCCCCGCAAGTGACCCTTTCCATTGGGATCCACTTTCCTAGAGAGTTGGCTCTCGCTTGGGTCCATCTCGACCAGCAAAATAGCCTTCTCTCTAAACCCATCTCACCTTCTACTCTTGCGAGCCCGAGGTTGTACACAATCCCCGCTCTTTTCGAGGTTGTCTTAAGCTCGGAAATAAAGTCCAACCGAGGCTCGCGTCATTAAAGTGAATTTATGACGGAATCTTTTTGGGGTGCCCTCCACCTGAACCTATAAATATAGGATTTCCACCCCCATGTAGAGAGTGCCCCCCTTTCCACATTTTGTCCTTCTCTATCTCTACTTCTATCATGTCTCACAGCTAGAGCTTCTGAGACCGCATTGCGATGGTGTGCAAGTGGAATAAGGCCAATGTGTCCGATCTGACAACGGTTTCGGTTCGCAATCCCCCTCCTTACCATCATCATCGTCTCGCCTGAAGAAGGCGAAAACAACGGACCTCTCTCCCTTGGCAGAGGAGCCCTGTCGCGCCTTCCCGGAAATCCACGCCCTTCCTCCTCCCGCGTCACCCAGAGAGAAAGAGGTGAACTTTTGCTTCTTATCCCCATTTTTCCTTTATTCACATTTTCTTATTTACTATTTACTTTTCAAGGGGATCTC
The DNA here is from genome assembly GCA_039513925.1 of Platanthera zijinensis. NCBI lineage: Eukaryota > Viridiplantae > Streptophyta > Magnoliopsida > Asparagales > Orchidaceae > Platanthera > Platanthera zijinensis. Next base: position 20,465,375 of record CM077097.1, on the reverse strand, counting down.
GCACCTCAACATCGACCCGAGAGCCCGCGGGATGATACCGTCGACCATCACCAAAATTCTTACTCACCTCAGCCATCTATCCCTCCATCTACTCCTCCAAGTGCGAGGAAGGATGACACTTCTCACGCCACTAGGACCTCTCGTTGACCTGGTAAAGACCTTCCCTCTCGGACCTCTGTCTCGCTCGCTACTCCCATACGCTACTGCGAGAACCCCCCTTACTATTCCCTTATGCTCCTCGTGCAGGCGTCCAGGTCGATTTGCCTACTGAGGAATTCTCTAGGCAATTAGTCGTCTCACCCTCTCCTCCTATATATGAGATTGAAGACAACCTGGGTGACCCATGGACACGCTAAAGATGAAGCATAGAATAGCCGAGATGTTCAAGAAGTACACGCGTATCATCCGCGAGTTGGAAAAAGATTAGAAGGTGGTCGATCGGCGAATCGACTGGCTGGAAGTTGAAAGCGCTCGCCTGTCTTCGGAGATCGATGCTAACATTGAGATAGACGAGACTGATCCTCATGCCATACTAAATGAGGTCGATCAGAAACTTCATCTTGCGAGCAGTGGTGTCGACGCTGCTCGTGCTTTTCACCTCCCTAACTTGCCCCCTTGTGCAGGATCTTGCGGTGGCCGCTGGAAATTGCATAAACAATGAAGATCTCCCGGCTCGTCTCGCCTAGTATATCCGTCTCGCTCTTCTAATTTGTAATACTCCTGTAATATATGTTATGTTACTGTCTCGCCCAGGGCCTAGGACCTGTGAACATGTTTGTCTGCCTTGTGCGGGATGGGGAAATTAAATAATCAGTATTTCTGGTTTATTTTTATACTTAGTTTAATTTCTTTTTATTCCTTCTTTGCTATTCGCTTTTTGTTCTGCCTTACTGAGGAAGCCCGCGATGGGCCACATGAATCGAGGTAGAGAGAGAGTGAAATTTCGGCCGACTCTTCCCCTTCCTCCATATATTTTTCCCGCTCATTTTTTCCCACTGACCACGTCCACTATAAATACCCCCTCACCCCAGATCAGAGCTACGCTCTCATCTCTGTTGCGCCCTAGTTCTCGTCCTTTTGTTCCCTCCTTCCCTTCTACTTCATCTCGCTTCCTTCTTCCTTCAACCGTCTCGCTGATTCATCCCCTTACTGTCTACTTTGATCGTCTCATTTTAAATGGGAAAGAAGAAGGTTGAAGAGGGCGAGGGGCGTAGCCAGTGTGGGAAACGATTTGCTGACCATGACTTCCCCCCAGCAGAATTTCTGAAGAGGAATACAACCTCTTTACCCGCGAGTTCTTGACGGAGGGATTTGAGTTGCCACCCCCAAAAGTCGGTGAGTCGATCAATACTTTCTACCCTGGGGAACTTGAAATACTTTTTTTCAAGAGCCTAAACACCTAGAGGTGGGGGGTGAATAGGTTCTAATCTTTTTGAGTCTTTTTGATTTAAGGCAAACAGATTGCACAGATTAATTCTATCTACAGAAATTTAATACAACACGGCAAACACCAGATCTATAGTGGTTCCCAAAGATTTGGGTACATCCACTTTCCCCCTTCGCCTATCCTGCAGATAACTGGATTCAGCCTAACTTCCTTCCAATGGCTCGGATCCGCAGATCTTACAAACTCAGAACCCAAAATGGTTCCTACACCTCAGACTTTACACAAGTCCTACCTAAGATTCTCCCCTGAATCCTATCTCAGGCCTCAGCCCTACCTCAGCCTTTATAATTAGGCTTATAACTCAGACTTTCCACAAGTCCTTCATCAAGCACACTGCCCTACCTCAGCCTTTATAATTTTAGGCTTACAATCTCAGATCTAACAATAGATCCTACAAGAATTTGTGAGTAATAAGTATTTGAAAACTTCACCAACTAGATATCTCTGTTGATGTTGTCATCTTGATCAGTTCTTGTATAGACTGATCCTTCTGATCTAACCGAACTTAGCTTTTCAAAGCTTCTTGATTAGAACAAATAAGGTGGATCTTCTCTTGAAGTTGAAGTTGATCTTCAGTCAGCTTCTTCCTTAGATTCAGATTGAACTCTGAATCTTTCTTTCAGACAGCCCTTGATCTGTCAGAATTCTTCTTATTGATACCTCATGTTGTTGTTCATTCCACATCTATCATTTCTGATCTGGCTCTTATATAGAGCTTGCTTCATGGTTACCGTCTGATCCGGTTCATAACAAACTTCTGATAGTTCTGACAGTGATGTCAGACCGGTTAGTTATGACAACTGTCAAGTCACCAGTCACGTCACCAGGTTCTTCAATATCTTTCCAACTCAGCACACAACACTCAGCAGACTGCTTCACATGTGTCGACACATATAGGCTAAGTGTCGACACAAGTCTTCAAGGTGTCGACACAAATACTCCAAGTGTCGACACAAGTCTTCAAGGTGTCGACACAAATACTCCAAGTGTCGACACAGTCATACTTCTGCTTCTTGATACTTCTTATATTGTATGTGTCAACACAAGTCCTGTGTGTCAATACAGCAGCTTATTTTCTCAACATTTCTATTGCAGACAGTTGGTGTTGAGTGTTTGTCAAATGACATTTTGTGTGTGTTGACACAAGTCCTGTGTGTCGACACAATTACTTCTGAACTCGACACAGCCTTTTGAGAGTTGGTGTGTCGACACAATTCCTGTATGTCGACACAATTGCTTCAGGTGTCGACATAGCTCCTGAGTGTCGACTCATCTTCTGTTTTAAGTGTTTACACAATTCTTTTTTAAGTTGTCGACACAATTCTGGATGTCGACACAACTGCTTCTTTAGGTGTCGACATAGCTTTGAGTGTCGACACAACTTCTTTATAAGTGTTGACACATTTTGCCAGTGTGTCGATACAGCTTCCCTGAGTGTCGAACATAGTACAGCTTGGGTGTCTACATAGCTTCTTCATAAGTGTCGACACATTTCGCCTGTGTGTCGACACAGCTTGCCTAAGTGTCCGACACAGTCTCCTTGAGTGTCGGCATACAGTTTCTTCACAAGTGTCGACACTTGTACTTAGAAAATTTTCCTTCAAATTTTCAACCTGCACAATGAAACTCAAACTTCTATCAAATACACATTGATGCATATCATTGACTAAGTTGTGGCTTCTCCAAATCTAGTACACATTTTCCAATGTACCCAACAATCTCCCCTATTTGGAGAAGTCATAACCCTTAGTCAAAGATATACATCTCTTAAGATAAAACAAAATTGTAATAGAAGAAAAAAAACATTTCAGAGCAGGTTATTACATAATCATTGCAAACAACAAACACTTAATACTGAACCATATTTCATTAATCAGAAAAACTTTGGTTTACATGAATTTCTATAAGAAAAAATGAAACAAAATAGTACATTGTTCAATTACATAAACCTAGCAGTCCTATTACTGACTAGGCTCCTTAATAACTATTCCTTTGCCAGACTTGATTTTAGCCTGCACAGAAGGTTCAGCATATTTAGCTGACTTTTTCCCTTTGAGAGCTTTCTTCTTTAATACTTCAGCCTTGATCTTTTGTCTTTCAAAATAGTGGAAAGGTTTGGGGAAGTACTTGCTTGGATATTGAGCATTAGTAGGTAGCTTCCCAGCCTTAGCACTTCTTCTATGCTGTAGAATTGCTTCTTGTCCAGCTTGATATTTATTCCACTCTTGCTCAGAATACCACTTACCCCTATCATGGGTTTTATCCTTAATAGCTTTCCAGGCAGTAAGTATGATATTTCTAGAAGTTGGGCTCCACTACTCAAAATCTGGCTTCTGCTCAGCCTGCTCTCTGAATCTCTTCTTGGAAAGTTGAGGCTTCCTTTCTGAGCTTCCAATGCAGCTTCTGACATTTCAACCTTTTCCAGAATTACATTTTGTACCTCTAGTGGAGGACTATATATTTTCAGCACTTCTTCTTAAACCATCTCAAAATCAACTGGGGGTAGATCACCTGAGCAATAGGCTGATCTCCTTCAAAATATTCAGGTTATATCCCAGACTCAGCTACATTAGCATCATCACAAAGGGGAGGATATCCAAAAGTAGCTCTGATGCTATTTGTAGTCCATTTAGTATGGTCAGAGCTGGCTTTGACTAGTAATCTCTCCCCCTTTATGACTTCTCTTGCAACATGATCTCTTATATCTTCTTTCTGGAATCTGACTTGATCAGCTATATATTCAGTTCCTTCTTTAAAATAAGCTCTGAATTTTGTCAGGAAAGTTTTCATTTTCTCCTGAGATTCTTGAAATGTGGCTTTGATAGCAGATATATCTTCCTGGATTTGCTTGGAGATTTCAGCCTTCAGACTAGTGCAAGAATCCGAGAGCTTTGTCAATATTTCATGATGTGAATCCTTGAGATTGTCATTCATCCTTATCTTGATTCTCCAGTACATATCCCTGCTTCACTTCAATTTCATCCACTTTAGCTTGGATATCTTGTTGTTGCTTGGCCAGGAACACCACAACATTACCTCCTTTATGGAAGCAATCTGTCATTTCCTTCTTATGTTGATTAGCTTCAAATCTAATTGATTTGATGTCCTAGGCAAACTGAAACTGTAACTCCTTATGAGTTTCATCCACATATTTTTCTATAGTCTTCCTTTGATTATCTAATTTTATTTGCATCTGGAGCAGTAAAAAACTGAAGTCCATGCTTGATGTAGATGGTGCAGTTCCCAATTGTAAAGCTTTCTTATATCCAGAACTCTTCTTCTTTATCACAGACAGCTTTCTTTTCTTAGCCAATGTGGCTTCTTCATCTTCAGAAGATTCAGATGTACTTTTAATATCAACAGTTTCCTTTTCAGCTGGGGTATCCTTGAATAACTCCCCCTCAGTCCTTGGAATTTCCTTTTCTTTCTCAATTTCCTCCCCCTCAGTCCTATCAGTAAGAGGATCAGGAAACAATTCTTCCATTGTAAATTCCTGTTGTATCTGTTCAGAAGGAATAAGATTAGGTTTTTTTAAAAAAAAACTTAAAAGACTAATATATCTTGAAAGACCTCTTTTATTGTGTAAACAAAAGTGTTCCTTTGAACAATTTTTGAGGAGAATACTATAATACATCACTAGTCTGTGGAGAAGATACTTACTGGCTCATTTTGAGCATCATTCTTGTCAGTTACTTCAGCTGCAGTGTTAATTTCAGATACAACATCCATTATTGTGTCTGCAGCTAAGTCGCTATCCAGTACAGCATAATCAATACCTCCCCCTTGGGCAGGCAACTCAGTTTCTTTTTCTAGGTTTTCTCCCCCTGGAGTAGAGTCAATTTGTTTCTCTTGGGGCTCACATTCCTTTACTTGATCATGAACATCTTGTTTTTGCTGGTCTTCATCAGAATTGAAGACCACCTCTTCCTCAAAATCATTTGAGGAGTCAGCCTGTACAACAACCTTTTTTTTCTTCTTGTCTTTGTTAGTTTGCTCCTTAGGAGCAGGGACTTCCTTGTTTAGAACTCTGTCCCACCTGGACGGAATCCTTACATCCATTTTTCTTATATGATTTATCTTTGAGCCATTTGCTTGTTTCAGAACATCTGGAATTACTGATGTTAAGCATAAGCTGAGGATCCTTCCCAGGTTAGGTTTCTTTATTCCTTCTTGTAGTTTATAAAACACTACTGCTGCCCAGTCAGTGTTTATCTTGAATATGATTCTCACCATCAGATTGAACATGTGGGCAGAAATCCGATCATGTCCACCTGTCTTGTAGAGAATCACTTTGCCAACAACTTCAGATAGACATTTTCCTTGGGAATTCATCCCTTTTTTGGTGATAAGGGATCCAATCTTGATATTGGGACTCAGCCCACACCAGCTTTAAGCTTCTGTAATCTAAGAAGGGGTTATTTCTTCTATATCCTTGATCAATGGAAGATGTAGTGATTTCCTGATAGTTTTCAATGTGAGTTTCACTCGGGTATCTTGAACAGTCACCTTGATTTTCTTTCCTTCTGAATCCACAATAGCAGTTGAATAGAATTCCATGACTACCTTCTTCCAAATTTTGGTCAGTTCTGAGACCAAAAATTTGAGTCCATTTGCAGAAATTAGGGCAATAACTCCCTAAATTTCATCAGAAGTAGTTGTGAAACCTTCATGAACCAGTTCATAACCTTCATTAACCTTGTCTTCTTGGTGTGGCGCCATTGATGTAAGTACTAGAGGAGAAGAGAAGAGAAGGTCTATGTCGATAGAAGGTGTAGAGTCAAAAATTCTGATAGCGTAGTCGACCAGATTTTGGATTCACCTTTTTATAGTACTTGAGTCAGGGGAAGATCAAAAGTCGGGCTTAAGTCGACAAATCAGTTTTTGTGTCGACAAAAATGACTTAGGTCTTGACAGAACTTAAGCTAAGTCGTCATGACTATGTGTCGACATACGAATGTCTAAGTCGACAAAACGTATTTTAAGTCGACATATCTATGTGTCGACACACTTGAGTCTGTGTTGACATACTTGCATCTGTGTCGACACTGACAACTTAAGTCTTGACAGAGTTGTGTCGACACCAACTTTTTGTGTCGACACAAATATACTCACGACTTTTAGTCTCAAAAGGTTGTGTTGAAACCTATTCTCCTATCGACACAGATACTGTTTCTGTGTCGACACATCCTTTTCCTGTGTCGACACAACATACTGAGTGTGTCGACACAACTTGCTTGTGTCGATACAAACTTTGTACTTAGACAAATTTCAAGAGAAATTTGGTGCTTACTGATGCTACTCATGGAAACTCATGTTAACCTATTCTAGTTTCAACATACCTAATTCAATTTGGAAATTATTGAATTTAGTTTCATCCAGTGGTTTTGTGAAAATATCAGCTATTTGAATTATCTGTTTTTACAAACTCTAGACTAATGTTTTCCTTTTCAACATGTTCTCTGATAAAATGAAACTTTATTTCTTTATGCTTGGTCCTACTGTGTGATACAGGTTTCTTAGCAATAGAAATAGCACTTGTAGAATCACAAAATAGTGGAATTCTACTTACTTGGATGTCATAATCATCTAGTTGATGCTTCATCCACATCAATTGTGCACAGCAGCTACCTGCAGCTATATACACTGATTCAGCTGTTGATATAGCTACACTGGTTTTCTTCTTGCTGCTCCATGACACCAGCCTCCCACCAAGGAACTGACAAGGTTCCTGTAGTACTTTTTCTATCTTCTTTGCATCCAGTAAAATCTGCATCTGAGAAACCTGTTAAAAGAAAATCTCTATTCTTAGGGTACCAAAGGCCTAGATTAGGTGTGCCCTTAAGATATCTCAAAATTCTTTTTGATGCAGTATAATGAGATTCCTTAGGGCATGCTTAATACCTAGCACAGACGCATGTTGCATACATGATGTCAGGTCTACTAGCAGTCAAATATAGTAGGGAGCCAATTATCCCTCTATACAAAGACTCATCAACAGATTTCCCTGCTTTATATTTGCATATAGGCATACTTGTTCCCATTAGAGTTTTCGTTATAGAAGCTGAGTCCAAACCATACTTCTTAATCAACTCCTTAATGAACTTAGACTAGGATATAGACAACCCACTCTCAGTCTGTCTAACTTGAAGTCCCAAGAAGAACTTCAGCTCACCCATACTACTCATCTCAAACTTCCCTTACATAAGTTTAGCAAACTTCCTATAAAGGCTATTTTCAGTAGAACCAAAGATAATGTCATCCACATATATCTGGACTAGTATTATCTTGCCTTTTGATTCCCTATAGAATATAGTTTTGTCTATCTTTCCTCTAGAGAATTTATTCTCAATGACGAAGGCAGACAAGGTTTCATAACAAGCCCTTGGAGCTTGTTTCAAACCATATAGAGCTTTCCTAAGCCTATGTACATAATCAGGAAAGTGAGAGTCTACAAAACCTGAGGGTTGTTCTACATAGACTTCTTCTTTTAAATCACCATTCATAAATGCTGATTTCATATCCATTTGATATACTTTGAACCCTTGATAGACAGCATAGGCTAAGAATAACCTTATTACCTCCAGCCTTTCCACTAGAGCAAAGGTTTGATCAAAATCAATACCTTCCTCTTGCGTGTAGCCTTTTGCTACCAGTCTAGCCTATTCTTGACTACAGTGTCATTCTCATCAAGCTTGTTCCTGTAGATCCACTTAGTTCCTATTATGTTATGATCCTTAGGTTTTGGCACCAGTTCCCCGACCTTACACCTTTTGAACTGACTGAGATCTTCTTGCATTGCATTAATTTAGTTGGTGTCTTGCATGGCCTCTTCAATCTTCTTGGGTTCTATCTGAGACAGGAAGCTAGAACACAAATCTGTGTTCATGCTCCTGCTCCTTGTTAGTACATCCTGACTTGCATCACCAATGATCTGGTGAGCTGGATGATCCTTCAGGTGTCTCCTTGCCAGAGGAATTCTGTCAGTATTATGGCTATCTCCAGTTTCCTCATCTTGATGCTCCACATTTTCTTCATCAACAAGAGGGACTTGATCTCCCCCTGGATAGCTGGCATCTTTATCCTCATCCAGTTTAGAAGGAACATCTTCACTGATTTTTTGCTTGTCCAGCTTATCTATTAGACCTGTAGAACTAACTAAAGAACTAGACAATTCATTGTTAATAAACATTGACTCATCAAATACAACATGCACAGATTCTTCTACAACTTGAGTAGTCAAGTTGTAGATCTTGTATGCTCTACTATGGTTGTTGTACCCAACAAATATCCCTTCTAGGGATTTGGCAGCAAACTTAGTTTGGTAGTGTTTACCATTGACTAGCACAAAACACTTACTACCAAAGATTCTGTAAATAAGATATGTTTGGTTTTCTGCCTTTTAAAATCTGGTAGGGAGTCATCTTGTGTTTCTTGGTTATGGAGGCCCTATTGAGCACATGACATGCAGTATTTACTGCCTCATCCCAGAAGTATTCAGGGAGAGTAGTGTCATTCAGTAGATCTACTGGCTTCAATTAGAGTCCTATTCTTTCTTTTAGCAACACCATTTTAGTGGACACGACGGCCCCCAAGTTGTTGATGACGGCACGCTAACGGACGAACCCTCCTTCGTCTCCAACAAAGGACTCGCGTCGCCATGGCGTTCGTATGGAGCAGCGCTAACAATCTCCGCCCTCGGCGCAAGACAAATAACTAGTTGAACTTCTTCTATTTTTAGCTTGAGATGCATTTTTTTCTTTTTAGCATGTTTTACTTGTTCATTTGGAGTATGTTATTTTATTTGGGCTGCATGTAGCCTTGGAGTGTGTTATTTTAATTTGGGCTACATATAGCGAAGACTTGGAGTTAAGCCTATATATAGGCATGTAGTGTTTTGTTTAAGCTTAGTTGAATGAAGAAAATACTAAACCCTAATCTTTCCTAAAATTCTCTCTTTCTCTACCTCTCTTAGCCGCCACCCCTCATTCTCTCTCTCCCTCTCACCATTCGGCCAACCCACTCCCTCCCCTTCCTCTTCCAAACCGCCAACACCCTCCTCTACATTCCCAAATCCGGCCTCCCTTCTCCACCCTCTCCCTTGGCCGCCTACTCTCCTCCATCTCCACAACCCGAGCCCCACTTCCCATAGCCGGTCGACCACATAAGCTCCAACCACCCGAAGCACCACCTTGAAGAATAAAGAAGCTGACCACTAATCTTCTCTTGGAGTGTTATCCGAGAAAAGGTTTCCTTCTCCGATAAGGGATCTGGGTATCGGTGTGTAGCGGCCAAGGCGGACGATCTATCTCTCCATCCAACGCAACTCCGGCGGAACCGCGGAAGAGTGTTCCTTTGAAGGTAGTCGGAATCATCTATTTCGACTTGGGTAACAAACCTCTCCTCTCAAGTGTGATTCCCTCTTGGTATTCTAGATGTTGGAATGATTTTTGTGTTGGATTTGAATCGTTAGATTCTTCGTGGTTTCCTTTTGATTTGCATCTCTCTTAATCGCGTTGTTTTCCGGAAGGGTTTGGCGAACCCCGTTGTTTTGTTGGGAGAGAACTACCATTTCTCGATCGCATTTTTTAGTAGACTCTTTTGGTACAACCTCGCTTGTCCGGACCGGGTGGGTCCCTTTGGCTTGGGAGAACATCGACCAATAGTCATTTGTTCAACCATTCAGCGGTATGGCTACCGTACGTTGGTAAACTGCGATATTTTGTTTGCGAGTGCGCTGCGGTTAAAGCTTGTGTGAGTGTAATAGTGGAGTTAGAGAGGCGTCCGCTTTATTCCCCTAGTCCTTAGTGCGTCTGCGGTAGAGGCCTACATCAATTTGGTATCAGAGGTGGTTCTTGTCAATTTTTTAATTGGCACCCTCCCCTATTATTATTGCACGTTAGCCCGCACTTCTGTGTGCACATTTGTTGTCAAAAATCGCAAAAAAAATTATTTCTTGTCTGCCAATAGCGGTGTAGATTTCTGATTTTTTAGCAAAAAAATCAAAAAAATTTTTTTTTAATAATCCACATTTTAAGCAAGGGACCAGGTCGGTTTCTGAGTACATAAGTCTGCTGAAGGACATGATGGTTAGGTGTGACGTGAAAGAGATGCCCGAGGTCACCCTCTCCAGGTTTCGTAAAGGACTAAACCCCGACATCCAAGGAAATCTTCTGCATTACGGTCACACCAACTTGCATGTCACTTTCAACACTGCCTTAGACATAGAGAAGCATAATGTTCTTAAGGGTAAGACTCGCTCGTTCCAAAAGGGCAAGTCCATCTTAGGACCGCCACCCACCTCTACCTATAAGGACAAAGGAAAATATCAGTCCCCCGACTCGACCTCCAAAGTTGTAACAGCTAAGAATAATAGAAACCCCTCTGGTGAGAGAGTCCAAGTTGGTAGGGTCAACAGAACGAATGTCACATATTTCGCTTGCGGGATCCAAGGACACTATGCTAGTGATTGTCCTACTAAACCAAAACCATTAGCCCTTGTTAGATTCCACTGGCGGGTCAGACGACCTTACTTACGAGGCAGGAGAAGAGAGCGAGTCGGACAGGAGTGCCAAGTGATATGGAGGATTACTCCCATATGATGGTTATGAGGTGTATCCTGGCGACCCCACGAGCATTAGACGACTTGAATAGGACGAACATTTTCACGTTTAATTTTAAGAGTGGTGAAAATGGTGCAAGGTTGATCATCGATAGCGGTAGTTGCATGAACGTTATTTATGAAGCCGCGGTGAAGCGTATGTCACTTGCTGCCGAGCCACACCCTCACCCTTATAAGGTGGCATGGGTAAACAAGTCGTCCCTCCCTGTGTCGAAGCGATGCTTGGTACCCCTTACCATCAAAGCTTATTCTGAACAGATTTGGTGTGACGTCATCCCTATGGATGCTTGTCACGTCTTGCTTGGGTCGCCCTTATGTTGTATGATCATGATGTTACCCACTTTGGTCGAGCCAACACTTACGAGTTTAAATTTAATGGTCCGAACAATTATCTTTAAACCCGCTCCGCCAAAGGATCTTTTGGCCCCCTCCAAGGATACGGTCGTCCCGGTCGAGAAGAAAACGTTGTGTCTGATTGGGAAGAAAGAATTGAGGCGTACTAACTTTGTAGATGGTGTCCTCTATGCTTTAGTGTGTCTGTAAGTTAAGGAAGATGCAACAACATTTGAGAATTTGCCGCCGGCACTGAGAAAACTCTTGGATGAGTTTGTGGACGTGTACCCGGACGAGCTACCGTCTGAGTTACCCCCCCACCCATACGGGATATCCAGCATGCCATTGATTTCATTCCAGGCTCCTCATTGCCCAACCTCCCGCATTATCGTCTAAACCCCTCCACACACTTAGAGTTACAAACACAGATTTCGAACTTATTGCAAAAGGGTTTTATCCGCCACAGCATGAGTCCGTGTGCCATACCCGCCTTACTTGCCCCCAAGAAAGACGGCTCTTGGAGGATGTGCGTGGATAGTAGAGCCATAAATAAGATCTCTATTAAGTACTGGTTTCCCATCCCTCGCTTGGACGATTTATTGGACATGCTAGCCGGTGACACGATCTTCTCGAAATTGGACCTTAGGAGTGGCTACCATCATATCCGAATTAGGGAAGGGGACGAGTGGAAAACCGCATTTAAGTCTAAGGAAGGGCTCTACGAGTGGTTAGTTATGCTGTTTGGGCTTTCCAATGCGCCGAGCACGTTCTCGAGGATGATGACCCATGTATTCCAACCCTATATGGGAAAATTCATCATGGTATATTTTGACGATATTTTGGTTTTTAGCACCTCCACGATCGATCACGAGTCACATTTAAAAATCATCCTTACCACGCTGAGGTCGGAGAAATTGTTCGTGAATATTAAGAAGTGTACTTTCCATATGTCATCGGTTGAGTTCCTCAGTTATATCGTTAGTTTGAAGGGGATTCATGTAGATCCCAAGAAGGTGCAAGCCATTAGAGATTGTCCCGAGCCTGCCAATATTCGGGATGTTAGGAGTTTTCACGGGCTCGCTACATTATATCGGAGATTTATTAAGGATTTTAGCTGTATTATGGCCCCCATCACCGAGTGCATGAAAAAGGGTGAATTTACATGGACGAACTCGGCTGCTAGAGCGTTCCAATTAATAAAAGCACGCATGTCGGAAGCCCCCCTCTTGCGACTACTGGCTTTTACCAAAGTTTTCGAATTATCATGTGATGCGTCAGGAGTGGGAATTGGCGGAGTATTGAGTCAGGAAGGCCACCCTGTGGGGTATTTTAGTGAAAAACTGGTGGGTCCAAAATTAAATTATTCCAATTACGATTGGGAGTTTACGCGGTCATTAGATGCCTCCAACATTGGCGTCATTATTTACTTCCTAAGGAGTTTGTCGTCCTATCCGATCATGAAGCACTAAGATTTATTAACTCTCAAACTAAGGTTAGTCCTAGGCATGCAAAGTGGGTCTCCTATCTCCAGGAGTATAATTTCATTATCAAGCACCTTAAAGGAACTCTCAACCACGTAGCCGACGCTCTTAGTCGTGTTTCGTTATTATTATCCACGCTAGAAGTTAAGGTGATTGGCTTCCATAGGATTAAAGATTAATACGTCCACTGTCAAGATTTCAAGGATATTTATTTCACCACTCAGGACGACTTGCCTACAACCATTACTTCTTTTTTACATTCATGACGGCTATTTATTTAACCATTTGAAGCTATGCATCCCCCGTTCCTCCCTACGACACTTCATAGTGTGGGAATTGCATAGCGGATGAATAGGTGGACATTTTGGCTGTGACAAGATGATCACGTTAGTAGAAGATAAGTTCTATTGGCCTGGTCTTTAGGCCATGGTTAGTAAGATCGTGGGAAGTTGTCGAGCGTGCCAATTGGCTAAGGGGAACAAAACAAATGCGAGGCTTTATACCCCTCTTTCGATTCCTTCTATCCATTGGGAAGATGTTAGCATGGACTTCATTCTCGGCCTCCCAATCACATTTAGACGTCACGACTCTATCTTAGTTGTTGTAAACCGTTTCTCCAAAATGGTCTATTTTATCGCGTGCAATAAAACCAACGATGCGTCACACGTTGCACAATTGTATTTTAAAGAGGTAGTTGGCCATCGTGGCGTTCAAAAATCTATAGTTATCGATAGGGATGTGAAGTTTACTAGTTATTTTTGGAAGACCCTGTGGAGGATTATGGGCACCAAACTTCTATTCTCTTCAGCTTACCACCCGCAGACGGATGGGAAAACCGAAGTTGTAAACAGAAGTTTAGGTAGTTTGCTCCGATGCCATGTAGGAGACCACAAGGGTATATGTGACCTTATCCTCCCTCATGCTCAGTTAGCGTATAATAATTCCAAAAATAGGTCCACGGGTTTGTCCCCGAATGAGATCGTGCATGGTTATAAACACCCGTGCCACTTGACTTGATTCCATTACCGCCATCTTTTAAGTCAAGTCAATTTGCATAGGACTTTTCCTCTCACATCCATGATCTGCACAAGCACATAAATGAAACGCTTACCACTCAATACGCATCTTATCAAGTTAATGCAAATGCACATAAGAGAGTGTCTCCCTTGAAAGTTCGTGATTTAGTCATGGTGCGTCTCATCCCTGAACGGTTGCCTACGGGCACCTTAAAAAAGTTAGCGGATCGGTGAGCAGGACCTTTTAGGATTTTAAAGAGGTTAGGAGAAAATGCATTTTTTTTGGAATTACCAACTGATTGGGGTATTTCCCCTGTTTTTAATGTTTCGGATTTAACGCCATATATTGCTCCGCCACTAGAATTATCTTCCTGTCCGTTTAGTTCCACTACAGATTCTCATGGGTATAGGGTTGAGTGGGGTAAGGGATCGCTCTCTCCGTCGGTCTCCAACATAGGTACGCTAAATGTTGATGATATAGATTTTCCCCCTTTGCTGCCTAATGCTTTTCCCAGGTTTGCCAGGACAGCGTTTTTGTAAGACAGGATTCTTTGGGATGATGTGTTTCCCACTGCAGATGGAGATTTGCGCCGCTACTTGATTCATTGGCGTGATTGCCCCACCCTTGATGACTCTTGGCTCCCGGAAGCGGAGGTCGCTCTGTTGGATGGTGTTCTTCTACGGCGGTATCTTCAAGCCAACTCATCGGTGATGAGTCCTTTCAAGCGGGGGAGGATTGGTGGAGACGACGGCCCCCAAGTTGTTGATGACGGCACGCTAATGGATGACCCTCCTTCGTCTCCAACAAAGGACTCGCGTTGCCATGGCGTTCGTATGGAGCAGCGCTACAATCTCTGCCCTCGACACAAGACAAATAACTAGTTGAACTTCTTCTATTTTTAGCTTGAGAGCATTTTTTTTAGCATGTTTTACTTGTTCATTTGGAGTATGTTATTTTATTTGGGCTGCATGTAGCCTTGGAGTGTGTTATTTTAATTTGGGCTACATATAGCCAAGACTTGGAGTTAAGACTATATATAGGCATGCAGTGTTTTGTTTAAGCTTAGTTGAATGAATAAAATCCTAAACCCTAATCTTTCCTAAAATTCTCTCTCTCTACCTCTCTTAGCCACCCCCTCATTCTCTCTCTCCCTCTCACCATTCGGCCAACCCACTCCCTCCCCTTCCTATTCCAAACCGCCACCACCCTCCTCTACATTCCCAAATCCGGCCGCCCTTCTCCACCCTCTCCCTTGGCCGCCTACTCTCCTCCATCTCCACAAATCGAGCCCCACTTCCCATAGCCGGCCGACCACCAAAGCTCCACCACCCGAGCAACACCTTTAAGAACAAAGAAGCCGACCACTCATCTTCTCTTTGAGTGTTATCCAAGAAAAGGTTTCCTTCTCCGACGAGGGATCTGGGTATCAGTGTGTAGTGGCCAAGACGGACGATCTATCTCTCCATCCGGCATAACTCCGGTGGAACCGTGGAAGAGTGATCCTTTGAAGGTAGTCGGAATCATCTATTCTGACTTGGGTAACGAACCTCTCCTCTCAAGTGTGATTCCCTCTTATATTCTAGTGGTTGGAACGATTTTTGCGTTGGATTTGAATCGTTAGATTCTTTGTGGTTTCCTTTTGATTTGCATCTCTCTTAATCGCGTTGTTTTCCGGAAGGGTTTGGCGAACCACGTAGTTTTGTTGGGAGAAAACTACCATTTCTCAATCGCATTTTTTTGGTAGACTCTTTTGGTACAACCTCGCTTGTCCGGACCGGGTGGGTCCCTTTGGCTTGGGAGAACATCGACCAATAGTCGTTTGTTCAACCTTTCAGCGGTGTGGCTACCGTACGTTGGTAAACTGCGATATTTTGTTTGCGAGTACGGTGCGGTTAAAGCTTGTCTGAGTGTAATAGTGGAGTTAGAGAGGCGTCCGCTTTATTCTCCTAGTCCTTAGTGCCTCTGAGGTAGAGGCCTACATCACATTTTGTTGAGGAGTTCTAGGTGAAGAGAATTCCTGATGAATCCAAAGTTCTTCACAGAATTGTGTCATACATTCAGACTGAAATTCAGTTCCATGGTCACTTCTGATTTTGACCACTGAGCTATTGTATTCATTCTGTATTTGTCTGACAAAAGTCTGGAAAATAGTTGGGGTTTCAGATTTCTGCCTCAAGAAGAAAACCCATGTAAATCTAGAATATTCATCCACAACAACTGTTGGGTATTGTATCCACAATTACCTGGATTTGAGGAAGCCACCTGTCAAGCTAAGATGAATTCACAATGTATTTGATGATATATCTTTAAGTTGTGCTTGCAGTTACTCCACTCTAAGTACACACCAATGTCAGGGTGCAGTAGGTCAATATACACGGGTCTGCGCAACGTAATCCCTCGTTGAGCAGATCAGTGTGTTGGCTTACGTGTACTCTCTCTATTGGAGTGTACTTATTTTCAAGTACAGGGCTGAGACAGATCAAGAGCAGACAAGGAGCAAGGATGGGTAAAACCAGCTCACCGGAAGATAGACGAAAATTCGTCTAAGTATGATTCGACGAGAATCATTAAGTGATTCTCGCCGATTCGACGAGAATCACTAGCTGATTCTCGCCGAATTGTTGAGAATCACTAGCTGATTCTCGCTGAATGCATCCGGCTGACTCAATGCCTTCAACGCATTCAAGGATTCTGCCAAGTCAGAATCGGCGAGAATCACCAGGCTGAGTCAACGCCTTCAAGGAATCTGCCAAGTAAGAATCGTCGAGAATGACTCTCCATTCTCGACGATTCGTCGAGAATGGATGATGACTCTCAACGATTCACTCCGGATGGCTTGCTTTTCAGCTAGAAATCCTCTAAGTAGAATTCAACGGGAATCATTAGTGATTCTCGTCGATTCATCGAGAATCACCAATGATTCCCGCCGAATTTGCCTTAGGCGATTTTCATTGGCGCGCTGAACCGGACCAAATGTACAGGCGCTGTTTTGAATCGGGTTTCGGGCTACTTTTGGTGGGGCCCACAATGGTCATAAAGGATGACCTACAATATATATATTCATATATTTTGAATAGTAAACAGCAGCGAACACCAAGAAAAGGATCGGCCGCCTCGCGTGACCTAATCAATCGCAGTATCTCTTCCGCCGCCGTCGCCGCTCGTGAAGGTGGTTGCCGCCGCTGATCGTGGATTCTTCTGGATCTCCCGGCGACAGAAGCTTAGCCAAGCAACGCGTCTCACGTGTCTTTCTTGAGATCCTTTGTCTCTTGATTTGTTGAATGGGAATACCTTCCCCTTCCGAATCGATTGAGACGATCGATCCAAGTAAGGCCGTTGGTAGACCTTGCTAGCTTTGCTATGAAGGTTGGATCTCGAAAGAATCGGCGCCGCAATCTTTGCCGCCGCCGAACTCGAGGATATCCTTTCCAAGTGAGAGCTAAGGTCGTGGACTCTTCGTCTTCTTCAAGAACGCGTCATCGAACGAAGAGGGACACCTAGCGCTCCAAAAGTAGTTTGTATTTTATACATTCTAATTTTTCTTTTGTTGTAAAGGAACGTTGGTTCCTCATTGTAAGGGTTGGGTGCAACCCGTGGTGGTGGAGTGGTGACTCCTTCGGTTGGAAGGGTTCCTTCCATTAGTGTGAGGATTTGATTTCAATCTGGTTGGTGAAGTGACCGAGTCATCCCTGGTTGGGAGATAGGTCGAAGGGGAAAGTGGACGTACCCAAGTCGGGGAACCACTATAACTGCCTGTGTCTTTCTGTGCTTTGTTTGTTTTCTTTTATTGTGCAGGTAAAATTTTAATTCCGCAAAAAGACTGCGTATCACCTATCCCCCCCCCCCCTAGGTGAAGTTAGTTGGCACTAGTGTGACTTTCAACAACAAGTGTGTATGCTTTCCTACCAAGACTATGGACTGGCATAGGACCAAACAAATCCATATGCATGAGATACAAATATCTCTTTGAATCTTTGATGTCAAGTGACTGAAAAGAGGACTTAGTCTGCTTGCCTTTTTGGCAAGCTGAGCACACACCCTCTTTTATGCACTGAACTTGAGGACCATTCCTCACTAATCCCATGCTGAACAGCAGTCCAATTGACTTATAGTTCAGATGAGCTAGCCTCTTGTGCCATTTGACACATATAGAAGCTTTCTCTTTTGCAACCAAACAAATAGGTGAGTTGTTAGACTCACACTCTAGGTTATGGCAATACACATTTCCTTTCCTAGTGCTAGTCAAAATTATCTCTTGATCACTTGACCTTTTTACTAGGCACTCCCCTTTATTGAAAGAAATATAATAACCTAGTCACTAAGTTGACTTATGCTAATCAGGTTATGTTTTAAACAATTTACATAAGCCACTTTAGTTATAGTAATTTAATCACAAGATATGTTACCAAATCCTTTGATGATTTCCTTTTCTGATCCACCAAAGATAACTTTTGGTCCATTCTTTATGGGCACATAGTCCCTCAACATTCTCCTTGTTCCAGTTATATGTCTGGAAAAGCCACTATCCAAGTACCATATAAGGGTATGGTCACTTGGATTTACCTGCAACAAATAATGAATCACTTACCCTTAGAACCCAACTTGCTAGTGGGTCCTAGGTCCTTGTTAGTTTGAAACCCTGTGACTGATCTAACAGGAATCCTACTTTTGGTTTTAACACTTAAGTTAAACCAGCAATCCATGGCAAAGTGGCCAACCTTGCCACAACACCAACACTCACACCTATTATACCTCTTCTTAGGTACAAGGCCTTCTTACTTTGTTGTAAGTAGACTTATTAAGTGTTGGTGCTGGAACAACATTCTTCAAGAACTCCTCTTGAATATGATGGGCATGCCTATAGATTGGTCTATTGACATTTGCACCCTTGCACATGAGATTTTCATGCTCACAGTGACCATGTGTAATGTCATGATCATACCTATTAGTAGGATTCACTCCCTTCTTAAAGAAAATAAGGGGATTAACAACTTGAGGCTGAACTGGGACTTTACCTTTTCTTTGAGAATTGGTAGCCCTAGTTCTTCCCTTAAAGCCTAGACCAGTCTTTCCTTTTTGTGAAATAAAATTATCTATCAAAGGTAAGACTGATTTTAGCTTGGAGAATTTTGCCACTAGCTCTCTCTCTTGCTGAATGTTCTCCCTCCAGTTTCTTGATATGATTCTCTTTGAATGAGATTGTACCCATTTGAGTAACTGTAATGTTTTTCAATTTGGCAACCTCATTCAATTTTTGATCCAGTAGTTTTGTTGAATCTGTTGCAGCCAGTTTTAGAGACTCAATCTCCTTGGCCTTCTCTTTAACAAGAAACTTGCTCTTCTTTAGAGCATGCAACAGCCCACCATACTCATCAATGAGTTGGTGAACATCCCCCTCAGACTCAGATCCATCCACTTCTTTTGAAGAAGATGCTTCTGATTCTGATCCTGTAAAGTAATTTGAGACCGAGGAAGAATTGTTTACCTTACTTGGTCCAGGCTAATTCTGGCACTTATTTTCTTCAGATTGAGCCATCAGCCCTTTACAACAATAGTCTTCCACTCCATTTATGGAGTCCAGCATCTGTATGGAATTCTAATATATGCTTCTGCCTCTTCTTCTTCAGATTCTGAAGATGAAGAGTCTATCCAACTCTTCTCCTTCTTAGCCACTAGAGACTTCTCCTTCTTGCCTTTGATTTGCTGCTTCTTATTGTCCTTTGATTCCTTTCTTTTATCAGGACAGTCAGCTATGACATGCCCAGACCTGTTGTAGCAATAACACACAATCTTAGAATTAGATTGTTTACCAGGTTTAGAAGCATACATGTCCTCCTTAGGTGTTTTCTTCTTCCTATAGTATTCATCCTTGGAATAGGATGTTGATGAAGGCCTGGTTCTCCATTTCTTTTTCTTCATGAACCTTTTAAATTGTCTAGTGAAGGTAGTAAAGTCTTCATCAAATGTGTGACTATCCGATGTACTTGTTTCAGGAACACCTTCTTCTGCTTCAGTACTCCTTCTAGGTGGAGGAGGATATTTTATCCTACCCTTCCTTGAGCCCTCAGTCTTGAAGGCTACTGACTTTTCTTTATGTTCAGATCTGCTGCCCTTCTCTTCCTCTCTTCCTAGCAGTAAGTTGCATTTCATATGAATGCAGCTTTCCAAAAAGTGTTAGGTCGGAGGTGTGTCAGCCAGTCTGGCCACTTCCCTGATTGCACATATCTTAGTGCCCCAATCCTTTGTTAGGGACCTAAGAAACTTGTTATTTAGTTCATAAGTACTAAAGACTCTTCCATATGTCATCAATTCATTCACTATTCTAAAAAACTTTTTATAGCATTCAGCTATGCTGTTAGTTTTAGTTTGCCTAAAGCTCTCATACTCCTGATTCAGCATAGACTTTCTGTCCTCTCTTACTTCTTCTGTGCCTTCCATATAGACAATCAGTGTATCCCATATTTCTTTGGATGTTTTACAGTGCACAAGATCTCTGGAATGTTGCATCATCTATGGCACTTACAATTATATTATGAGCTCTTTTATCTAATGTAGCCAAGATGATTTCATCCTTAGTCATCTCTGAATAACTCTTTGGAGTTTGAATGTTTGCATCAAGAACTGAAACCTTCATTGGGATGAAGGGGCCTTCCTGTACTGTGATATAAATTCTTGGATCAGATGCTTCCATAAATAGCCTGACCCTTTCTTTTCAAATGCCAAAAGATTCTTTCCTGCATATGGGCAATTTCATAGATCCAAACTCCTTTTGATTTAAACATGAACCCATTCTTGTTGTCTGTTATTAGCCTTGGAGAAATCCTCTGACTGTTAGGTCAAATTTCGAGCAACCTCCCTCTAATACCACTTGAAAGACTTTGTTTCAAGAGCATAAACACCTAGAGGGGGGGGGTGAATAGGTTCTAATCTTTTTGAGTCTTTTATATTTTAAGGCAAATAGATGGCACAGATTA
Organism: Platanthera zijinensis; assembly: GCA_039513925.1. Classification (NCBI taxonomy): domain Eukaryota; kingdom Viridiplantae; phylum Streptophyta; class Magnoliopsida; order Asparagales; family Orchidaceae; genus Platanthera; species Platanthera zijinensis. The sequence goes on along the minus strand of CM077097.1, from coordinate 20,444,504 downwards.
ATTCCATCTACAGAAATTAAATACAACACAGCAAACACAATAGATCTATAGTGGTTCCCCAAGATTTGGGTACATCCACTTTCCCCCTTCGCCTATCCAGCAGATAACTGGATTCAGCCTAACTTCCTTCCACTGGCTCGGATCCGCAGATCTTTACAAACTTAGAACCCAAAATGGTTCCTACACCTCAAGACTTTACACAAGTCCTACCTCAGATTCTCCCCTGAATACCTACCTCAGGCCTCAGCCCTACCTCAGCCTTTATAATTAGGCTTACAACTCAGACATTCCACAAGTCCTACCTCAGGCACACTGCCCTACCTCAGCCTTTATAATTTTAGGCTTACAATCTCAGATCTAACAATAGATCCTACAAGAATTTGTGAGTAATAAGTATTTGAAAACTTCAACAACTAGATATCTCTGTTGATGTTGTCATCTTGATCAGTTCTTATATAGACTGATCCTTCTGATCCAACCGAACTTAGCTTTTCAAAGCTTCTTGATTAGAACAAATAAGGTGGATCTTCTCTTGAAGTTGAAGTTGATCTTCAGTCAGCTTCTTCCTTAGATTCAGATTGAACTCTAAATCTTTCTTGTAGACAGCCCTTGATCTGTCAGAATTCTTCTTATTGATACCTTACGTTGTTGTTCATTCCACATCTGTCGTTTCCGATCTGTCTCTTATATAGAGCTTTCTTCATGGTTACCGGCTAATCCGGTTCATAAGAAACTTCTGACAGTTCTAACAGTGGTGTCAGACTGGTTAGTTATGACAGTTGTCAAGTCACCAGTCACGTCACCAGGTTCTTCAATGTCTTTCCAACTCAGCACACAACACTCAGCAGACTGCTTCACTTGTGTCGACACATATAGGCTAAGTGATAATACGTTTTGTAGCCTAAACTATTATCGTATTTTCCATTTTATAGTGTACAAATCATGTCTATTATTAGTTTATTTGTATCATTTTTATGTAAATATTATTGCCGCTGACTTTTTCTTATCTTTTTGCAGGATTCCAGAAAATTGGCCAAAATGACCTGTCACGCCCCCTGTCACGCCCTCCCTGGGCGTGACCTAGGGCGTGTCACCCGATCCCGAGGACTCCTGCTGGAAGAGACAGAAAAACGGACAAAACCGCTGTCACGCCCCCCTGATACGCCCTCCCTGGGCGTGTCACCGGGCGTGACTATGGGCGTGTCGCCCTCTGCCGCAAAGCCTGCCGCCGCATTAAATGCCGTTTCTCCACAGCACGAAAACAGTACTGTCACGCCCCCCCCCCCCCCCGTCACACCCGTGACCTGGGGCATGACATCAACTTTTCGACGACTGACGGATTTCCGACCAATGATTTGGACATGACGTGCCTGTCACGCCCCCCCTACACGGGCTTGACCTAGGGCGTGACCACCGACGTACCGAAACAATCATCCCTCCCGCCAGAATCTAGAGCCCGAGGTCAACATAGTACTGTCACGCCCCCTGACACGCCCCCCTAGGGCGTGTCGGAGGGCGTGACCAACCCGAGAAAATTTCTATAAATTGAGACCCCCCCTCTCCATTTCAGCAAGCTTTGGTTGAGAGGGGGAGGTGCTGCCCCTATGGTTCTTGAGTTTTTCATGCTTTCTCTCTCTCTCTCTCTCTTTCTCTCTCTTTGTAATTTTTGTTTAACCCTAGTTTAATCTTAGTTGCTTTAGCTTTCTTTGTAATCTTTTCTATTGCTTAGTGCTAATTGTAGGGCTAGAATAGGATTTAATTTTCATGCACTTGTAATTTCAATTTCAATAGTATAACTTGCCCTTTTTTCATTAATAAAAGTGTTCTTCCTTTACTTGTGTTCCTTTATATGCTTTTCTACTCATCTCCCCTCCTGCACTCCATTATGATTAACTAATCCTCCTTGTACTCGATCTTGATGATCCGAGGTTAGAGCGATTATGTTATGATGTTTTAATTAATCTTTTCTTTTTAGGTTAGGGCCTTGAATTACTCTTGATTAATCACGGGTTGGAGGTATATTTTCGATATATAGTCTCCGCCTTTGCTTTCATTCTGGGCTAGCCGAGAGGCCGAAAGAATGAAGTGAGCATTCAAGAGTAAAGGGAGTTGTACGCACCCCTCGAGAGAGGCAGACGTCCAAATCTCCCGGATTGGAGTAAAATCCAATAGTGGGGTTCACCGCATAAAGCGAGTTTTAGGCCTCCGATTTAGACGAGATTCGGTCGGACCTTCCTAAACTCAGTTGGGCACGACTTCGAGAGAAGCGTGTTCAAGCTTTAGGAACCTCCACGGTCAAGGACCTTTATCCTATTAAGTTCAGATTTTTATCGCATTTTCTTAATCGTCTTTAGCCGAGGTGAATCTTGATTGAGTGCATTTCCATTTCATATTTTATACCTTTCATAGTAATCACCTATCTTGTGCTCTTTAATTAACTGCAGTAGTTTCCTTTCTAGCATAGTTCTTTGCTTAATAGCTTAACTTAATTGCGGTAGTTCTCTTTCTAGTATAGCTTTAATTCCTCCCTTGCACTTAGATTTTCTAAAACCCTAGTTTTTTCGTCGATAAGATAATAGCGTTCGTGTGAGTAAGCATAGCCAACAGTTCCCGGATTTCAATACGACACTTGTGTCCCCTTGCTACAATTCGATAGGTATACTTGCCTCATCGGGTTGCTAGTTCGGTTGCGTTTATTTTCTTCGAACCCTAGCGCGCAATAAGTTTTTAGCGCCGTTGCTAGGGACCCAACTTCCGTTGATATTTTGAAAACACGATCCTATTAATTTTATCACTTCTCTTTCTCATTCTCTTTCTTTAAAATTTTAAAAATAAAAAAAAAATTTTATCACCGCTCTTAATAGAAACCAACCTCACAATTTTTCTACGCCACCTAATTCTCTCGAAAAGGGCAAAGGGCTTTAAGCGCCACTGTCTTGTCTAGTACCTTGCGAACCCTTCACGGGGTAGTCCTTGGGAAGTTCGGGAGTTAATCTATAAAAAAAATCTATTTCAAAAAGAAATTTTTTTTTTTAATCTTTTTTCTAGTTTATCCTTTTTCTCTTTCTCTTCTTCTTTTCTGTTCTTTTAGTGCATGACCCGCGGGAGTCCGTCGGTTATTTTGGACTTGGACCACGAAATTGAGCGTACTCTTCAGAGAAGATCGCGATTTCAAGGTCCTACTATCCAAGTGCCGGTTGAGGACTCCGAGTCATTTGCTACTTTAAGAATGGAAGAACCCAACGTAGATGAGGCCGTTCGAAGGACTATGTCCTATTATGCACGATCGAACCTCGAGGGAACAGAATCGAGTATAGTCCGCCCTGCTATAGCAAATAATAACTTTGAACTAAAGCCTAGCATAATTCAAATGGTGCAGCAATATGTGCAATTTGACGGACTTCAAGATGAAGATCCGAACGCACATATAGCTTGCTTTCTTGAAATTTGTGACACCTTCAAGATAAATGGTGTCACAAATGATGCGATCAGGCTGAGACTCTTCCCCTTCTCTCTAAGAACTAAAGCTAAGCAGTGGCTTAACACACTTCCGAAAAACAGCATAACCACTTGGAATGAATTAACTGAAAAATTTTTGGCGAAGTATTTTCCGCCAGCTGAAACCGCAAAACTTAGGAACGACATCTCTGCCTTCGGACAAATAGACTCTGAAACCCTATATGAAACCTGGGAGAGATTTAAAGAATTATTAAGATGATGCCCACATCACGCGCTGCCTGTATGGTTACAAGTGCAGACGTTTTATAACGGGCTAAATCAAAGCACGAAGCAAATGATAGACGCAGCTTCTAGCGGTACTTTAAATCCTAAGACCCCGGAAGCCGCTCTTGAGCTTTTTGAGGACATGGCCATGAACACTTATCAGTGGAATGTGCCTAGGTCCCGCCCGAACAAGCCTGCAGGTATCTATGAAGTGGACAACGTCTCCCAGCTCGCTCTGCAAGTAGAAATCCTAAGCAAAAAGATAACGGAGATGACTGCTGCCTCCGCCCCTCAGGTATGGGAATCTGCAACCCCTACTCCAGAACATTTAGAGTATGTTAATAATATGCCTAGAACTGCTTTTAATAATTTTTCTGCTGCGAATTTTCATCCGCCTGGTTTTAATTTTCCAAATAATTATAACCCCGCTTTAAGAAATCACCCGAACTTTTCATGGAGTAATCCATCGAATGCGATGCGCCCACCCTCGCAAAATGATTTTTCTGCACCACCACCACCACCACCTCTTCAAAATTACCCAAAACCTCCAAGCTTGGAGGAATTACTTTCTAAATATATCATCACAAATGACGCCACTATAAGAACTTTAACCGGAAGCGTAAAAAGTCTAGAAAATCAGGTAGGACAGCTCGCGAAAATAATTTCTGAGCGACCCGCAGGGTCTCTTCCTTCCAATACCGAACCCAACCCGAGAGAGCAAGCGAAAGCTATAACTCTTCGGAGTGGGAAGCAAGTCTCTGGTATGGTAAGTGAAGAGCCCCTACAACTCTCAAGAGGCAAGCTCCGCTCCTGCTTTTAAAAATCAAAGCTCCACCCCCGCTTTTAAAAATCAAAGCTCCGCTCCGCTTCCACCCTCTGCTGAAGAAGTAATCACCCCGCTTTAGAAAATAATCTCACTCCACCACCCATCTTCAAAAATAATTCAACTCCTCCATACCCTCTGAACTTAATAGACAACGTCAAGATGATCAGTACTCCCGCTTCTTAGAAATCTTCAAACAAATCCACATTAATCTTCCCTTCCACGAGGCTATTTCGCAGATGCCGAAATACGCCAAATATCTTAAAGACCTCCTCACAAACAAGAAGAAGTTAGAGAATCTTTCGCACGTCACGCTAAACGCCGAGTGCTCCACCGTTTTAACAAACGGTTTGCCGAAGAAAATCAGTGACCCGGGTAGTTTCTCTATCCCGTGTGTCTTCGGTGATCTTTTTGTTAAACACGCGTTAGCCGACTTAGGCGCAAGTATAAACCTGATGCCCTTTTCGTTGTTCAAAAAGTTAGGGATTAGTAGCCTTAACCCCACGCGTATGAGTATCCAGCTAGCCGATAGATCCGTCAAGTACCCGTTAGGAATAGTGGAGGACGTTCTAGTGAAAGTCGACAAGTTCATCTTCCCGGTGGACTTTGTCATTTTGGACATCGAAGAAGACGTCGAGGTTCCCCTGATCCTTGGCCGACCCTTCCTTGCCACCTCCCGAGCCATCATTGACGTAAGCAATGGTAAGCTCTTTCTTCGAGTAGGCGACGACGAAGTCACATTTTCTATCACCCCTTCGATGAAGAACACCTTAGCAAACGATGACTCATGTTTTTTCGTAGACGCCGTGAGTGATAATTCTTCCTACTGCCTCTCTGACTTTGAAAAAGAATTTTCTACTTTTTGCTCCTCTTCTCTTACAACGGAATCACTGCAAGGAAGTGATGAATCTTCTTATTGTCTTTCTGAGTTTGAAAAAGAATTTTCTGATTTTTGTTCTTCCTCTGTTCTTCCACTGAATCGCTACAAGAAGCCGTCTTGGCTGCTAGCCCCACCCCTATTACGTTCCTTATAAAAAAGTTTATGAAGATATTATTTTTGAAAAAGAAAGAATCTCAAAATCCTCTTATGAAGAACCCCCTACCCTAGAACTTAAAGAACTTCCCGAACACCTTTAGTATGCTTTCTTCGAAAAAGATTCCAAGTTACCAGTTATCGTTTCGGCCTACCTCACGGATACGCAAAACGATAAACTTCTTCTAGTTCTACGTAAGCATCGCCGGGCTATTGCTTGGCAAATTTCTGATATCAAGGGCATAAGCCCATCTTTCTGTACCCATAAAATTTTAATGGAAGATAATTCGCGTAACTCTATCCAACCTCAGCGCCGTATAAACCCGAACATGAAAGAAATAGTTAAGGGCGAGGTTATGAAACTATTAGACGCAGGAATTATCTACCCTATTTCGGACAGTAAGTGGGTTATCCCCATTCAGGTAGTTCCAAAGAAGGGAGGGATAACCGTAGTTAGTAATGAGAATAATGAATTAATCCCGACACGGACGGTGACGGGTTGGCGTATGTGCATAGATTACCGTAAGTTAAATGACGCCACCCGCAAGGTCCACTTTCCTTTACCGTTTATCGACCAGATTTTAGAACGTCTCTCCGGCCATAGCTTTTATTGTTTTCTCGATGGCCTCTCGGGGTACTTTCAAATACCCATCTCTCCCGAGGACCAAAAGAAAACTACGTTTACTTGTCCCTTCGGCACCTTCGCGTACCGAAGAATGCCTTTTGGATTATGCAATGCGCCAGCTACATTCCAGCGATGTATGCTCGTAATATTTGACAAGTACGTAGAAAGCATTATGGAGGTATTCATGGACGATTTCTCCGTGTTCGGCGATACCTTCGATAGATGTTTAGAAAACCTCGAAAAAGTCTTAGAACGATGCGAAAAACTAACCTTGCCCTAAATTGGGAAAAATGCCATTTTATGGTGAGGGAAGGGTTAGTTTTGGGTCATAAAATTTCTGCTAAAGGTATTGAGGTAGACGTTGCCAAGATAGAAGTTATTGAGAAGTTGCCGCCGCCTACAAACATAAAAGCTATAAGAAGTTTCCTAGGCCACGCTGGTTTTTATCGTCGTTTTATAAAGGACTTCTCCAAGATCACAAAACCCCTCACCCATCTCTTAGAAAAAGACGCTACATTCATTTTTGATGACTCTTGTATTTCTGCCTTTGAATCAATTAAAGAAAAGTTAATTAACGCACCGATTATGATAGCTCCGGTGTGGGACCTTCCTTTCGAGATTATGTGCGATGCAAGTAGTTTTGCGGTGGGAGCCGTATTAGGTCAACGCATATCTAAGAACTTCCACCCCATCTATTACGCTAGTAAAACCCTCACATCTGCACAAGAAAATTACACCACAACCGAGAAGGAGCTCTTAGCTGTAGTATTCGCCTTTGATAAATTCCGCCCTTACATTACACTTTCAAAAATCATTATTTTTACGGACCACTCGGCCCTCAAGTACCTTCTTGCCAAAACGGATGCCAAGCCTCACTTGATTCGCTGGGTCTTACTCCTCCAGGAGTTTGACTTAGAGATCCGTGATAAGCGAGGAGCCGAGAACTTGGCCGCCGACCATCTATCCAGATTAGATAACCCCTTTATAGAAAAATTAAATGAAAAATCTTTTAATGACTATTTTCCTGATGAGAAGCTGCTTTTAGTTAATACATCTACTTCTCCTTGGTTCGCGCACATCGCCAACAATCTAGTGGCCCGGGTGCTCCCAAAATAGTTCTCCTCTCAGCAAAAGAAGAAATTCTTTTCTGAGCTGAAGAAATACTTTTGGGAAGACCCGCATCTTTTCAAAATTTGTGCGGATCAAGTGATAAGGAGATGTGTTTCTTTTGATGAAGGAATTGATATTCTTAAACATTTGCATGAAGGTCCGACAGGTGGGCACTATCAAGCTGCTCGCACCGCTCACAAGGTGCTTTGCGCGGGTTTTTACTGGCCTAGCCTGTTTAAAGACGCGCAAACCTTTGTGAGCAGGTGTGATAGTTGCCAACGGTCGGGCAATATTTCTAATAAAAATGAAATGCCGCAAAATTATTTCTTAGAGTGCGAAATTTTCGACCTCTGGGGAATTGATTTTGTTGGCCCCCTTCCTTCTAGCTTCAGAAACAAATATATTTTAGTTGCTGTTGATTATGTTTCACGATGGGCTGAGGCCCAAGCTCTTCCGACGAACGACTCCCGAGTTGTAGTCACGTTTTTAAAAAAATTATTTTCTAGATTCGGTACGCCTCGCGCAATCGTTAGCGACAGGGGTTCCCATTTCTATAACGCGCAATTTTCAAAAATTCATACCAAATACGGCGTTACGCATAAGCTGTCCACTGCCTACCACCCCCAAACTAACGGACAAGTCGAAGTAGTTAATAGAGAAATAAAAAGAATATTAGAAAAGACTATTTCAACTTCTAGAAAAGACTGGTCAGCCAAACTTGACGATGATCTATGGGCCTACCGAACAGCGTACAAAACCTCCCTCGGATGTACGCCGTATAGGCTGGTCTATGGAAAATCGTGCCATCTGCCCGTAGAGTTAGAACACTGCGCCTTTTGGGCCTTAAAATTTTTAAACTTCGATCCCCACTCAGTCGGTGACCTTCGAAAATTTCAACTAAATGAACTCGATGAGTGGCGCTCTTATGCTTATGAAAATAATAAACTTTATAAAGAGCAGACGAAGCGTTTACACGATAAACACTTAAGGCACCGTAAAAACTTTAAGCCGGGCGACCAAGTCCTTTTATATAATTCTCGTTTACGTTTATTTCCGGGCAAATTAAAATCTCGCTGGTCTGGCCCGTTTTCTGTTTTAGAAGTATTTCCATATGGAACTATTTTAATTTCTCACCCTGATAAGGGTAATTTCAAAGTGAATGGTCAGCGTCTTAAACTGTATTTCTCTGGTGATGATGATGTCAGTCCAAACATTATTAAGTTTCTGCTTCACGAACTCTAACTTTGAACTCTAACTTTGTTAAAAAAAACAATTTTATTTCGGGACAATAATATTTTTTTGGACAATATTATTTTTTTGATGCGTCGAGCTCAACGATGCTTTAAACAAAGGGCGCTCTTGGGAGGCAACCCAAGTTATCTTTTTCTGTTTTCTTTATTTTACAATTTTTGCCTCGGACGGCTCCGACAAGCTGAAGCTTCCGCGATCGCCGGCTCCAACATTGCTGAATCCATCACGAAGTCCAAAGAAGACATTCGGAGGAGTGGCATCACTCAGCTTTCGCAGCAAATAAATCCGGGGAAGTACCTGTATTTCAATTCTGTCTTTCAATTCTATACTTTATTTTTCTCTCCTTCTCCAATCCCCTTCTTTAGCCATTGAGGACAATGCCTGTTTTAAGCTTGGGGGAGGACTTCCTCCTTCATTTTTGCTTAGCGTAAATATTTTCTTTTTGTATATATTTTAAATATTTCCAAAAAAAAATGAATATCTTAAAATTCCAAAAAAAAGGGAGAATATATCTCAAAATTAAAAAAATATATATATGTGTTTTTGAATGGTTTAGACATTTTGGTATTTCAATAGTACCCCTAGTTTTTGTTTTTGTTTTACTCAAAATCTCCTATAAACAACTTAGTTAATTATAATATTTCTAATCGTCCTTTTTAATTATGTTTCACAAGTAAAATGTTGGACATGCTGTGTTTCTAATTCACGGTAGCATGTTAAGGTGAAATATTTTTCTAAAACTCGCATTTCTATTATGGTTTTTTGTTGTTTATTTTCTTTACTTTCTCAAAAATTCATCATCCACTATTTTCTTTTTCGTTTTTGAATAATTTTTGTAAAGTCAACTTTTGAATAACGTAGTAGATGTGAACGATCCAAGTCACCTATTATTTCTATTTTCAAGTTAATTTCATCAATCTTCTTTTATTATCTAGGACTCACTTTTTGAAAATTTTCAAACCTTTGTTTTAAATAAATTCAAAGCGTGAAAATGATTTAGGCCGTTTTTGTTTTCGTTTGAGCTTTCCTGCCAACCTAAAAACTTTTACCACTAGTTAGCCGTTTTTGAGCCTTTTTCCGATTTCATTTGATAGCTCCTCCCTTCATTTTAGTTTCACCAAAGCCAAAGTTTCCAACCTATCGAATCGCACTAGCCTTTTTGAGTTTCATAAATTATTTTGACGATTTTGATAGGGTATTTTGTGATTTTTGTGGGAGAAAGGTTTTCGAAAAAAAAAGTATAATTCGACAGTGATGTTTATTTTTGTTTGGCCAACTCAAAAAGGAAAATAAAAATATTTATGGCCTTTGTTTTGAAAAAAAAAAGAAAGAAGAAAAAGAAAAAATGTGTATATATTTTTATGAAAGTTTTTGAAACTCTTTGCTTTGGTTTAGTGTGATTTTAAAACCTTCATGTTTATCTTTGAATTCCACTCCTAATCATATTCCTAAACCAAACGTTTCTGTCCTATTTAAGTCCTTTTGAATCACGCTTTTTGATTTTTATTTAACAACTAAGAAAAGAAAAACAGTAAATCAGTTTTAGTTTTGGATTTAAACCTAGATTTTTGTTAATTAAATTGATATAATTATAATGTGTTGCTTGAATCTAGTAACAACTCAATGCGTATTTTTCATTTTCGTTGCTTTGCTTAAGTCCATTTAAAAAATCTCGTTAAAATTTTGGATGATTTGTTTTTATTAAGTAAAGTTATAAAAGTTTTACCATACCTAAATAATTGTTTTAGACTTACATTTCACCTTTTCCCTACTAAGAATTTCGCATAGTACTTGTGTAGGCATAATTAGAACTTTTTGATTAGTCCTTTTTATAAATATCTAGTTTTTATATTTTTGCTTGGGGACAAGCAAAGCTTAAGCTTGGGGGAATTTGATAATACGTTTTGTAGCCTAAACTATTATCGTATTTTCTATTTTATAGTGTACAAATCATGTCTATTATTAGTTTATTTGTATCATTTTTATGTAAATATTATTGTCGCTGACTTTTTCTTATCTTTTTGCAGGTTTCCAGAAAATTGGCCAAAATGACCTGTCACGCCCCCCTGTCACGCCCTCCATAGGCGTGACCTAGGGCGTGTCACCCGATCCCGAGGACTCCTGCTGGAAGAGACAGAAAAACGGACAAAACCGCTGTCACGCCCCCCTAACACGCCCTCCCTGGGCGTGTCACCGGGCGTGACTATGGGCGTGTCGCCCTCTGCCGCAAAGCCTGTCGCCGCATTAAATGCCGTTTCTCCACAGCACGAAAACAGTACTGTCACGCCCCCCCGTCACGTCCGTGACCTGGGGCGTGACATCAACTTTTCGACGACTGACGGATTTCCGACCAATGATTTGGACATGACGTGCCTGTCACGCCCCCCCCTACACGGGTGTGACCTAGGGCGTGACCACCGACGTACCGAAACAATCATCCCTCCCGCCAGAATCTAGAGCTCGAGGTCAACATAGTACTGTCACGCCCCCTGACACGCCCCCCCTAGGGCGTGTCGGAGGGCATGACCAACCCGAGAAAATTTCTATAAATTGAGACCCCCCCTCTCCATTTCAGCAAGCTTTGGTTGAGAGGGGGAGGTGCTGCCCCTTTGGTTCTTGAGTTTTTCATGCTTTCTCTCTCTCTCTCTCTTTCTCTCTCTTTGTAATTTTTGTTTAACCCTAGTTTAATCTTAGTTGCTTTAGCTTTCTTTGTAATCTTTGCTCTTGCTTAGTGCAAATTGTAGGGCTAGAATAGGATTTAATTTTCATGCACTTGTAATTTCAATTTCAATAGTGTAACTTGCCCTTTTTTCATTAATAAAAGTGTTCTTCCTTTACTTGTGTTCCTTTATATGCTTTTCTACTCATCTCCCCTCCTCCACTCCATTATGATTAACTAATCCTCCTTGTACTCGATCTTAATGATCCGAGGTTAGAGCGATTATGTTATGATGTTTTAATTAATCTTTTCTTTTTAGGTTAGGGCCTTGAATTACTCTTGATTAATCACGGGTTGGAGGTATATTTTCGATATATACTCTCCGCCTTTGCTTTCATTCTGGGCTAGTCGAGAGGCCGAAAGAATGAAGTGAGCATTCAAGAGTAAAGGGAGTTGTACGCACCCCTCGAGAGAGGCAGACGTCCAAATCTCCCGGATTGGAGTAAAATCCAATAGTGGGGTTCACCGCGTAAAGCGAGTTTTAGGCCTCTGATTTAGATGAGAGTCGGTCGGACCTTCCTAAACTCAGTTGGGCACGACTTCGAGAGAAGCGTGTTCAAGCTTTAGGAACCTCCATGGTCAAGGACCTTTATCCTATTAAGTTCAGATTTTTATCGCATTTTCTTAATCGTCTTTAGCCGAGGTGAATCTTGATTGAGTGCATTTCCATTTCATATTTTCTACCTTTCGTAGTAATCACCTATCTTGTGCTCTTTAATTAACTGCAGTAGTTTCCTTTCTAGCATAGTTCTTTGCTTAATAGCTTAACTTAATTGCGGTAGTTCTCTTTCTAGTATAGCTTTAATTCCTCCCTTGCACTTAGATTTTCTAAAACCCTATTTTTTCCGTCGATAAGATAATAGCGTTCGTGTGAGTAAGCATAGCCAACAGTTCCCGGATTTCAATACGACACTTGTGTCCCCTTGCTACAATTTGATAGGTATACTTGCCTCATCGGGTTGCTAGTTCGGTTGCGTTTATTTTCTTCGAACCCTAGCGCGCAACACTAAGTGTCGACACAAGTCTTCAAGGTGTCGACATAAATACTCCAAGTGTCGACACAAGTCTGCAAGGTGTCGACACAAATACTCCAAGTGTCGACACAGTCATACTTCTGCTTCTTGACACTACTTATATTGTATGTGTCGATACAAGACCTGTGTGTCGACACAGCAGCTTATTGTCTCGACATTTATGTTGCAGACAGTTGGTGTTGAGTGTTTGTCAAATGGCGTTGAGTGTATGTCGACACAAGTCCTGTGTTTCGACACAATTACTTCTGAACTCGACACAGCCTTTTGAAAGTTGGTGTGTCGACACAATTCCTGCGTATCGACACTATTGCTTCAGGTGTCGACATAGCTCCTGAGTGTCGACTCATCTTCTGTTTTAAGTGCTGACACAATTCTTTTTTAAGTTGTCGACACAATTCTGGATGTCGACACAACTGCTTCTTTAGGTGTCGACATTGCTTTGAGTGTCGACACAACTTCTTTATAAGTGTCGACACCTTTTTGCCAGTGTGTCGACACAGCTTCCTTGAGTGTCAACATAGCAGCTGGGTGTCGACATAGCTTAATCATAAGTGTCGACACATTTCGCCTGTATGTCGACACAGCTTGCCTGAGTGTCGACACAGTCTCCTTGAGTGTCGACACAGTCTCCTTGAGTGTCGACACAGTTTCTTCACAAGTGTCGACACTTGTACTTAGAAAATTTTCCTTCAAATTTTTAAACCTGCAAAATGAAACTCAAACTTCTATCAAATACACATTGATGCATATTATTGACAATGTTATGGCTTCTCCAAATCTAGTACACATTTTCAAATGTACCCAACAGAACTCGCCTTCCCCATCTCGTACTTCAAGGCGGGGCTAAGACAGCCCCTCTGGCCGGAGGTTAAAAGGTCTTAAAGTACTTCGACGCAGTCCCAGCGCAGTTTAACCCGAATGCCATCTTGATACTAGTTGCCTTCGCCAGCTACATGGGCCCGGAGCGCATCGAGTTTAGCCTGATAGTCTTTCGCAAGCTGTTCGTCTACCATGCAAACCACGACGGTATATCCTACTTCACCGGGCAAGGTCTCAAGGTATGCGAAATGCCCAACAAGAATCATCACTGGCTCACCCGCTTCGTCATCATCTGCGGCAACTTAGGTGGCGTTCCGCTTATGCCCGTGTCACCTGCCGAGGTGTTCTACCCATCCCCACAAGTTGGCGGCACGTACAAGCTTCTCTACGACTTCTTCGTCGGCAAGAACTTCGAAGTTCAATTCCTGAGGCGCGGCCTCGACTCCCTCCTTCCAGTACTCCCTGGCGAAGGTATGCTCGAGTCCCTTTGGTCTCACCTTATCTATTTTGTCTCGCCTTCTTATCACCCAGTTATTTGTTTAGGAGAGAGGAACGTCCCCGTTCACCCCCCCCCCCCTTACAGGAGTAACACTAAGCCATCTAAGGATCTCGCTCTCGCCAGCATGGCGGCCAAGGCGACGAAAGAGTCCTTGGACCCCTCCCTCAAGAAATGGCCCGCTGAAGGCACCGCTCCATCTCGCCCCATCCCCAAAAAAATATGAAGAAGACAGTGTCCTCTCCCAAAGAGAAAAAGGAGAAGGCCCCCAAAGAGAAGAAGGAGATGTCGGGGTCCCTGAGCCCCATCTCTATAGGATCTCAGTCCCCTAAATCACTTCCTTGGTTGTCTCGCTGACAGGACGTCTCGCCTACCTGCGAGGCGGCACTGCCCAGCCAACCTGTCAGAACCTCGATTCAACAAACTGGGTCTCCATCTCGTGAAGCCGCTTCTTCCAGTCGCCCAGACCCCTCTTCTCATCAAAATTTTAACATGGGCCCCTTGGTTCAAGACGTTGTTAACGACCCAGTTTTACTATGGGATAAGGAAGTAAATCGGGTGTCAATCTCCACCCTCCTTCCCTCATGGAAGGAGTAGGACCCGCCCGCCCACTAACCACGCCTTCTCCTTGGGCTTCGGCCTTTATGGGGGTCCATAGTCAGATTCTGCCAAGAAGGGAACCTCGCGAGATCTGGTTCTGAAGACTATGCATTCTCAGCAGTGCACCTTGGTGCTTTTGCATCGGCTCTCATGCCGTTTGATTTTTAATAATAGGAAATGGAAAGAATCTGAGGTTGAGCTGGCGACGGAGCGCGAGAAGTCCGGGGACCTCGAAAAGAGGTTGGTTGTTGCTGAAACACTTCTTGATTAAGGCCTAGGGTGGTGTGGTAAGCCTTACCTTACCTCTCTGTCTGCTTCTCTCACGTCTGCTTCTGGCTAACTGATAAGCTTCTTACAGGATATCGAGACGGCGGACTGACTTCACTCGCGCATAGCGGCCCTGGAGGGGGAGGTCAAAGATCTGAAATCTCAGATCGTCCATCTTCGGGACAGTGCTCCATCGTCTTCTCGCTCAGTACTTCCCCAGGCTCCTCCCCCCTCATTATTCCTATGAGGAGGTCGAAGAGCTCTGCCGAGACTCCAACATTAGGACGGCCGAGCTCATTCTTAAAATGATGAAAGAGCTGGGGGTCGTCAAGGATGAGTCTGAAAATTTTACTGCCTGTGATCTCGTGCCAGATATCTATGGCGAGGAGGGTTATGACTCATCTTCTAGCGAGGAGCAATGAAACACTTCTGGCGAGATCTGGGGCTCTCTCTCTTTTTGCTTCCCTAAAACATTGTACTTAGTTTCTTTTTGTAATGAACAGTTATATGGATAAGTGTATACGCTCTTACTCTATCTGCTGTTAAGTTATTTCATTTATTGCGAGACGATTCTTAAGTTTGCTCACGCTTGCGAGACGGATCCATTCCTCATCTCTCCACCTTGCTGGAGAGTGGATTTTGCTCAAAGTGCGAGTCGCCACTTCCCCCACCACTCTTGCGCACGGGACCGACTTATTCTTCCCTTTCGTCTCACCTCAAGATACCTCTTGCGTGAGGGGTCTCGAGGGGTCAACCCGCCCCCTTCTTAGGCAGGACCCTCCTTCCCCCGGATCAGCTACTCTCCATAGGCAAGAACTTTGTCCGGGTGGCCGGCTGGGAATGCACTTACATGTACTGCTCTAACTATTCCCTCCCCCCTTATCATCCTATGGACTTCCCTCATCTTCTTGACCAGTAGTGGTGTTTCTTTAAGAAATCTCACCGCTTATTCCGCCACTTAACCTGCCTGCTACTCTGCCACCTTGATGAGAGCCTTGCTAGTGGGTCTTCTCAGGGTCTCCTCTCCAAACCAACTCCAACCACCGAGTGAGCCCACAACCCTGTCATCTTAATGAGACCCTGGTTAGTTGGTCTTTTCGGGGTCTCCTCTCCAAACCAACTCCAACCATCGAGTGAGCCCACAACCCTGCCAACTTGATGATAGCCTGGTTAGCGGGTCTTCTCAGGGTCTCCTCTCCAAACCAAATCCAACCACCGAGTGAGACTACAGCCCTGTCAGCTTGATGAGAGCCTGGTCAGCGGGTCTTCTCGTGGTCTCCTCTCCATAACCAACTCCAACCACCGAGTGACCCTACGGCCCTGCCATCTTGATGAAATCCTAGTCAGCGGGTCTTCTTAGGGTCTCCTCTCCAAACCAACTCCAACCACCGAGTGAGCCTATAGCCCTTCCTGCTTGATGAGAGCCTGGTTGTTTGGGTACACTGAAAAATATATACCAGATTTGGAGATGCCCCCTTACTCAATGATATACATCAGTTTGTATTTGATGGGATGTTTGAGTTTCATTGTGTAGGTATAAGGTTTCCAAGAAAATTCTCTAAGTATAAGTGTCGACACTTATGAAGAATTGTGTTGACACCCAAAAGTTGTGTCGACACTAGAAGCAAGACCTGTATCGACACCCAGGCATTGTGTCGACACCTGAAGAAGAAGCTGTGTTGACACCCAGAATTATGTCGACACCTGAGGCAGGAATTGTGTCGACACCTGAAGCAGAAGTTGTGTCGACACCCAAGAGTTATGTCGACACTAGAAGAAAGGCATGTGTCAATGCCCAAGAATTGTGTCTACACCTTAAGAAGGTTTGTGTAGACACACAGGACTTGTATCGACACACACTCAATGCCATCAATCAGCAACAACTATACTGAGTCTGAAGGACTTGTGTCGACACATAGGACTTGTGTCGACACATACTCAATGACGTCTGGACAACACTCAGCTCCATCTATCAGCAACAGCTATACTGAGTCTAAAGTGCTTGTGTCGACACACAGGACTTGTGTCAACACACACTCAACGACGTCTAGACATACACTCTATGCTATCTGTCCTGCATCAGTTATGTCGAGATCAGGAGCAGTTGTGTTAACACACGGGACTTATGTCGACACATACAAACAGAAGCTATGTTGAGAAGCAGAAGAATGACTGTGTCGACACATTGAGTGTTGTGTCGACACCATCAATGCTTGTGTCGACAATTAGTCTATTTATGTCGACACATGTGAAGTAATTTGTTGAGTGTTTCCTGCTGAGATATAAATTCATTGCAGAATCAGCTGTCACGGCTGAAGACTTGATAGCTATCATAAACAACAAGTCAAACACCTTTGTCAAAACTATCAGAAGGTTGTTACAAACCGGATCAGCCGGTAACCATTGAGAAACTCTATATAAAGGACTGATCCATGACAACCAAAGCAATTAAGCAAGCAATTACAGGGGAATGAACCTACACAAAACCAGAGAAAGAACACAACTACAAGAAAGAGGGGAACCCTTGAGAAGGCAGATCCTGAACAGTCTGAAAAGAAATATTCAGATCTATTTTTGAATCTAAGAAGGGAGCTGTCTGAAGATCAACTTCTACTCCAAGTCAGATCAACCTCATTTTGTTCAACCAATAAGCTTTGAAAAAGCCAAGTCAGGTTGGATCTGAAGTATACAGTTTATTCAAGAATTGATCAAGAAGCTCACATCAATTAAGAGCTATTTCTGGATGAAATTTCTGTACAACAAAATCTTCATTTTCCTTATAAGATCTTCTTAGATCTGAGTTGTAAGCCAGTGTATATAAAGGCTGAGGTAGGGCTGAGAGCCTGAGGTGTAGGACTTATGAAAGTCTTAGTTGTAAGCCTAGGTGACAAAGGCTGAGGTAGGGCTGTTTCCTGAGGTAGGGTTCTTGGGAAGAATCTAAGAGGTAGGACTTGTATAAGTCTGAGCTGTAGGAACCTGTCAGGTTCTGAGGTATAAGATCTGTGGATTTTAGTTAGTGGAAGGAAGTTGGGCTGAATCCAGTTCTCTACTAGATAGGCAAAGGAGGAAAGTGGATGTACCCATAACTTTGGGAACCACTTTAAATCTGGTGTACTGTGCTGTGCTGTGATTATTGTGCTGTGAATTGAATTATCTGTGCTAAGTTAGAACAAGATAATTGCCTACAATTTATTAAAGAAAATTAGAACCTATTCACCCCCCTCTAGGTGTCTAGGCTCTTAAAATCAAGTCTTTCAAGTGGTATCAGAGGGAGGTTACTCAAAGATAGACCTAAGAGTCTGAGTGAATCTCCAAGGCAATTAACAAATTTCAAGAATGGGTTCAAATGAAGAATCAAGAAGGAATTTGGATCTATGAAAACTTCCTATCTGCAGGAAATAATGCTTTGTCATATAGGAAGGAAAGGGTCAGGTTGTTCATGGAAGCATCTGATCCAAGAATCTACAACACAGTGCAAGAAGGTCCCTTCATTCCAATGAAGGTATCAGCTCTGGATGCAAATGTTAAAACCCCAAAAAGTTATTCTGAAATGACCAAGGATGAGATCATCATGGCAACATTAGACAAAAAAGCACAAAACATTATTGTAAGTGCTATAGATGATGCTATATTTCAGAATCTGGTGCATTGCAAAACCTCTAAGGAGATGTGGGACACCTTGATTGTCTACATGGATGGAACTGACAAAGTTAGAGAAGATAGGAAATCTATGCTGAATCAATAATATGAGAGCTTTAGACAAGCCAAGTCTGACAGCATAGCTGAATGTTACAAGAAGTTCTTCAGGATAGTAAATGAGTTGATGACCTATGGAAGAGTCTTCAGCACTTATGAATTAAATGACAAGTTTCTCAGATCACTAACAAAGGACTGGGATACAAAGATATGTGCCATCAGAGAGGTGGCCAAGGCTTGCTGAATACACCTCCACCCACACTATTTAGAAAGCTATTATCCTATGAAAATGCAGCTCACTGCCAGAAAAGAGGAGGAAAAAGCAGTAGGTCTGAGTTCAAAGAGAAGTCAGTAGCCTTCAAGGCTGAAGGCACAAGAAAGGGTAGGAGAAAGTCTCCTTCTCCACCCAGAAGGAGTGTTGATGCAGAAGAAGAGAATCCTGACAACAACACATCAGATAGCCACACCTCTGATGAGGACTTTGCTACCTTTATAAGACAGTTTCAAAGGTTTATGAAAAAGAAGAAATGGAGAACTAGACCATCAACATCCTTCTCCAAGGATGATTATTACAAGAAAAAGAAGACTCCTAAGGAGGACAGGTATGCCTCAAAACATAGTAAAAAAACTAAATTCTAAGATTGTTTGTTATTGCTGCAATAGGTCTGGACATGTCATAGCTGAATGTCCTAACAAGAGGAAGGAGTCTAAAGACAAGAAGAAGCATCAAGCAAAAGGCAAGAAGGAGAAATCCCTTGTTGCTCAGAAGCAGAAGAGTTGGACAGACTCTTCATCATCAGATTCAGAAGAAGAAGATGATGCAGAAGCATATGTTGGGATGTTCTCTACAGAAGAAGATTTTAGGGAATTAGAATTCCTACAAATGCTGGACTCCATAAATGGAGTTGGAGACTATTGTTGTAGAGGGCTGATGGCTCTGTTAGAAAATGATCAAGTGTCAGGATCAGCCTGGTCCAAGTAAGGTATACAATTCTCCCTTAGCTTCTGATTATTTTACTGGATCAAGAATCAGTAGCATCAACTTCAAGAGAAGTGGATGGTTTTAATTCTGAGGGGGATATACATCAACTCAATAATGAGTATGGTGGGTTGTTGCAAGCATCTGAAGAGGAGCAAGTTTCTTGTCAAAGAGCAGGCCAAGGAAATTGAATCTCTTAAGCATGGCTGCATCAGATTCAACGAAAGATGTTGGATTTGAAATTGAATGAAGGTTGCCAAATTGAAAAACATAACTATTATTCAGATGGGCACAAACACCTTTCAAGGAAAATCACATCAAGAATCTGGAGGCAAAACTTCTGAAAGAAAAGGAGTTAGTGGCTAAATTCTCTAAGACAAGTTCTGTCTTGCCCTTAATAGACAATTTCATTTCTCAAAAAGGAAAGACAGGTCTAGGCTTTAAGGGAAGAACAAGGGCCACCAATTCTCATAGAAAAGGCAAAGCTCCAGTTCATCCACTAGCCTCAAAACCCCCTATCTTATTTAGGAATGTTATACAACTCACAAACAGGTATGATCATGATATTACTCATAGTCACTGTGAGTATGGAGATCTCATTGGCAAGGGTGTATATGCCACTAGGCCTCTCTATAAGCAAACTCATCAGGTTCTTAAAGAATCCTTAGGGTTTGCTGCTCCAGCACATACACTTAAAAGGACTACTGTCAACCAAGTTATGAAGTCTGTACCTAAGAGAAGGTACAACAGATTTGAGTGTTGGTGTTGTGGCAAGGTGAGCCACTTTTCCATAGATTGTTGGTTCAACACAAGTGTTAAAAACAAGAACAGCTTACCTATTAGAAAAGCTGTAGGTAAGCATGATAGATTTAAAACTAACAAGGACCTAGGACCCAAAAACAATTTGGGTTCTGAGGATAGGTAAATCTTTCTTTGATGTAGGTGAATCCAAGTGGCCATACACCTATATGGTACTTGGATTGTGGATGTTCTAGGCACATGACTGGAATAAGAAGAATGTTGAGGGACTATGCACCCATAGAGAATGGACCCAAAGTAATCATTGGTGGATCTGAAAATGGAATCATCAAAAGATTTGGTAAGATTTCTAGTAATTCTATTACTATCACTCAAGTGGCTTATGTGAAGGGTCTGAAACATAACCTGATAAGCATAAGTAAGCTTAATGATCTTGGTTATGACATCTCTTTCCTCAAAGGGGAGTGCCAAATAAGGAGGTCAAGTGATCAAGAGATCATTCTGACTGGCACTAGGAAAGGGAATGTATATTGTCTTAACCTTGATTGTGAGTATAACATCTCACCCATTTGTCTAATTGCAGGTGAGAGAGCATCATAGTGTGTCTAATGGCACAAGAGGCTGGCTCATCTAAACTATAAGTCAATAGGACAGCTATTTAGTATGGGGTTAGTGAGGAATGGTCCTCAAGTCAAGTGCTTTAAAGAGGGTGTGTGTTCAGCTTTCCAAAAGGGCAAACAGACTAAGTCCTCTTTCCATGTACTTGATACCAAAATATTCAATGAGATGTCTATATCTCTTGCATATGGATTTCTTTTGGTCCTATGCCAGTTCAATAGTCTAGGTAGGAAAGTATACACATTAGTTATTGTGGATGACTATTCTAGATTCACATGAGTTTTCTTCTTGAGGCAGAAATCTAAAATCCCTACTATTTTCCAAACATTTGTTAGACAAATTCAGAATGAATTTAATAATTCAGTGGTCAAAATCAGAAGTGACCATGGAACTGAATTTTAGTCTGAGTGTATGACAAAGTTCTGTGAAGAACTTGGGATTCATAAGGAGTTCTCCTCACCTAGAACACCCTAACAAAATAGAGTTGCTGAAAGAAAGAATAGGACTCTAATTGAGGCAAGTAGAACACTACTTAGTGATACTACTCTCCCTGAGTACTTTTGGGCTGAGGCAGTAAATACTACATGTCATGTACTCAATAGAGCCTCCATCAATAAGAAATATAAGATGACACCCTATTAGATTTTGAAAGGCAGAAAACTAAACATTTCCTGCTTCAGAATCTTTGTTAGCAAGTGTTATGTCCTAGTTAATGGTAAGCACTACCAAACTATGTTTGCTGCGAAATCCCTAGAAGGGATATTTTTTGGGTACAACAATAATAGTAGGACATACAGGATCTACAACTTGACTACACAAGTTGTAGAAGAATCTGTCTATATAGTATTTGATGAGTCTAAGTTAATTAACAGTGAATTGTCTAGCTCTTAGGCAGTTCTACAGGTTTAAAGGATAGGCTGGACAAGCTAACTATTAATGAAGAAGCACCTGCTAGCTGGGTGAAGAAAAGGATGCATGCTATCCAGGGGGAGAACAAGACTCACTGGATGAAGAAGACAATGAGGAGCATCAGGTTGAGGAAAATGAAGAAGGCGAAGAGGTTGGCAGATTTCCTCCAGCAAGAAGACACTTAAAGGATCATCCAGCTCATCAAATCATTGGTGATGCAAGTCAAGGTGTACTAACCAGGAGAAAGTGCATGAACACAATTTTATGTTCAAGTTTCTTGTCACAGATAGAACCCAAGAAGATTGAAGAGGCCATTCTAGACACAAACTAGATTGATGCTATGCAAGAAGAGCTGAATCAATTAAAAAGATGTAAAGTCTGGGAACTGGTTCCTAAACCAAAGGATCACAATATAATAGGAACAAAGTGGATCTACAGAAATAAACTTGATGATAATGGCACCATAATCAAGAATAAGGCAAGGCTGGTAACAAAAGGCTACAAGCAAGAAGAAGGGATTGACTTTGATGAAACCTTTGCCCTAGTGGCAAGGCTGGAAGCTATAAGGTTGTTCTTGGCCTATGCTGCCTATCAAGGTTTTAAGGTATATCAGATGGATATAAAGTCAGCATTTCTGAATATTGACTTAAAAGAGGAAGTCTATGTTGAACAACCCTCAGGTTTTATAGACTCTCACTATCCTAACTATGTATATAGGCTTAGGAAAGCTCTATATGGTTTGAAATAAGACCCTAGGACTTGGTATGAAACCTTGTCTGCTTTTCTTATTAAGAATAAATTCTCTAGAGGAAAGATAGACAAAACTCTATTCTTTAGGGAATCAAAAGGCAAGATCATCCTAGTCCAGATATATGTTGATGACATTTTCTTTGGATCTACTGAAAACAACCTTTGTAGAAAGTTTGCCAAACTTATGCAAGTGAAGTTTTAAATGAGCAGTATGGGTGAGCTGAAGTTCTTCTTGGGACTTCAAGTTAGACAAACTGATGATGGATTTTCCATATCTCAGTCTAAGTTCACCAAGGAGTTGATTAATAAATATAGAATGGACTCAACCTCCATCATGAAAACTCCAATGGGAACAAGTATGCCTATAGGCAAAGATGAGGCAGGGAAACCTGTTGATGAGTCTTTGTATAGAGGGATAATTGGCTCTCTACTCTACTTGACTGCTAGTAGACCTGACATCATGTATGCAACATGTGTCTGTGCTAGGTACCAAGCATGCCCAAAGGAATCTAATTACACTGTTATCAAGAGAATTTTGAGATATCTTAAGGGCACACCTAATCTAGGTCTTTGGTACCCTAAGAATAGAGATTTCTTACTAACAGGCTTTTCAGATGCAGACTTTACAGGGTGCAAAGAAGACAGGAAGAGTACCACAGGAACTTGTAAATTCCTAGGTGGAAGGCTGGTGTCATGGAGCAGTAAGAAGCAAACAAGTGTAGCTATCTCAACTGCTGAGTCAGAATATATAGCTGCAGGTAGCTGCTGTGCACAGTTGATGTGGATAAAGCATCAACTTGAAGACTATGACATCAAGGTAAGTAGAATTCCACCATTCTGTGTTTCTACTAGTGCTATTTCTATTGCTAAAAACCCTGTTTCACACAGTAGAACTAAGCATATATAAATTAATTTTCATTTCAAAGGAGAACATGTGGAGAAGGAAGATATTAGTCTAGAATTTTTAAACACAAATAATCCAATTGTTGATATTTTTACAAAACCTCTATATTGGATCCCTAGTTGGATTTGGGCTGTGTTCACTAAGTAAGGATATTACCCAACATGTATAATCAGGGTCATGGTTGTGTCTTAGAGTCTAGGTTAAGTTCTTAGAGTCAACAATATAAAGGACCAGCCTCCAACACTGCCAGAGACTCAAGACTTAGAGAAAATTCAAGACATAGAAAAAGATTTCTACGTTCGTCGATCTCAGGTCGACAAAAGTCGTACTCAACTCGACAAACTCAGAACATCATCTCGACGAACTCTGTTCTTTGTTCCCTATTCTCAGTTCAACGAACTCCAGATAATGTCTCGACACTCAATGCCAGATAATGTCTCGACACACAATGCCAGATAATGTCTCAACACTCAATGCCAGATAATGTCTCGACACTCAACGCCAGATAATGTCTCGACACTCAACACTAGAAGACATCTTAAATAGTCTAAGTCCAGAATGCAAACTCAGCTCGATGATCTTGGATCTCAGCTCGACGAACTTAATGCACAGAATAATAAATTCATCAAGCAACAGTCAGCCATTCAGAGGTCGACAATCTTGGAACTCAGCTCGATGAACAGCAATTCTCAGCTCGACGAACTTTGGACTCAGGTCGACGAATCCATACTTGGTTGTTTCCCTCTCCTGTTCCTATTTTATTGCAATGATTCCTGAGTAATTAATGCTCTAATATTCTCTGAATATTACCGATAGAAAAAAGCATTAATTATGGTCTTTATCAGGATAATTTCCTGCCGTTTTTCTAAGGGACATTTGGGGAAATAAATCAATGCCAAATAATTCCAAGGCCGTCAGCATTAATTACAGGAAGAATTTCAAAATTCAAATGGACTTTCACATGGAAAATATAAATATATAGATTTCCCTTCTTACTGTAGAACATACAATACATAAGACAGAAGAGTAATAAAAATACAGAATACTCGAGACACAAAAAATCAATTAGTCAAGAAATCAACTACTACTAGAGCAGAAGAATAAAAAATTTCTAAAGAAGAAGAAAAATCATCCAAATCAAGAGTCTACTTCTGTGATTCTCTCATGAATCTTCAATAGGATAACTACTACTGCATCTGTCAAGAAGTTCCTGAAGTTCTTCTGGTTGAAGTTGAAAGCTTGAAGTCCTATCACCCTGAAGCAAAGCTCCATTTAATCCTGAACAAACTCAGTATCTCATGGGGAGCTTTTGTCACCATCAAATCCACAAGTCTTCTCAGTTGTTTGAGAAAGAGAAGACACCATCACTCTTTCACCCCCACTGTAAAAAGGGTTCTCTACTCCCTTCAAAAGTGATTCCTGGTTGCAATTCTCCAAACCAAAAGACTTGATGTTTGGTTTTTGAGCACCTTACCAAAAGCTCATTGGTGGTAGTCACCTGAAAAAAACCTGAGTGGATTCCTACCAGGGTGGTAGAAGAGTCGATGTACCCAGGTTGGGGAACCACTATAAAGTTCTTTTGTTGTCTGGTTGTCCTTTTTCTTTTGTTCTTGCTGTGGCTGTGTTAGTTAGGATACTATTATTTTTATTAGTCTAATCTGTTGTGCTGTGATATATCACCCAAGTTTTAGAACAAGGTATCTTGTTCAGCAAAAAGTTTTAATCACCAGATATACTCTATTCCCCCTCTCTAGAGTATATTAGATCTAACCCTCACTTTCAATTGGTTTTAGAGGGGAGTTCTTTTGGCTGTACAAGCTAACCCTTGAACCAAAGATCCTAAGTTAGATTTTTCCCTATTTGTGTTAGATTCACATAAATAGCATGGCCCAGAACAAGGATTATGCAAGCACCAGACCTCCAGTGTGCAATCTGAACAAGTTTGTCATCTGGAAGGCAAGAATAAAGCTTTATATAAATTCCATTGATGAAGATATCTACAATTATATTTTGATAGGTCCCCCTCAAGCTTCAAGTTCAACAGTATCAATTAGCAACAATGTTGTTCCACCACCTAAGTGGACTGAGGCTCAAAATAATGTCAAGATTGATGATGCCAAGGCAATGAATATATTGGCCCAAACAATGTCAGATGACATTTTCCAGAAGGTGGCTGAGTGAACATCAACCAAGGCCATTTGGGATTCCCTGAATCAAATGGTGGCTCGATCTGCTGATGAAAGAGAAGACAGAAGATCAAATCTCATATCCCAATATGAGAACTTCAAGAAGTAGGAAGCAGAATCAGTGGCTGATATGTACAACAGGTTTAGCTCAATCATCAATGTGGTCAAAACCTTGGACATGAGTACATCACCCTCACTGAGGTGAATGACAAGATTCTTATGTGCTTCCCAAGCTCATGGGATTCAAGGATCTGGCCCATCAAAGAGGACAGCCAAAAGCCTAAATGAGATTTCCACTAAATCTCTTTTAGGAAAGTTAAAGTCCTTTGAATAGCTGATCAAGACCCGGGAAGAAGCTGAGCAAAGAACACCTCCACCAGTAAGGAAGGAACACAGCCTTGCATTCAAGGCTGCTGAGGAGACTGAGGCTCTATCTATAAATGAAGATCTGATGAGCCTGTTAGCAAAAAGATTCTACAAGATGGTTAGGATGGACTTCAGGAGGAAGTCATCTAGAAAGGATGATAAGCTCAGGTATGATAAGACACCTAATAAAGAGGTTGTATGTTTTGGATACTGTAGGAAACCTGGACATTTTCTCTCAGAATGTCCAGAGAACCAGAATAAAGAGAAGAGAAGAGAGAAGGACTCCAGGAGCAAGCATTACAGCAAGCCCTCCTCCAACAAGCATAAAAAGAAGGACAGAGGGTTTGTGGCTGAAAGTTAGAGTGAAACTAAAGATGAATCTTCATCTTCAAGTTCCAGTGAAGAAGAAGAGGAGGCAAAGGCAAAGGAAGTTTGCCTTATGGCAATTGATGCCAATTGTAGCAGATCAGATACAGATAAATCTGACAATGAAGAAAGCCTATCAGCTGAAGATCAGGTATTAGCCTCTTATGACTTTGAATTTGATGAATTCAAATTTGAATTTAAAAATATATGCTTAGATTTGATAAGCTCTGAGAAGGAAATCAAACTTCTCAGAGAAAAATTAAATGCTCTAGATAAACTCACTTCAGAAAATGAAAACCTAAATATTGAATTTAAATATGCAAATGAACAAATTGCTTTTCTAAAATCTGAACTTAGCAAAGCAAAAATGCTAGAAGAATCATTAAATGGCAGAAGCTTAAAATTGCTAGATATAACCAGCACACTTAATGTAAGAACCAATTACTACAGACTAGGATTAGGAGCTTCATCCAGTTAACCAATCCTAATCCAGAAGAATCATCTTTCAAAACCTATAAACTTTGTGTCTGACAAAGGAAAGAAAAATACTGAAAAGGTTAATAAGGTCAATAAATTTCTAGAACAAATTAAAACTCAGAACAAACAAAAAAACCAGAAGAATAATACAAGTAATAATCTTCAGTAGTTATCATCGAACTCAGATCGACGATATATGAACAGATCGTCGAACTCAGAACAACGATCTCTGAACGCAAACTCTAGTAATATTCATTCTTCGATCTACGATCGACAATATTAGTATGGTTCGTTGACCATAGATCGATGATTTTGGTGCCCCAAGAATGAATACTTTCATTCTTCGAGTAGAGATCGACGATCTCATCCAACATCGTCGAGCTCAGGTCGATGATCCAACTAGAAATAGTCGATCCCAGATCTTAACAACAGAAAATTAAAATCTAATAATAATTTTAATCCTTTTAGTCAATGGATAATATCACCAAGAAGATATTATCCTTAAGGTTACAAAGATCAACCAAAATATTCTTACATTTACAGTTACAGTTATATAAATCAACAAGGACCCAAGGTTACCTGGGTCAAGAACAACTAACTGTTTTATTTGCAGATGAATAGCTGTCCAGGTGAGAATCAAGTATGGTATCTGGACAGTGGTTTCTCCAAGCATATGACTGGGAACAAGGAAAGCCTACTCAACTACAAGTCCAAGTTAGGACCAAAGGTAATCTTTTGAGACTCAAAGTGTGGACAATCTGAAGGCTATGGATAAAAAAAAAAATTGGAGCAGTTACATTAAACAAAGTAACCTATGTTAGAGGACTCAAGCATAACCTCATCTCCATAAGTCAATTATGTGATGAAGGTTATCAGGTACACTTCAATCCAACTGCATGTACTATTTCTAATAAAAAGAAACAAACTGTTTTAATTGGGAATAGACAAGGAAACATATATGTAGTTGATTTTCTTTCTACCAATTTAAATATCTGTCTACTTAATATTATAAGTAATCAGAATGATTTATGGCATAAAATACTATGGCATGTTAATATGAAAAACATTGCTAGGCTATCTAAAGACAACCTTGTGAGAGGTTTACCTTCTGGCCCCTACAAGAAGGAAGGCCTCTACAGGGCTTTTTAACTAGGCAATCAAACTAAATCTAGTTTTATATCAGTAAATAAAAGTGATTCACCTAGGATCTGTTACTTGCTGCACATGGATCTTTTTGGACCCATAGCTGTACAAATCCTGGGAGGGAAATCCTACACTTTAGTCATTATGGATGACTTCTCAAGGTTCACTTGGGCGTTCTTTCTGAGATCTAAGTCAGGTACCTTTAAGGTTCTTACAGATTTTCTCAGGACCATATAGATTGAGTACTCTACTCATATTGCATTGATCAGAAGTGATCATGGTACAGAGTTTGAGTCTCTTCTTATGCATGAGTCGTGTGAGAAGGAAGGTATCAGGCACTATTTCTCAGCTCGTAGAATTCCCCAACAGAATGGGGTAGTTAAAAGGAAAAATAGGACACTGATTGAAGCTGCAGGAACATTACTTGCAGATGCTTATATGCCCCGATCCTTTTTGGGTAGAGGCTGTAAGCACAACAAACTATGTACTAAACAGAAGCCTGATACATAAGCTAAAGAATAGGACTCCCTATGAATTACTTAAAGGGAAGAAACCTAAAATCACATATTTTAAAGTATTTGGCTGTATTTGTTATATACATAATAATGACAAGAGATATATTAGAAAGTTTGAAACTAAGGCTGAAGAGGGAATTTTTCTAGGATATTCCCAAGTAAGCAAAGCTTATAGGGTATTTAATCAATCATCCCTGAAAATTGAAGAGTCTGTTCATGTGACATTTGATGAAAATAACATGTCTTGCAAAAAGAAAGAAATTTCTACCAATAACCCTCTGCAGGTACCTCACATGTGTGAGAACTTGGATGGTCTAAGTCTCTCTAAAGAGGATCCAACACATCCCTCTCCACAAGATGAAGAACAAAGTGAAGAAGAAAGCACAAAAGTAACTAAACTTCAACCAACAGCAAACATAATTCCACAGAAGGAATTAAATCCAACTGTTGTTGTTGAACCAACTCTACATACTGACCTTATCACACTAAGGGATCACCCCAGATCCCAAGGGATTGGAGACATAACAGCAGGTGTATAGACAAGGCATCAACTCAATCAAGACGTGATGCATACTTGTTTCCTCTCTCAAGTTGAACCTAAAACAATAAAAGATGCTGAGAAAGATGCCCATTGGATCATGGCTATACAAGAGGAGCTCAACCAGTTTGAGAGATGCAGAGTTTGGGATTTTGTTCCAAGACCCCAAGACTACCCAGTCATTGGAACCAAATGGGTATACAGAAACAAGCTGGATGCCCAAGGTGTTATTGTGAGGAACAAGGCTAGGCTTGTTGCTCAAGGTTATAGGCAAGAGGAGGGAATAGACTATGACCAAACATTTGCACCAGTTACAAGATTAGAGGCAATAAGAATATTTCTTTCCTATATTGCCTAAAAGAAGTTAAAAGTATATCAGATGGATGTGAAGAGTGCCTTTCTTAATGGATTACTAAAGGAAGAAGTCTATGTTGAACAACCTCCAGGTTACATCTCTCCAACCCATCCTTATCATGTTTTTAAGTTGCATAAAGCCCTCTATGGTCTAAAGCAAGCTCCAAGAGCTTGGTATGAGACTTTAGCTAGCTTTTTGATAGAGCATAAGTTCATTAGAGGCATTGTAGATAAAACATTGTTCACTAGACATCATAAGGATCAAACCTTGTTAGTAAAAATAAATGTGGATGACATTATATTTGGGTCTACTGATCCCAAATTATAAATGAGGTTCTCTGACCTCATGCATTGGAAATTTGTGATTAGTAGCATGGGTGAGCTCTCATACTTCCTTGGTCTCCAAGTGAAGCAGCTCCCTGATGGCATATTCATTTCCCAGGCTAAATATGCTAAAGAGCTTATTAAAAAGTTTAGGATGGCTGATGCCTCAGCAAAGAAAACACCTATGGCTACAAATGCTGTAATAGACTCTGATGCACATTGGAAACCTGTGGATCATAAATTATATAGGGGCATTATTGGGGCCCTACTATACCTTACAGCTAGCAGGCCTGATATTATGGTTGCCACATGCCTTTGTGCTAGGTTCCAGGTGAACTCTAAATAATCTCATCTTATTTTTCTAAAAAGGATTTTAAGATATATAAAGGGTTGTCCTTGTCTAGGTCTCATGTATCCTACTGAGTCAGAGTTTGAGTTAACTGGATACTCAGATGCTAACTTTGCTGGATGCAGAGTGGACAGAAAGAGTACCTCAGGAACTTGATAGTTCCTTGGTATGAGATTAGTGTCCTGGTTTTGCAAGAAGCAATCATTTGTGTCCACATCAACTGCTGAAGAGGAATATATTGCCGCTGGCAGTTGCTGTTCCCAGATACTATGGATTCAAAACCAACTCCTAGACTATGAGTTCAACTTAAATAATTCAAGTCTACTATATGATAACATAAGTGCTATTTCCATAGCACAAAATCCAGTCCATCATAGTAGGACTAAACATATAGATATTAGGCATCATTTTATTAGAGAGTGTGTAGACAAAAACAAAATTAAACTTATCTATATCTACACTGATTTGCAAAAAGCTTACATATTCACCAAAACCTTGGATGAAAGAAATCACTTATTCTTTGTAAATAAGCTTGGAATGATCAATGGAGAACACTTAGTTTAGTTTCTGTCTTTACTCAAAGAACTCTTCAGATTTCGTCGACCTGAGATCGACGAACTCCCTGTTAGTAAAGTTAGTTTCGTCGACCTGAGATCGACGAACCTACTTCATAAAACTTTCATCGAACGGAGCTCGGCGAAATGTATTCAACCCTTCAGACTGAGATCGATGAATTGTTTAACTATAAATTATTTCGTCGACCTCAGATCGAAGAACTATTTCTTTTAGTGGAACGGAGTTTGTTGTTTCATATTCCGAAAAACCTTATATTTAGGTTTTCTTGGACCTCCGTCCCGCGCTTTCAGTTCTCTTGCACTTGATCTTCGTTTTCCTTTGCAGGTTCTCTCATGGCGATTCATGCAGGAACTCTTGCAACAATGAAGTTTGATACTGGATTCGATTTGAACTTCGAATCTTTCCAGTACTCCGATCATCTCTTCCTGAATATTCTAAAATTACTCGAAGACCAACAGCTGAAGACTCTACTTTCTACTCGCATCAAAATATCTGGAACCGAGGTAAGGGAGTGGATTTATACAGCGACTACAGAGGACAATACGATGACTGGAACAATCGCGGGTAATGCTGTCTATCTTACCCCCGATATTTTTACTGAAATTTTTTGATTGAGTAATGATGATGAACTGGAGATAGATTTGGAGGAGTTCAATATGATGCTTTACATGATGGGGTATTCTGGACAAACCCCCAATAAGTTGCTTAAGAAACATCTGTCTGCCGAGTACAAATTTCTCCAAGATATTGTTGGGAAGGTGTTGCTAGTGAAGCACATCGCACATGACTATATAATCAGGCAAAATTTTCTGGTCATGTGCGCTATAGTCAATAAAAAGACAGTGAACTGGGCACAAATATTATTTGATCTGATTAAAAAGAAAATAACAAAAAGGAGGTTTATTTTGGAAGGGTCCTAGGGATCTTCCTTAAGGAAAAGGCTGCTGAATCACTGGTCTTCCCGACCATATTCATTAATGCTAGCAAGAGACTCACTTGTGCCTTGTTTAGCAAGTGGGAGAGGACCATCACTAAGCTAGCCAAGGCTCGCTCCTCTTCCACTAGACCTTTAGAAAGTACAAGGGCTGTACCAGCCTCTCCCCACCCCATTGAAGGGATCCCCTCCACCCCTCCACCACCTCCAGCCCCTCAAGTTCCATCCCAACTAGCAATTCAACCAACCCCACCTTCCACTACCATTATAGTCCATACCCCTACACCACCAGCATCTCTTATTCCTTCCTCTCCTACACACATACCATCCAATCCTCCCTCCCCCCAGCCTGATACATCTGTACCTACACCAGCCCAATCTCCTCTTCCATTTCATATTGCTGATATCCCCCACACCAACCTCTCATCACTCCCATCCTTCAACCTATTATCATCTCCACTGAACACTCCCTCTCCTCCAAATACCTCTCCCCTAGACACTCAAATCCCACCTCCACCTCCACCTCTAACTCCCCTAGCACCTACCATATCCACTCAACAAACCACTGCCCCAACCTCTACCTCCCCACACATGGATTCCTCTCTTGTCACCCCACTCATTACCCTCCTCACACCCCTCCTCAAATCCCTCATAGTGGAAGCTATCTCTCCACTTGCTACCTCCATCTCCTCTCTATATGCCCAAATATCTGCCCTAACTACTGCTCCCTCTTCAGTTGGGGGCCTGGCTTCAGTGCCTACTGAAACCAGGTAGAGGGAGATACTTCATGAAGAAGTAGCAGCAGTTGCAGCAGCATCAGAAGAACCAGTTGAATAGGATATGGACACAACAGCAGCAGAAGCCGAAGAAGCAAAAGCAGAAGTAGCAGAAGCCACAGTTGTTGATAATGATTCTTTTGATAGTGATTCTTTTGATTTCTTACAGTTTATAGATTCCGATATGGATTTAGATGATCAGGCCTCTGAAACTGTTGGTGATTTCATTATAAATCCCACAGTTGACCTTATAAAACTGTTAAGACTTTTTGATACAGTTCATTTGAGCTTTCCTCTAGAGGACGACACTAAGCCATCATTGGCTATAATTCCATATACCTCACCAATAAGCCCTAAAGTAGTCAAACAACTCAAGTCTAGTTTTGTAACCCCTGCCATTCCATCCTATCCAACAATTGTTTCACCTATTGTATCATCCCCCCTAGCTCTAATTTGTGTAATGGATGACTCTCCCATGCCTGATCTAGATGCCTTGAACATGGCTGACATTGAGGAAGAGAATAAATCAGGTGTTGTAAGCGCTGATGTACATGCTTCTCCAGTTTCCCCTCCAGCTTCTTCAAAGACAGAAAAGACAGCAATCTCTGATGACACAATAAGAGAGATTGATGTTATGTATTACAATCTTCAGCTTTCTGATGATGATGATGATGATGGTTCTGATGAGGACCCAAAGAGGAAGAAAATCTCAAGGAAAAGGAAAGCTCCTCCACCATCTGCCCCAAAACCCAATCCAGCAAATGACACTCCCTATTATTTTCATGCAAAACATAAATCCATACAAAGGGATGCCAGCTTGGATGTGGCTATCTAAAAATGAGCAAAAGGCAAGGAAGAAGAACATAAGATATTCTCCTCCCCCACAGAAATTCAAGAGAGGTCCTCCTCATCCTCATCCTATCACTGGTGCTTCAGGGACTACTTCTCAAAGGTCAGATGCACCCTCCAGGCCTACATCCTTCACCAGAACTTATTAAAGGTAGGAAAGGCCATCTAGACACCATTCCCAAGGAAGTAGCCAACAAAGGAATATAAGTTCTACAGAGCAAATAAAGGAGGTAGTCTATCAGAAACTAGAATTTTCTCCTCCCAAACAGCAAGCTCAAAAGAGAAGGCATACAAAATCTCATAAGCCTAAATGAAAATATAGTGAGACTGCACCTCCAAAGTCTCTATATACACAGAGTGATGAAAGCCAAACAGCAACAAATTTCCAAGCACAGTCCACTCAATTCAGGCATGTTACCCTACTACCCCCTCAAGATGATGAATCATATGTCAGTCAGGATGATGATCCTAACTTCAGGATGGCTAAGCTCCAAGAGTTAATTGGTCTGTCACAAATTAAGAAGGCTAGAGAAGAAGGAGAAGATCCAACTAAGTTTACTACTATGTCTTCATACAGAGAGAAAGAGTTGGATATACTTCAAGTAAGCAAGAAAGTGTTTAATCCTACAGAATATATGGCAATACACCCAGAGGCGGTAGTACCCAGAACCTCCACCCTAACAGTGATTGAAGCAGCAGATATGCACATGTCAAAGAAATAAGCTGCTAATCCTGACAGGGAAATCATTTTTACTAAGCCTGGAGATAAGAGCAAAGGAGCAGAGAAATAGAAGAAATAGAGCCTGAACTCCTATGTGTATTGTATACTTTTTTAAAAACAGTGTTCTATGATACAAAGCTAACTTTGTAAATATATCTGCTGCATATATATTATTTCATTCTCTGCCAGATATATATTTTCTTACTTTGTACATTTTCTTTTATTATTGAGTCTGTAAATAGTGACCTCACCCAAATAGGGGGAGATCTTTTGATCCCTAGTTGGATTTGGGCTAGGTTCACTAAGTCAGGATATGACTCAACATGTATAGCCAGTGTCTTGGTTGTGTCGTAGAGTATAGGTCAAGTCCTTATAGTCAACAATACAAAGGACCATCCTCCAACACTACCAGAGACTCAAGACTTAGAAAAAGAGTTCTACGTTGGTCGATCTCAGGTCGACGAAAGTCGTGCTTAACTTGACGAACTCAGAACATTAGATCAACGAACTCTATTCTATGTTCCCTGTTCTCAGTTCAACGAACTCCAGATAATGTCTCGACACTCAATGCCAGATAATGTCTTGACTCTATACGCCAGATAATGTCTCGACACTCAATGCCAGATAACGTCTCGACACTCAACACCAGAAGACATCTTAAATATTCTAAGTCCAGAATGCAAACTCAGCTCGACGATCTTGGATCTCAGCTCGACGAACTTGGTGCACAGAATAAGAAAGTCATCAAGCAGCAGTCAGCCTTTCATAGGTCAATAATTTTGGAACTCAGCTCGACGAACAGCAATTCTAAACTAAACGAACTGTGGACTCAGGTCGACGAATCTAGACTTGGCTATTTCCCACTCCTGTTCCTATTTTATTGCAATGATTCCTGAGTAATTAATGCTCTAATATTCTCTGAATATTACCATTAGACAAGAGCATTAATTATGGTCTTCATCAGGATTATTGCCTGCCGTTTTTCTATGGGACAGTTGGGGAAACAAATCAATGCCAAATAATTCCAAGGCCATCGGCATTTATTGCAGGAAGAATTTCAAAATTCAAATGGACTTCGACATGAAAAATATAAAAATATAGATTTCCCTTCTTCATGTAGAACATACAATACACAAGACAGAAGGGTAATAAAAATACAGAATACTCGAGACACAAAAAATCAATCAGTCAAGAAATCAACTACTGCTAGACCAGAAGAAGAAAACATTTCTGAAGAAGAAGAACAATCATCCAAATCAAGAGTCTTCTTTTTTCATTCTCTCAGGAATCTTCAATAGGACAACTACTACTGCATCTGTCAAGAAGTTCCTGAAGTTCTTTTGGTTGAAGTTGAAAGCTTGAAGGCCTATCACCCTAAAGCAAAGCTCCATTTAATCCTGAACAAACTCAGTATCTCATGGGGAGCTTTTGTCACCATCAAATCCACAAGTCTTCTCAATTATTTGAGAAAGAGAAGACATCATCACTCTCTCATCGCCTCTGTAAAAAGGGTTCTCTACTCCCTTCAAAAGTGATTCCTAGTTGGAAGTCTCCAAACAAAAAGACTTGAGGTTTGGTTTTTGAGCACCTTACAAAAAGCTCATTGGTGGCAGTCACCTGAAAAAAAACCTGAGTGGATTCCTAACATGGTGGTAGAAGAGTGGATGTACCCAGGTTGGGGAACCACTATAAAGTTCTTGTGTTTTTTAGTTGCCCTTTTTCTTTTGTTCTTGTTGTGTTTATGTTAGTTAGTATACTGTTATTTTTATTAGTCTAATCTACTATGCTGTGATATATCACCCAAGTTTTAGAACAAGGTATCTTGTTCAGCAAAAAGTTTTAATCACCAGATAAACTCTATTCACCCCCCCCCTCTAGAGTATATTAGATCTAACCCTCACTTTCACTCTGGATGAAACTAAATTCAATTATTTTAAAATTGAATTAGGAACGTTGAACCTAGAATAGGTCAACACAAGCTTTCCTAAGTATAATATGTAAGCATAAAATTTCTAAGGAAATTTGGGTAAGTAAGAAAGTTTGTGTTGACATAAGCAAATTGTGTCGACACTCTCAGTATGTTTCGTCAACACATAAACAGTATTTGTGTCGACACAAGAATTGGTGTTGACACACTCTGTCGAGACTTGACTAGCCCGTGTCGACACTGACACAAGTATGTTGACACATAAACATGTCGACTAAAATAAAGTTTTGTAGAGACCTAAGTCTTTTATGTCGACACATGTAAAACAATGTCGACTAGTATTATGACTAAGTTAGGCGTGTCTTTTGACCTACCCTTTACCAGTAGACAATAAATAGGGGAAGACAAAATCTTGTCGACTACGCCTTCAGATTTCTCGACTCTAGACCTTGTGTCGACATAGATATTCACCTCTCTTCTCTTCTTTCACTCTCTCTCTCTCCCGTCAATGGCGCCCCACCAGGACGACAAGGTGAATGAAGGTTATGAGCTGGCTCGTGGGGGATTCATGATAGCTTCACAAGACATCCAGGGTGTAATTACACTAATTTCGAAAAATGGTTTGGAGTTCTTGGTCTCAGAACCAACAAGAATTTGGAAAAAGGAAGTACTGGAATTCTACTCATCAGCAACTGTGGACACTGAGAGAAAGAAGATCAAAGCCACAGTTCAGGATTCAAGAGTAAAACTCACACTTAAGACGATCAGGAAATCACTTCACCTTTCCAAGATTACGGATGATGATGAAATAGTTCCATCCATTACAAAAGATGCACTAAATATGTGCGGGCTGAACCCTAATACAAAAGTTAGATCATCAATTACCAGAAAGGGGATGAATTCCTAAGGTAAGTTTCTTTCTGAAATCATAGGCAAGGTAATTCTGTGCAAGACTGGTGGACATGACAGAATATCTGCCTACATGTTCAACCTAATGACTGAAGTCATATTCACTGTCAAAACAGACTGGTCATGACAAGATTCTAGAAGGAATAAAGAAGCCAAATCTGGGAAGGATACTAAGCTTATGTCTAGCTTCAATAATACCAAATATTATGAACAATCTGCCAGGATCCAAGATAAACCTTATGAGGAGGATGGACATGAGAATTCTATCCAGATGGGATAGAGTATTGACCAAAGAGGTTTCTAATCCACAGAAACAGGTCAAGAAGGATAAGAAGAAGAAAGAAATAGTTCAACAAGAAGAATCGTCCAGTGATTCTGAATAAGAGGTAGTCTTCAGTTCAGATGAATACCAACAACAAAAAAAAGCTCAAGATCAAGTAGAGAGCAGTCAGCACCCAGAGCAACAGATAGCCTCCACTCCAGGGGAAGAACACCTTGAACTAGCAGTACAAGACACTGAACTATCTGAGCTGGCTGCCCAAGGTGGAGGCATTGTTGTAACTACTCTAGAGAGTGAGTATGCTGCTGATACAGTGATGGACATTGTATCAGACATAAACAAAGAAGAACAGATCATTGCTGAGAAGGAAGCACAAGATTTGAAGATGAAAGAAACAGCTCAAGATGAGCAAGTAAGTATCTCCTTTAAAGATCTGAATGTTCAGGGAGAACCTTTTGTTTCCCAAACTAATCTTGTTCCTCCTATTCAGATGTAGCAGGAGGTAACTATGGAAGATCTGTTTCTTAATTTACCAGTAGCAAGGACTGATGGGGAGCAGCCACAAGTAGAAAAAGAATCTTTGGGAACTGAGGGGGAGGAGCTACTGGATGCCCAAGTTAATAAAGCAATAGTAGATATAGAAAGCACATCTCAATCTTCGGATGATGCAGAAGCCTCCATGGCTAAAAAGAGAAAACTGGTTTCTCTGAGGAAAAGGAGCTCAGGCTACAAGAAAGCCTTGCAAACGGTCACACCACCACCTGCTCCAAGCATGGACTTCAGTTCATTACTAGTCCAACTGCAAGTCTAATTGAATGACCAAAGGCAATCCTTAGAGAAATATGTGGATGAGTCAAGTAAAGAACTGCAGTTTCAGCTGGCTCAAGACATTAAATCCATCAGATTTGAAGTCAATCTGAATAAGAAAGAGATGACAGATTACTTCCACAAGGGAGGTAAGGCTGTAGTATATTTGGCTGAGCAATAACAGCTGATAAAGACTGAAGTTGAGGACATTACAACCAAGCAAGGATATATTTTAAAAATTAATTAAAGTCAAATGAAAGTCACAAAGACTCCCATGAAGAAATTCACAAAAATTGGGAAGTATTTCTACTGATTTGAAAACTGAAATATCAAAGCAAATACAAGAAGATCTAGCTGCTATCCAAACAGCCATTGGAGCCTCTCAAAAGACTATTTCTGATTACCTGACAAAATTCAAAGCCTACTACCAAGAAGGCATAAAATATCTAGCTGATCAAATAAGGTTTCAAAAGAATGATCTGAGAGATCATATAGCTAGAGAAGTCATAAAGGGGGAGAGAATGTTAGTCAAAGCCAGCTCTGATCATGCAAAATTGGTATCTAACACCATCAAAGCTACACTTGGATTTCCACCCCTCTGTAAGGATGATAATATAGCTGAGTCTGGTGTTCAACCTACCTACATTGAAGGGGATCGGCCAGAGGTTATCACAGGTCATTTTTTCTCCAGCTGATTTTGACATAGTCCAGCAAGAAGTTCAACAAATATATAGCCCTCCAAAGGAGGCACCGAATAATATTATTGAAAAGGTAGAAATGTCAGAGGCTGCCAAGGAAGCTCAGAAGGAAGCACAGCTATCCAAGAAAAGGTTTAGAGAACAGGCTGAATTAAAGCCTTATTTTGAGCAGTGGAGCCCTACTTCCAAGAACATTATTTTGACTGCCTAGAAAGCTGTGAAGGACAACACATATGATAGAGGTAAATGTTATTCTGAGCAAGAGTGGAACAAGTATCAAGCTAGGCAAGAAGCCATTCTTCAGTATAGGAGGAGTGTAAAAGATGAGAAGTTACTTGTTAATGCTCTGGAGCCTAGCAAGTACTTCCCAAAGCCTTTTCACTATTTTGAAAGGTAAAGGCTAAAGGCTGAAGAACTGAAGATGAAGCATCTAAAAGGAAAGAAACCAGCTGATGATATTGAACCTACTGTGCAGGCTAAGATCAGATCTGGGAAAGGAATTTTAATTAAGGAGTCTAGTAAATCTTAGGATTGATAGGCTAATGTCTAGAACAATGTAATCTTTTTTTATGTTCTAAAGAAAAACATTTAAACTTAGAATTTTCTGATTAATGAATGAAATCAGTTTCAGTATTGATTTTAGTTATTATCCTGCAGTGAAATGTATGTACATCTATTTTTCTGTGTTTTATTATGAGTAATGTATATCTTTGACTAAGAGTTAGACTTCTCCAAATAGGGGGAGATTGTTGGGTACACTGAAAAATATGTACCAGATTTGGAGAAGCCTCCCTTTACTCAATGATATACTTCAGTTTGTATTTGATGGAATGTTTGAGTTTCATTGTGCAGGTATAAGGTTTGCAAGAAATTTCTAAGTACAAGTGTCGACACTTGTGAAGAATTGTGTTGACACCCAGAAGTTAAGTCGATACTAGAAGCAAGGCCTGTGTTGACACCCAGGCATTGTATCGACACCTGAAGAAGAAGTTGTGTCGACACCCAGAATTGTGTCGACACCTGAGGCAGGAATTGTGTCAACACCTGAAGCAGAAGCTGTGTCGACACCCAGGAGTTATGTCGACACTAGAAGAAAGGCATGTGTCGACACCCAAGAATTGTGTCGACACCTGAAGAAGGTTTGTGTCGACACACAGGACTTGTGTCGATACACACTCAATGCCATCTATCAGTAATAACTATACTGAGTCTGAAGTGCTTGTGTAGACACACAGGACTTATGTCGACACACACTCAACGACGTCTAGACAGCACTCAACGCCATCTATTAGCAACAGCTATACTGAGTCTGAAGGGCTTGTATCGACACACAGGACTTGTGTCGAAACACACTCAATGACGTCTGGACATAAACTCAACGTCATCTATCTGCATCAGTTATGTCGAGATCAGGAGCAGTTGTGTCGACACACGGGACTTGTGTCGACACATACAAATAGAAGCTATGTCGAGAAGCAGAAGAATGACTATTTCGACACATTGAGTGTTATGTCGACATCATCAAGGCTTGTGTCTACACTTAGTCTATTTGTGTCGACACATGTGAAGTAATTTGCTGAGTGTTTCCTGTTGAGATATAAAGTCATTGCAGAATCAGCTGTCACGGGTGAAGACTTGATAACTTTCATAAACAACAAGTCTGACATCTTTGTCAGAACTGTCAGAAGGTTGTTACAAACCGGATCAGCCCGTAACCATTGAGAAACTCTATATAAAGGACTGATCCATGACAACCAAAGATACTAAGCAAGTAATTACAGGGGAACGAACCAACACAGAACCAGAGAGAGAACACAACAACAAGAAAGGGGGGAACCCTTAAGAAGGCAATCCCTGAACAGTCTGTAAAGAAAGATTCAGATCTATTTCTGAATCTAAGAAGGGAGCTGTCTGAAGATAAACTTCTACTCTAAGTCAGATCAACCTCATTTTGTTCAATCAAGAAGCTTTGAAAAAGCCAAGTCAGGTTGGATCTGAAGTATACAGTTTATTCAAATACTGATTAAGAAGCTCACATCAATTAAGAGCTATTTCTGGGTGAAATTTCTGTACAACTAAATCTTTTTTTTCCTTATAAGATCTTCTTAGATCTTAGTTGTAAGCCTGTGTATATAAAGGCTGAGGTAGGGATGAGAGCCTGAGGTTGTGGACTTGTGAAAGTCTGAGTTGTAAGCCTGGTGATAAAGGCTGAGGTAGGGCTGTTGCCTGAGGTAGGGTTCTTGGGAAGAATCTGAGGTAAGACTTATATAAGTCTGATCTGTAGGAACCTGTCAGGTTCTAAGGTGTAAGATCTGTGGATCTGAGTTAGTGGAAGGAAGTTGGGTTGAATCAAGTTCTCTACTAGATAGGTGAAGGGGGAAAGTGGATATACCCATAACTTGGGGAACCACTATAAATCTGGTGTACTGTGTTGTGCTATAATTATTGTGCTGTGAATTGTATTATCTGTGCTAAGTTAGAACAAGATAATTGCCTAAAATTTATTAAAGAAAATTAGAACATATTCACCCCCCCCCCCTCTAGGTGTCTAGGCTCTTAAAATCAAGTCTTTCACTAGTCAGCGGGTCTTCTCGGGGTCACCTCTCCAAACAAACTCCAACCACAGAGTGAGCCTACAGCCCTGCCAACTCGATGAGAGCCTGGTCATCGGGTCTTAATGGGGTCTCCTTTCCAAACAAACTTCAACCACCGAGTGAGCCTACAGCCCTGCCATCTTAATGAGAGCCTGAGCGGGTCTTCTTGGGGTCTCCTCTCCAAACCAACTCCAACCACTGAGTGAGCCTACAACCCTACTAGCTTGATGAGAGCCTGGTCAGCGTGTCTTCTCCGGGTCTCCTCTCCAAACCAACTCCAACCACCGAGTGAGCCTACAGCCCTACCAGCTTGATGAGAGCCTGGTCAGCGAGTCTTCTCGTGGTCTCCTCTCCAAACCAACTCCAACCATCGAGTGAGCCTACAACCCAGCCATCTTGATGAGAGCCTAGTCAGTGGGTCTTCTCTGGGTCTTCTCTCCAAACCAACTCCAACCACCGAGTGAGCCTATAACCCTGCCAGCTTGATGAGACCCTATTCAGCAGGTCTTCTCAGGGTCTCCTCTCCAAACCAACTCCAACCACCGAGTGAGCCTACAGCCCTGCCATCTTGATGAGAGCCTAGTCACCGGGTCTTCTCGGGGTCTCCTCTCCAAAACCAACTCCAACCACCGAGTGAGCCTACAGCCCTGTTAGCTTGATGAGAGCCTGGTCACCGGGTCTTCTCAAGATCTCCTCTCCAAACCAACTTCAACCACCGAGTGAGCATATAACCCTGCCAGATTGATGAGAGCCTGGTCAACGGGTCTTCTCGGGGTCTCCTCTTCAAACCAACTACAACCACCGAGTGAGCCTACAACCCTGCCAACTTGATGAGAGCCTGGTTAGTGGGTCTTCTCAGGATCTTCTCTCCAAACAAACTCCAACCACCGAGTGAACCTATAGCCCTGCCAGTTTATGAGAGCCTGGTCAGTGGGTCTTCTCAGGGTCTCCTCTCCAAACCAACTCCAACCACTAAGTGAGCCTACAGCCCTGCCAGCTTGATGAGAGACTGGTTAGCGGGTCTTCTCGGGGTCTCCTCTCCAAACAACCTCCAACCACCGAGTGAGCCTACAACCCTGCCAGCTTGATGAGATCCTGGTCAGCGGGTCTTCTCAGGGTCTCCTCTCCAAACCAACTCCAACCACCGAGTGAGCCTACAGCCCTGCCAGATTGATGAGAGCCTTGTCAGCGGGTCTTCTCAGGGTCTCCTCTCCAAACAAACTCCAACCACCGAGTGAGCCTACAGCCCTGCCAACATGATGAGAGCCTAGTCAGCGAGTCTTCTTGGGGTCTCCTCTCCAAACCAACTCCAACCACTGAGTGAGCCTACAGCCCTGCCAGCTTGATGAGAGCCTGGTCTGCGGGTCTTCTCGGGATCTCCTCTCCATACCAACTCCAACCACTAAGTAAGCATACAGCCCTGCCAGCTTGATGAGAGTCTGTTCAGCGGGTCTTCTCGGGGTCTCCTCTCCAAACATCGCAATCTTATCTCATGGAGGAAAACACCTAGAATTTCATTATATAAGGAAGCCATGCCAAGTTTATAAGTATTGGAAAAGGCAAAATATCTAGTATTAGAAAAGATAAACAATAAGTACTGAAAAAGACAACATCAAGGGTAGAATCTTTTCAAGTCATCGCCGCTTAGGGCGCGATCAAGAGGTACCCCATCCACATCCTAGAGGTGGTACCCTCCTGACTTCAAGGCCTCCCTTACTATGAAGGGGCCCTCCCAGTTAGGGTTAAGCTTCCCTACTTAGGCTCCCCTGCCCGCTGCATCTACTTTCTTGAGGACCAAGTCCCCATTCTGGAACTTCCTAACCCTGATGTGCTTGTCAAAATACTTGGACAATCGGCGCTTGACTTCCTCCTGTTGGATTGATGCTAGCTCCCTGAGTTCCTCCACCAAGTCAAGGGAGAGCTTCTGCTCTTCCTCGTTTTTTGCTGGCCACCCTTCATGTCCTCTCCTTGCCGCTGCCACCCTGGGGGATTCAACCCCGAACTCCACAGGTATAATAGCCTTCGAGCCATGGGAAAGTCTGAATGGCGTATTTCCCGTGGCGGTATTCGGTGTAGTTCTCAAAGCCCAGATAACGGAGGGGAGATGTTCTACCCAACTTCCTCTTAAGTTCTCTACCTTCTTTTTCAAGAGGTTCACGATTACCTTATTTGCAGCTTCCACCTATCCATTGCTTCGAGGATGATGAACTTAGGCAAATCAAAGATGTATGCCCAGTTAGACACAGAAATCCACAAATTCCCCACAAGCGAACTGCGGTCCATTATCCGTAACGATGGCCAATGGGAGCCCATCTAAGCAGATGATCTCTCCCTACACAAAATTTTTTACTACCTGCGATGTCACTTTTGCCAATGCCTTCACCTCCAGCCACTTTGAAAAATAATCCACCATGACCAGCAGGAATTTCCTTTGGCCACTGGCTTGGGGGAATGGGCCCAGTAGATCTAGTCCCCATATGGCAAAGGGCCATAGAGTCGTGATTGTGTGTAAACTTTGGGCCCAGATGAGTTGAAGAGGGGAAAACTCCTGGCATTTCCTACATCTCCTTGTGAATTCCTCAGCATCCCTCCTGAGGGTAGGCCAGA
Organism: Platanthera zijinensis; assembly: GCA_039513925.1. Taxonomy (NCBI): domain Eukaryota; kingdom Viridiplantae; phylum Streptophyta; class Magnoliopsida; order Asparagales; family Orchidaceae; genus Platanthera; species Platanthera zijinensis. Next base: position 20,401,093 of record CM077097.1, on the reverse strand, counting down.
AGTAGCCTTGCCTCAACACCCTTCCTTCCAAAGTCCGACTTTTAGAATGGCTCCCACATTCTCATGAGTGAATTTCCTCCTGCACCCTCAAGGCCTCCTTCTCAGATACACACCGAGCCAGTAGGCCTGACAACGTCTTCCAGTATAAGGCTCCCTCTTTCAATAGGTAATATGCTGATTTATACCTGACTCGCTTCTTCTCAAGGTCTCTCTCGGGTAGACATCCCGATGTCAAAAAGGCGATAAATGGATCCATCCAGGACCCTTGCTGGTCCACTCCCATCAACTCCCCCTTTTCTATGGAAGGCCTAAAGAGCTCTGTCATAGTTCCTCTGACCCGAGGGCCGTACTTGGTGAGCAAGTCTGCCTGAGTATTCTCTTCCCTTGGGACATGATGAATTGAAAAGATTCGTAACTGCCCGATGATACCCTTCGCCTTCATTAGGTATAATTGGAGGGTGGGCTCTCTCACTTCGAACTCCCCATTAATGTGCCCTGCAACTACCATAGAATCTGTGGAGATCTTGATGTCCTATATGCCGAGCTCCCGAGCCAGCCTGAGCCCGACAATGATGGCCTCGTATTCCGCCTGGTTGTTGGTGAGGGTGAAATGAATCTCTAGGGCATGCTCAATTATTGTCCCCTCGGGACTCACTAGAGTCATCCCTCCTCTGAAAGAGCTTCTTACCAAGGCTCCATATACGAGCATCTCCCAAGCTTCTATAGGGAGTGCTTCAGCTTCTTTGACCTCAACCATATATTCTGCCACTACTTGCGCCTTGATAGCCACCCGAGGGATGAAAGTGAGATCGAACTCACTGAGCTCTATAGTCCACATGGCCAACCTTCCCGAATTTTCCACCCCTTCAAGGATGCGACGGAGAGGATGATCCATTACAACCTAGATAGAGTGAGCCTGAAAGTACGGCCTGAGCTTCCAAGCTGAGACGACGAGGGCGAAGGCAAGTTTCTCAAGGATAGGGTATTTTAGTTCTGCCTTTTTCAGGACCCTGCTTACATAATAAATCGGGAACTGCCTCTTACCCTCTTCTCACACAAGGACTGAACTTACTGCTCCCGTCCCTACCCCCAGGTAAAGGAACAAACTCTCTCCCTCTCGTGGCCCTTGGAGTAGCGGCGTTTGGGTGAGATGTTTCTTCAGAGCTAGAAAGGCCTTCTCACATTCAGAGGCCCATTCAAATTTCTTTCCTCCCCTCAACATTCGAAAGAAAGGCGAGCAGCTCTCTCCTGCTCTGGAGAGGAACCTGCTCAATCTAGCCAACTTGCCGTTGAGACGTTGGACCTCTTTGGCATTCTTAGAAGATTCTAACCCTAAGGTTGTTTTCACTTTGTTTGGGTTAGGATCTACTCCTGAGGGGGTGAGGAGGTGTCCCAAGAACTTCCCCCTACTGGCCTCGAATATACACTTCAGAGGGTTGAGCCTCATCTTGTATTTTCTTATAGTTCCAAAGGTTTCTTCTAGATCTAAGACATGAGACCCGAGGTCCCGGCTCTTGATCATCAGGTTGTCTATGTAAACATCGAAGTTTCGCCCCTTCTTCTCCCGGAAGATTCGTTCCATCATTCTTTGATAAGTTTCCCCTGCGTTCTTTAACCCGAAGGGCATCATATTTTAGCTGAAGCACCCATCCTAGGTGACGAAGGTGACATCCTTGACATCTCGGGGGTGCATATGTATTTGGTGTTATCCTGAAAAGGCATCTAGAAAACTCATTAGTGAAAAACCGACGGTTGAATCAACCAGCGCGTCGATTCGAGGCAGAAGATAACAATCCTTATGGCATGCTTAATTCAAAAGGGAAAAATTGACACACATCCTCCACTTTACCTCCCCTTTCTTCACCATTACAACATTACTCACCCACCCTGGATACTTATTTGCAGATATGAACCCTGCCTAGAGCAGCTTCTCCACCTCCTCTCTTATGGGCTTGGCCATCTTGGAAGCAATGGCCCTCTTTTTATGTTGAATGGGACGATCCTTGGGGTCAATGTTGAGATGATGGCATGACACGTTCGCATCGACCGCCGGCATGTCGGCTGCGCTCTAGGCTAAGACGTCGATGTTCTCCTGTACACACTTCCTGATTTTCTATCGATCCTAGGGGCTGAGCTCTCCACTGACTTTTATTTTCCTTCCTTCCCTCCTTGATGAGGAATTCCACCTCGAGCACCTCAACTACCGCCTCCAGCCTCGAAGGCTCCTCCTCTCCCTCTTGCTCCCTAAGCTCATGCTCTATGACTTCATGCTGCTCAACTGCCGCAGCCACCTCCCTTAAGAACCTCTCCACCTCTTCATCAACACCCCTTCCTTGCGAGGTACCTCCTCTCCTCCCTGACTGAGCCTCCCCCTTGGATGACTCCCCCACTTCCCTTATCTTTCTTTTTCTTACTCCTGTCATTTCTACCTCCTCTCCAACCTCCTGCTCTCCTGCCATTTCTGGCTCCTCCACAATGCATCTCTCCACTCCTACGGCTTCTCTCTCCTCTTCCACCTCTCCTCCGACCTCCTGCTCTCTCGCTATTTCTGGCTCCCCCGCAATGCCACTTTCCACTCCTACGGCTAATCTCTCCTCTTGCTCCCACTGCTCTATCCTCTTCTCCAGATCCTCAGCATCACCTTTACAAGAAATAGTGTTCACCGCTATCACGTAGCATTCTCTGGCTGCCTTTGGATCTCCTCGCACCCTAATCTGAGTACCCCCTGAGTTGAGCTTCAAGTATTGATGGAAAGATGATGGTACGCATCTGAAGGCGCTGATCAAAGGGTGTCCAAAGATGGCGTTGTAACTGCTGGGAGCGTCCACTATCATAAAGCGGCAATTCCTTGACAGCCCTCCCAGAGTCACTTAGAGTCCCACTCCTCCCTTGACCTCCTTCCTTTCTCCTGAAAACCCAAATAGTGGTCCGTCTGCTGCCAATACCCTCCTGGCCTCTACCCTCATCTCGTTGAATGCCTTCTTGAAAATGGCATTCACTGAGCTCCCATTATCCACCAAGATCCTTGACATCGTGAAATTTTCGATGGCGGTCCGAATTACCAACACATCGCAGAATGGATCCTCGTGATCCGGCAAGTCCTTCCTGGAAAAAGTGATCTTCTCATCTGGGGGCGGGGCTTGTGATGTCGAGGCGGCGCTCCGACGGTACATGGTATGAAGGCTGGCCTTGCGGGTAGCCTCAATCCCCACCCCCCCCCCCCCCCCACCCCATGGATCACCCCGATCCCCCCTCGATCTTCCACATCCGATCGGTCCACACATCGATCCTCCTCCCCAGTTCTAGTCACCTCTACTATCCTCACTAGTAGCTCCTGCTCACCTGCTCCTCTTCCCCCCTTCAATTCTAGAAACTCCGGGCAGGTAGCCATCGTGTGGCCTTCCTCTTTGTGGAAGTCACAATACGGCAAGGCTACCTCCCCTTCCCGCCTTCCCTCCGGGTGGTTCCTCCTTCTCCCTGCTCTAGCTCCCGCTCTTCCCCGCTCTCTTCCTCTTCCTCGCCCCCAGCCGATGGCCATAGCTTGCTGAGGTATTGGTGGGAGTAGTCTAGGACCATGTCCCCACCATAGCTGATTAAACCTCCCTGGTCCTCCCTGGTAGTAGTTCCTTAACCCTTGGGTGAAACCTCTTCCCTGCCCTTGAATAGGGCCTCCTGGCTGCCTCCAACCCAAATCTTGATGCAACGGACCCCTCGCCTCTTCCCTCCTCCTTCCTTCCTGCTGCCTCCAACCTAACTCCTAATGCACCAGACCCCTCGCCTCTTCCCTCCTCCTTCCTTCTTGCTGCCTCGCTCCTCCTGGTTCCCTCGACTCCACCTCCGTCAACCATACCAACTTCTTAACAAACGTCGGGTTTGCTGCCTCCATCGCTATCTCCCTCGCTGCCTTCTCCATCAACCCTTTGAATGACAACGGCGCCTTCCTTGTCAGGCTCATCTTGAAGAAGCCCTCCCTCAACCCCATGGTGAAGGCAATCTGGTGAGCAAATCCTGGCACCTCCAGAATGTCTAGGATTTCCTCCTGGAAGCGATCCACGTACTGGGCCAAGGACTCGTCGGCCTTTTGCTTGATCAGAAAAATAGACACCAGATTCTTCTTCCTTTTCTTTGAGGTCGAGAATCGCAACTGGAAGCTCATACTCAAGTCCTCGAAACCATATATCGACCCTGCCAGGAGTTGATGAAACCAATCCCTGGATTTGTCCTTCAAAGTGATGGTGAAGAGGCGGCACTTGAATGCGTCCGTCATTGGCCTGATGGAGACCGCGTCTTCGAACCAATGCAAGTGCTAGAGGGGGTCATCTTTCCCCATATAGTAGGTCATTTCTTGCTCGTGAAACCCCTCCGGGATGGGAGCTGAAAGAATCAACTCGCAAAAGGTAGACCCTCTCGCCGGAGGTCTCGCCACTTCCACTCACGCGACCATCTCCCCTGGCGAGACGGCACTTGCGGGACTGGCGAAGAGCTCCCTGCCATCCAGGTCTCGTCGGCTTCCTTCTACCACCTTCTCCTTCCCTAGTCGCCCCCTAGTGTGTCCTCGCCTACTCTTGCTGAGACGATCCCCGCATGAGGTGCGAGACCAGGCTCTTGACGAGCGGGGGGGGGGGTCACGCAATCACCCTGCTGTGAGATCCGCTTCTTCATTTCCATGATGCCTCCAATGGATGCCATGAACTCCTCTCTCCCAACGTATCCTCCTGGGTTTTGGGACCCGCCCTCGTCTCATTCTCCAAGATCTCCTGCCATGAATTAGTCCAAGGTTCTTCTGTGTAGGCTGCAATCCACGCTCACTGCACCAAAGATGTTGGAGCCAGTAAACCCGACTCCCCTTAAAGCTCGGATCTAAAGCTGCAGCTTACACTTACTCTTCTTGAACCACCCCAAAATGAGATTCTCAAAGGAACAGACTGTGGGCTTCAGCGCGGAGGTCCCACCTCTTACCCGGAAGAATTATCAACTCTCCCCCTCCCGAGCCAATGCTGATCTAGGTGCCTTAGAAAAAGAAAAGAAGGGGCAACAACCTTCTATCAGGCACCTTACCGGTCTATTTATTGGACTCATAATCTTAACTGCAAATAACCAAACTGAACCAACCGGAAATTACCAGAATACCCTTTGTCGGGTCTACCTACAACTAAACTCCGCTGTTCTGAGGGGTTATATGCAGACCACCCAGGGTAAAAGTGTAAAATCACATGGGGCTAAAAAGATAAACCCCACTCTAGCTGAACCGGCCCTTGACTAAATATTGAACCGGTCACTAGGCCTCTCACTAAACCGGCGCTTGCCTAGTGTTGAAACCGAAAGATCGGTCCCTGAGGATTCTGAACCTTGGGGCAGGGGTTATCGCACACTTACTTCTATCGTCACGAGCCCAAGTGACAAGGGAAAAGGACCAGGGATAGACCCAAGGCTCCAGCACGAAGGTCCCACCACATACCTGGAAGATCTTAGAGCGCTTCCCCTCCTTAGCCAAGTGCTGAAGCTAAGGTACCTCAGAAATTGCTGGAAGACCGGGCACAAGAAAGCATGCCTTCTGAGGTACCCCTTGGGTCCTATTTATTGGAAAAGGCGGTCTACAAATATCCGAACTTCACTGTTTTCGAGGACTATAGGTAGTCCAAAGGGGGTAACTTGGTAAAAATACACCACAGCCGAAGGGCGAGCCGGCCCTGAGAAGAAGGTCCATTAAGCGGGGGCAGCTAGCACGGACGCGGGAAAACTTCCCCCCCACGCCGAGGTGAAAGGCGGTGAGGGTGCTCGCCCCACTCAACGCCATGGGAGAAGGCGTTGAGTGAGCTCGCCTCTCTCAACGCCACGGCCTGGCATGCCTTGCTCAATGCCATGGGAGAAGGCGTTGAGTTAGCTCGCCTCTCTCAACGTCACGGCCTAGCTTGCCTTGCTCAATGCCACGGTAGAAGGCGCTGAGTGAGATCTCCTCTCTCAACGCCACAGCCTGGCTCGCCTCGCCTTGGGCCTGGGCGAGTCGTCTCTAAAGTCCGTGCTCGCGGGTATGCTGGCACTCGCCCATCCCTTGGCTCTGGCGAGCTTGTCCTTGGCCGGATCTGCTCGGCTCCACGAACTCCGAGCTCGGCTCGACGATTGCCGAGCACGTACTCGGCATGCTAGGCTCGGCATGCTCTATTGAACTCGCTTGGGGCTCTGGGGCGGTCTGAGCCAGCCAGTTTGGCTCCTGTTAGCCCACTCGCTGGATACGGGGTTGTACATAATCCCCTCTCTTTGCGAGGTTGGCACAAACTCGGAAAGAAACATCCAACCCCCTAGGATCCTGCGAGTACGACAGGAGCCAAAAGGAATCTCTTGGTGGGTCCCCCAGATGGCTATATATACATACCCAGCATACCCGGCTGACCTCCGCCCTTCCCTTTACTTAAGCTCTGTCGAGATGCCACTCCCCAAAGAGGTCATGGAGCGACTCACGAAATCTCGCGAGGAGACTGCCCTCCGCTCTGTGGCCCTAACTGATCTGAAAGTCCCGGCTCGCCGCTTCACTGAATTTGGTTCGGTCAAGAGGGCAAGGCCCTTTCCTCCCGAGTCCGAGCACATCTACGCTGACTTGAAGAACACCCTAGTCAATGGCTCCGATTCCTCCAACAGTCCTGCTCTGGTTCTAATGGCAAAGACTTTGTGGACCTCACCACTGAACAAGACCATGGCAGCAAGGTTTCTACACCGAGGGTCGAGACTCTGCCGGCCAAGGCACCTGAGCCCTCCTCTGACCTACGTCCGTGAGACTTGCTCCTCGCCACCGAAACTATGGAGCTGAACTCGCGGAAGCTGGGGTCGCCGGCTCGCACTTCTTTACGACAACCCTCTCCCGCCCCCGCGGCTACTGGGGAGGATGCCGAGCACACATCCGTTGCTGATTCCCCCCGAAATTCTGAAGGTATGTTTTTGATCCCCTCACATTACGTCTGATTTCCATTGGTTCTCTCTTACCCACTCGCCATCCTGACTTTCTTGCGCAGGCCTTCCTAGCTGATCTGGGCCTGATGATTCAGCCGAACGGGCTGGCTACTCGCCCCTCCAATCGTCGCATGCTTTAGACATCTTCCTAGATTTAGAGATGGATAGCCCCGAACGGTCGAGACGAAGCCAGCTGGTCCTCAAAAAGTTAGTGCGCGAGCTCCACGAGTTGAAGAAAGACAATTCCAGGCTGCAGGAGGAGTGCACGCAGCTTGCTGGCGAGGCGAGGGTCAGCTCAGCATATGTGGCGACGTATTCCTCCATACTCATCGACGAGATCGATTAGAACCTGCGAGCGGCGAACAGGAACTTGGGGCAGCTTCAGCATCTCTTCCCGCAGCGGCTGGCGACATATGGCTGGCGAGAACGGTGTAATTAAGGACGACTCCCTTGCGAGCCGACCGGCACTCGCCCCTGCTGTTGCCTGGTCCATGCATGTGCTTTTTAATTTTTATTGTTATAGACAATCTGCTTTCTTTATGCTAATAAGTTGTATAAGCTTTCGTTATGCGAGGGTATTTTATTTCTTTTGAGCGATGCGTGCCTTTTCGAATTCCTCACCTAGGCCCACCGAGGTCGGCGAGCAGAGAGCAGCTAGACGGAGTGAGCGAGCCGGGTTAGTCAGTCGGCTCTGGTTCTCCTCCCCTTTTTCTATAAATAGGGATCCTCACCTACCCCCTGGCTATGCCTTTATTGCCTTGTCTTTTCCCCTCCTTGCCTCACTTGTCTCCTGCTCGCGTGCTTTCCTCCCCTCGGCGAGTATGGGAAAGGGACACCCTGATTCCGATGGTCGCGCCAAATGCGCCAAGAACTTCGCCGACCATTGCTTCTTTGAGGGCAATACAACGGCGGGCGAGCTCGCTGAGTTTGTGGCAGACTATGTTCCTGCCGGTTTCGTGGCCCGCTTCCCAGCGGAACATGAGGCCATAAACTCCTTCTTCGAGGATGAGCTCTCCTTCCCCATCTCACATTTCGAGGTGGGTTTGCGCCTACCGCTCTGGCCTGAGGTCCGTAAGGTCCATAAGTATTACAACATCGTGCCCGCGCAGCTCAACCCCAACGCCATCGCTATGGTAGTGGGATTTTCCTGCTATCTCTGCCGAGAGCGGATCGAGTTCAACCTCAACGTCTTCTGCAAACTCTTTTCTTATAAGGCCAACGACGACGGGGTCGCCTTCTTCGGCGGTACATCCATAAAGATCCGCGAGGTCGCCAACAAGAACCACAACTGGATGTCGAAGATCGTCTTCATCCGGAGCTACCTCGGCCACATTCCCTTCTCGCCCCTACAGAAAAGCGAGGAGGTGTACCGCCCCCCGCCCCCCCCCCCCCCCCCGTCAGTGTCCGGCAATGACGCCGAGCTTCAAAAGTTCTTCCTGTATAAGGACTTTGAAGTCGCCTTCCTTCTCCGTGGCCTCGAGTCCCTGCCTCCTGTCCTTCCTAGCGAAGGTTTGTCTCGGCCACCTTCTGCTCGTCACTCGGCCTGATCGGTCAAAACCTTATTTTTCGGCTAAGTCTTTTTTACAGGGGAGCGACTGATCCCGGTGAACCCCCCCTTTGCTGACCCAGGAGTGTTCTCGGACCCGCTCGAGCGAGCTCGTGCTGCGGCGGAGGCGTGCCGAGAAGAGAAGGCGAGAGGCAAGCCTTCCAGCAAGAGGCGGTTGGAGCTTGGCGGGCCGAGCTCGCCCCGCCGTTCCTCGGCCCCACAGCATAAAATGGCGAGGGAAATCTCGCGAGGCCAGCTGCAACAACCCTCGTCGCCTATCCGATTTATGAGCTCGCTGAAGGTTTTCTCTGACGAAGCCCTGGCGAGCCCACTGAAGGAGGCGTCATCCCCTCGTGATAATAAGTGCGGGTCCTTCTCCCCTCCCTCCGTGGAGGAGGTTGTTCCCTTCGACCCGGGAATTCCAAAGGACAACCCCCACTTCGGCAAGGGGGGAAGAAGCAAGGATATGGCCGGCGAGCCAATGCTGAGCTAGGACGAGGGGGCCCACCGTGTCTCCGTCTCTACTCGCGCCCCTCCTGGGGAGCCCGCCGGCCTCCTACGAGCCACGCGTTCACCCTTGGTTTCGGCCTATAAGGCTGGGAGGGCGTCGAGGCCTACAAAAACATGACTCCTAGGCAGATAGGCCACGAGGGTCTGCAGGTCTATCTGAGGGCCTTCAAACTTCACCACATGATGGTTCGCCGTGGATTTCAGCTCAGCCAACTTCTGCTAAAGGCTGAGCAGGAGCGTGACCTGGCGACGAAGAAAGCTGCCGATGCAGAACGGCGGTTCGGCATTGCCGAGCGCTTACTCAATGAGGCCTCGGGCGGGCTGGTAAGAACCAACCAACTCTCATTTTAACTTGAAAAAATATTTCACCGAGAATCTTACCTCTTTGCCTTTTAGGGTGCCGAGTCTGCAAGGGTGCTGCAGGCCCATGCTAGCGAGTTGGAGGGCGAGGTCGCCCAGCTGCGGGTCCGCCTCGCAGATCAGGAGGTCAGTTCGCGCGAGCAAGAGGCCTATATTATTGAGCAGGGAGCCCTTACTGCTCGGTCGGTGGCTGAGGTGGAGGTGCTAAAGGAGAAGAACCGCGGTCTTCAAGGCGAGGTCCGTCGGCTAACGGAAACCCTTTTCCCCCCGGACGGCACTGAGCCCCCCTTTCCCTATAAGCGACCCTGGGTTTTCGGCGAGGGGGAGGTCATGGAGCGACTGCGAGTCAACTCGATCGAGTCTGCCGAATTCTTCCTGGGCGCCATGAGGGGATCGGGGATCCTGGTCGAGGGCTGCGAGGGGGTGGTGGTCCGTGACCTTCTGCCAAGTCTTTTTCCGCAGTCACCACCCAGCGGGAAAGAGGCAAGCTTCGGCTCCCTATTTCACGAGGCGAAGGATAAGGAGCCGCTGATCGGAGGCGAGGAGGAGGACCATCCTTCGAGGGAGGAGGGCGAGAGGTGACCGGATCTTCTTCCCCACTTTCCATATTCTTTATGTAATTTGTTTCCCACCCCCCTTTTGTAATCTCGTCGAGGCGACCACCCTTTTTGAAATTATAATGATAAAAAAAATTCTATCTTATTTTTTTCTTCAGCGCTAGAATGCACGTGAGTTAGGATTCGCGCTCACCGAGGGCCCCTTAGCATCGGCAGCGGCCAGACTCGCGAACACTCCGCTTCACTGCAAGCCGCTCCTCGCTCTCTTTTGCCGAAGATCCACAATGTGTCCGGGTTCAGGCCGCCGGTGCCCGCCTAACATACTAAGAAATAACCTTTGCCGAGCAGACCTTTGTGAGAACGGGCTCGCCTGGGAGGTGCACTCTTCCCTCAACTAGAGGTGAGATCAAAAAAATCCCCTTAACAGAAAACAAAGGGGGACAGGGCCCCTTGAGCTTGCCTTTCTGACTGGCGGGTTCGCTTGTACATGCTTGTCATGTGTCAACTGTCAGGTCCACCCCCCGGGTCGTAACAACATCCATCGTGACCCCTACCCCTTCCAGCTTGGAGGGAGGCTGACAGCAGGGAATCGAGACCTAACACCAGAGCGAGAAGACTTAGAACATTTGCCTCTCCCAGGTGCTACCACCAGGCCAGTCAACTAGATGGGAGCCTGAGGGTGGGTGTTGAACATCCTCCACGCTCAGCCCCAGGGTCATAACGACGTCCATCGAGACCCCTGCCCTGCCAGCTTGGAGGGAGCCTGACAGCAGGAGAATCGAGACCTTACCGCAGAGCGATAAGACTTAGAACATTTGCCTCTCCCCGGTGCTATTACCAGGCCAGTCAGCAAGATGGGAGCCTAAGGGCGGGTGTTTAACATCCTCCGGGCTCAGCCCCAGGGTCATAACGACGTTTATCGAGACCCCTGCCCTGCCAGCTTGGAGGGAGCCTGACAGTGGGAGAATCGAGACCTAACCCCAGAGAGAGAAGACTTAGAACATTTGCCTCTCCCGGGTACTACCACCAGACCATTCAGCTAGATGGGAGACTGAGGGTGGGTGTTGAACATCCTCCGGGCTCAGCCCCAGGGTCATAACGATTTCCATCGAGACCCCTGCCCTGCCAGCTTAGAGGGAGCCTGACAGCGGGAGAATCGAGACCTAATCCCAGAGCCAGAAGACTTAGAACATTTGCCTCTCCCGAGTGCTACCACCAGGCCAGTCAGCTAGATGGGAGCCTGAGGGTGGGTGTTGAACATCCTCCGGGCTCAGCCCCAGTGAAGGATCAAGCGCATACCCAACTGCACCAAAAGCCCGGACTGTTGGAGAGGGCACTACTTAATTTTTTATATAAGTAGCAGAGCGCCACGGGTCAAGTGAAGGAACGCCGGACCCAACAATCCCCCCCCCCCCCCCCCGCATCCAGCACAACCCATCGGCTCAGAGGTGGGGTTACCACATGGCCCACACGGCTCAGAGGTGGGGTTACCACATGTCCACGGTTGCTTGACCCACCGGACCCACACAGGTAGAAGAGAAAAATCAGGATTTAATAGCGCCCCCCCGGTCTTGAACCCGTGACCTCCTCTGATACCAATTTAAGGATCAAGCACATACCCAAGCGCATACGTCCATCAAGACCACTGCCCTGCCAGCTTGGAGGGAGCCTGACAGCGGGAGAATCGAGACCTAACCCCAGAGCGAGAAGACTTAGAACATTTGTGTAACACCCCTATCCGTCGCATAGTATAAAACAGTAGGTCAGGTCGGGGCCCGACGCCATATACTACGGACAGACCAGTTGGTTATGCGTTGAAACCATTCAACCAATCGCAATGTCCTACACAACACCTAGCGGAAGCAATTTATTAGAGTTGCAAAGAATAAAGAACCCTGCCAAGCATGAATGTCCACTACTCAAACCCATAGGAATGTATAATACACAAAACGGAAATAGCCTTATGGCCTTACAATAGTTTGCTTAAAAAGAGCGTCTTCCAAACCTCGACACGCAGGCCGGCCACACATGAGTACAAAAGGAAAAAACACTCAAAACTTGGCCTTCGAGGGCCAGTACAGCAACTTGGGCTTTAGCCCGCTAATTACCTCTCGGCTCCGCAGTACCTGCAAGCAACAATCCACCGCACGGTGGTAAACAAAGGCAACGGTCAGCTATGCTGACCAAATTATAACGATTCCGCCCCCAAACTGGGGCGGCAAAGCTTCTTCCCTGCACTTGTTAGCAAAACAAGCAACACAGTAAAACAAGCATCTCATCATAGGTGCACGCTCTCATGGCCGTACACCCCGTGCTCTCAGGGCACTTACTCAGCGAAGCCAGTCCGAACCCCGTCCGGTCCTCGACTCCACCACCACCCCCAGGGTGGCAATCTTTGTGAGCATTTAGTCTTCTCAGCCGCAGCCTAGACTCGATCTCCAAACCTCGGTAAGTCCCACGTAAAACTTTAGGTTCCTTTAACCGAGCAGGTGGAGCGGTTAGGGTTACACTAGCCCGTTGCTCACCCCGCCATTGCCATTTGGCCACTGACGCGGACTAAGCTTCCCCAGTCCCAAATAACAATCAAACATGGTACATAGCCCCGCTATGTACCCGGTTGGCTCTCAGGACACCGATATGACAGAAATGCGTTTCGTCTAGATTTCCGGGTGCACCTCGGGGTTAATCCCCCAGATTCCTGATGCATTCTACCGCATAGCAACCCGAAAACAATCACAACGCTCGGAGTCTTCTCCGGCTAGAATATGCATAACAAAACATCACCGATCCGGAAAACACGTCCGGGTAGGCTTCACACACCATGCCTATATCCGTACTACGATTCCGGACTCTAACAAGGGGGACTTTACATATCTACCCCAAGGAATACCACAATCTCGCCGCACACTCGCGGGAGAGGGGTTTTCCCATGCAATGGAAGAAGAGCTTCACATGCTCAAGAAGAGAATCGTTACCCTTTCGCTTTTTCGCGGCGCCATGACGATCTAGCCGGATGGAAAGCACCGTATCGGCCTCGCCTTCGCGGATCCGGACTCGGATCGTGATTTGGAGCTCCGAAGCTCCGTCGGTGACCGGATCTAGCTTCTTCTTCCTCCTCCAAGCTCTCCCCTCTCTCTAACTCTTAGAGAGAGAACCAACCAAAGGGAATGAGGGTTTCTAAACCCTATTCTCGGATTTAATAACCCAGCAACAGCCCCCCACCGTTGGATCCAAATCCAAGGGAACGAACGGCCACGATTTGGCCTAAAATACAAAATCTGGGGTCGAACACGGGTTGCAACACGGTCGTGTGCCTGGCCGTGTCACCCATTCGCTGTCTCGATCGATTCGAAAAACCAGCACTCGGCCTTTGACACAGCCTCCGACACGCCCGTGCCACCTGCGACACGCCCGTGTCGGGACCCGTGTCACGCCCCCCGTGTGCAATCAACCAACACTTCGCAGACAGAGAGGTACACGGCCTTGTGACACGGCATCCGACACGCCCGTGTCAAATTTGACACGCCAGTGTTTGTGCCCGTGTCACGGCCCGTGTACCACACTTGCAGATTCCCTGGAGTGGCACGGCCTGGGACACGCCCGTGTCCTAGGCCGTGTTCTACAACTCGACGATCATCGACCGCCAAAGCGTCGACCGCACGACCGTGGCCGAACACGCCTGTGTCACGCCCGTGACACGCCCGTGTCACGCCCGTGACACGGCCGTGTCACGCCCGTGACACCTGCTCCAAAATTCAGACTGGGCTTAAAACATCACCCGTCCCTCTTTTGAGTTTCGGGGTGTTACAACTCTCTCCCTCTTAAAATAATTTCGCCCACGAAATTACTAAAGGAAAAGAAGACAGAAAACCAAGAGCGATACCTGAGCGAAATAACTCCGGGTACTCCTCCAGCATGGTCTGCTCCCATTCCCAAGAGAGCTCCTAGCTATCGCAATAGTCCCACCGGACCACGACTATTCAAAACTCCTTGAGACAAAGTCGCTCGACTTCACGGTCTCCAAAATGAACGGGTTTGACCCTAGTCGTCAATCTTTCGTCCACCAATGCTTGACCACTCACGATCAAGTTCGAAGGCTCTTGCGCCGCCTCACCAAACCGCTCTAGGAATCTCAAGTGGTCCAAGGTATACCGGGCTCAGCTTCCCCAAGCGTCGCTCCCGTGAAACCCTCTTGAATGACTTTAACTTCCAACACGCCATCTGATAACTCATCAATCCGTTACGTAGCATTAAAACACTTAGTCTGCCTTTCCTGAGCGATTAGTAAAAGTTCTCATATGGTTCGCACCAAAAAGGGTAGTGTTTACCACTTCTTACTTTAAATACAACTTCGTGTCATCAGTTTCTAGCCTCGACAACAACAAGCGATGACTTCTACCAAAAAGGGCCTCGAAGGGCGCCATTTGTATACTCGCTTGGTAGCTAGGGTTGTACACCAACTTTACCATAATAGATGACCTTCTACTGCTTCCCGAAGTCCAGAACGCACATGCGAAGCACGTCCTCCAACGTCCTGTTGACCAACTCGGTCTGCTCATCCGTCCGCGGATGTAAGACTGGACTAAACTTCAACTTAACCTCCAGCACTTTCTGCAACCACTCCCAATTATTGGACGTAGAACGCCCACCTCGATTGCTCGCAAAGTTGCGGGGCCACCGTGCCGTCTAATGATGTTATCCATAACCATTTACCAGCTACTCCACCGAATTATCCTTCCTATGCGGAATGAAGTGTGATGCTAATGTCAACATAACTACAATCACCCAAACGGCGTCATCATTTCACTGTGACTTTGGCAAACCATGCCCACAGTCCAGTCGAACTTCTATTCCGAACTAGGCAAGGATTCAAGAATCCCCCGGCACTTGGCACTCTGCCTTCACTAAGGCGCAAGGCTAGCACTTTGCCACATAATGTGCCACGACCTTCTAGAGTTCTGGCCACCAGAGCACTTCTTCAGATATCGGCACAACTTCGTGCCTCCTAAGCGAGTTGAGTACTTGATATAACGTATCACAACTCCACCCATAGATTACCCATGCTTGTGCCGCACAAACAATGGTCTTTCCTTGGTAGCCCACCTACAACCGTCGATTTGGGATTTTGACCCATCGAGCCGCACTCATGATTTCCTTCATGCAACTACACAAGCCATAGTCTACCAACTACGATCAACCAGGTCATACTGGACTTTTGACCAGTTCAACAACGCTTCGACGCTAGTCCGCTTGTCAACACAACAGATCTCTAATGCTTCCAAATCCCGAACTAGCCTCTCAACATGTACCGACGACCATTCGGCTTGGGCGGGAGCCCTGCGACTCAACACATCCGCAACGCATTGCCCTTGCCGGGTGCATGATGAATCTTGAACGTATAGTCCCCCAGGAACTCCATTCATCTCCGCTGCCACATGTTCAGATCCTATTGATCCAATAGGTATTTCAGGCTCTTATGGTCGGTATGGATATCGACCTTAACGCCGTACGGGTAGTGCCTCCACAGCTTAAGCACAAATATCACGGCCGCCAACTCCAAGTCGCGGACCGGATAATTCCTTTCATGCACTTTTAGCTGACGCGATCCATAAGCTATCACGCTCCTATGCTGCACCAGCACGCAGCCCAAACCACTACGCGAGGTATCACTATAAACCTCGAAGCCCTCGGTCCCACTCGGCGAACTAAGCACTGGCACCGTGGTCAACCGACCCTTCACCTCTTCAAAATCTTGCGCACTCTCATGCGTCCACACAAAACTCTGAACTTTCCTTGCCAAAGTCGTGAGAGGTAGCGCTATCCGCGAGGAGTTCTCCACGAAGTGCCTGTAATAGCTGGCAAGCCCCAGCAAACCCCGGACTTCCGCTACCGAAGACAACACAGTCCACTTTCGTATTGTAATAATCTACGCCGGATCCACCGCAACTCTTCCCTACTGACTAAGTGACCAAGGAACGTCACTGAAGATAACCAAGACTCGCCTTTGGAGAACTTTGCGTATAGCTCGTTCCTCCTTAGCGTCTCCAAAACCAAACGCAGATGCTTGAAGCGATCTTCTTCGCACTGCGAACACACCGATAGGTTGTCAATAAAGACGATCACAACATGGTCTAAGTACTCCCTGAACGTTCTGTTCATCAGGTCCATGAACACCGATGGCGCATTAGTCAGCCCGAACGACATGACCGTAAACTCGAAATGCCCATATCTTGTGTTGAACGCTATCTTTGGGATATCACTTTCCCCGATTCTCAGCTGATAGTAACCAGACTTAAGATCCAACTTTAAGTACACCGATGACCCAACCGATTGATCAAACAAATCGCCAATCCTTGGGATCGGGTACTTGCTCTCTTTTGTCAACTTGTTCAGTTCTCCATAACCGATTCAGAGTCGCAAACTCCCGTCCTTCTTATACCCGAAAAGGACCGGTGTGCTCCAAGACGACAAACTTGGATGCACATACTCTAGCTTCATCAACTTTTCTAGTTGAACCTTTACTCCACTAAAACCTTAGGCATCAGCCTATAAGGAGAGCGTGACACCGGTTTAGCACCTGGCACAACTCAATCGTGGAATCGATCTCTCGCTACGGTGGGGCTCTAGGGAGATTATTCGGGAACACGCCGGGATGCTCAAAAACCACTGGGATACTACCCAGAGTGGACTTAGGCATTACAGCCTCCACTAACGTGAAGAACAGCTTTGTACCGACAGAAAACTGTCTTGACCACCGGGAGGGCAGACGTCAGTGTCCTGCTCGATCCCTTCAGTTCCGTAAATGTTGTCTCCTACCCAACCCCCAGCTAGGTCTTTTTGCGGTTGCAAACGATAAAAGCCTTCTGCCCCAACAGCTAGCCCATAAAAAGATGACGTCAAACTCTACTAACGGTAACAGCAATGCTAGCAAGTCGAATCCTTGACTTTCAATCAGACTCTTACCGCACAGACTGTATCTGCGTGCGCACTGGATGACTACTGAGCAATAACCCATCCGGGTTTCCAAGATTCCAAAATTAAAGCTTAGAACTTCAAGTTCTAAGTAAACACGCATCAGGCAAGAAGCAAGGTTGCTAACAACTAAACCATACCTGACGACCCGACAGTCGGCCACATGACCTCCTGCTGGCCAAGGATGTCCATTCCCAGTTGGGCCGGAGTAAACAGCGGTGTGGTGGACGCTACTGCCTTTCCCTTCTCCTCAGATATTGCCCCCAACTTCTTTTTGGTCATTGGGCGTCCACTCCAACAATCCCGGGCATAGTGCCCCGGCTGTCCACAAACAAAGCATGCATCCGGGGCTTGGACTGTAGTCGCTCCGGATGTGCTAGAGTAAGGGACTAGACCCGACCTCCTAGACTTCTTGTACCACCTACGGTACCCAGATTTTGAGGTTGGCATTTTGAACATCATTTCCTTTACACCAGAGGCTTCAACTGCTCCTGCCAAAACTTTCCTTGTCTTCGGAGCACCCTCCCAACACTCTCTGGCGAGATGCCCTTTCTTGCCACAAGAATAACAATTGAGGGTAGTTCGGGTAGTGGATAACCCAGCCTCCTTTCTCGGCATCTTTCGATAGACAGTCCTTAAAGGATCTGCAAGGTTTGGTACCCTATTCTCTGGTACTTGGTGAGTTTTCCCCAACTCCACCTCCAAAGCTCTGGCCGACTCCACCAAAGCTTGGAATCCCAATAACTTTGGTCCTAGCAGTAGAATACGCAACTCGCTGCGCAGACCGTTATAAAATCTATTAACTATAGATTGCTCGCTTTCCCATTCAAAGCCTGGGTAGCGCCTTATCATAAGGAACGTCTGCAAATATGCGTCAACTGAATGTTCTCCTTGCACTACAGTCATGCTCATCTGCTTCTCTGAAGGACCTCCAAATGCCCTTTGCTCCAACATACCGCCCGATGTTGGGGCCATCTCAGGGAAAAAGGGTTGCACATTACATCCATGTTGTGCGTTGATCACAGCGAACAACGCTTCAACCACCCTTCTTATGGTTTCCCAAGACGTAGGGGTCTCAGGAACGTTACCTAGTGCATTACTTTGCTCAGCAAATGTGTGTTCTGACTGCCACGCTCCACTTCCGGACACCTATAGTCATTCAAAACACAATAAGTGACTGAACAAAATTGCAAAAAGCAATTATAGGAACACGCAGGTTCCTCAAATATGTGTATTTTCATTCCTAAGTGGACATTCATGGGTTCTTTTCATGTTATAACGATGACGCACACACATGTGCTCACCACCCCTTAAAGTGAATTCGCCCACGAATTCATTTAAGCTTGACCGAAACCAGTAGTTTGATACCAATTTGTAACACCCCTATCCGTCGCATAGTATATAACATTAGGTCCGGCCGGGGCCCGACGCCATATACTACGGACAGACCGGTTGGTTACGCATTGAAACCATTCAACCAATCGCAACGTCCTACACAACACCTAGCGGAAGCAATTTATTAGAGTTGCAAAGAATAAAGAACCCTGCCAAGCATGAATGTCCACTACTCAAACCCATAGGAATGTATAATACACAAAACGGAAATAGCCTTATGGCCTTACAATAGTTTGCTTAAAAAGAGCGTCTTCCAAACCTCGGCACGCAGGCCGGCCACACATGAGTACAAAAGGAAAAACACTCAAAACTTGGCCTTCGAGGGCCAGTACAGCCACTTGGGCTTTAGCTTGCTAATTACCTCTCGGCTCCGCAGTACCTGCAAGCAACAATCAACCGCACAGTGGTAAACAAAGGCAACGGTCAGCTATGCTGACCAAATTATAACGATTCCGCCCCCAAACCGGGGCGGCAAAGCTTCTTCCCTGCACTTGTTAGCAAAAAAAGCAACACAGTAAAACAAGCATCTCATCATAGGTGCACGCTCTCACGGCCGTACACCCCGTGCTCTCAGGGCACTTACTCGGCGAAGCCAGTCCGAACCCCGTCCGGTCCTCGACTCCACCACCACCCCCAGGGTGGCAATCTTTGTGAGCATTTAGTCTTCTCAGCCGCAACCTAGAATCGATCTCCAAACCTCGGTAAGTCCCACGTAAAACTTTAGGTCGCTTTAACCGAGCAGGTGGAGCGGTTAGGGGTACACTAGCCCGTTGCTCACCCCGCCATTGCCATTTGGCCACTGACGCGGACTAAGCTTTCCCAGTCCCAAATAACGATCAAACATGGTACATAGCCCCGCTATGTACCCGGTTGGCTCTCAGGCCACCGATATGACAGAAATGCATTTCCGTCCAGATTTCCGGGTGCACCTCGGGGTTAATCCCCCAGATTCCCCGATGCATTCTACCGCATAGCAACCCGAAAATAATCACAATGCTCGGAGTCTTCTCCGGCTAGAATATGCATAACAAAACATCACCGATCCGGAAAACAAGTCCGGGTAGGCTTCACACACCATGCCTATGTCCGTAGTACGATTCCGGACTCTAACAAGGGGGACTTTATATATCTACCCCAAGGAATACCACAATCTCGCCGCACACTCGCGGGAGAGGGGTTTTCCCATGCAAAGGAAGAAGAGCTTCACATGCTCAAGAAGAGAATCGTTACCCTTTCGCTTTTCCCCGGCGCCATGACGATCTAGCTGGATGGAAAGCACCGTATTGGCCTCGCCTTCACGGATCCGGTCTCGGATCGTGATTTGGAGCCCGAAGCTCCGCCGGTGACCGGATCTAGCTTCTTCTTCCTCCTCCAAGCTCTCCCCTCTCTCTAACTCTTAGAGAGAGAACCAACCAAAGGGAATGAGGGTTTCTAAACCCTATTCCCGGATTTAATAACCCAGCAACAGCCCCCCACCGTTGGATCCAAATCCAAGGGAACGAACGGCCATGATTTGGCCTAAAATACAAAATCTGGGGCCGAACACGGGTTGCAACATGGCCGTGTGCCCGGCCGTGTCATCCATTCGCCGTCTCGATCGATTCGAAAAACCAGCACACGGCCTTTGACACAGCCTCCGACACGCCCGTGTCACCTGCGACACGCCCGTATCGGGACCCGTGTCACGCCCCCCGTGTGCAATCGACCAACACTTCGCAAACAGAGAGGTACACGGCCTTGTGACACGACATCCGACACGCCCGTGTCAAATTTGACACACCCGTGTTTGTGCCCGTGTCACGGCCCGTGTACCACACTTACAGATTCCCTAGAGTGACACGGCCTGGGACACGCCCGTGTCCTAGGCCGTGTTCTACAACTCGACGATCATCGACCGCCAAAGCGTCGACCGCACGACCGTGGACGAACACGCCTGTGTCACGCCCGTGTCACACCCGTGACACCTGCTCCAAAATTCAGACTGGGCTTAAAACATCACCCGTCCCTCTTTTGAGTTTCGGGGTGTTACAATTTGCCTCTCCCGAGTGCTACCACCAGGCCAGTCAGCTAGATGGGAGCCTGAGGGCGGGTGTTGAACATCCTTTGGGCTCAGCCCCTGGGTCATAACGACGTCCATCGGGACCCCCGCCCTGCCAGCTTGGAGGGAGCCTGACAGTGGGAGAATCGAGACCTAACACCATAGCGAGAAGACTTAGAACATTTGCCTCTCCCAGGTGCTACCACCAGGCCAGTCAGCTAGATGAGAGCCTGAGGGCGAGTGTTGAACATCCTCCGGGATCAGCCCTAGGGTCATAACGACGTCCATCGAGACCCCTGCCCTGCCAGCTTGGAGGGAGCCTGACAGCGGGAGAATCGAGACCTAACCCCAGAGCGAGAAGACTTAGAAAATTTGCCTCTCTAGGGTGCTACCACCAGGCCAGTCAGCTAGATTGGAGCCTGAGGGAGGGTGTTGAACATCCTCCGGGCTCAGCCCTAGGGTCATAACGACGTCCATCGAGAACCCTGCCCTGCCAGCTTAGAGGGAGCCTGATAGCGGGAGAATCGAGACCTAACCCCAGAGCGAGAAGACTTAGAACATTTCTTGAGTTTTTATGATATTATGCTATGAAAGTTCCGCAATATCTCATTTCACCGTTTCGATCATCATGCAAAAAGGGCTCAAATGAATGACACAAATTGTATCGAAAAAGCTAAGGCAAATACAAATATTCAGGGATAGAAGTGTTTAAGGTCGTCGCCGCTCCAGGTGTGGCTCAAGCTCTCGCCCTATACATTTTGGAGGCGGTATCCTCCCGACCTTAGTGCCTCTTTCACGATGTAGGGCCCCTCCCAGTTTGGATGGAGCTTGCCTATGGCAACCGATCTTTCCGCCGCATCTACCTTCTTTAGGACCAGGTCGCCTTCCACAAACTGTTTGACCCGAACATGTTTGTCAAAGTACTTAGCCATCTTCCGCTTGACTTCCTCTTGCCGAACCGCTGATAGGTCGTGCAATTCTTCTACCAGGTCCAAGGAGAGCCGTTGTTCCTCCTCGTTTTCAACTCTCCACTCCTCTCTTCCAGCTTCCGCCTCAGCGACCCTGGGAGTATGGACCTCGAGTTCGATGGGGAGCACCGCCTCGCTTCCATGAGATAGTTTAAAGGGCGTCTCTCCCGTGGCGGTATTGGGAGTAGTCCTTAGGGCCCAAAGAATGGAGGGGAGTTGCTCCACCCAACTCCCTTTCAAATTTTAAACCTTCTTTTTCAGTAGGTTAACAATAACCTTATTGGCCGCCTCCACCTATCCGTTGCTCCTTGGGTGATGGACAGAGGCGAACCTAAGGTCAATCCCGAGCTCTCCACAGAACTTGATGAATTCGTTGTTGGCGAACTGCGGTCCGTTGTCGGTGACGATGGCTTGGGGCAACCAATGCCTATAGATGATTTCCCCCCATACAAAATTTCGGATGATCTACGAGGTCACCTTCGCCAACGCCTTCACCTCCATCCACTTAGAGAAATAATCAATCATTACCAACAAGAATCTTCTTTGCCCGCTTGCCTGGGAGAAGGTCCCTACTAGATCCATTCCCCAAATTGCGAAAGTCTAGGGGGTCGTGATACTCCTGAGTTGCTGAGCTGGTTGTAGTTGGAGGGGGCGAACAGTTAGCACTTATGGCATTTTTTGACAAATTCTAAGGCATCATGCCCCAGGTTAGGCCAGAAGTAACCCTGCCTGATAACTCTCCCCTCCAGGGTCCGACCTCCCGAGTGACTCCCACATTCCCCGGAGTGGACCTCTTCCAAAATCCTTGACACCTCCCCCTCCGGCACACAACGAGCCAGTAATCCCGAAAGGGTCTTTCGGTAGAGTTGCCCGTCGCGCAAGAGGTAATATGTTGACTTGTACTTGATCTTCTTTCTATCCATCCCTTTTGGGTACTCTCAAGTTTATAAATAGGTGGTGAAGGGGTCCATCCATATGGATCGCTGATCTATCTCCATCAACTCTCCTTCCTCCAAGGATGGGTGAAAAAGGTCCGTGATAGTGCCCCCCACCGAGGGCTGTGCTTAGCAAGATGGTCGACCTGTTCATTTTCCTTCCGTGGCACATGTTGAATGGAGAAGGTTTGGAAACCCCCATTGATTCCCTTGACCTTGGCAAGATACCGTTGAAGGGTAGGCTCCCTTGCTTCAAATTCCCCGTTGACCTGGGAGGCTACTACCATGGAGTAAGTGAGGACCTTCACATCATGCACTCCCAATTCCCTGGCCAGGCATAGCCCTGCGATCACCGCTTCGTACTCGACCTGATTGTTGGTTATAAAAAAAATGTATTACCACTATCTGCTAAATCCGGGTCCCTTGGGGGCTCTCCAAGACGACCCCAATCACTAAGGAGTGTTTCCCTGAAGCCCCATCCACCATCATCTTCCAAAAGACGGGGTAAGTGAGTTTGTCCTCTGCTACCTTGACCGCATAGTCAGCCAGGAAATCAGCCATCACTTGTGCCTTGATCGCGAGTCGAGGGACAAAGGAGATGTCGAACTCACTCAATTCTACCGACCATTTGGCGAGTCTTCTTGAGTGCTCCACCCCCTCGAAAATGTTACGGAGGGGGTGGTCGGTCACCACCTAGATGGAGTGTGCCATGAAGTAAGGCCTGAGTCTTCAGGCCGAGATGATTAGAGCGAAGGCCAACTTCTCTAAGATGGGGTAGCAGAGTTCCGCCTTCCTCAGAACCCTACTCACGTAATAGATGGGCAGCTGTTTCCTCCCCTCCTCCCAAACTAAGACAGAACTAACGGTCTCCGCCCCGACCCCCAAATACAAGAACAAGTCCTCCCCCTCCTTCGGCCCCTGGAGTAAGGGGGTCTGAGTCAACTGCTTCTTCAAGGCCTGGAATGCCTTCTCGCATTCCGAGGTCCATTCGAACTTTTGACCTCCTCTCAAGGTCTTGAAGAAGGTAGAGCACTTTTCCCCGGCCCGGGAGAGGAACCTGCTCAGCCCTGCCAGCCTCCCCGTCACTCGCTGTACCTCCTTTGCATCCCGAGGCGACTCCAACTCTATAATCGCCCTGACCTTGTCGGGGTTGGGTTCGACTCCAGCGGGGGTGAGGAGGTGGCAAAGAAATTTGCCCCTGCTCGCCCCGAAGATGCACTTCAAGGGATTCAGCCTCATCTTGGACTTTCGCAAGGTGGCGAAGGTCTCCTCCAAATCCTGGAGGTGGGAGCCGACCTCCTGACTTTTTATCATCAAGTGATCCACGTATACTTCCAGGTTCCTCCCCTTCTGTCCCTAGAATACACGGTCCATCATCTTCTGGTATGTTGCTCCTGCATTCTTCAACCCAAAAGGCATCATCTTGGAGCAGTAACACCCATCTCCTGTGATGAATGAGACATTCTTTATGTCAGGAGGGTGCATCCTGATCTGATGATAACCTGAAAAGGCATCAAAAAAACTCATTACAGAAAAACCAACGGCTGAATCTACCAGCGCGTCGATTCTAGGCAAGGGGTAACAATCTTTTGGGCATGATTTATTAAGAAGTCAAAAGTCTACACACATCCTCCACCGGCCATCCCCTTTTTTCACCATTATAACATTTGAGACCCAGCCGGGGTATGGAATTTTGGAAATGAAATCGGCCTAGAGGAGCTTGGCGACTTCCTCCCTGATTGGTTCGGCCAGCTTATCTGTGATGGAACTCCTCTTCTGCTGGATGGGACGAGCCTCCGGGTATAGGTTGAGACGGTGGCAGACGACGTTAGTACCGATCCCAGGCATCTCGGTCGCGCTCCAAGCGAAGACGTCCACATTCTTCTTGATGCACTCCAGCATCCTGCCTTGATCCTCCGGGGTCAACCCTCCGGTGATGTGGACCTTCTACACCTTGCCATCCTGGGTAAGAACCTCCATCTCTACCACTTCCTCAGCGGCCTCCAACCAGGACTGCTCCTCCCACTCTGCAATATCCTCCCTGAAAGAAAAGGGATAGATACTACTCTAGAGGGTGGGGGAATAGAGTAATCAAAAATTGCACTAGCAAAGTTGACTGTCTACTCAACTCCCTTGGAGTTAATTGCGGAATGAAAGTTATAGATATTTGCGAAGTAACCCTAAAGCCTAACACAAGTGTTGTGCACAAAAGGCAGCCAACTGTAATTACAGTTAAGGCTTGGAATCCTAAACAACAACTAGCAAACCTAGTTAAAACTAATCACAGCCAACAGCACAAGTAATAAATCAAACAACCAGACGATACAAGGGAATTTATAGTGGTTCCCCAAACAACTTGGGTACGTCCACTCTTCTACCAACATGGTAGGAATCCACTCAGGTTTTTGATCAGGTGCCCTGCCACCAACAAGATCTGCTTCAGGTAGATCTAGAAACCCTTTAGACTTTTGATCAGGTGTCTAAAAACCAACACAGGTTTTTGATCAGGTGCCCTGCCACCAAGGTATACTTTTGAAGGGATTAATAACCCTTTACAGGAGGGGGAAAGGAGGTTAAAATGTCTTCTCTATTTTAAATAGAATTAGAGAAGATCAAGAACTTGCACTGAGCTAGAAAGCTCTAAAGAGTCAAGGCTCCCCCTGGCTAAAAGATTGTCCAGGTGAAGTCTTGCTTCAGTGCAGAAAACACTTCAGAAAATCTGAAGGAAAAAGCTACAAGAAGATAATAAATATGAAATGAAAATTCTTCTTCAGGCAGCTATCTTCTTCTTCTTCTTCTTCAAATAGCTCTGAGTGAAAATCTTCCTGTAAGCAGGATGAACTCAGGATGAAGAAGAATGAAGAGCTAAAAACTTCTTTTCAGTTGGATGTGAACGAGCTGAGAGCAGTAGAACTTTCTTGCTTTTACTATTTCTCTATGCTGCTGAGAGTATATGATCTTGGTACTGTGTTTTAAGTAAGTCCTTCTTTCAAAAGAAGCTCTTTTTATATGAACCTTTGGAACGGCTTTAATTTGAGTTTGAATCTTTGTCTTCTTCTGGCATCAGCAAACTTGGCTGCAAAAAGCATAAAGCAAAAACAAAATCTACAGACAGATATCCTATAAGAGGATAAAGCTTTCTAAGAAGCTGCAAATAACTCTGATAAAATAATACTAGAGGAAGTCACATCAGAAGAGACTCTTTACGGCCAAGGAAGACTTTTTGAGTCTAACGACTATAAAGGACAGCCTGACAGATAAAGCAGAAAACATATTTCAACTAATAAGACAAACAATTTTGTTAGAAAAAGATTGGCTCATGCATAAGGACTGGAGCAGATATTGCATGGAAATAATATCATAACTTTATTCAAATAATCTTTTATAAAATATGCCAAAATAAATATGAAATAAATCACATCATAGAAGATGACAAAATTACTCAATACATACAGCAAAACGTCGAACGAACCTCGGAGATCGTCGACCGAATCACAGAGATCGTTGACCTATCAGATAGATAGTCGAACGATACAGATAGTCGAACTATCAAAGAAGATAGGCGAACTACCACAGCAGATAGTCGACCTATCAGAACAGATAGTCGAGCTATCAGATAGTCGATCTATCAAGGCAGATAGTCGAGCTATCGAGCAAAACAGATAATCGACCTATCAAACAGATAGTCGATCTATCAAAGAAAACAGATAGTCGACCTATCAAACAGATAGTCGAACTATCAAAGAAAGCAGATAGTCGACCTATCAAACAGATAGTCAAACTATCAAAGAAAACAGATAGTCGACCTATCAAACAGATAGTCGAACTATCAAAGAAAACAGATAGTCGACCTATCAATCAGATAGTCGAACTATCAAAGAAAGCAGATTGTTGACCTATCAAACAGATAGTCGAGCTATCAACCAAAATAGATAGTCGACCTATCAATAGATAGTCGAACTATCAGATAGTTGAACTATCCAAGCAGATAGTTGAACTATCAAAGAGAACAAATAGTCAACCTATCAAACAGATAGTCGAACTATCACAGAAAGCAGATAGTCGACCTATCAAACAGATAGTCGAACTATCAAAGCGGACTGATAGTCGACCTATCAAACAGATAGTCGAACTATCAGATAGTTGAACTATCCAAGCAGATAGTCGAACTATCAATCACAATAGATAGTAGACCTATCAAACAGATAGTCAAACTATCAACGCAGACAGAACGTCGACCAACTGATAGACGATCGTCGAACAGTCGATAGACGATAGTCGAGCGGCGTTCGACCATAGTCAAACGAAAAAACAACTTAACCAAATATTCATCTAGAAAAGTGACAAGTCTAAACTAGAGCAAACTAACTAAACAACTAACCTTTGACCATAGATAAATCTTGGGTCAAGAGACAGAAAGAGAAGACTGAACTCAAATCAAAACTAGGGTACCAACACTCCCCTCTTGGAGTAAGGACCTCCCCTCCTTCTATGGTCATCGCCTCGACCGATTCCTCAGGGAGTACCTCCTCGCAGACTTCCCCCTCCATCCTTTCTTCCTCCCTGTTTTCTTCTCCAACCTCCTGCCCTTCCACCTCTTCCATCCTTCTCCCCATTTCTTCGACCTCCTCCTGCCAAGAAATGGAGTTCACTGCCGTCAAGTAGCATTCTCGAGCTTCCTTTGGGTCGCTGCGGACTCGAACCTGGATCCCCTCTGCATTGAACTTAAGGCATTGATGGAAGGAGGAGGGGACGCAGCGAAAGGCGCTGATGAGGGGCCGTCCAAAAATGGCATTGTAGTTGCTGGAGGCCTTCACTATGACAAATCGGCAGTTCCTGGATTGCCCCCCTAAGCTGACATGGAGTCCCACTCCCCCCTCTACTTCTTTCCTCTCCCCCAAAAAATCGAAGAGAGTCCCATCGGAGGCCAGTACCCTCTTGGCTTTTACCTACATGGCGTCGAAGGGCTTCTTGAAGATGATGTTGACGGAGCTCCCATTATCAATGAGGATCTGGGAGACTGTGAAATTCTCGATGGCTGTCTGGATGACTAGCGCATCGCAAAAGGGGTCCTCATGACCCGACATGTCCTCCCTCGAGAAGGTGATCCTCTCCTCTAGGGGTGGGGTCTGGGATGTGGAGCCGATGCTCCTTCGGTACAGGTGTGGAGGCTTGCTTTTCAGGAAGCTTTGACCCCCACCCCCACCCCCACCCCACATGGATCACTCTGATCCCTCCTCGGGTCCCAACATTGGCCCGGTCTTCGCAACGATCCCCCTCCGCCTAGGGTCGGACATCCTCAATCCGCACTTCCTGGCGGTTCTGCTGTCGCTGTTGCTGTTTCCTGTTTCCCCGTATCTCGAGGAACTTCGGGCACGTGATCGTCGTGTGCCACTCCTCTTGGTGGTAGTCACAATAGGGTAGGCCTATCCTGACCTCCCTCCTCCTCCTTGGCTATCCTCTCCTTCTCCCCCCCAGGGCTATAGCCATGGCCTCCTCCTGATCGGGAAGGGGGGGGGTCTCTTACCTTGCCTCCCCCCTGGGGGTAGAACTGGTCGCGCCCATCTTGGCAGTTATCTCCTCCCCGATAAGCCCTTCATGGCCCTTGATCCTGCCACTCCAGCCTCCAACATAATCAGTTGTTTGGTTCCTGACGCGCCCACCTGGGCTGCTGCAGATGCTTCTCTTTCTGCCGAGGCTCGACCCTTCTCTCCTCCTGGGCTCGACCACCCCTTGGCTTCTCCTCCTCTACGGCCAACCTGGCCAACCTCCGAGCAAACTTTGGGTGTGCTGCTTCCATGTCGGCCTCCCTTGCCACCCTCTCCAGGAGAGTCTCAAAAGGCACTAGAG
The DNA here is from genome assembly GCA_039513925.1 of Platanthera zijinensis. Taxonomy (NCBI): domain Eukaryota; kingdom Viridiplantae; phylum Streptophyta; class Magnoliopsida; order Asparagales; family Orchidaceae; genus Platanthera; species Platanthera zijinensis. The sequence goes on along the minus strand of CM077097.1, from coordinate 20,373,017 downwards.
GCATCCTCTTCAACTCCATGGCAAAGAACCCAGGATGGAGACCCAGGGTGAAGGCCACCATCATGGTATGCCCTGGCATCTCTTGTACCCTGGACTGTTCCTCCTGAAACCTTTCCAGGTAACTTCCCAGGGTCTCCCCTACTCGTTGTTTGATACGGAACAAGGAATCGGCATCCCTCTTCCTTTTCTTCGAGGTGGTGAATCTCAACATGAACCCTCTGCGCAGGTCCTCGAAGAAGTAGATAGAGCCGGTCGGGAGCAGATAAAACCACTCTCTCGCTTTCTCCCTGAGGGTGATGGCGAAGAGCCTGCACTTGAAGCCATCCGACATCTGTCGGATTGATAACATGTCTTCAAACCACTGGATGTGTTGGACCGGATCTCTTTTCCCTGAATAGTAGGACATCTCCGGCTCTCGGAACCCCTCTAGAACTGGGGCAGAAGAAACGAACTCGCTGAAGGGGCTTCCTCCCTCAGCTGGGCGAGTTGGGAACTCCCTCCCCACCGTCTCACCGAACTGGTACTCGCCTGCCGAGCTCGGGAAGAGGACTATCCCCCTCGGCTCGCTCTCCCCCTTGCTCGTGATTTCCTTCCCGGCTCGCCTGATGGGCGCGTCGTTGCCTAGTGCCAGATCGGCGACCACGGGAACCACCGGCGTCGTGCTCTCGACTCGCATGCCGAGTGTGACCCTAATGAGTCCGAGCACTTCCTCTCTGAGCTCCGCGGACATCCCCGCCGCCGCGGGAGGGGGAGGGGGTGGCGGGCTCGCCCTGCTTGAACCTTGCCCTTCATCTCTTGCCATCGAACTTGCGGAAGATTTTCTGTGCTAACCACGCTCCACGCTCACCGCACCAAAGTGTTGAAATAGAAAAATCGGTCCCTGAGGAGTCCGACCCTTGGAGAAGGGGTGGTCGCACACTTACTTCTCTCCTCACGAGCCCAAGTGACAAGGTAAAAGGACTAGGGATAGACCCAAGGCTCCAGCATGGAGGTCCCACCATACACCCGGAAGATCTTAGAGCGCTTCCCCTCCTTAGCCAAGTGCTGAAGCTAAGGTACCTCAGAAAGCAGTTGAAGACCGGGCACAAGAAAGCGTGCCTTCTGAGGTACCCATTGGGTCCTATTTATAGGAAATGGCGGTCTGCAAATATCCGAACTTCACTATTTTCAAGGACTATAGGTTGTCCAAAGGGGGTAACATGGTAAAAATACACCACAGCCGAAGGGCGAGCCAGCCCTGAGAAGAAGGTCCATTAAGCGGGGGCGGCGAGCACGGACGTGGGAAAACTTCCCCCCACGTCGAGGTGAATGGCGGTGAGGGTGCTCGCCCCACTCAACGCCATGGGAGAAGGCGTTGAGTGAGCTCGCCTCTCTCAACACCACGGCCTGGCATTCCTTGCTCAACGCCACGGGGGAAGGCGTTGAGTGAGCTCGCCTCTCTCAACGCCACGGCCTGGCTTTCCTTGCTCAACACCACAGGAGAAGGCGTTGAGTGAGCTCTCCTCTCTCAACGCCACGGCCTGGCTTGCCTCGCCTTGGGCCTGGACGAGTCAGCTCTGAAGTCCCTGCTCGCGGGCATGCTGGCACTCGCCCATCCCTTTGCTCTGGCGAACTTTTCCTTGGCCGGATCAGCTCGAATCCACGAACTCTGAGCTCGGCTCTACGATTGTCGAGCCTGTACTCGGCATGCTCGGCTCGGCATGCTCTGCTGAACTCGCTTGGGGCTCTGGGGCGGTCTGAGCCGGCCGGTTTGGCTCCTGTTAGCCCACTCGCTAGATACGGGGTTGTACACCTAGAGCGTCATCTCGGGGATGAGAGCTCCCCCCTCTTGAGCCCTCTTGCCTAGCAAGTCGGCTCTCGCCTCGGCCCCTCTCGCCTAGCGAGCAGCTCTTGCCCCGCGAGTGGCAATTTCCCTGGGATCCACTTGCCTAGCGAGTTGGCTCTCGCTTGGGTCCATCTCGCCCAGCAAAATAAACTTCTCTCTAAACCCATCTCGCCTTCTGCTCCTCCGAGCCTGAGGTTGTACATTCTTAGCATCAGTTTGTTTGTGTGATGGAATCCTAATGTGAGAAGTTAGAGCTTTCAAGCAAGCCCGAGTTTTGAGACCCACAAGGGGGTGGGGCCTATACAAGAGTTTCGTGTGGCGACTTGTATGTCGTTAGGGGAAATCATAGGTACCCATATGTTTGTGGCTTGAATGCCGAAGGGAAAATTGGAAGTACCCAATTTATGATGTGTTAGATTCATACGATATAGGGTGCCTTGGGTAAAGTCTAGGTATGCATACATGCTGCATTATAGGGCCCTTTTACTATATGCTCAACGTAGAAACATGTTTGTTGTATGAGACATCCAAACCTGATTTCTATATTCATGTATATTTGCATACAAAGTGCTGACCTGCAGGGTGATGGTGTTCCCTAGGGTCTGCTAGGGACTGCTGAGAGGAGATTTTTTGGTTACAGTTGAGTTCAGCCTTTGCTGACCCACGTTACCACCAATTTTTATAGGGCAAGGATCGCAAGCGGGAGCAAGCTCGCTGGCCTAAAAGGCCTAAGCCTCATGAAGTAATATCTTGGTTCAGTAGTTTTATTTAGTTGAATGTTATGCTTAGTGCACTATAATTCTGACTTGCATGCCAAGGTAGCCTAGGAGTGCTATTGCACATTGATATGTTATTGTTTCAGTTGTTGGATGCAAGAATGTTGTAAGGCCTTAAGGCCATTTTGAAACTCTTGTAAAAGTGGATAACTTCTAGTGTTGATATTTGTTTCCTTTGTTTATAGTTTGAGTTAAGAGTTGGATAGTTTATATCATCTTATAATATTTAAGCTATGGCGTCTGTATGTTATGGGGGCCCGACCAGACCCATATTATACAATCATTACATGGGAGGTGTTATAATTTAGTATCAGAGGGAGGTTAGTGTTTAGGGTAAGGATTTGTGGTGGTCGAATGTCATAATCGGATCACGTTAACAAGTTATCGGAAAGTAAAGGGATATATCACACTAATCCTAGAGGGGGGGGGGGGTGAATAGAGTTTTAAAAACTTTTGATTAATTTTTATTGCAGACTAAATTAAGTGATAACTATATATAGAAAGGCAGCAAGAAAAACACAGAAATCCCAACACAGAGAAAATAAAAAATAGAGCAACCAGACGACACAAAGATTTTGTAGTGGTTCCCCTAAAACTTGGGTACATCCACCCTTCTACCACCCTTGTAGGAATCCACTATAGGTTTTTGATCAGGTGCCCTGCCACCACAAGTTTTTGCTTAGGTGCCCTGTCACAATAGGATCTATTTTCAAGGGAGATCTAGCAACCATTTGAGCTTTTGACCAGGTGCCCAAAAACTAAACTAAGTCTTTTGATCAGGAGACTTAACAATCAAGGACTAACTTTTGAAGGGAGTTAAAACCCAATACACAGGAAAGTAAAAAAGAAAATGATATTGTCTTCTCTTTCTCAAAGTTATGAGAAGAATAATGGATTGTTGTTGTTGTCAAAGCTCCCCCTGAGATGTAGAATGGTTTAGGAGAATGAGAGCTTTGCTCAGGGTGTAGGCCTTCAGACTGCTTGAAGATCTTCACGGAACTTTCAGATAGAAGTTCATGATTTTGTCTCTTGAAATTCCTGAAGCAAAAGTGTATGCCTGACTGCTTGGTTATCTTTGTGTTATTATTCTTTGTCTTTTTTACTAGAAGAGGAAAACCTTATATATTACTTGCAGATTTTTGGCAATTGAAATTTGAATTCCTTTTCCTTGATTAACTGCAGAAAATCTGGGAGTTGAATTGGTAGAAAATGTATTAAATGAATTTCCCTAACTGTCTCAATATAATAAGCCAAGTAATAAGTCTGTAAAGACCATAATTATTGCTGTCATGGAACGGTTATATTTTTGAAAATATGAGCATTAATTATCAGAGTATTACTGCCTTAATATAATCGAATTGAAATGATAGTCGATCTGAGAAACTGCAAAGGAAAAAATTTCGAACAGAACCTGGAAGGAAATAGTCGAACTCAGGAATAATTTCGTCGACCTGAACTCCAAATTCGTCGAGCTGAGAATTCTCCTTCGTCTAGCTGAGCTCAGCGATCATCGATCTGAAACTAAACTGCCAATCTGAGTTCCAAGTTTTTCGACCAAAGAAAGACTTTCGTCGAGCTAAACTTCTGATATGAGATCAGAGATTGTCGATCTCAGCTGGACTTTCGTCGAGCTCAACTCAGAGAAGGAACTCTAAGTTTGTCAATCTGAGATCGATGATTGTCGAGCTGAGTTCAACTATCGTCGAACTGAATTTCTGAAATCATTTTAACTGCATTTCCTTGAAGTCTTTTGTCTCTAAAGTCTGGAGTCTCTGAGGTCTTCTGAAGGCAGGTTAACCTAATGAGACTAACCTTAAACCTAGAACTAACAAATGAACCTAGGCTATACATGTTGGGTCAACAAACCTAATAGTGAACCTATCCCAAATCAACCCTAAACACAGGTGGGGTTCCAACAATCTCCTCATTTTGGGTGAGTTCATTATGAACAACAATAAAAGAAAAATCACAAAGAATAAAATAATATCTGGCAGAATTATAAAGTTTCAGTAGATATAAACAGAAGTGCCTTGTAACATATTTACAACAAATAAAAGTTAAAGTCCAAAAACAGAAAAGGAGAAACTGTCAAACTCTCTTAGAGGTATCCTGTGAAGTTCCAGTAGAAGGTTTGGTAAAGATAATTTCTCTATTGGGATCCATTGCTTGCTGTTTTGACATCTTCATATCTTCTGTCAAAGAATTATCACAGAAGCAGTTATGGGTACAACTGCTTCAGGATGTAGACACATGTAAGTATCAACATTAAAAAGGTTTTATACCTGGTATTTGTCCAGCTCTTTCTTTCTGTATGAAGACATTGTAGTATATTGCGAAATATCCTATCCTACTTCCTTAGCTTTTCTGATCTGAGAGAGTCCTATAAGCTCTTTAAACCTGGCCATCCTGAAATTAAGGTCCATTTCTGGATCACAAACTAGAGATAGAGGCCTTTCTGGACTAATTTTTCTTTCTGAATATCTTGATCTTTTTGCTGGCTATCTTTACTGTCAGATAGTTGTTGTTGTTGATGTTGTTCTCTCTGAGACTGAGAATTTGATCTAGAGGGTCTTTCTCTGCTGCTTTGAGTTGATCTAGATTGATATGAGTGAGAAGTAGATCTTTGACTTTAAGAAACATTGCCTGAAGATCCAGCTGCAGGAGGTGGAGGAGGACCTCTCCTGAATTGAGGTAGAGAAGAGTATCTCCTGCTCTTCTTCCTTTCTTTCATTTCATTCTTTGAATATCTCATCCAGTTGGGTGGTGTTTGGAGTGAGAGTAATGTTATGTAGAATGTAATAAGGAGTATCAGTAGTTGGATTTGGCTTTGGAGCAGCCTTGGGAGGAGCCTTCTTCTTAGCTTTTCTCTTTTTGGAACTAGTGTCCTCAGAGTCATCAGAATTTTCATCATCATCATCATCATCATCAGATGAAATTGCAGGATTATCATAAAGAGCATTAATCTGCCTAAGCATATCATCATAAAGAATTGTATGAGACTGAGGCTGTGCACTTGTATCTTTTATATCAGCCTGAGGCTGTACTTGAACTTTTGGTTCTGTAACATCTGTGTCCATATCTTGAAACATAATTTCATCAAGATCTGGAATGGAGGACTCAGCCCAGCCAAAAGTTGTAGGAGAAAAAGCCTTTGGCTATGAGTTAGTTATTGGCTTTATAACAATATCAGAAACTGAAAAACTTGTCCAAAGTTGTTCCAAAACTTCAAGACTAATAGGTGTTATATAGCAAACTATAGCTTTATAAAAATCTGGAATTGAATCAACAACTTGTATAATTCTTCTATAAATTATATCAAAAGAATGTAAAAAAGAAACTATATCAAAAATCTTGACAGAGAATCCTTGAGGGAAGTCTGTTTGTTGGAATTCTGGGAATGTGGATGGAATGTTGGATGGGGCGATGGCATCAGGTAATTGATCCTAAACAGGTGAATGTTGTGAAGATGGTTGAGGAGATGGAGATGATAGTAGATTGAAATTTGGTTGGGTAGAGGTGGATGGAATGTCATCAAGATGAGATAGAATTTGATATTGAGGAGGTGGAGATGGTGGATCCTTAGAAATATGAATTGGAGATGGTGATGGTGAGACTAGAGGAGTGGAAGTAAAAGGTTGTTGAAGTAGTTGATGAAGGAAATATTGAATGAGGTTGAGATGGAGGAGGAGCAGGAGCTTCTTCTGGTATTGTAGAAGTGGATGTTTCATCCCTGGTATTCTTGACCCAGGTAACCTTGGGACCTTGATTCTTCTAAAATTTATAACTAGAAATGTAAGAATAATCAGGTTATCTTTATATCCTAAGGGGTGAAATCTTTTAGGTGGAATTATCCACTAGGTAAAGGGATTAACAAGTTTTTGTTTTTGATATTTAGTTTGATAGAAATTGAAATTTCTGTTTTCAAAATTTGAGGTCGGCGAATTTAGTTGAGTTCGTCGATCTGAGTTCGACGAAAAGTATTGATTTTGTCAATCTCAGTTCACAAAATTATAATACTCATGTTCTGCGTTCCACGATCGTCGATCTATGTTCGACAAAATATATTGATTTTGTCGAGCACCTATTGTTGAGTAATTATACCCAAATTCTTGGTTTAGAGTTCGTCGATCGTCGTTCGACACATAATACTGATTTCATCGATCTGAGTTCGACGAATTTTGTTGAACATTTTTTTATGAGATTTTTATGTTTCTTTGATTCTTTCTTTGGTAAGATTTTAGTATTTTTATCTATAAGTTTTAAAACTTCTTTTCTTTTTCTTTAGTAGAGATGAATTTTATGGGGGTTGATAAAATAATTTTTTGAAGAATAGGTGGCTGACTTGATGAAGCTCCTAAGCCTATTTTACCATTAAGCCTGGCATTTACTGTGCTAGTGATGTCCATTAATTTAATACTTCTCCCATTAAGGATTCTTCAAATTGATTTGCTTCATTTAGTTTAGTTTTTAATGAAATAATTTGTTATGAAGTTAATTCTAATTCTTCTTGTAGTTTGATATTTTCTGAAAACAGATTATCATATTCAATTTGTTTTTCTCTGAGAAGTTTGATTTCCTTCTCAGATTTAATTAAATCATTACATATAAGTTTGAATTCAGCTTTAAAATGATCAGAAGTTAAATCAAAACAAGCTATTACCTGGTCCTCTTCTGATTCAGATTCTTCTGCTGATTCTTCAACTACTGAGTAACTACATGATGCATCAATTGCTATCAAGCAGATTTCTCTGGCTTTTGCCTCTTCTTCATCCTCACAGGAACTAGAAGAAGTTTCTTCTTCTGAGTCACTCCAGGTCTCAGCTACAAAGCCTCTCTCCTTCTTTTTCTTGTATTTGTTGGAGGAGGGCTTACCGGAGTGTTTCTTAGATTCTTTCTCTTTTCTCTTGTCCTTCTTTTGAGCCTCTCGACATTCTGGGAGAATGTGTCCTAGCTTCCTGCATCCATAGCAGACAATTTCCTTAGTAGGAGTCTTGGCATACCTTAGTTTGTCCTTATTTCTGGTTGACCTTCTTCAAAAGTCCTTCTTAGCCATTTTGTAGAATCTTCTAGATAATAGACTCGTTAGCTCTTCATTGGTAGGTAGATCTTTTGATTCTTAAGATTCCTTGAATTTAATACTTTGCTCCTTCCTTTCTGAGGTAGGAGTCTTTTGTTCAGCTGCTTCTCTAGTCTTAATAAGCTACTCATAAGACTTGAGCTTGCATAATAATGACTCATTAGAAATCTCATTTAAGCTTTCTGCCTCCTTTATTGGCCAGATCCTAGAATCCCATGTGTTGGGGAAGCACATAAGAATCGTATCATTAATCTCTGTTTATGAGATGTTTTTGTCCAGGTTCTTCAGCTCATTGATGATAAGGTTGAGTCTGTTGTACATGTCAGCAACTGATTTTGACCCTTCCTTCTTGAAGTTCTAATTTTATGAAATGAGAAGGTATCTCCTATTTTTCCTTTCATCAACAAATCCTACTACCATTTGGTTGAGGGAATCCCAAATGTCTTTTGCTGATGTGCATTCTGCAACCTTCTGAAATATGTCATCAAACATGGTTTGTGCCAGAATATTCATGGCCTTAGCATCAACAACCTTGGCTTTCTTTTGAGCATCAGTCCACTCAGGTGGTGGAACTACACTGGTACTTGTAGTTGCCACTGGTAGTGGGGGACTTGTAAAAATAGAATTGTAGATGCCTTCATCAATTGAATTCATATACAGCCTAATCTTTGCCTTTCAAAGTGAAAACATTTTAAGATTGCACACTGGAGGTCTAGTGCTTGAGTACTCCTTATTTTGTGCCATGATGTAAAATATAATAGAGTAAATGGGATCTATCAAAGATCTTTTGGTTCAGGTGTTAGCCTGTGAAACCAAACAACCTTACACCTTTGATACCAATTGAAAGTGAAGGGATAAATCACACTAACTCTAGAGGGGGGTGAATAGAGTTTTAAAAACTTTGATTAATTTTTATTGCGGATTAAAATAAGTGATAACAATATATAGAAAGGCAGAAAGAAAAACACAGAAATCACAGCACAGAGAAAATAAAAAATAGAGCAACAAGATAACACAAAGATTTTATAGTGGTTCCCCTAAAACAAGGGTACATCCACTCTTCTACCACCCTGGTAGGAATCCACTACAAGTTTTTGATCAGGTGCCCTACCACCATAGGTTTTTGCTCAGGTGCCCTATCACCACATGATCTATTTTCAAGGGAGATCTAGGAACCCTTTGAGCTTTTGACTAGGTGCCCAAAAACCAAACTAATTCTTTTGATCAGGAAACTTAATAACCAAGGACTAACTTTTGAAGGGAGTTAAAACCCTATACACAGGAAAGTAAAAAAGAAAATGATATTGTCTTTTCTTTCTCAAAGTTCTGAGAAGACTAGTGGATTTTTGTTGTTATCAAATCTCCCCCTGAGATGTAGAATGGTTCAAAAGAATGAGAGCTTTGCTCAGGGTGTAGGACTTCAGAATAATTGAAGATCTTCAGGGAACTTTCAGACAAAAGTTGATGATTTTGACTCTTGAAATTCCTGAAGCAAAAGTGTATGCCTGACTGCTTAGTTATCTCTGTGTTATTATTCTCTGTATTACTTCTTCTCTGTCTTTTTGACTAAAAGAAGAAAACCTTATATATTACTTGAAGATTTTAGGCAATTGAAATTTGAATTCCTTTTCCTTGATTGACTACAGAAAAACTGGGAGTTCAATGGCTGCAAAATGTCTTAAATAAATTTCCTTAACTGTCTCAATAAAATAAGCCAAGTAATAATTCTGTGAAGACCATAATTAGTGCTTACATGGAACGACTATATTCTTGAGAATATGAGCATTAATTATCAAAGTATTACTGCCTTAATATAATCGAATTAAAATGATAGTCGATCTGATAAACTACAAAGGAAAAATGTCGAACAGAACCTGGAAGGAAATAGTCGAACTCAGGTATAATTTCATCAACCTGAACTCCAAGTTCGTCGAGCTGAGAATTCTCCTTCGCCGAGCTGAGCTCAGCGATTTGAAACTAAACTGCCAATCTGAGCTCCAAGTTCGTCTACCAGAGAAATACTTTCATCGAGCTAAACTTCTAATATGAGATCAGAGATAATCGATCTTAGCTGGACTATCGTCGAGCTCAACTCAGAGAAGGAACTCTGAGTTCGTCGATCTGAGATCGACGATCGTTGAGCTGAGTTCTGCTTTCATCGAACTGAATTTTTTAAAACTTTTTAACTACATTTCCTTGAAGTCTTCTGTCTCTAAAGTCTGGAGTCTTTGAGGTCTTCTGAAGGCAAGTTAACCTAATGAGACTAACCTTAATCCTAGAACTAACAAATGGCCTTAGTCTATAAATGTTGGGTCAACAAACCTAATAGTGAACCTAGCCCAAATCAACCCTAAACACAGGTGGGGTTCCAACATTATCCATATAGGAGTATCGTGGTACCATGAGTGTCTTGTGTCTAATTTTTGCATTAGAAGGTGATGCTAAGTTGTGGTGGGTGAGCTATAATGGCCGCCAGTTTCCTGGATGCACCCCGCCCATAGAAGAGTTCGGGAATTCCTTCTTAAAGAAGTATATCCCTTTGTTGATAAGGTTAGCCCTTCAGAGATGGTTTTTGCACTTGGTGCAACGAGACAGGATTGTGGATGAGTATGTTCAGGAGTTTACTCGATTGGGTTGTTATGTTGGAATGACCATGGCCGACGATGAAGAGAAGGACAATCTCTTCTACCATGGGTTGAGAGAGAATCTGAGACAACCCTCAAAGCTATGAAGAATGCGAGCTTAAACGAGTTGATTGAGCTAGCCAGGACGTTGGAAAGCGACAAAGAACGAACACCAATGTCATAAGGGATTTACAGTAAAATAGGGAGAAGGAAAGCCTTCTCAATCGCAAGGAAAGTCGAAAGGGAGTAAGTGGAAAAAGAAGCCCCATCCTTATAAGTCTTACGAGAAGAGAAGTATGATGTCGAGGCGATCTCGATTCAAAGGACCACCATCGTGATACAAGTGTGGCAAGCCGGGCCACATAGCTTGTTTTTGTACTGAAGGTGGCGCTGAGCATGAGCCAAGGCAGGAGCAGTCAGTGCGGTCCGGTTCCAGTGTCGTAGAGAAAGGGAAGATGGCGGAGTCGAGCGCTTCACATTTCCAACTCATGCAGCCAAGGGCATATAACCTTGGGCAGCAGGAAGCGATTCTATAACCCAATGTGGTGAAAGACTTCGTACTAGTTTTCGGATACCCCGCTAGGGTATTATTCGACACGGGAGCATCGCACTCCTTTCTTACGGAAAGCTTTATCCGAAGAATTGGAGTCGAGTCCTTTTTTACGGATGCTGAACTTAGTGTGCGCATGCCCAATGGGTCTTTCATGACTATCGGGATGAGAGGACATATTGCTTGGAATTTGGACGGTGTTGACTTCGTATTGGTAGCAGCAGTTCTACCGTTAGCCAAATTTGATGTGATCTTGGGGATGGATTGGCTTGCAGAGCAGTGTGCCAGTATTGAATGAATATCTAAGGTGGTGACCCTGAGATGTGAGGGAAAGATAGAGGTTAAATTTGATGGCCTTAGCGAAGTGGCATGTTCCCTGATCTCAGTCGTGCAGTTGGTGCGGGCAGTTTACCAGGGAGGAGTAGCTTTAGTAGAAGCTCAACTTTCCAAGCTATCAATTGGAGAAGTGTCGGTAGTGGCAGAATTCAAGGATGTGTTTCCTGAGGAGTTACACGGGGCACCTCCTCGATGGGAGATCGATTTCTCGATCAAGTTAGTGATAGAAGCTAGGCCGGTATCACATACTCCTTTAAGGATGGCACCGAAGGAGTTAGCTGAGCTCAAGGTACAGTTGCAGGAACTATTGTAGTAGGGGTATATCAAACCCAGCTCATCTCCTTGGAGCGCGCCAATGTTGTTTGTTAAGAAGAAAGATGGTTGTATGCGGCTGTGCATAGACTATCGGGAGTTGAATAAACTGACAGTCAAGAATAAGTATCTGATTCCATGGATAGATGACCTGTTCGACCAGTTGGTAGGGTCAGTACTCTAAGTTATATTTGAAGTTTGTATACTACCAGTTACGGATTTGAGATGATAACATACCCAAGACAGTGTTTGGTACGAGGTATGGTCACTTCGAGTTCTCGGTGATATCGTTCGGGTTGACGAACGCGCCATCGGTATTCATGGATCTGACTAACCGAGTGTTTCAGGAGTATTTAGACTCATTTGTGGTTGTCTTCATCGATGATATTTTGGCATACTCCAAATCAGAGGCGGAGCATGAGGCTCATCTGAGAGTAGTCTTGCAGACTCTAAGAGTGAACCAGTTGTATGCAAAGTTCTTGAAGTGTGAGTTCTGGTTGGAGAAGGTCGAATTTTTAGGCCATGTGATTACTGGTGATGGGGTGGCGGTAGATCCAGCGAAAGTTTAGGCCATCATAGATTGGCCAGTTCTGAGCACCGTGGCAAGAATCAGGAGTTTCCTTAGACAAGTTGAGTACTATAGAAGGTTTGTGGAAAACTTTTCACGGGTAGCTCTGCCCCCCTACTTTGAATCATAAGGACCAAGGGTTTGTGTGGACTCAGGAGTGCGATCAAGCATTTGAAACATTGAAGTAAAGGCTGATGATAGCTCCATCTTAAGTCTCTCTAAAGGGACTGAAGGATTTCAGATATTCAGTGATGCATCAGGTTGCGGTTTGGGTTGCGTGTTAGTGCAACATGGCAAGGTGATAGCCTTTGGGTCTAGTCAGTTGAAACCTCATGAGAGGAATTACCCCTTCCATGACTGGGAGTTGGCGGTAGTAATTTTTGTGTTGAAGTTGTGGCGGCACTATGTGTACGGTGCCAAGGTAGAGATCTTTACGGACCACAAAAGCCTGAAGTACCTCCTTGATCAAAGCTATTTGAATATGGGCAGTGCAGGTGGGTCGAATTCCTTAGGGACAATGACGTGGCGATTCATTATACGCCAAGCAAGGCCAACGTAGTGGCAGATGCCTTGAGTAGGAAATATTCTAGACAAGGAAATTGGATTAAAGCTCATGATGACTGGTTGGTGCGGGACTGTGAGCCCCTTGGCATTGAGTGTATAGATAGAGGCGAGTCTAGTATAGCTCGGTTGAACAGGATTGAGTTATAGAATGCCTTATCCGATCGTATCTGGGAAGCGACCAAGGTGAATGTGTAGTTTTAGCCATTTGTAGTGGAAGCTCAAAGCAGCAAGGGTAGTGCCTGGGAGATGATTGATGGGATCTTAAGGAAGGACGAAAAGATTTGTATACTATAGTTCGGCAATCTCTGTGAGGAGTTTATGTTTGAGGCTCATTTCATGAAGTACTTCATTCACCTGGGCATTACAAAGATGTACTTGGATATGAAAAAATCCTTTTGGTGGCCTGATCTGAAGCGGGATGTAGCATTGTACATGATTCAGTGTCAAACTTGTGCCTTAGTGAAGGCTGAATTTCAGAAGCCGGGCGGGTTCTTGAAGCCTCTTCCTATCCCCGAGTGAAAATTTAATGACAACTCTAAGGGTTTTATGCATGGTTTACCTCGGTCGTAGTAGAGTAACGATGCAATTTGGGTGATCGTGGATCGCTTGACCAAAGTTGCTCACTTTATCCCTAATCGGAAGAAGGATAGTGTGGAGAAGCTGGTAGAATTGTATGTTCGCAATATTGTGCAGCTGTACAGAGTCCCAAAGAGTATTGTTAGTGAGTGTGATGGACGGTTCACGTCCAAAGACTGCAGATTGGTATAGAAAAGTCTAGGAACAAAGCTCAAGTTTAGTACGGCATTCCATCCGCAAACCGATGGACAAACGGAAAGGACAAATCGTACAATGGAGGATATACTGAGGATGTGTACCCTTGACTTTGGTAAGAAGTGAGAAGATCACCTCTTCATGGTGGAGTTCGCCTATGACAACAGTTTCCAGGGAGGTATCAAGATGGTTCCATACGAGGCATTGTATGGAAGGCGGTGTCGAACACCGATGTCATGGACAGAAGCAGGAGACACCAAACTTTTAGGAAAAGAGTCGGTGTCCAATGCTTGTGAGTTGGTACGAATAATTCAAGAGAGCATGAAGGTTACTCAGGATTGGCAAGTGAAGTATTTCATTGCTTGTTAGAGGAACGTGGAGTTCGTGGTAGGAGACTGGGTATACCTAAAGATTAAGTCGGTCAAAGGATTTTGTGGATTTGCCGACTCAAGAAGTTGAGTCCGAAGTTTTTTGGCGGGCCGTTCAGGGCCGTGGAACGAATTGGGGAAGCAGCCTATCAGTTGACGTTGTCCCCAGATCTGAGTGGATTACACGATGTCTTCCATGTATTAGTTTTGAGGAAAGCCTTTATGGAGATGATCGTTGTTGTCGAGTCGACAACAGTGCTGGTAGAAGAGGACATGAGGACGAAAGTCCGTCCTGTCAGCATAGAGGATTCAAAAGCTTTGCAGTTGCAGAACAAAGAAGTTAAGCTCGTGAAAGTGCGCTTGGATAACTGTGGGCGAGACGAATTTTCATGGGAGCCTGAGCAAGCAATATGGGAGGACTTCCTAGAACTTTTTTTTTTGCTTCAAGTATGTTTTTTGGTTTGAGTGCATGCTAAATTTCGAGGACAAAATTCTTCTAAGGGTGAGGAATTGTAACACCCCGGTTTTTCCAGATCTTGAGCCTCTGGAAGCTATCGCACTGCGATAGCCTTGTTTCGTTGAATCCAAGCGTTGAGTTCTAGCGTGCAGTGTTAGCTAGCTACCGCTCGATGGTAGCTTGGTGTTGAGTGCGTTGGATGGCTGGCGTTGAGTGGAGGCATTGAGTGGTAGGCATTGAGTGAGCTACTGCGCAGCGTTAGTACTACTACCGGCATTAGCGCGGCTTAATTTTTTTGTCGAGCGCTCGAGAAGGTACTGCCCGGCAGTAGGTAGTTACCGCCCGGCAGTAGGTAGTTACCGCCCGGCGATAGCGCATGGAAGAAGTTCCGTTGTTTGGCATTTTAGCCGTCCGATTTCTCTTTGTATTTGATCCTATGGCTCAGGATGCTCCGCCCAAAGGTCATATAAGGCTGAATCATTCTAAACCCTCACTTCTTTTCATTTTGAGAAAGAGTTAGGGTTTGGGAGAGAGTTTGGAGGAGGAAGAAGAAGGAATTTCTCTGTCACTGATGAAGCTTTGGGGCTCCGATCGTCGATCTAAGGCCAGATCCGTGGAGAGGACTTGAAGGCGCACATTTTCATCCATGCAAGTCAAGTTTTCCATGGAAAGGAAAAGGAGTCGTAAGAAAACGACACTTCTCCTCTCGGTCTTTAGGATGCTTTCATGGCATCCATGTTGTTCTTGCTTTCTTTCAAGCATTTAGGCACTGGATCTCTCAAATGAGAGGTGTTTGGGTTTCCATGGTTCAAGAGGAGCCATCGCATCGATTGTGTCCATCCCCGGCCTTATGTTGCATTAGAAATCTGCTCCGCTAGTGGATGAGGCAGTGTGGGTGAAGCCGTAGTTGCGACCATTAGTCCGACTCGGTTTTGTTGCATAACGAGCAATAAGGATTTTGCTCGAAATCCGTTTGCAGTAAGATGTTGTTTATGATGTGGTTACCCCTTGTTTTTGTGCAAGTACGAATAGTGGACTAGGGCGGGAAAGGCTTTTGATTGTGATGTGCTAAGGCGCGACTTTGTCTCTGTGGTTGGATGGCTAGCCCGTGACATTGCAATGTCACTTGTGGAGAGTGTTCCGGCGAGAAAAGTCCCCTTCTGTGAAACTAACGAGAACGCCGAGTTTTGGACAAGCCCGGACGATGCTAGCTCGATCCTTCTAGGTCTCCTTCGATGGACTTGATCCCGATTTGGACCTGGGCCTTGGTTGTTGCGAGCAAGTGGGGTCTAGCAAGGGTTCTTATTATCTGTTTGTTTGTGTGGAAGAATACTGATGTGAGAAGTCAGAGCTTGCAGGCAAGCCCGGGTTTTGAAACCCACGAGCGAGTGGGGCCTAGCAAGAGTTCCATGTAGCGGCTTGTATGTTGTTAGGGGAAATTGGAAGTACCCTTGTGTTTTCGGCTTGAATGTCGAAGGGGAAATTGGAAGTACACGATTGATGATGTGTGATGATTTGTTAGATTCATACGTTATAGGGTGCCTTAGGTGAATCCCAGGTTTGCATACATGCTACATTGTAGGCCCCTTTTACAATATGCTCAACGAAGAAACATTTTGTTGTATGAGACTTCCAAAGATGTTTTACTGCTTTCTATATTCATGTATATTTGCATATGAAGTGCTGAACTGCAGGGTGATGGAGTTCCCGGGGTCCGCTAGGGATGGCTGGGAGAAGATGTGTTGGTTACACAGTTGAGGTCAGCCTTTGCTGACCCACGTTATCACCAATTTTTACGGGGAAAGGATCCCAAGAGGAGCAAGCTCGCGGGCCAAAAAAGCCTAAGCCTCATGAAGTGATATCTTTGTTTAGTAGCTTTGTTTGGTTGAATGTTATGCTTAGTGCACTATGATTCTAGCTTGCATACCGAGGTAGCCTAGAAGTGTTATTGCATGTTGATATGTTATTGTTTCAGTTGTTGGACGCAAGAATGTTGTAGTGCCTTAAGGCTATTTTGATACTCTTGTGATAGTGGATAACTTTTAGTGTTGATATTTGTTTCCGCTATTTATAGTTTGAGTTATGAGTTGGATAGTTTATATCATCTTATAATGCTTAAGCACTGACTTATGGGGTCCCGACGGACCCATATTATACGGTCATTACAGGGGAGGTGTTACAATCAGTTCCATCCGGATCAAGAGCAAGAGCATGGCTCCTAAGCGATCAGCAAGGGTAACGACTTTCTCCTTGGATAAGTGAAGTCCTTAATTTGCATACGTGCATGGAACCCCTCACCAAAAGGTGAAGAAAAGGAAGGTTTCCAGCGGGTAGATCTTTGTGATCCCCAGTAGAACTTTCATTTAGAATTTGGAATCAAAGTACGGAATAGGCATATTGGTGAAGCCCATCTAGA
Source organism: Platanthera zijinensis (assembly GCA_039513925.1). NCBI lineage: Eukaryota > Viridiplantae > Streptophyta > Magnoliopsida > Asparagales > Orchidaceae > Platanthera > Platanthera zijinensis. The sequence goes on along the minus strand of CM077097.1, from coordinate 20,356,373 downwards.
CAGGTTGTTTTGGATTGGAGATGAATTATTTTGCATGCTGGAGAAGTCTCCGTAGATAAATGTGTGGTTAAACATGTAGAATCCAGGGTCTTGCGTTGTGCAGGATACTACAACGATAGTATTGGAGATGATCTCTAGGAAAACACCCAAAACAGGGAAGAAACTAGAATATATCCCCTACCGCGCGGTGGTAGTTCTACCGTCGGCGCTAGCTCCCTGTGAGCTATGATTATGAGCTCAGGTCCTAAGGACAATGTGGGCGATAATTGAAGCTGGGAGTCTGAAGAGCCTAGCAATTGAGGCCATGAGAGCCATTATTGTGTTGATTGTGAGCTCAAGTACTAGGGATAATATGGTAGGCAATTGAAGGTCATGAGAGCAATTGTTGTATTGATTATGAGCTCAGGTCCTGGGGACAATGTGCGCTGCAATTGAAGCTATTGATCCTGTAGTGCCCAACTGTAATGACCATAGATCCGAATGGGAAAGGGGAGACAGACCCGCATCCTATCATGGGGCTTGATTAATTCATCTTTTGTCAATGACATGGTATTTTGAGCAACAGGAAAAGCCAAACTATACCAGTATTTTGTCATTCTGGGCTAGATCACCTAAAGTAACTGGCTTTCGTCGTTGGCATAATGAGAGTCTTAGGCCATGAGCCGAAAATACAAGGAATGCTCAAGTGTGGACCATCAAGTCTGGGACTGTGGATGGTGGTGGTACCCGAGAAGTCCGGTAAACTGCGAATATGCCCTGAGTGCACCAGGCATGTGGCCTATCGAGCCTGCATCTGTGGAAAATGATGTTTAAATGCATATTGTTATTGCCGAAACATATATATGATGTTGTTTGCAGGGTTGGAGAACCGCTGCCCTGAGTAAGGGGTGGGGTCATTATAATTTCATCAGCTAATGCTCACTGTTGCTTGTTTGCCATGTTTTGGTGAGCTGTGTTATGTAGGTGCTAGAGAGCCAAGTGGAAAGTAGCGGGCTTAACCCCTTATGTTTAAATTGGTTGGCCATCGAAGGCCCAAAGGTGAATGTTTACTTATTTCATGTATGGCCGGCCTGTGTGTCGATGTATGAAAGACACATTTTGTAAAGGAAAAAGTGTAAGGCCTTAAGGCCAGAACATGTTGTGTATTTTGATATATCATTCTGATATGTGTAGTGGACATTCCTGGTTATGGGTTCTACAACTATAAATATCTTCTGTTAGAATGCACTCTGAGTTAGGATGCATATAAAATGGTATGGTCATAAGGAGTAACTCTGCTGACTGTCTGTGAAATATAGCGTGGGGCTCCGGCTTGACCTTCAATTATATTCTATATGACGGATGGAGGTGTTACATCCATCTTAAAATTGGGATGCGAGTTTGGATTCCCCAACACCTCTCCCATCAGCTCGCTCCCTAAGGGTGGAGATGGCGCACTCCCTGTAGGTGGAGTCGGGTTGCTGATCGGGGTGAACTTCTTAGAGGTCAATGATTTTTTTTGCTTTGGGAGCCCACTTGACGAAGATCTCGAGTCAGGCACCACCCTCTTCTTCCACCCATTACTGGTCACCATAACCCCTGGTCGTCGGCACACGCTGCCATCGCAGATTTGGAGAGCATGAGTGCGGGATCCATCCTTCCCTTTCCCGCATAAGGTGAGTTTAGGGGTATATGGAGATCTCCTGTAAAAAATTTTAGAGGTTGAAACAAAATCTATAACCCCATTAGGGGCGAATGGAGAGTGTGAGATGAAGGGGATATACATACCTTCATTTGGAAGCACTGGTGGTAGCAAGTCGAGGTTTCACCGCAGGTAGGCGACCTCGAAGTTCTTCCCTGGGAAGAACTTATGCAACTTCACATCCTCACCTTTTACATGGGGAGCTTCGCAGATAGGCTCATCCTTCTAAATGTGTGAGTAGGGGACATTCCCATGCACGCCCTTAATGAAGATAAAGCGATCCATCCAGTGATGCGCCTTGTTGATGTTCTTGAATATATTGATCTACAGGCCAATGAGAAAAGCCACCCCATCATTTGTGGCTCGGTAGATGAACAACTTGCAGAAGACCGTTAAGTTAAACTCTATCCTCTCATCACGTAGGAAGCATGTGAAAGCCATTAGCATGGCAATTGCATTGGGGCTGGCTTGTGAGGGAACCTCCCCGAAGTACTTCAAGAACTACTTCACCTCTGGCCACAAGGGAGTCAAAGTCCCATCTCAAAGTGGGCAAGAGGAAAGACGAGATCGTCCTCCATGATGGTGTTGAGGGATTCGGCTTCAGTAGGAGAGCGGGCCACGAACCCGACCGGCACGAACTCAGCGATTATTACTAGCATCTCGTCCTCTGATACCTGCTCATCCGGGAAGATATATTCGGGGAAGTGGTCCACAAATTTCTGCCTTCCCTTCAAGCTATCACTGTCACCCACAATTATACGAGTCGAAATGTAAGTGGGAGGTTGTTGTAGGATAAGTACGGGAGAGCAGTTAATGCGGTGGGTAAGAGCCGGGCATAAGGGAAGTATTCATGGAAAATTAAGGGGAGAGAGGGTTCAGACAATTGGCGTGAATCCACTCACTGTCAGCGTACTCGCATCTCCTCCTGGACCCGTATTATCTTGACGCTCCCACTACCGATAACATGTAAGATTCTTCTAGTGAGTCGACTTTATTATACGTCACAAACCATGCATTCACAACAAACCAAGCATAGATAATGCACAGTGATAATTGCGGTCGCACATAATAAATATTAAATATTGTCTTAAGTTCTCATAAATGAAAAGAATAAAAGGCCAAATTAAAAAAATAGGGGGTGGTTCTACCGAGTCAATGCGGGATCCAATTCCACGAGCCACGTCCTCACCTATGAGCCTCCCCTTTGAACGATCTCCTCGTGAATAGAGGCGACTTCATGCTAGAGGGTGCGGTTACATTCCTCTCTTTTCCTCAAGTGTCCCTCTAGTGAAGCAGTGTTCCCTCCCTAGAGCGTCTGCATCGTACTAGTATGTACGATTTCTTTATACATCACATCAAAGGTGCGCAGCAGAATAAATTTCAAGAAAAACCCTAAAGAGAAACTTGGATCTTGCGATGAACATTGATCAATAAGTTTGCATAACATAAAATAGCAGTATACCTGAGTGGGATTGAGTCGACACTCAATCAAGATGCTCTAGAATAGTTCTTGGTCGACGGGTGAGTTCATGCAAAAAAGGGATTTGCGGCTCTATCGGAATCCAAACGAATGGGGAGAACATTGGAACCTTGTCAAACAAGATCCAAGATGGAGAATGGAAATCCCTTTGCGTCTCCATAGACTGTTAGGTCTGCACCAAGAGAGGTGTCGGTGGCGGGCGCAGGAATCGGGGATTATGGGAGCGACAGGATCAGCACTTTGGGACTCGCCTTATCTCTCCCTATAAATCCCTAAGGTAACTGATATATTCACCCAGGAGTATAAGCAGGCTTGAACCATCACTATCCATAGACCAAAACCAATTGAATTAACTCGACAAATCATTAGCAGAGATGACTCGACGAACACATGAGATGACTCGACGAATCGATGAGATGTCATGATGAATCAAATATTATTTCGACACACTTGATGCCTTAGTTGTAAGTTCTCGACGAACTTGATGCCTTAGCTGTGAGATCTTGACGAACTCGACGCCTTAGCTGTGAGGTCTCAATGAACTCGATGCCTTAGCTTCGAGGTCTCTATGAACTTGACGCCTTAGCTGTGAGGTCTCAAAAAATCAGCTGTGATGTCTCGACGCTCTCGACGAATCAACGAGATGTCTCAACGAATTCCAATCAATCAAGTGCTTGGTCCTTAGCTCATCACATATGAGTAAGACCAACACAATAAACTCCTCCAACTTCTCCAAATGCTCTTATGTGCGATCCTATAGGCTCTTATCGCATTGGTGGTGAAACTACCTATTTGACCACTTCTAGATCACAATGGTAACACCAACATAGTAAACGTAGAAAATTCACACTCCAAATCCCCGACTCACTCTTGAAGGGTTAGTATATATGGAAAGCCTTCACTCGCGGGATGAGCCCTTTCCTCATGGATCTTGCACAAAATGATGGCAGGCTTTCGCATGATGCTTGCCACCCGCCCTGTTAGCCGACGACAGATATCGGCTCGCCAAGGAAATCTTGAATCATGTAAGGAGAGAGAGGCGCCAAGTAAGCCACGGTGGCATCAATCTCGTCGTCGATGGAAACGTTGGTCGCATCTGTCAAAAGTGAGCGAGATGTTAGCACAAGTTAGTATGACCAGAATAATAAGAGAGTCTCTGTTGGTACCCTAGTTTGGATTTGAGTTTAGTCCTCTCTTTGAGTCTCTTGACCCAAGATTTATCTTTGGTCAAAGGTTAGTTGTTTAGTTAGTTGCTCTAGTTTTAGAGTTATCACTTATCTAGATGAAAATTTAGTTAAGTTGTTTTTTGTTCGACTATGGTCAAACGACGCTCGACTATCGTCTATCGACTGTTCGACGATCATCTATCAGTTGGTCAACGTTTGTCTGTCAGCAGATCGTCTATCTCTGAGTTAGTTCAACTCTTGTTAGCTCGACGTTCTGTGGAATCTGCCTCGCCGATCGTCGAACCCCGCTCGACTTCTTTTGACCAGACAGATTTCTTGATAGTTCATCTATCTGCTTGGATAGTTCAACTATCTGAAAGTTTGACTATCTGTTTGATAGGTTGACTATCTGTTGTGTTTGATAGTTCGACTATCTGCTTGGATAGTTCAACTATCTGATAGTTCGACTATCTGTTTGATAGGTCGACTATCTGTTTTCTTTGATAGTTCGACTATCTGTTTGATAGGTCGACTATCTGTTTTCTTTGATAGTTCGACTATCTGTTTGATAGGTCGACTATCTATTTTCTTTGATAGTTCGACTATCTATTTGATAGGTCGACTATCTGTTTTCTTTGATAGTTCGACTATCTGTTTGATAGGTCGACTATCTGTTTTCTTTGATAGTTCGACTATCTGTTTGATAGGTCGACTATCTATTTTCTTTGATAGTTCGACTATTTGTTTGATAGGTCGACTATCTGTTTTCTTTGATAGTTCGACTATCTGTTTGATAGGTCGACTATCTATTTTCTTTGATAGTTCGACTGTCTGTTTGATAGGTCGACTATCTATTTTCTTTGATAGTTCGACTATCTGTTTGATAGGTCGACTATCTGTTTTCTTTGATAGTTCGACTATCTGTTTGATAGGTCGACTATCTGTTTTCTTTGATAGTTCGACTATCTGTTTGATAGGTCGACTATCTGTTTTCTTTGATAGTTCGACTATCTGTTTGATAGGCCGACTATCTGTTTTGCTTAATAGCTCGACTATCTATCTTAATAGCTCGACTATCTGATAGCTCGACTATCTGTTCTGATAGATCGACTATCTGCTGTGGTAGTTCGACTATCTGCTTTGGTAGTTTGACTATCTGTATCGTTCGACTATCTGTTTGATAGGTCGACGATCTCTGTACTTCGGTCGACGATCTCCGAGGGTCGTTCGACGTTCTGCTGTATGTCTTTAGTAATTTTGTCCTCTTCTATTCTATGATTTATTTTATATTTATTTGGCATATTATTTCAATAAATTTATGCTATTATTTCCAGGCAATCTCTGCTCCATTCCTTATGCATGAGCCAATCTTTATCTGACAAAGTGTTTTGTCTTATTAGTTGAAATATATTTTCTGCTTTATCTGCTAGGCTGTCCTTTATAGCCGTTAGACTCAGAAAGTCTTCTCTGGCCGTAAAGAGTTATTTCTGATGTGACTTTTTCTAGCCCCTTCTTATCTGATTGGATATGCAGCTTCTTAGAAAGCTTTATCCCCTTATAGTATGTCTGTCTGCAGGATTTGTTTTTGCTTTATGCTTTTTGCAGCCTAGATTGCAGATTCCAGATGAAGATAAGATTCAAACTCAAATTAGAGCCGTTGCAAAGGCTCATATATAAAGAGTTTCTTTTGAAAGGAGAATATAACAAATATATATAGAATACAGATACACAAGAAGTTTTACACTCAGCAGCATAGAGAAAGAGAGAAAGCATGAAAGTTCTACAGCTCTCAGAAATTCACATTCCACTAAGAAGATCAATCTCTTCAGCATTCTTCTTCATCCTGAGTTCATCCTGCTTACAGGAAGACATTCACTCAGAGGCCTTTAGAAGAAGAAGAAGAAGAAAGGAAGCTGTTTGAAGAAGAACACCTTTTCCAAATCAAGAGTCTTCTTCAAGCTTCTCCTTCAGAACTCCGAGACAGTTCTTTGTCTTAGTTCAGAAGAGTTCCTGCACCCTGAAGCAAGACTCCTTCCTGGATATTCTCTAAGCCAGGGGGAGCCTTGATTCTTTAGAGCTATCTAGCTCTGTGTAATCCACTAGCTTCTCTAATCTGTTTTAACAATAGAGAAGAAGCCTTAACTCTCTCAACCTCCTGTACAAAGGGTTATTACTCCCTTCAAAAGTGAACCCTTGGTGGCAGGGCACCTGATCAAAAACCTATGTTGGATTTTGAGCTCCTGATCAAAAGCTCAAAGGGTCTACTTGATCTACCAGAAGCAGATCAGTTGGTGGCTTGGCACCTGAACAAAAACCTGTAGTGGATTCCTACCAGGGTGGTAGAAGAGTGGACGTACCTATTTAGAGGGAACCACTATAAAATTTCTTGTGTCGTCTGTGCTGCTTATTTAATTTATTGCACTGTGGCTGTGAGTAGAAATAACTAGGATTGCTAGTTACTGTGATAGGATCCCAATCTTAACTGTAATTACAGTTAGCTCTCTCTTGTGCACTACACTTTGTGTTAGGCTCTAGGGTTATCAATATCTATAAACTAATTCCACAAATTAACTCTAAGGGAGTTGAGTAGGGGTGTCCTAATTTTTGAATACTCTATTCACCCCCCCCCCTCTAGAGTTGTATCCATCCTCACTTTCAATTGGTATCAGAGGGAGGTTGACTGACTGTACAGGCTAACACCTGAGTCACAAGATCCTAATAGATACCAAGCTTATAGATATTCACTTCATGTCCCAGTCCAAGGATTACTCAAGCACCAGACCTCCAGCATGCAACTTAGCTTAGTTTAGCATCTGGAAGGCAAGAATAAGATTATATAAGAACTCTATTGATGAAGACATTTTCTCCTATATTTTGACAGGACCTCCAGCACCTCCTGCTGCAACCACTGCTACAACATCTACAAATCTAAGTGTAGTGCCTCCTCCAGATTACAATGATGTCTACAAGAAGGCAAAGATAGCTGATGTCAAAGCTATGAACATTCTGGCTCAGACTATGTCTGATGAAATTTTCCAGAAAGTGGCTGATTGCACCTCTACAAAAGCCACGTGGGACTCACTGAACCAGATTATAGCTGGTTCAGCTGATGAAAGGAAGGACAGAAGGTCCAACCTTATATCCCAGTATGAAAACTTCAAGAAAACTGAAACTGAATCAGTTGAAGCCATGTACACCAGACTCAGCTCAATCATCAATGAGCTGAGAACTCTTGATAAGGAAATTACAAAAATAAGAAGAAGGAGAAAGGATTTGTTGCTGAAACCTGGAGTGATTCAGATGAGGAATCTTCCTCTTCGAGCTCTAGTGAGGATGAGGAAGAGAAGAAGACAAAGGAAATCTGCCTTATGGCTATTGATGCCTGCAGCAATCACTCAGCTGCAGAGAGCTCTGATGATGATGAAGAAATGCCTATAGAAGATCAAGTATTGTCTTCATATGACTTTTCTTCTTCTGAATTTAAAACTGAGTTTAAATCCCTTTGCTTAGATTTAATTAGTTCAGAAAAGGAGATTAAAGAACTTAGAAATAAGTTAGCTGAATCAGAATCTATCTCCATTGAAAATGCTAGGTTAGAAGCAGAACTCACTAAATCTAGTGATGAGATAAAGTTTCTTAAAAATGAACTAGCAAAGTCCAAGAGATTGGAAGAATCATTAAATGGTAGAAGCCTTAAGTTGCTAGAAATCACCAACATGACAAACACTAGGTCAGGCAATAATAAGCTAGGCTTAGGAGCTTTATCTTGTGAACCCCAATTATTCTTAAAAATCATCTTTCAACTCCAGTGAACTTTATCTCAGCTGATGGGATAAAGAACACTGAGCAAGTAAGACAAGTTAATCAAGCCTTAAACAAAGCTAAGAGAGAAAACAGAAAGCAAAAGTTTAAAGAACTACAAAAAGCGTCGAACGCTTCTCGACGATCGCAGGCTCAGTGGTCGAATGAAGCTCGACGATCTGAGCATACATTGTCGAACGCCGATCGACGTTTTCAATATGAATTTCAAAATTATAACCAGAACCCTAGAAACCTTAATATGAATAAAAACCCTAGGTTTGTGGACCCATTAACTGCATGGAGCATCCCACCTAGGAGATCTTATCCTTTAGGTTACAAACCCCAACCTGCTTATTCTTTTATTTCTAGTTTTCATTATGTGAAGAATAATGGACCCAAGGTTACCTGGGTCCACAATATTTAACTTAACTCACTGTAGGTGAAGACCTATCCTATCACTCAGGACAAGTTGTATTTGGATAGTGGTTGCTCCAAACATATGACAGGGAATAAAGAAAATCTGTCAAAGTTCAAGGCCAAGCTTGGACCAAAGGTGATCTTTGGGGATTCTAGCTGTGGTCAAACTGAAGGATATGGTAGGATTACCATTGGAGCCGTAACTTTCAAGAGGGTTGCATATGTAACTGGACTGAAGCATAATCTTATCTCTGTAAGTCAGTTATGTGATGCAGGATATCAGGTATCATTCACTAAAACTCTTTGTAATATTACTTTAAATAGTAATGTTGTGTTAGTAGGTATTAGACAAGGTAATATCTATTTAGTAGATTTTAATTCAAACCATTCTGAAATCTGCTTATTTAATGAAGTAACAAATAACAACACCTTATGGCATAAAAGGCTTAGCCATGTTAACCTCAAGAACATATCTAGGTTATCTAAATACAATCTTGTTAGAGGTTTACCTTCTTGCCCCTACAAGAAGGAGAGCCTATGCAAGGCTTGTCAATTAGGCAAGCAAACCAAAAATTCCTTTAAATCTGTAAATAAAAGTGACTCACCTAGAATCCTGTATCTATTACATTTGGACCTTTTTGGCCCAATAAATGTGCAGAGTCTAGGAGGGAAGTATTACACTTTAGTAATTGTAGACGACTTCTCTAGGTTCACTTGGGTGTTCTTCTTGAGAACTAAGGCTGATAACTTCAAAGTTCTTACAGATTTTCTACTTTGTGTGCAGACTGAGTATTCTACTCATGTTACCTTGATCAGAAGTGATCATGGTACTGAGTTTGAGTCTCTTCTCATGCAAGAATTTCATGAGAAAGAAGGTATCAAACATAGCTTCTCTGCTCCTAGAACTCCCCAACAAAATGGGGTAGTGGAAAGGAAAAAATAGAACCCTGATTGAAGCTGCAGGAACACTGTTGGCAGATGCTAATATGCCTCTCTCCTTTTGGGCAGAAGCTGTTAGCACAACTAATTATGTGTTGAACAGAAGTCTTATACACATGCTTAAGTGTAAAACTCCTTATGAGTTGCTTAAAGGAAAGAAACCTAAAATAAATTATTTTAGAGTATTTGGTTGTGTTGTATACATTCATAATAACAATAAAGAATACCTTAGAAAGTTTGAAGCAAAAGCTTCAATGGGAATTTTTCTTGGATATTCCCAAGTAAGCAAAGCTTATAGGGTATTTAATAAATCAAGTTCTAAAATTGAGGAATCTGTGCATGTTTCATTTGATGAATCTCAGATGTTTTACAAGGAGAAGGAAACTTCTCCTTCCTCAAGTTCATTGCAGGTACCAGAAGTCAGTAAAGATGTCACTCAAGAGATTCTCCATCTATCAACTCTTCACATCACTGATTCAGACAGTGTTGAAGACTTTATAGAAGCTGTTGTTGTACCACCAACAGTTGATCCAATTCCTCCTGAGGAATTAATCCCAACTGTTGCTGAAGATCACATCCCACCTGCTGATAATGTCACACTTAGAGATCATCCTACATCTCAAGTGATTGGAGACATATCGGCTGGTGTACAAACAAGACATCAATTAAGACAGGATGTGATGCATGCTCGTTTCCTTACACAGATTGAGCCCCTCACCATTAAAGATGCTGAGCTAGATCCCTACTGGATCATTGCTATGCAAGAGGAACTCAATCAGTTTGAAAGATGTAAAGTATGGACTTTGGTTCCAAGACCTAAAGGCCAACTGATCATAGGCATCAAGTGGGTGTTTAGAAACAAGTTGGATGCAAAGGAATTATTGTAAGGAACAAAGCAAGGCTTGTAGCTTAGCTACAGACAGGAGGAAGGTATAGATTATGACCAAACCTTGCTCCTGTTACAAGGCTAGAGGCAATAAGGATCTTTCTAGCCTATGCAGCCTATATGAAGTTTAAGGTCTTTCGGATGGATGTCAAAAGTGCCTTTCTAAATGGTGAGCTAAAGGAAGAGTATTAGTTGAACAACCACCTGGGTTTGTTTCTTCAACTCAGCCCTCACATGTTTTCAAGTTGCAAAAAGTCTTTATGGACACAAACAAGCACCCAGAGGTATGAGACTCTAGCTAGTTTCCTGTTAGAGCACAACTTTGTTAGGGGAGTAGTTGATAGAACCCTTTTCGTCAAGCACCATAAGGACACAATCCTGTTAGTTCCAAGTGTATGTAGATGATATTATTTTTGGTTCCACTGATCCCAAACTGTGCAAAAAGTTCTCTGACTTGATGCATTCTAAGATTGAGATGAGTAGTATGGGTGAGCTATCTTACTTTCTTGGTCCAAGTAAAGCAAGATGCTGATGGCATCTTCATCTCCCAATCCAAATATGCCAAGGAATTGGTAAAGAAGTTTGGGATGGCTGAATCTTCAGCAATGCATACACCTATGGCTACTAATGTAGTTATAGATTCTGATGATCAGGGTAAGCCAGTTGATCAAAATAATTATAGGGCCATTGTTGGTTCCCTATTGTATTTAACTGCAAGTAGACCAGATATAATGTTTGCTACATGCCTATGGCTAGGTTCCAGGTCAACCCCAAGGAATCTCATCTGATTCTTCTCAAGAGATCTTGAGATACCTGAAGGGATGTCCAAATCTAGGATTATGGTACCCAGCTGAGTCAGAATTTGAGTTAATTGGATACTCTGATTCTGATTATGCTGGTTGTAGCGTTGATAGGAAAAGTACCTCAGGAACTTGTCAGTTCCCTAGAGAGAGATTGGTCTCTTGGTTCTGTAAGAAGCAGGCTTCTGTCTCAACTTCAACACAGAGACTGAATATATAGCAGCTGCTAGTTGTTGTTCACAGATCCTGTGGATTCAAAAACCAGCTTTTGGATTATGGGTACACAGACAAGAACACAAAAATCATGTGTGACAGTACCAGTGCTATCTCCATTGCACAAAATCCTGTGAACCACTCTAGAACCAAGCACATTGAGATTAACACCATTTCCTGAGAGATTGTGTGGAAAAGAACAAGATCAGCCTTGAGTTCATATCCACTGACCTTCGAGAGTGATATTTTCACCAAGCCCTTAGATGAACAGAAGCATCTGTTCTTTTTGGTTCAACTAGGCATGATTAATGGAAGGAATTAAGTGTGATGAAATATGATTGGTGTGACGTGTTTGTGGAAAACGTAGAATGTCGATCGGGGTGTGTGGTTTATGATTGGTCGATTACGGTGAGAAGGTGGTTTAAGATGGTTTGAGATTATAGGTTGATGATGCTATATCGACCGACGTCTCGCTAGATCGACGAAAAGTAGGTCGTTAGTTTATCGTCGAATCTATAGTGTTGTCGACAGCTTGTTTTTGTGAAGAAGAATAGTCGAACGATTGATCGACTCCTCTGCTTCAAACATCGTCGAAACGACCGTTCGACCATCGTCTCCAGTATCTTTTAAAATAGATTGACTATTGCTGTTTTAATATAAAACCGATGGTCGACCTAGGTTAAGAGATCGTTCTTTTTATCGTCGACGGAGAGCGTCTTCTCGCATTTGTCTTTCTGCTTGCTCCGTGTCTCGCGATTTCTGCCGTTTCACCTTCGCCATCTCTCTCCGCCTTCTCCAACCCCTTCGATGGCGATTGCTCCAGCCGTCCTGTCCATGGTGAAGTTCGATGCTGGTTTCACATAACTTTGATTCTTTCAGCTGCTGCGAGTCTGCGATAGTGTAAATCCTCAACCTCTACAAAGATCAAGGATTGGAAAAGTTCATGTCCACAAGAATAAAGATAAACGTTTAAGAGATTAAAGAATGGCGTTCACTTCATCCTCCAATGACGACTCTATGACCGGAACGATAGGCGGAGAAGAGTAATTTTGACTCCCGCCGTTTTTAACTGAAATTTTTGGATTATTGAATGGGGAAGAGGATTATGAGCAAGATACCCCAGAATTTGGGAGAATGTTGACTGAATTAGACATGCCGACGGCATTCCTTCTAAGCTGCTAAAGGTGAACTTTCCATTGAAGATAAAGTTCCTTGCTGAACTAGTCGGAAAAGTGCTTCTGGGAAAGCACTCTGCCCATGATAATATAACCAGGCAACAGTTTGCCCTAATGTGTGCCATCGTGAATAAGAAGCAGATTAACTGGGCAGGAGTTTTGTTTGATTTGATAAGGAAAAAGAATAGCAAGAAGGAAGTCACCCTGGGTAGGTTGCTTGGGATATTTCTAAAGGAGAAATATCCCCATCTGTTGGTCTCAGTTTCTACATCCATCAATGCCAACAAAAAGATGGACCCAACCCTGTTTGTCAAGTGGAAAAGGAGCTTTCTGAAGCCCGCTCCAGCAGGGGTAGCTCCAGTTGCATTTGAGAGCACAAGGACTGCTTCAAACACTCCCCTCCTTCAAGAAGCAGGCTCAGCCAATCTCTCCTTTCCATCCACTTCTTCTGCATTACCATCCACTGAAGTGCTACCATCTACTTCAGTTCCATCTACTTCAGTTGAAGTTCCATCTTCTGCATCTCATCTTCCTGATTCTTCCACAATTCTCCATGCATCACCACCAGCATCTCCTCTCCCTCCTCATCTTGCTAGGATATCTCATCCTAGTTTTGATTTATTAGCTTTTGAGCTATCCACTCCTCTTCAGTCTCCAATTCTTCATTCAGATCATATTGATCTTCTTGCATCCACCCATCATTCTCCAGTTCACTCTCCATCTCATCAAGATTACACCATCCTTGCTGCTCATCCATCTACTGTGATTCCCCCACCTTCATTTGAAATCACCCCAGCCTTCATCTCAAGAATATTGGAGTTAATTACTCCTTCAATCAAAATCATGATTGAAGAAGCAATTGCTCCCCTTGTATCCTCCATCTCTTCCCTGACTACCTCCATCCAAGCCCTCTAAAAATCTGCTGAGCCCTCTTCATCTAGGGGCCTGGTTTCAGTTTCCACTGAAATCAGCAGGGGGAGATGCTCTATGAAGATGCCTCTGAATTGCCCCTGGCCTCTCCTCCAGCAGATCCTCCATAGATACAGAAAAAGAGATAGAAGAAACAGTACCTCCACTGTCTAAAAAAGATATTGCTGATGCTATAATGAAAACTGAATTTGTTATCAAAGTCTGCCTAGAAGAATTCTCCACTCCCTTAGTTTCCCTCTACCTAGAAGGAGTCATTACCTCCTTTTTAGATGAATTATGGGAGTTAGGACATTTTATGGAAAATCCTGAAGGTAACTCGTTTACTCATTTTCTAACTTTGATAACTGACATGTTAGTATGGGATACCTAGAAGGAATGATACAATTTCATTTAGCAAATTTGTGTCATAATACTACAGAAATAGTGGAAGAAGTGTTAGTTTCCAAGAACTTGATCATCAACCTGCTCTAGAAGTTCAACCTGATCCAGAACCACTTGTTCAAGATCCTGAGGCTGCTCAACCAGCTTATTTAGCTGTGCAAGAAGAACTGGTCTCCATGACAGTTACTGATGAACAAGATAAGGTTTCAGAAGTTCAAGTGGAAAAGTCTACAGTTTGGGATGACACCCCTGGACTAGATCTAGACACTCTTTTGGCACAGGATGCCTTGGAAGAAGAGTTAGAAAAAGCTGCTTTAAAAGAGAAAGAAAAAGCTATGCAAGAAGCGTTTGATCCTTATGATCATCTCCCCTTCATCAAACCTTGAGGATGAGGATGATTCTGATGATCTGAAGAATCCAAGAGAAAGAAGTCTGCCAAAAGAAAAGAAAAGCTGTGGCCTCCTCCAAACCCTGACAATGATATCCCTTATTATATCTTGAAAGGAATTGATCCCAAATCTAAAGAGTTTCAGCATTGGATGGGATTCTCAAAGAATCAGCAAAAGTTAAGGAAGAAATCTAAAAGGTATGACAGTCCTGCTCCAAAATGGACTCCTAGAGGTCCTCCTCCTCCACCTCCCAGTGCAGGAGCCTCTAGCAACTTGTCTGCAAATCCTTCTGCTCCGTCTGATAGGTTTACTCCATCCCAATCTTCTCAAAGGAAAAGCAATCAAGGATATCAAGGCAGATCGCAATCTGGATACCAAAGGCTTGATGCTGATGCAAAAGAACGTGCGAAGGAGGTGGTTTATCAGAAACCAACCTTTTCTCCTCCTCCTTCCAAAGAAACCAAGAGCATATCCTCTTCAAAGCCAGATCATGCAGAGAAAACTGTTTCAAAAGGTAAAAGAGTTATTTTCTCTGAAAAATCGAGTAAGAAATTTGCTGAGTTTGCTCCTCCTTCTTCTCTAGCTATTCAGGAAAATAAAGAGCCAGCTGAAATCCTGTTAGATCTTTCTATTAAATTTAAAGCTGTGAAACCTGTAGATCCAACTTGTGAAATGTGTATGAAAGTCAAGAGCTTGATCCTGATTACAGGATGGCTAGATTTCTTGAGCTAGTTGGATCAGCCCAGATTAGGAAAGCCAAAGCTGAAGGTAAAGATACTACAGATTAACGACTATGTCTAAATTCAGAAAAATGGAGCTTGATAAATTCCAGGTTAACCTGAGGTATTTGACCCTTCAAAATATATGGAAAGCATCCTAAAGCAGTTTGTTCCAAGGAGATCAGAAATCTAAAATTTTGGAGAGCAAGATCTAAAGCTATCAAAGAAAGAAGCTTTAGACCCTTTCAGGAAAATTTCTTTTATTCCTAGTTCATCTGTATCTAAAACCTGATTCTGATGCCTCTTAAATTTCATTGATTGACAGTTATTTATTTGTCTGTTTGATTGATGTTATCTGTTGCTTTGATATTTCCCTTCCTGTATTTTATTTATTTTCAGTAGTTTGTTTTGTGTTTTTTGTTGTTGAGAGACATAACTCAAATAAGGGGAGATTGTTGGTACCCTAGTTTGGATTTGAGTTCAGTCCTCTCTTTGAGTCTCTTGACCCAAGATTTATCTATGGTCAAAGTTAGTTGTTTAGTTAGTTTGCTCTAGTTTTAGAGTGTCTCTTATCCAGATGAAAATTTGGTTAAGTTGTTTTTTTGTTTGACTATGGTCGAATGCCGCTCGACTATCGTCTATCGACTGTTTTGACGATCGTCTATCAGTTGGTCGACATTTGTCTGTCAGCAGATCGTCTATCCCTGAGTTAGTTCAACTCTTGTTAGCTCGACGTTCTGTGGAATCTGCACGCCGATCGTCGAACCCCGCTCGACTTCTTTGACTAGACAGATTTCTTGATAGTTCAACTATCTGCTTGGATAGTTCAACTATCTGATAGTTCGACTATCTGTTTGATAGGTCGACTATCTGTTGTGTTTGATAGTTCGACTATCTTCTTGGATAGTTCAACTATCTGATAGTTCGACTATCTGTTTGATAGGTCGACTATCTGTTTCTTTGATAGTTCGACTATCTGTTTGATAGGTCGACTATCTATTTTTTTTGATAGTTTGACTATCTGTTTGATAGGTCGACTATCTATTTTCTTTGATAGTTCGACTATCTGTTTGATAGGTCGACTATCTGTTTTTCTTTGATAGTTCGACTATCTGTTTGATAGGTCGACTATCTGTTTCTTTGATAGTTCGACTATCTGTTTGATAGGTCGACTATCTGTTTTCTTTGATAGTTCGACTATCTGTTTGATAGGTCGACTATCTGTTTTCCTTGATAGTTCGACTATCTGTTTGATAGGGTCGACTATCTGTTTTCTTTGATAGTTCGACTATCTGCTTGATAGGTCGACTATCTGTTTTCTTTGATAGTTCGACTATCTGTTTGATAGGTCGACTATCTGTTTTCTTTGATAGTTCGACTATCTGTTTGATAGGTCGTACTATCTGTTTGATAGGTCGACTATCTATTTTCCTTGATAGTTCGACTATCTGTTTGATAGGTCGACTATCTGTTTTCTTTGATAGTTCGACTATCTGTTTGATAGGCCGACTATCTGTTTTGCTTAATAGCTCGACTATCTATCTTGATAGGTCGACTATCTGATAGCTCGACTATCTGTTCTGATAGGTCGACTATCTGCTGTGGTAGTTCGACTATCTGCTTTGGTAGTCTGACTATCTGTATCGTTCGACTATCTGTTTGATAGGTCGACGATCTCTGTACTTCGGTCGACGATCTCCGAGGGCCGTTCGACGTTCTGCTGTATGTCTTTAGTAATTTTGTCCTCTTCTATTCTATGAATTATTTTATATTTATTTGGCATATTATTTCAATAAATTTATGCTATTATTTCCAGGCAATCTCTGCTCCATTCCTTATGCATGAGCCAATCTTTATCTAACAAAGTGTTTTGTCTTATTAGTTGAAATATATTTTCTGCTTTATCTTGCCAGGCTGTCCTTTATAGCCGTTAGACTCAGAAAGTCTTCTCTGGCCGTAAAGAGTTCTTTCTGATGTGACTTTTTCTAGCCACCTTCTTATTTGATTGGATATGCAGCTTCTTAGAAAGCTTTATCCCCTTAATAGTATGTCTGTCTGCAGGATTTGTTTTTGCTTTATGCTTTTTGCAGCCTAGATTGCAGATTCCAGATGAAGATAGATTCAAACTCAAATTAGAGCCGTTGCAAAGGCTCATATTAAAAGTGCTTCTTGGATTGAAAGGAGAATATAACAGATACTATAAAGAATACAGATACATCAAGAA